>CM077130.1:10080000-11330000 GCA_039645545.1 Dendrolimus houi | reverse complement strand
CGCGGGCATATCCTAGTTTATATATATAGTTAATTCGCTAGCATTGAATTTATTTTTAGAATTATTTCTACCTATATGTTTGTTATACGTAGCGGAAGTGTATCCTTCCCGATCGCTGCTATATTGCCTTTCAGGTCATTGGAATTCTTAAACGTTAAAAGTGTTACACATCAAGATAGTTTTGCTTAAATCAAAAAGTGATTTAAAAACTTTTATAGTTTTAATTAAGTATATTGTATAAACCTGTAGTTATATAGAATATACTTATCTATGTGCAGTGATTTGCATCCCTCAGACACATGTATGATGTATAACCATAATATTTTTAGAAATTTAACTAAACCATTGCAACACGGTTCATATAAAAAAATTGTTCAAACATCTATAAAGCCAAAGTAAAATGAAGTTTTTTTGCTTTTCGAATACGAAACTAACAAAACAAAACCAAAATGTTGATAGATTTTATTAACATTTCTATAGATATATTATATGAATCAATGTTATATCAAACTGAATCACACCAGAAAATCAATATACGATAATTAGGTTGAATAAATATTCCTTTTCCTTGATCACTATATTGGGGTATCATGGACAGGATGCTTACCCTCGGAATCGTCCAACACACCCATTTCCTTTATCTTTAGGATCTCTAATATACAATGTTGTATTGTTCTAACGATAGGTCAACCATCGATTACAAATACATTTATAGTATATTACTGCTACACTCAAAGAGCTTGAAATATAGTTTGGTTAACTTAAAGCTTATGCAGATTGTTAATAGGTACTAGTAGATAGTAGGTATCATCATTGAAAAGCAAAATAGTTTTTAAGAAATAAAGATTACTTGAACTATTTAACAGCTATTAATCAAGGTTTAATTAATTTGAAGTTAGAATAAGAAGTAATAATATCATTCTAAAGTTTTTGAACAGTAGCCGTGATCATAGAGTGACGTTATAGATATTGAATTTGATAAATTAATTTGCGATTTTAAAATAAATAATCAATTTAAATTTGCCATTATGCCATGTAATTTGTATTTTAATATTTCTAATAAAAAATCTTTTTAAGGTAATAAATTGTGCTTTAAGTTCTCAGAGTTTAGTAGAGTGACAGTGTTGACATTATGACCACATTTTTCCAAGTAACGAATTGTAAATGCGGGGACTTGTGCGAATCGATCGCTATTCGCTACTTATTTGAGCCGTCCAATGTTCTTCGTTATGCATTGACGCGCAGCAAATAAGCAGTACACACTGGAACTAGACTAATATGGCCGTCATGGCCGGGGGTTCAAGGGGGCATAGCACCTGGGCACAGGGACCTAGGGGGCACAAACCGATCCCCTTATAAACATACATACCATGGAACAGATACGGAAATGCGGATTTCATATCATTTTTGTCAAAATGTCTATGGTACCCTAAAAATGAATTATATATTTATTAATACTTAGCAGGGGTGTGTGCTTAATTTTGCATTCGGACGCGCAATATGTTTAAGACTAAAATGCTATTGCTTCCAAAAATGTAGAAGTCGAACTCACCAGTCGTGAGCTACGTACATGGGTATTATTAAACGATCCTCTGCATCCAGAAAGATAACAAATTTACTCCTAAACAAAACAATGTGTTTGACTAACCAAAATAGTACACTAAAATTAAAGTCAATACTAAGATATATTTATTCGATAAACGACGAAATACACAAATGTCACTGGTTGATTTGAAAATCGCGCCTTTTTCAATGTCAATTGATAGAGAGAATTAATTAATGCTCTCTGGTTAACGCTCACTTCGACCCACCTCTTGACATGGGTCGTTGTGAGCGCTGTGTGATCGAAAATGATGACGTCATTAGTGACGTTTTCGCCACGATAACAACGACCGTGGTCGCCATGTGTTCTATCTTTTATGTTCCTATATCATCTATCTATTTTTTGTGAAAAAGAAAGCAATCTTTCTTACAGCTGCGTTAAAGAACCGATTTTCGTAAAATCATGTCGAATTTCTATAGAATTTAGTCTAAAATAAATGGAATGTAATTTTACTTCGAAGGATTAATCATTTTTTATCGCGTGAGTACCACAGACCTGATAATAAGTGTTTAACGCTGCCAACAAACATTTGGAACATTAAAGGTGTTACTATTGTACTGCCGGCGTTGAAGAAAAACTGGAACCTGGCCTCTAATGCCAGAACACAATTTAAGGTTGTCCTAGTGGTATATTTTAGACCAGGAGAATTAGCCATCCAGACGGGCAAATGCCCTACCATTTGCCTGTAGGTTGTTTTGTCGCCTTTAACGACAGGCCGGCCGACAGCACGAAATATTACTTGGTCGATTTTACTTACATAAAAATTTAATATTCGATTTTTATTTATATAAATCTTCAGTGAAGAATTATCTAACTGATGTTAAAAACCGCTTAAAAATCGTTGCGGTGTTAACGGATATACAGACAGACAGACGCGGAAAGCGACTTAGTTTTATACTATGTAAACAAGAGTATAGTTCTCGCTAAACGTAGTCACTCCAAATTTGTTGCAAACGTTTGCGCTTTGCGGTTGCCTCATCTTGTAAGAAAAACCGTCTATTCATCAGCAATCTGCTTAGCAACAGATTGCTGATGAATGAATGCGGTCATAATATTTTCCGCGGAGTACATTTATCCTTCCAATTTCTGCTACAAACATAATAAAAAACTAAGTAATATAAAAACATTATACTTTTACATTATAAAGGAAATTAAAAATGTAGGTGATAACGTTCCATTAACATTATTAAGAAAATAATATATGAACTAATAAGAGTAATTCAGTGGGTAAGGCTGAAGCTAGTTGGTAAAGCCGTAGGTCACGTCGGGGCCGTCGGTTGCCCACGATCTGGTCGAGTACTGACTGCTAACAACAAATTAAAGTGACCGCCTCGCCTGCTAAGAGCCACACAAACGCCGAGCTGCAGTTAAGCAGCTTACAAAGTTTCAGCATTTATATTTTGGCATGGAGAGACTGCCAATATCCTGGCAGGCCGCGCGTCGACAGATCACGAGCCCTTTCGCACTTAAAAGAGCTGTAAATTAAGGACAAACGTCACAGATTTTCATAATAAATGACTTTCACTTAAATATTAAAACTGTTAAACGGTAGATACCCTTTGTGGAATATACCCCATATTCCACAAAAGGTGAGTTTTTGATAGCAGTCTCAGAATATAAAAGATAGATATAGATTAGGGTTGCTAACCCCAACTTTAAAAAACTGGGATTTGAAGTTGGAAAAACCAGGACAATTCAGTTTAAAAAAAAGGACGCAGTAATAGAGTTGCAATAGTTAAATTAATATTTAGTGAAAATAGGTTAAATGAAATTCAAGGAATAATAATAATATTTTTAAATAATAAAAATATTTGAATAAAATTATACAAGTCGAAAATGAGTTATTAAAATATAAAACGAGCGGCAGCGCAAACTCTCCAGAGCCGTGACTGCCTGTACCGTAATAATTGTAAAAGTGGAGCGCGAATTTTAAAATACAGGCGCTTTAAAAACACAGGACGCTGCTTAAAAACTAACCAAGACATCACAGGGCACTACAAAAACTAGGACATGTCCTGGGAAAACAGAACGGTTGGCAACTCTAACATAGATAAAATAGATAATAGAAATATAGATATAATAGGAAAGCGGACCCCAGGGTCAGAGCACATCGGGATTTAATGTTAATCAATTTAGCTAAACTAATAAACATTACTAAGAAAACCTATAATTTTCTTATTCTAGGTTTTATTGGACTACACGACCTTCGCCAACGTACGAAAAACTATTATGATAGATTGCCAATTCGAGTCATGCCATTAAATTAAAAGATTTCTGGGTCTTTACCTCTCGTTTAGTTTATATTTTCTCCACTTCCACGGCAACAGACAAGAAAAGTGGGCTGCGCGAGTATCAGATTTTCGAATTAGTTGGGCTTCAATACGCGCGCTTCCCACATCCCTCGCCACTTTCCTGCTTGCTGCTGTGAAAGTGTTTTTTTATTGCGAAGCTGGCAAACGGGCAGACGGCTTAGGTCATGCAAAGTGAAGGCAACGCGTTGCCTGCTTTTACGGTGGGATAAAGAAGAAGTTGGTGTAGGGACATGAGATGGGAAAATCAGGCAGGAGGAATGGGATATAGGGGAATGGGATAGGGAAGGTTGAGCGGGAAGTAGGCCACTTATCGCACGAAATACGAATTACTCAACGCTAACCGTTTCACGCCTAAATTCTGTAAAAACGTGATATCACACCGATCGAGCCGGTCTTAAGAGTTATTTATACAAGATAGTGATTCTAGCATGGCTCTATTACGTACAAGTGGGCATAATGTTAACGAGAGGTTACATAAAATCAAATAATGTATTAGAAATTCGTTCTATAGAATATTGCTTTATATAAGTTATTAAATTATACAACTAGTAGCAATGCAAGAAATGCAATATAACTGCATAATATATACCTACTACTTCAAAATTTTGTACCGATATCCAAAAGAAGAAACATATTTTATAACTTCAGTTATTACAATTTCGTTAGTTATTTTAGCTAACATAGAACCTTTTACAATATTCACCTCCGTCCTTCCGTATTGACCTATTACAGTAGCAGACTGTGTAGATCTGTTTAATTTGGCTTTAAACCAACAAATAGCAAGGGCCCAGTGAATTCCAGCAACCACTAATGTTAATTGATGCGTCGATATTGCTAACATACTTTCTAGTTTATTTTCCGAATATAACATTGATCTCGTTTGACCAGAATTGACTCGCACTTTACCAAGTTGGGATCCCACATCCCTCTATCTCAAAGTTTGTATTGAATACGCTCCAAAACGGCTAACGAAATGATTTCACTATATACGAACTACAGATGGTAGATTTTAAAATGGCTCCGTTTACAAAAGAGCATGCACAGCTTAGGCTTTTAGCTAAAATTGCCAAATACTACCGATAAATGAAAATATTGTCAGGAAACCTTCACATCAAGATTAACGATGTCTGAACCCCACCAAACCGCTTTCAATAATCGTGACAGATACACTGTCCATTCTACTGTATAGGGAGTTTCAAGCTCAGCACAAGACATTATTAGTTATGATTGGTATGATTTATGGTATGAAGAATACAATAAATACATTTTGTACATAATACAAACAACATATTTTCAGAAAATTCTTGAACATTGATGCTGAAAAAGTATGTTAAAATTGTTTCAATTGATTACCTATCTATTAAACGGCTCTGAATAATAATAATGGGCACTTGCACTACAATAAATAAATCCTTTTTCCATTCTTGTATGTTTTTATTAAAACAAGTAATTATGATCATATTAAAGAAATGATTATTAAATCATCATATGCTAAACTGCAAACAGTGCATCTTAAACAAGAAAAATTGATTTTTTAAAATTCAATTTCTTTTTTGTTAATGTCGTAGTTACCATCCGACTGCGTTCAGAAAATAGTATTTTCTGGAGAAGACGTCACTATTTGCCGACATAACAACACATAAATATGTCAATGTTAGCAGAATACACTTTATTTTTACTTACAAACTTACCTCGCCTGAAGCGAAATGCGATAGAATGTCCAAGAATCCTTCGCTATCAGTGGGCACAGTAAACTTCAAACAGCGTCTGTTCTTTTTCAGGTCTATTATTATCGGTGTAGCTTCCGCCAATAATCCGAATTTAAAATCATAAATTAAAATTGGAATCAAAACAGATTATAACGCGAAAGGATATGGAACGCTTTCAGGAGTCGCGCGTCGGGCTGGGAGAGCCTTCGTTCGCTGGGCGGCGATGTTCGCGGAGGGCGGCTGGGCGGCGACTGGCGTCCTCGCAGGCTGCTCCCTGCTCTTTAGAGCCTGCACACCGCGGGCCTCGCCCGGATCCCCTTCCTGTTGAGCGTGTACGCGACAGGTGATTCCGTTACTTTTTAATTAATCATCTCATGTTTACAACTGAATCTTTATTGATTTTATTAGGTTAATTTCCTGATCAACGTTCCTCAATGTTCATTCGTGTTCAATATTAATCAAAATTGGTCTAATTCGTATTTGTTTATTTATGTATAGCGACGGTATCGGTAGAGGTGAGGAGCGTGAATTTTTACCATTTGGTCATCGAACACTAAGAAAGCAGTTAATAAAAATCCCTATTAATATTATAAATGCGAAAGTAACTCTGTCTGTCTGTCTGTCCGTCTGTCCGTTTGTCCGTCTGCCAGTCTGTCTGTTCCGTTTTTACGGAAAAACTACTGGACCGATTTGGCTGAAACTCAGTATATATAATATATATTTTCGAAGCCGAGGATGAACATAGGATACATTTTATCCAGAAAAATGGGATAGTTTCCCTGATAAAAATATATTTGTCTCTCTGTTTGTTATGCTTTTACGGAAAACTATTGGACCGATTTGGCTGAGATTCAGTATATATGTAATTTTAATACCGAGGGTAGACAAGGGATTTTTTCATCCCGGACAATGGGATAGATTTGTATAAAGGTTATCCCAGAAAGTGGGATAGGTTTTTTTTGTGATTTTCCATTTTGGTTATTTGGGTCATTTCTGTAATTTTGTCCTTTTTGTCCCTTTTGATCTTTTTGCTCTTGTCCTTTTTGCGTTTTTTGGTCTTTTTTGATCTTTTAGATCTTTTTGTCGTTTTTGCTCTTTTTGTCCTTTTAGCTCTTTTTGTCCTTTTTAATTTTTTTGACCTTTTTTGCTCTTTTTGTCCTATTTGTCATTTTTGTAGTTTTCATAGACAGATAGATAAATAAAACTAGGACGGTTTGAAATAGAGAATGAAAGTTTGGATGAGACCAATCATTTCTCAAGTTTATAGATATAAAAATTCATCGTCTATAAAAAATGCGATAGTAACACGGTCTATCTATCTGTTAAGCTTTCACGGAAAAACTACTGGAGTACCTACTGGATCGGCTTTTCTGTAATTTAGTACTTGCGTAGTTTTGATACCGAAAATGGACATAATACTTTCATCCCGGGAGATGGGATAGCTTGTGTAAAATGCAAGGAGAGATTTGGGTAAGAAAGTACCAAATATACCAAATATTGCTAAAAATAGCAATTACATCATAGTGTTGCCAGGGTCATAAAAACAATTATAATAATTAGTTACTAATGCACTAAATTATCTAGATGATAATTTAGTGGGCTTATAAAATTAACTAACCGGTAGAAAATGGTAATTTAATTATAAATCGAATCATCTGATAAATCGACTAAAAGTATTATCTATGACGATTGTCTATGTCATACTAATATATACTATAGTTCTCATGACTACTGTGATGGACATCTTGTAACACTTGCGATATAAAATGAAGTTAACCTTCCGCTGTCAAATAGCACTAATATAAAAATGTAATACAATGTTACTTGTATTACTGCTTGCTCTTTTAACTAGAGGCACACACCGTGGTTTGAATGAAAATATTTAAGTACACCAATATTTTTCTATTAATTTAATATAATAATGTAATTTTTAAAATTTCTTATGATTATTATGTTTTGTACTTAATGAAAATTAAGTAGGTATTAACTAATTTTAATTACAATACACATGCATAATGCAATATTTTTAATATCTTTGTTTTATCCTCTATAGCATGAAAATTTTAGAAACTAAATACTTTTAAATATAATACAATGTAATGAAATTCGTTTTTTTTAAATCCAGCCATTTTAGAAAAATCCCGGAAACATTCCCGCGGGATTCCCGGGATAAAAAATATCACACATTTTATTACATAAAATTTGCTATCAATCAGTAAAAAATCACATTAGAATTCGATATCTAAAATCTAGCCATTTTAAATCATTCCCAAAAAAATCTCGCTGGATTCCCGGGATGAAAAGTAACGCCGAGTTTAAGTCTAAGAATTAGCTGTTGATCAGTGAAAACCGCATCAAAATCTGCCCCGTAGTTTTTACGTGAATCCCGAACAACCAGACAAATCGACAGACAAGAAATCTATAAAAAAAGCATCTTGTTCTCCGGCGTTTATATAGTGTAAGCGTCATCGAAACTTCGCACAATAAATCAATAAACACATAACGCATTCACAGAAACATGAGAAAGAGTACCTATATTCAAACTTTTCATAGCCGCACATTCAGATATATAACCAAGATGACATAAAGAATGGGCCCAACCTGGCCCGGTGACCTCCAACCTCCCCCTTACTGTCACCTCCTTCCATACAACTTCAACGACTCACTATTTCAAAGTATCATCTCAAAATTATACAACACATTTAGACAAACATAAACAATTTAATAAAATTTAAAATGAAAACAAATGTAATACTTATTCAATTTTCTGAAGATCGTAGCGCCTGGCGAACGGTAGAAAAACTGTATCTGCCTGGCTCCGCGCATCGCTTAAATACTATAAAAAATTTTAAAGTACCGTCTATGAAATGTTCGCAATCTAAAACATCCAGCAACTTGATACCTGTTACAAATGCCACCAAAACATTTAGCAAATAAGAATATAATAATAACACATAGGCTATAATTTATAAAGATATAGTGTGAATTATCCAAAATATAACGATTTTCCATAACCACGCTGATAAAACCGCGGGGCGCAGCTAGTCTCCTATAAATATACAACTCAATTCAATTTATTTTCCAAAAGTTTTTATATTTACATTATTAGTAGTTTATTGACATAATTATGAACGTTACATAACATAAATGGTTCGGTTAACTATGTTACTATAAGTTAAATATATATTAGATTAGATATCATAAATTTAGGTTGCCAACAATAGTCTATTCCAGTTGTTTTTTTTTAAATAGCTTCAACTGACACCGGCATGTTTAGAATTTTATAATATTATAGATGATATACCTTAAGCCGGTAAACTTTAATGTACTACACAACCCTGCTTTTTGTTAGTCCCCTTGCGCTAGACGCATACATTTGCTGAAAGAAAACGTTTTTAGGATTAAGCTTTACATACATCATTATTATTTTAAGTGTACAATAAAGTATAAAGGAGAAAAATATATACTTTTTTTTGTTAACGCAGTCTTTTCTTGCGACACACACGGGTCATGCATACGGAGGAAGACCAAAAACAGCGCCTGTTTGGTCTATTTATTGACAATTTACGCGTATGAAATTTCACATTAAAACAGTTTCAATGAAACCATTAAGTAAATCACACGCATTTTGACTTCTCAAAATTCCTTGCATACAAAGATCAACCTTCGCAACTCAACATATGGTCGAAAATCGAGCCGCATTAGGATGGTGTACGATAGATCGATATGAGTTCCGATCGGTCGTCGCCGAGAACAATAGACTTACCAGTCGATTGGTTTGTTTACGACGATGTATTTTGTCTAACTTTAAAATGATAAAAAGACGGCGAATTACAGTTTTTTCGAAGTTATTACATTGCAAACAGGTTATGCGAAATATTTTATGATGGAATAAATACAAACAGAATTAGAGGATACTGCATTATTATTACATAAGGCTCAAATAAACTTGAAGAAGTGTTCAAAGCAGAGTCTCACAAAAGGATACATAGATACAAGATTACAATTAATCGAAGAGTCTTGGAAAACATTTACGTCGATGCATCGACAACTTTTGAAGTCTGTTCCTAAAGATCAGAGAAACACAACCGTATTTAAAAAATGAAGAATATTTTGAATATGAGGGCTTATATTTTTGTGTTTGCAAGGTGATTGGAAGGACTTGCTTTCATCGGTGACGGTGCATGATACAAGTGAAACAGCAAGTAGTCTAAATAGCTCGGCTAATCTCGAAGACAATGTAAGGTTGCCTAGGATTGTTCTACCTACATTTTCAAGATTTTATGAAGATTGGCCTACATTCCAAGACCTGTTTACATGCCGAGTACACAACAAACTTACATTGAATAAGGTAAATTAACTTCATTATTTAAAGAGTAGTGTAACTGGGGAAGCAGAATCTTTATTAAAACACGTACAAATCACGAAAGCCAATTATGACACGGGTTGGCCATTTCTACAAGAACGTTTCGAAAACAAACGTATCATTATTAATTCTGTCTTCAAGAATTTATTTACACAAAAAAAGATAGCCACACAATAAGCCACATATATCAAAATGTTACTAGATACAACTAACCAATGCATCCATAATCTCAATAACCTAAATACATATACAGATTAATCGGTTCCTGTAACAATATTTCTAATTGTTCAGAAATTGGACCCTGGTCACATCGCGATTGGGAGGAGTATGCCTACAAAGATAATTTGGAGAAGTTTCCTACTTGGGATGATCTTTCTAAGTTTTTGCAAACTAAATATCGTACCCTTGAAATAGTTACCCCGCCAACGAGGGATAAATGCAGTAGGAATAATTGATGTACAGTCTACTTGTCAACAGAAAAAAATTGTCGAAGGAAGTAATTTGTGCAATTTGTAAAGAATATCACAAATTATGTTACTGCAAGGAGCAACCACAAGAGAGCTGTGAATATGACAAGTCTAATAACCTATCTTACAAAAATATTGGCAAAAATCCTAGCTGAAAATACCCCCTCAAATTGGGAAAGCTACCTATTTTTCTCATTCCAAGTTTTCCACTCGACCGGCTATGATAAAAAAAATTCTTTAACTAAAACTATCAAACAGAACTGCTGCCGTCCAATTATCGAAAATTTAAATACGTCCCAGTTCTTAGGCAATAAATTTTCAGTAAATTTATCAAAAAACATTGAAAATAAAGTAAGTGAGGGAGACTTAAAAGGGGCAGCCTGCTTACTTTTTTCAAATGATAGCCTAGCACCAGACTCAGCAGAAACTCTCTTGGCACTAAAAAACAAGCATCCTATTCCAACTACTAGACCAACTTCTCCGCCAGGTCCTCCCTCTTCACAAACAGAGTTTCTACAAGCATCAACTAAAGACGTCTATTCAGCAATAATGTCATTTAAAACTGGCTCAGCTGCTGGAATAGACGGCCTTTCACCATAACATTTGAAAGACCTTATTAGCGGTTGTACAAGCAACATTGGCCAAACTCTTCTAAAACACATTACTCAAATTATAAACTTGATGCTTGCAGGAAAGGTTCCCGATGGGAACCTTCCCGATAAGGGAGGTTCTATACGGCGCAAATTTAATAGCTTTAAAAAAGAAAGATGGCGGTATCAGACCGATCGCCATAGGCAATTCGTTACGACGAATCGCCTCGAAGGTCTGTTGCCACCATATATCCACAAAATTGAAAAACAAATTCCAACCCTTACAATTAGGTTTCGGTTCTAAAGGAGGCTGTGAAGCAGCCGTACATTCTTTGCGATCATTCATAAACAATAAACGCGGCGAAGTTATTTTAAAACTAGATGTAAAGAATGCCTTTAACTCTGTCGACAGGTCCGTCATGTTAAACGAAGTAATATCTAATATTCCAGAAATATCAAATTATCTTTGTGAAAGCTATTCAAAACCCACAAATCTTATGTATAAAAGCAACCTTATTCTATCATCTGTGGGCTGTCAACGGGGTGACCCGCTAGGACCGGCCATCTTCAGCTTGGCGATCCATCCGGTCATCGAATCCCTCAAGTCGAAATTCAATGTGTGGTACCTAGACGATGGAACTTTAGGCGGCGATGCAGAAACTGTACTTCAAGACTTACTTAGTCCGATTTCAAAATTTAATTCAATAGGATTAGAGTTAAATTTCTCAAAATGCGAAATTTTCTTGACCGATAATCTGTCTAAAAACGAAAGCGACAATATTAGCAATATGTTCAATGTCGTCGCACCCGGTATTAAGGTCCTGGAGAAGGATTCTCTTCGCCTGCTTGGAACCCCTATTCTAGATGAGGCCATTCCATATTATCTGTCTGAGCAATCGGCCAAATTTGATGTATCATGCTCTAAACTTTTCGATATTCACTCTCAAATTGCATATCACATCATACAACATTGTCTGTTTGTACCAAAATTAACATATGTCTTACGATGCGCCCCGGTTTGGAAATTTTGTAATCTTATAAAATCACTAGATGACCGCATTAAAGATGTACTTACAAAAATTTTAAATTCTGAACTTTCAGACAGCTGCTGGATCCAAGCTTCCCTACCCATTAGGTATGGAGGTTTAGGCATCCGCAAAATCTCTAGCGTTGCTCTACCGGCTTTTCTTTCATCCGCATATAGTACTAGCCTATTATTTAAAAAAATTATGCAACACTGGAATAATGCCAATACATCATTCTTAAATGAAGCTCTAAACGCCTGGAAAATGGTCTGCCCTGGTGAAGACATTCCCACGATCCCGAATTCGCAACGATGCTGGAATGAACCTATTTGTAGAGGATTAAATACAAAACTTTTAAATTCCACTAACTCTACAGGACGTGCTCGCATCCTTACCGTTTCCCGCAAAGAGTCTGGTTTCTGGCTCCAAGCTATCCCCTCCTCAAACATAGGTACATTAATGGATAATACTTCCTTTTCTTTGGCTATAAATCTGCGCTTGCGTTCACGCATATGTGCACCACACACGTGCGTCTGTGGAACAGAGATAATCGGCCCGGGATACCATGGTCTTTCTTGCCGCCGCAGTGCCGGCAGATGGTCACGCCACGCTGCCTTGAATGATGTCTTACGGAGGGCGCTTGCCACCGCTAACGTGCCGGCTTTATTAGAGCCGAACGGTATTGCACGTGACGATGGTAGGCGTCCCGACGGAATGACTCTAATTCCCTGGCAACGTGGCAAGCCTTTGGTGTGGGGTGCGACTTGCGTAGACACGTTGGCCGCATCCCATTTACCAAACACGTCTAGATCAGCCGGTACAGCGGCGGAAACAGCCGAATCACTCAAGCGGCGCAAGTATGCAACCCTCAGTGAGAGTTATATATTTGTGCCGTTTGCTGTCGAGACGCTTGGACCGTGGGGTCCTGAGGTCATGAGCCTCTACCAAAATTTATCGAAACGACTTATTGACTCTTCAGGTGATCAGAGGGCTGGTGCTTACCTCGGCCAACGGATCAGTATGGCGATCCAGCGAGGAAACGTAGCCAGCCTTCTGGGCACCTTACCCATAGAAGACGGTGATCTGGGCTCAGTATTCTACTTATAGTATTGAGGGACTATGAGTAGAATATAATACGAATAAGTTAAGTTTTCTTGCATTGTATTGTCCATTGATATATGTAATAAAAAATCCGTTCAAAAATTAATTATGAAAAAAAAAAACCTATGTTTTAATTAAGCAAGAAGATGTACATTGAATTCTTCTTGTCAAATCTGTCACAGGCGCCATTATTAGTTAGTTCATCAAAATATAGAAAAGGATTTAGCCAAATAAAGAGACATTTAATTATTAAGTGAAATGTAAAATAAAAATAAATAACAATACATAAATAAGAAAATACATAAGTATACAAAGAAGAAAATATATTGTTAAGAAGAATGTTTAAGACTATTTTCATCAGCACCTGGCACCTTTCAAGCATCTCATTATATGTATGATGTATCATTAACCAAGCGAGATGAATTCAGTTATCATTAGGTGTTGAAGTATGAGCCCAAATAAAAAGTATGATATTATCAAAAGTCCTCAGGATATCATGTCAATAAAAAATCAGCCTGATTTAGTTTCTTATTGGGAATATACACTAAGAAAAAAGAATTGTTTAACAGAAAAGGTCAACATGATATAAAATAAACTATTTTAAATGAGAAGAATAAAAAGGTAGTAAGAATACAAATGAAGATATACAAATAATAAAAATATCAACTAAAAGTTACCTACATTAACAAAAGAAGAAAGGAAAACATTCAACATTAAAAATTACACATAAAAAAGGAATAAAGAATTTATTTTATATAGCTGATGCCCGCGACTTCAACCGCGTGGTGCGGTTTTTTAACTATCCCACGGGAACTCTTTAATTTTTCGGGAGTATCCTATATGTTGACCAGGGATATAAGCTACCACCATACAAATTTTCATTTAAATCGGTCCAGTCGTTTCGGAGGTTAGCCGGTACAAACAGACAGACAAACAGAGAAACAAAAATATTGAAAATATCTAAATTAATTCATTTCATTTCTTATCCCCCTGACTCGGTTTTGAGCATTTTTTTTCATTGTACAGAAATTCGACCTCTACAGTTTTATTATATGTATAGATAGATGTATAGATTGAAGAAAGAACATCAGTACAAATAGCTAAATAAAATTCAAAATTGAATTTAAGAAAACGTTCGAGACCTATTAACGCGTCTAAATGACCAAAAAGCTGGCTTGCACCTAGGGCAATGAATCAGCATTGCCATCCAATGCAGAAATGCGGCCAGCATTTTGACCACGCTCCCACGCCGACAGCGATTCGGAGTCAATTTTTTACTTATAGATTTACTAACTTCTGCCCGCGACTTCGTCCGCGTGGAATAGTTACTTTGGGCTAAGGCTACCTTTAACCCGTGATTTTGTTTACGTAGAAGGTGCCCCACCGCCCTTCCCCCTCATGACTGCCCGCCGACCTTGCACATCATAAATGCGCGCGCGTACTTAATCATTATTTTGCTGCGATGTTATTTTAAAGTTGCGATATCTCCTAAGATATTCATTGAAATCCAATGATGTAAATGGAAATTTAGTTTTAAATTAAATACTTGTGGTGAATAACGTATTTATTTGGATAACGATTAATATAATGTTTATAAAAACACCTTCTTAAATAATGCATTATTTTAGAACAAATTTGGTTAGCATAAAAAAGGTTATAGTGAGCCAACCTTTAAAGATAGACATATACTGTCGCGGATTTTTTTTAGAACTTTTAAAGGGAACAATTCTCTCACACATTTTTATTGATTTTTGCGAAACTTTAACCGTTTACGCAGAGCACGCAGCGGAAGCTCTGAAAAGGAAAAAAAGCCCCTCGATTTTGAAACATTCTTCATTGGTGCTCCGCTCCTATTGGTCTTAGCGTGATGATATGTAGCCTATAGCCTTCCTGGATAAATGGGCTATCTAACACTGAAAGAGTTTTTCAAATCAAACCAGTAGTTCCTGAGATCAGCGCGTTGAAACAAACAAACTCTCCAGCTTTACATATTAGTGTAGATTTGTTAATGTACCTACTTTATTGTTAATTTATTTCAATTATTTAAGTTAAATACATTATTATGAATTTAGAAAGGCCTTCTGGGGCGTGATATGTTTGGTCTATTTACTGACAATGTACGCGTATGTCATTTCACATTAAAATAGTTGCAAAGAAACCATTAAGTAAACCACACGCATTTTAATTGCTCAAAATTCCTTGAATTTCAACTTTCGCACCCCAACAGAATGCCGCCTGCTCGTGTGCATGTGGGACTCTTGCCGTAGAGGCCCCTTGAGTTTAATGTAAATGTGGCGTGAAACTGACCGGTGATTTACCCTGTCTACGCCATATAAAAATGCACCCAGGGACAATCCCGGGTCAGTAATAATATTATTATTATTATCGTTATATGGAAACAAAATAAAAACATATTAAGATTTCGTAATATTTTGTATTAATTAGCAAGGTTCCAATAATTGTACTGGAGTGACAACAATGGTATAGTTTACTCTATATACTTTTAGAAAACGTGGACGAATATCTACAACAAAAAAAAGTAATCCGCAGTTTAATATCGACAAAAATAAAACGACATTTTGTTATTGAATGTCACTTAATTGTTAATCATTTTATTTCTCACACACATTACGATTATAAGAAATGCTGCATGTAACTAACACTCAGATAAACTAACAAGACTCTTCAAATAACGTTGAAAAGTCACGCTTAACTTAATCTCATATTCGTACCTGCACCAGTCCAAGTCATATAGGTACGTTCAACATATTATGATATTCTTGTTTAGTTTCCCGCAAACGGCAGAATCATCGGTATAAATACTTACAGACGCCTGGTAATTGGCTACGTGACTTTGATAACTTAATTACTTATCGCAAAACTTCGCTTCGGTAATTTATTCTTAAACGAGTGGCCGTTCCAAGTGTTCGAACGGTGCTTAGTAAACTTTTGTTTACCTCATCTAAGACGGAAAACAAAACTAACATCATTCACACTTTAATCGATCCCAACTATGCTGATATTACACACGGATAAACATCCCAAATTCCAATCTCAAAGGATTCGTGACATTAACCCTTACATTATTAGAAAACACTCAACATAGGTACAAACTAATGTGAAAATGTCTATGTTGAATTTCTATGTTTGTTTCTTTTTCACTATCTTAGCACTAGACTGATTATTATCATAACATTTTGTGTATATCGAGAGTTAAAATATTTAATCGATATTTGGTCAATTTTACAGAGAATAATACGTATAGAACTTCAATTTAAAAATAATATAACGAAAGTAGAAAGTATGTTCAAGCGGGAAAATTTAGATTTCAAAACAATTCAGCGTTATCTAGTTTTCTAACTTTTGAAACACAAATCCTCACAAACCTTCAATTTAATAGGTAATCTTTTTAACTCTTCATGTATACTTCCAATAACGGGAATGAACATAAATATTTTACTTTGAAAATACTTTTCATGTAGGGTTGCTATCTCTATAATTTGGCAACCAGGACAAAACGCGGGAAAACACATGTCAAGTCAACACATGACATGTCAAGACATGTTAAGGAGTTCTTTTAAACTTAGTCAGAATAATAAACAGCAGTTCAAAATGTTATAAATCAACTTATCATTTTGCGACTCACTGCCAGTGTCACTGTGGCGAAGTTGAAGTGCACACCGTGGCAACTGCGACTTATGGTAAATCTAGCGAGTCGGTTCGTCGGTTAGTCGCGGCGCGGCGGTCCAGGGCTTGAAATTTTTAAACCTGGACTGGAAATCAAACCCGCCCGGACGCTCCCCGGACGCTTTAATCTAAATCAAAAACGAAAGAAGTATGTATGACCTGTGAGGCTATCTCTTCCTGCAGAATTCAGGAGTTTCCTGTTCTCTTCCATGTTATACCCAAATAATAAATCGTTAGTCGTCGTCAACGAGTCGTGAGAAAAACCGTCATTCTCAAAACCGTCAGTCTTTTGCTCGTGCTTTAATCACCTACATAAAACCCTTCGTAGATTGCAAGAACTACACCTATCTGTATTAGTTATACGATTATTTCCCTTACTCATTCATATAAATAACTTTGTTTTACACTCATACAAAAATGCAAAGTATTCTTTTTCCATGATAATGCTACATGTTGTGTTGTGCCTGACTACAGTAGGTATAATGAATTACCAACCTGTAATATGAGTCAATCAAAGGTTCCTCACGCCATTTGACAATATAGATATGTACCTATTACATGTAATACAGATTAAAAGGTACATTTATTAATAAATAAATAATTCGAAACTATGTTCATGTGTATATTTATTGAATAAGTTCTACATAGAAGATTAAAAATCCACACTTGACACACGATACAAGAAATGAATGATCAAATTTTGTTCTTCCCTTTTTTATCTTTCTCGCTCGCTTCAATTTTAATTCTATATCCCGCACTATGCATCCCATTTTGCAGAAAAAAAAATTCTTAACACAAACAAAACCGACTTCACACTAAAAATCAAAAAATAAATATCTAATTTAATAATTTCTACAATATCTAGAAGTCGTTGTCAAGTAAAACTTAAACATTACTATCAAATCAAATCAAATCAAATAATTTATTGCATAAAAACATGGTTATACAATAGGTCTTATTATTTTATACAGAGCACATGTTTTTTGCCGGTTGGGCGTACAATTTATATCATAGATGTACACTTATTTGGTTATAATTTTTATCACTAATATTTTAATCTTATAATTATGTATATCCTTAAATTTAACAAATACTAAATGACACACAATTTAAATTTACATATGTTTCTAATGATATTTATATAGTACAAATATTATAAATATATTTATACACTTAACATTCTAACTTATCACTTACATTTAAAACTTATCATTAAGGATATTTTGTATATATATTTTGTATTTTGTAAATTTGTTATTATTCTTTTATGTTTAATTGGTACCGACTTCTAGATGTTGTAGAAAGAAGTCGGTTAAATATTTATTTTTTGGTTCTTAGTGTGAAGTCAGTTTTGTTTTTATAAAAAAAATATTAATTTTTACTTTTTATTTGCGCAAATACTTCAATAACTTTAGAAATAATACATTAAGCACCTGTAGAAATTGTACAGCTGGTATACTGATATACAAATTGACCATCTCACTCTTCGGTGTATAAGCTCTTCGACAAGGGTTGCTCTCGATTTCTTTGCGCTCCACAAATCAGATCCTTAAGGGTAACTCTTGATTTCTCTGATATCCACTCATCAGATCCTGATTTGGTGACCATGGAACCGCCTCGGAAGTATACATAATTACGAATAAAGAAAAAATGTCAAAATCTTTTATTCACTCTCTTGGTATTAATACGTTTAGTTCATTTATTTATTTTGTATCTGAATTATTTATTAGTCTTTTTAGATTAGATGGTAAAATTAATGAGGTATTCCTTCTTAAATACTTATTTATAAAAATAAAATAAAAATCGATCCATAATTGAGGAAGAAATCGCGTAACACGCATATAAAAATTAAACGCCTGTAGAAAATGTAATAGCTACACGCGCATACAAGATTTTTCTAAGGATTTAGGCGCATGGCGTTCTTTAATAAGGATTATGCTCGATAGCCTTGGGATCCGATCCACTCATCAGATCCTAACTTGGTGACGATGGGACTATCTCGAGAGTATACACTTACGAGTAAAAAAACAATTTGAAATCAGTTTAAAATTGAAGGAGATATCGTTTTACGAAGAAGTTGGTTAATAATTTTCGTGAGTTTCTCTAATTCCTTGGAATCCACTCATAAGATCCTGACATGGTGACAATGGGACCAATTCGGAAGTATAACCTTTCGATTAAAAGAAAATGTTTGAAAATCGGTCCAGAAATCGAGTAACGAACATTCAAGAAAACATACAGACCAAGTGAGAACCCCCTCCTTCTTTTAAGTCGGTTAAAATACACCTTACAGTCATCCCCGTTACTGAAACCTATTTTGAAATAACTAAAATCTATTTTGTTATTAGAGACAGACACTTCAACTTTATTTGTATGGGTATGGATATTTGATTGACTTTAATTAACCAATGATTCGCATTTAATTGGGGCTCTATTAAACAGTGATAGATGTAGGACAGAGTCAAAGTTCCCATTACTTAATTAATTGCCTTAAGTTGTGAGACTATACCTCTAGAGTCTAGATCAATACCAAGTACGAAAATTATTGCACGAATCTTCGAAGTTGGAAATATCTCATTTCAAACGCGTTTTAAAGGTTGTTTCGGTCGAATAAATGTGAACTCGCAAAGTGGGATCATTAACATGTCATAGGGCCGTTTCGAGGTAGACGACTTGTTACTCATTATTTTACTTGTAATGGTTTGGTTTAATCACATGTAGACACCAAACCAAGGCTTATCGTGTATTTAATTGAAAATTATATTTTGTTATAGCCGTAAGCGCCTTGTTATTGTTATTAAAGTATCGTATTCTCAGTTACTAAAGATCCCTAAAGGGCGTGAGTAGGTAGATACAGCCCGTATTGATTAAGGTTTGCCGACCTTTAATAATATCCACTACGTTAGAACCTCGAATTCATGATGGCTTAGTTGCTAACTAACCCATGTCTCATTCCAATGACGTAGGATCGAATTCTGACAAAAAGCATGCATTGCTTAGGCAATTTCTCTAGCCTGATATGTATTTTGATATAAATACGACGTACTGACATTAAAACCAACAACGTGAGGAAAACTGTGCATTGAAACTACTGATCTGTGAAAGCCGCCAATCGACCTAAGATAAGCGTGGCGATTATACCGTTGTCCTGAAATAAGGTGGTGGGTCCGAGCCTAGCGTAGGACATTTATATGTCTGCTGTCTATGTATTGACACTAATACCGATATTTTCCAAAATATAGTCTACTATTTCTGTAGACCGCGGTGTTCTTACCACAATCAAACTGCCCACATTTTGTACAAGGAACAGATAGAGAAGACGTCAAACAAATAAACAGGTACGTATTAAGAATTAATTAAAATAGATGAAGCAAAAGCTGTTTGCAAAGACCGCAGCTAATATATTGCGGCGACCGAGGGTAAAAATTTTCGGTTTCTGGCAGCGTAAGCCGGTCTCAAGACTTTTAGAAAAAGGTAGAAGATTCTGGAAGGAAAAGACATAGATAGATAGATATTTAGAAAGGGAGAGATAGTAAATAAAAAAATAACGAAAAGAAGATCGAAATTATGGGTTCCAGAAAATTCTTCCGGGTATAATAAGCAGCCTAAGGCGCACCTACCGCGTAGTGCAGTTTAAGACAGCGAAGCGACTAGTGCGATACGAAAGAGTTGGAAGAGAAGTTTAATAGAAGATAGTGACGAGTTTAGGGGTGAATTTAATGAAAAGTTTAGTGGGCAGTTCAGTGAAGGAGGAGTGTAGCATAGTTTAAGAGGAGATCCAGAAGCCAGCTACACGCGGTAAATTTGGAAGTGAGCACCACAGCAGCTGGAGGTGGTCTACGCAATATCGGCGACCGTATTGTGAGTGAGACATCTTATAGTCGGGATAGTGCGTCGTTAGTTGTGCGTGTAGGGGCAACCCTGCGGAGTAAAATCACGTACGGCTGTGTAAGTTAATAAAAGCGTTTAGTTAAAAGAACTGGTGTTTCCTTCCAATCCTAAGTGCTTACCCCCGCTAGCACGTAACAATATACATTGGTTTTCCTTAGAAGATCATATTCGTACATTACAAAGAGAATTTTTGCAATGAATTACACTAATGTTTAAATGTCTTACACAACTTTAGTCACATTTAAAGTTAAATATTACAGTAGAAAATGTTTTATATTAATCACCTAAAGACACAATTTAACTAAAATTGTATACCTAGTCTTGCCATAAATATTGTAACAAAGTTTTTTTTTTCTATTGCAAATAACATTTATAAGTTTTACAGTGTGTTAGTTTAATACATAAATATAAAACAATTTAAAATATAAAAAGCTTATTCGAAGTGGTCTCCATTGGCTGCAATACAGTCCTTTAAACGTTGAGGCCAGTTATCAATAGAAGCACGTACTCTTTCCATGGGAAAATTCTTCACTGCCAATCGTATGGATTGTTTTAGGGACTCCAAATTATCATGGCGTTTAGAGCAAGCCTTACTTTCTAAAACTGACCATAAATCATAATCCAGCGGATTAAGATCGGGACTAGACGATGGCCAGTCTTCAGCTCTGATGAAGTCCCAAACGTTCGTTTCCAACCAAGACTGCGTGGACCAAGCTTTATGATCCGGCGCCGAGTCTTGCTGGAAGGACCATTCTTAGTTATTGAACATGTTGTTGTTAAGAGGCTTAACCACCTTCTCAAGAATGGTATCTTGATACACTTGTGTCGATGTTTTGATACCTTTTTCACAAAAATATGGCTCAGTCACTCCTTCATAGCTAACACCCCACCAAACCATCACTGAAGACGGATAATGCCCACGTTGCACTCTGTCGAGTAATTGAGAAGCTTCCTTAGAGCTTTGAGCATAAATACGGTCATTTTGTTTGTTAAAATGTTGCTCAATTGTAAAATATTTCTCATCCTTAAACAAAATTTTTCTGTGACCTCCCTTTGCGTACCGCTTCAGTAGTTGTTTCGATTTTACCACCCTTTTCTTTTTTAAATTATGAGTTAAGAAATGACCAGTGCGTCTCTTATAGGCTGCAAGTCCTAAATCATCTTTTAAAATACGCGACATGTTTCTAAATGATATCTTCATCTCCCGAGATAAAATCTTTTGCTTTCGGACAAGATTTCTTCGAATTCTTTCCCTTGCTGGTTTGACCACCGTTTTCGTACGAACACTACATGGACAGCCAGATCTTTTTCTGTCACAACCAGAGGAGGTCTCATTGTACTTATTAATAGCCCGATACACAAACATTTGACTAATACCAAGCGTATGGAGAGTTTTAAAAATTGCATTTGGCTTTATACCTACTTTGTGTAATGCAATCACAGCGATTCGGTTCTCTTTATCGCCCCACTCAATTTTAATATCGCAAAATGTTGTACAATGTATTGGCGCCAAAATGAGAAAACACAATGAACAATCATATATAAATGACAGATTCCAAATTCAAATGTAATATTTTGTTTATTTTTAATTGTAACAGTATTTATGGCCAGACTAAGTAAATTCATTGTCTCTTTCTATGTATGTATGTACTACATTATTATACATGAAAACATTGAGATCCAAAACAGAAACAGCTTATAGCTCGCAAAATCACTTAGATGGTTATCTCGAATAAACATGATGTCTATATGTATACAATAAAACTCTATTATAGTTCAGCGATAAAGAGCATTTATTGATTTTTATCAAGCATGAGTAACCGAACCCGGCTGATTTGGAAAGGCTATATTAAGATTCTTGTTCCGTACAAAATTGCAAAGTTTTGCTAATTAATTCCTTTTACTAATAACACAATCTTCTTCAATCTCCAATAATCCAGTATAAAGCATGTTTTGTTTTTTTAAATAATTTGAACTATATATGGAGTAAATCGGTTTTTACGATTGCGGTGTTTTTATATAGGTAACAAAATCCGGGAGAAGGTTGCTTTGCAGTGCTGTTTACAAATATATGGGTGTTTCTCTGTAAACTAAGCAATTCATTCTAAAAACTTGTAAGCAACTTTTTTGCTTATAATAATACGTATGTATATTTATTCCATCTAATTAGGGAATATGTATCTACATATTTGTTAATGATGTATGTATATGTTCCATTGCCTTAGAGAATATTGAACATTTTCTGAAAAATCGATACAAACTATTGAGTACGTCAGGAGAATGTGCATTTAAATGAAAAATTCAGCAGATCTTAATGTGTAATTAGTATCAATTAAAATCAGTGGAATTTGATTATATACCCAAAGTATTGTTGATTTTTTTAGAAATTTAGAAACCCCGGCTAGTGGACTTTTACCGTGACCACTCTCTGTATAGTTTCCAAATAAACTTTTGTATATGGGGAAATCGTTCAGGTATCTTTGTCGCCAGAAGACATATACCTAAAACAATGACAAAAATACAATTACAGTTCTCTGTACTTTTGAGTCCTTAAACAGGACATGGGACTGTTGACAGGAGACTGTTTAATGTGACTTTAATGAAAGCTAGCACAATATGTAATTGTGTCATGTTATTTTGCTCTACATAGGAAATAATTATCTATTATAACGATATAAATTTGTAATATATAAATATATATAACTATACATACATATATCCGTGCAGGAACGGAGAAAGAATACAATTTCCTGCGGCCTGTCGTAAGAGGCGACTAAACAACCTACAGCCAGGTGGTAGGGTATTTGCTCGACTGGATGGCGACCACCCCTGGTCTAGAGTATGCCTCTATAACAGCCTTGTGTTGTGTTCCGGCATCAGTGACCAGGTTCCAGTCTCCTTTAAGAGAGCAGCAGCGCATTTGTAGCACCTTTGGTGTTGCAAATGTCCATAGGTGACGGTAACCACTTTCCATCATGTGGGCCGTTTGCCTGCCTGCTGAACTCCTGCAATAAAAAAAAATAAAAAATAATCGTTAAGAGAACTGTTGACTGAAGACGGAAGGACGCTCGTGCAACACTAAATAAAATGGCGTCCGGGTGGTAATGGCGGCAACCGTGCAAGTTAGTTATTTAATTATTTACATTTTTAGCTTTACATAATATACTAGCTGACCCGGCAAACTTCGTACCGTCTCAGAATCATTTTTTTTCATATTTACTCACCTTTTAAACCTTCCCTGGATTTCCACAAATAATTCAAAACCAAAATTAGCTAGATCAGACCAGCCGTTCTCGAGTTTTAGCGAGACTAACGAACAACAATTGCTTTTTATATAACATATATATATATATATATATATATATATATATATATATATATATATATATATATATATATATATAACGGCGAGCGTCCAGGTTCGTTTTCCATGTCAATAAATCAACTGTTTGTAACTCGCACACTAGATTAACGTTACAGATCACTTCTAATTATCTAAAAGTTATTTCTAATAAATCCAATATATAAACGGTACTTGTTTCCCTCTCGTCTTCAGATGATAGCATCGTCTTTTCCCCTTCATCTTTCAAAATCAACTCATATTTGATAAAATGTGATTTTAAATGATATTCTAGGCGTGATAATTAACAGGTTAGATAAACCCATATTGGATATTATAGGGAATTTTTACATTACATATGCAGCAAACTGCGACATATATATAAGTCGTGGTAGCGTAATGGCTAGCGCACGCGTCCCAAACTCAAAGGGTGCGGGTTCGATCCTGGCCGGAACGCATGCACCACTTAGGCAGTTTTCGGACCGAATATGCATATAGTTACAATTACCACGTGCTAATAACAGTAAAGGAAAACATAGTGATGCAACCGTGATAACCGATGTATGAAACCTGCCTAGCCGCCTTGGACAAGCCTAGTATAATGTCCGTTCCCTCTATAATGGGAGGCCCGAGAACAACAGCGAGACATTTATGGGATGATATTATATGTATATATATATATATAGTATTCTTCTTCCATGGTATTATCCAGATATTAAATCTTAGAGGGTTTTCAGAATTACCTACATTTTTACCCCACTAAGGCAAAGCCAAAAGTAAACGTTATATATCTTTTTTGTATGTGCTGTCGCTCTCTAAAGGAAGACTGGAACCTGGCCACTATTAACGAACCGGAACACAACTGAAGGTTGTTATGGTGGCATATTTTAAAGCAGAGGTAGTAGCCATCCAGACGGGTAAATACCCTACCACCTGGCTATGGGTTGCGTAGTCGCCTCTTACGAAAGGCCATCCGGCCGCAGGAAATTGTATTCTTTTTCCCTTCCTACTGGAAAAATAGTTGTTTTAATCATTTAGTTTGTAAACAGTTTATAATCCATAGTGGGAATATGATAGGGATGCGGACACATGTTACAATAAATTCTAACATTAATTACATATAAAAGAACGAACGTTAAAAACAATCGTATCATCTAACTTTTAAAATATCTTGATAAAAATAATGTTTATTTCTTTTTAAACAACTATTAACACGCTATTTGACTCCTTTTACTTATTACCTATTCATGGCGTCATAAGTAAGTAAACTAGTACACAATCTATGAGGCTACGACTATTGTATTGTTTATTAAAAAAATCTAAGTTGATTTGACTGTCCGTACCCCTATTATCCTTAAATTTTGTCGTAGTTGAGTTAGAGTTTTTTAAACTTTTTATTTCTAGCGATTCTCGATGTATTGGAGTAAAATCTTTGTATAATGGGGATATTACGAACGTTCAAATGACAGGCTTAAACATCAAACATGCTGTAACAAACTACATACCAACTATCTGTTATGTGTGTTTGCTATATACCACCGGTTGCTGTCCATTTTAGGTAGTTGTTTCTTTATCTGTAAAAATACTGACTACGCAACTAACATATTACATTATCTAAACACATTATCCAGGTGGTAGGGCATTTGCCTGTGTGGATGGCCACCACCCCTGGTCTAGAGTACGCCGCCATAACAACCTTGAATTGTGTTCCGGCATTAGTAGTGACCTGGTTCCAGCACCTAAGCACCTTTGGTGTTGCAATTGTCCATAGACGATGGTAACCACTTTTCATCAATCAGATGAAATGTCTGCCTGTCTGCTGAACTCATGCAATAAAAAAAACTTCAATTACAAGGTTTTTGTGTCTTATTGTAGATATCATACGGAATGCTAAAAGTGCTATCACTCATTATCAACGTATAGACAACATCTGCATAATTACTGATAAAATGTAACGTCTATACAATATTTATATATTATACATAGGTAACCTATAAACAATATTTACACATTGACAATTTTAAATATGCACATCGTATGTTATTATAAAAAAAAGATATCTGTAGATCTACAGTTCTAGAGACTTTAAATTATTGGGTTTTTTATTACAATGTACTTAGAAAAGAATATAATTTTTACTCATATTCCTAATGTTCTTAAAAAAGAACACAATAAAAGAGGTTTTTTTAGCGCAGATATATTTTTACTAACACTAATACACAAAAAATCAAGACCAAGGTTAGTGATTATTTTCTTTTTAATATGTTTGTTGGGGCGGTAAGCAAACTCTACTGCGATTTGTTACTTTTAAAATCACAGTGGACGGTAATTTTTAACCTAAATTTTTTTCCTTGAACCTTACGAGGTTAAAAAGTTCCCCTTTTTATTATATCACCATTCGGGATATCCATTTTAAATGCACCTTTTTTTCTTTTATGTTTACGGCTTGGCAACTAGGCCTTTAAGCCAGGCGCAGTTGTATTGTAGGCTACAATCGACGCCATTCAACGGAGTTCTTGTGAAAACTCGAAAGGCCACATTTGGCTATACACTTCACATTTCTCACAAAACTCGTAATTACTACTCAAAAACTATCAATATCCTATAACTAATGTTCATTTTAGAGTAATTTTACACATTTTAGAAAATAAAACTGCACAGCTCTACATCTCCTTTCAGTTCCCGCCAAAAACTCCCATTTTAAATGAAGTGTAGAGCAATGGCACAGATTATCGATCAGCGAACGGAAATGAGCGTGGTTAGTGACGGGCACTCAGTACTCTAGCAGTGAGGTTGTGACAGGCCACTTCCTGCCACCTATCTATTCGCTGATTAATTTCCCCACTGCGACAGCGTTACTTACTCTATCTTTATATTTATGTGATGCATCAAATTAACATTATCCTTTTAGCGACTACTTAGTAAATAATCGTCTAATTCGAATTATTCTGACATTATGTCCATATTGGTATAAGAACCCATCTGCCGTGGATAAACACAGCGGGTATACCGAAGCTAGCAGTGAGACGTTTAAGGGCTAACATGATTCTTCGCAAGATTCTAACATGATTGATCATTCTTGAAAAATAGCAACATAAAACAAAAGAATTTTCTGAGTATAGATCACATTCTTATTGGGCGCAAATTCAAATACAATTTGGAACTCATAGTTCTAACTTAATCAAAACTAAAAAATAATAAATGTATGGAAATCATAAAACAATCAAGTCATATGACTTCCTTGAAAACAGTAAATTCCAAATAGTTCCCGTGAAGAGGAGCCTCACCTGTTCCGCTTGAGAGCAAATCCCGCGAACTGAGCTTGACCCATATTTTAAAGCTATCGATCGAAGAATACTTTCACAAAAGGTCTCTCTCGGGTACGAACTAGATGCAAATTAAATACACTGAAATAAAATTAAAGTACCTATAGATTTTATAAAGAGAACGTGTAAGCTACTAATTATGGTATCACCGTTTTAAGAGAATGCTGATTAATTGAATAGTCCAGTATGAAACCAGTCATCATATGGCCGGTTCCTATATATTGGTCATCATCCAATCACAATTCACTGCTGGATGTAGACCTCCCCAAGTCGACACCACTATCTTTTTTCTTACCGACCGTTAAATTACCTTATTATTGGTTAAAATTTGACATAAGCTATGGAACTTATGTTAAATTTAATCAACAGCAAGATATAACAAGTAATTTCGAAATTCAAATAATAAGATATAGGAACCGGCTGTTAAACAAGTATCGTGACTATACCATTCGTTCTCCTAAAATGAGATATCCCGAACCACGGTTTAATTAAGGGCCGATAATGTCATTTACACACACAAACACACATCTGAATATACACACTAACATATCTGACAATCAAGATTACTTGTAAACAGTAAGTAGTGAGTAATCTCGACTTGCAGATTTTCTCGCTATACTTCCTTCCTTATTATACAAAAACCTACCATTATATATACACAAACTTCAATAAATATACGTTTTACTAGTTGTGCCCGCGACGTCGTCCGCGTGGAATTTGTTTTCAAAACCTCCGATTTTGAAACATCCATTGGTGCTCCGCTCCTATTGCTCTTAGAGTGATGATATATAGCCTATAGTCTTCCTCGATAAATGGGCTATCTAACACTGAAAGATTTTTAAGAACAAAAAAACTCTTCAGCTTTCTATATAAGATTAATTATTACAGTCTTTCCCGCAGTTTTACCAAAGTAAACTTTGAACCCATGATCCGATATAACTCTTCCAATTTTTCCAAATAAAAAGAGTATCTAAAGAACATCAACATGAAAAGATTTAAGTCTACAAAGAACAGCCGAAATTATCGTTAAACACGAATCTATAATAAAATTATCAAATAAAAATTAGTTGGAGTTCTTATGCTATTTTATAAGATGTACCAAAACACAATTCATACATTAAAGCTAAAAATATCACCTCAATCCTTTAATCTAAATGTAAGTAAATTATCTGACCTGTGATAATATATAACAAACCAATATAGTTGCCTAAATATAGTGATAATCAAAATTATGAAGGTAAATAAATCACAAATACTTTTTATAACTTTATAAATAAATTTAGAACTTTATTAATGTGTTTAGTATATATTATATTTATAGATCTATGCATTTCATAAGTATTATTTTGTAAATAATTAGTTTTTGATATATGTGGGGTCTTCTTTTTGCAACTGTGTTGAAAGTAGTGTCCAAAGTAACTATCAAAAACATGCCTTCGTGTGTACTAGGTACCGTTTAAACCACTCAAGAAACTCAAATAAATGTCAAGGGGTGAACTTTTCACCGATAAGTTTGTGGTATTCTCGATAAGACATATTATTTTAATTCAATTTTATCCATGTTAACGCGTCATCGTTGCGCCCATTTTCAGGCGAATTACAGTCAGTAACAATTTTTGCCTACACAGATCAGACAAACTCCAGTATTGATGTATTTCTAACAAATGTTTACAGAGAATGAAATTATTTTTATTCCCATGAGTTGTTTTATGAAATGCACAATTTATCCGACTACGCAAAGTGAACAATCGGGTACTTTTGTAATGACGTATTATTTTATTATGATCTGTTTGGATTTAAAGGTTTCCTCGGCCGGACCATCAAAAGCGAGAGGAATGGATTAAATTTGTTCAAACGAATTGCAGCGATGGAGCATGGCTACCTTCTAAGCACACACACTTATGTTCCGTGCATTTTAAGGATGACGACAATACAATTGTCAATCAACAAACAGGACGAGTTTACTTTAAAAAATACTGCAACCAAAAACTAAGAAAGCTGATTTTGTGTACCCAGTGGATATTAAAGATATTTTTGTACTTGTTTATTCTTATTTACTTTGTACACATTGGATAGTTATAAAAAAAACTGTATGTTGAGTATAGATAAGTTTGTTATCATCCAACAAAATTATAAATAAATATGAAGGAAACTGAGATATTCATTAATTACTACACTTTTACTGTAGTCACTCATAGACGCTAAAGTGCACAGTTAATTTTTAAATGTACTAATTTATTTGATTTTTTTATTTAATTTGATTTTAAATTATTGCTAATGTATTTAAGCTTAAATAAACGTATAACAATTGATTATCTTTTTGTTTTATACTTTACCTTTTGTTTATTTATTTAACTACATATTAATACATTTTGAAATAAAGTATGAATTCTAATGAAGTTTTGTAAGTACAAATACTGTGACACATCACTTCTGCGGTGTATAATCTATAGAGCACAAGACTACGGCACGCTCGCCCCGCGCAGGCGCCCGCTTTCATCAAGTTCGAACTTTTTTGTTTTGAATAGCTTCTCTAGTACGTAGTACATATAACTCAATGGTAAATATAATTTTTTTTTTATAGACTAATACCGGGTAGGCTGGTATACTTTTACGTTCTTAAATGAATTATTTTTTTGCGCATAATTATCATTTGACTTAAAACATTAGGAAAGAGCTACGCCAGAGGACTTTAATGAATAAGAGGTTACATCAACTTGTAAAAAAGTTTTTTTCCAAAACCGTCGTAACGGTTGTAATGCTGATGTTAGACGGATCAACCGAATAGGATCAATTTGATTGAAAGGTACAGAACTGAAGGGACACGACAATATTCAATGATATTGAATGCTTCAAGTTTATGTTTATACAGATCACTTTGGTTCATTCATTTAAATTGAAAGACAGAAATGATCCATCTAATATCGGTTTTCGAATAAACATTTCTCTATAACAAGTCTTATGTTATTGATGTTGTCATCAAAATTTCAAAGGATTGTAATACTACGTCAACGATAAACAAGACACTTGGGTATTTTGTACGTACTACATACCGTTTACCGCTATGACGTACAAAAACCACAAATTCCAATTAAACGTTGTATCATTTACCTATGAATAATATACATTATTTCCCGTTTCTCATTACAAAGACACACCAGTCAGTCTGTTGAATTCATTCAGTTACACAGTAATACTCGTGCTAAGTGGTTCCTAAAAGTATAAAATGTTAGTATTCTCAACATGGCAAATGAAACAATACAAGAAGTTTTACTTGTAGGAAGTACAACCAACACATTAGAAGAAATTACTACAACAGAACCAAGTAGCACTGTTGATCTTTCAACACTATGGGAAGAATTAATCAAGACATATAAAGAAGCAAACAGCACTGTTGAACTTTCTACACCAGGGGAAGAATTAATCGAGACCTATAATGATGTTAACTCCACAGATGTTGAGCAGATGTTTCTTAGTAAATCTTCAATTAACTGGACGCTTCTGGAGGCATTCATTATACTTGAAATTATTATGACAGCTTTAGAGTTAATAATATGGATCGCTGCAGCTATGAAAGTGCCCAAATGGAGAAGAAACTACAGAAACCAAATGTTAGTGCAGTTAAGTCTTGCGCGGTTTATCAAAAGGGTGTTTTTCTTACTTCAGTATTATGTTCAACATAACTTAATATCAACTACATCAAATACTGGTATCATGTTGACGAGTTTTCAAATCTACATTGACTTTGTGATTGTTACTTTAGTATTCGTTTTCATTAAGCACATGTATGATAGTTTAATTATAGTTATGGTAAAAGTAACTCAGTCAAGTCTGAATAAAATATTAATTTGTGCATGGCTGGTGCCTGTGCCAGTCAGTGCTGTGTGTATTGGAATCATTCTAGCACAGCTGTTAGGTAAATGGATGGTGTACTTTATAATATGTTGTTTATTCCGATGGCCAATGATGATATTAGGAACTTGGTTATATGTGACAATATTATATAGAGTTTTGTCAGATAAAATAAGAAAATTCGCTAGAAGTTTAACAATTACCACGTTTTTTATGTGTTTAGTTACAAACTTTTATTTATTTTCTAAGGATGTGATCGAACTTTGGTGTTTGAAGTCCTTTTTGTTACTGTTGATAAGTTATTTATCAGGTTTCTTATTGAATTTTTTTATACTTACTTTTTATATAGTTTTAATTATTATAAGCATTACTAATAACAAAAACTCTAGATCTTTTCCTGAATACAGTATAGCAAATGCCATGTAAATTCTATGTGAATCTTTAACAGTATTATATGTAGGTTAGATACTACTCTTATGCCCATAATCGTACTAGCTTCTTCATTTATTTAATGGCTGGTTTAGGAACCAGCCTAAGTTACCAGTCGGTAAGATATAGGTATCTTACCGACTATTCATTAGTCCTTACTATCCGTTAAAATTTGACATAAGCTCCATACAAGTAATATAAAAATCAACAGATGGTGGGGCAAATGAATGAATAGTAGGTAAGATACATGAACCAGTCATAAGGGAATCCACGTATAATATCTTACTTTAAACCGTAGTCTTTAATTCACAAATATCCTTTTGAGTTAATAAAAGTATATAAATACAATGCCTTGCCCGTGAAAACAATTCAATACAAAATTTGGGCAAAAATGAATTTATTAAATAATTGTCGACCATGGTATTGTGGTCTTTATTTCATAATGGATGTCAAGTATGTAAATTAAAATTATGAAAATGTTACACCAAACCTTATAAAAAGACTAAAAATGTGAATTATCTAAATGCTACCAGATTGAAACAGGAATGCAATATCCGTTCTTAAGAATCATTATTAAATCTGAAGTATGCCCATGATAGATTATTTGGTTTTACCCCAAGTAAACTTAACGCGTGGGTTTCCTCATGATGTTTCTTTCACTCTTAACACGTAATATGTGTGTGTATTATATACACAAAATGAAGCAAAATGTTGGTGACATTTTTTTAATAATTCGCGTCGACATTTATAGTCTCGCCAGTTTAATCGTAGAAAGCTACACAATACCTGATTTTCTAAGAAAATACACCTGTTGTGCAATCATCTTTTGTTAAATATCAGCGACCTCAAATGTAAAATATAGCTATTATTTGTACATTTGTAAATAATTAATTGTATTATATCTAAATTAATAAATTACTTTACAACGTAACATACCCTATTATTATTCAGATATTTTTCGCATAAAGGAGACAGGGACTGGTGCCAAAGAAATGTAATGAGTAAAGATGGTGGCTTTAAAAATGCGTTATGTTTTTTATTACAAAATGAAAAATATCAGCCCTACATTTTATTTGGAAGACGAGAAATTTAAAAAATAAGTTCATCCCTATTAATATTATAAATGCGAAAGTAACTCTGTCTGTCTGTCTTTCCGTCTGCCCGTCTGTCTTCCGTTTTCACGGTAAAACTACTGGACCGATTTGGCTGTAACTCAGTATACACTTATATATATATATATATATATATATATATATATATTCGATGCCGAGGATGAACATAGGATACTTTTTATCCCGAAAAATGGGATAGTTGCCAGGATAAAAATATATTTGTCTATTTGTTTGTTATGCTTTTAACGAAAAACTATTTGACCGATTTGGCTGAAATTTGGTAAATATGTAATTTTAATACCGAGGGTGGACATGGTATACTTTTCATCCTACATAATGGGTTAGTTTGAATTTGGTCATTTTGGCCAATTTGGTCATTTTGGGTCATTTTGGTCATTTGGTCAATTTGGTCGCTTTGGTCATTTGATTCATTTTGAACATTTTAGTCATTTTGTTCATTTTGGTCAATTTAGTAATTTTGGTCAATTTGGCAATTGTGGTAATTTTGCTCAATTTGGTCATTTTGGTCATTTTCGTCATTTTAGTCATTTTGGCCATTTTGGTAATTTTTGCCATTTTAGTAAATTTGGTTATTTTAGTAATTTTGACTATTTTAGTAATGTTGGTCATTTTAGTCATTTTGAAAATTTGTCATTTTGGCCAGTTTGGTCATTTTAGTCGATTTGGTTATTTTGGTTATTTTAGTCATTTTGACCATTTTAGTCATTTTGGTTAATTTGGTCAATTTGGTCATTTTGGTAATTTTGACCATTTTGGTGATTTTGGTAATTTTGGCCATTTTGGTAGTTTTGGTCAATTTGGTCTTTTTGGTCAATTTAGTCATTTTGATCATTTATATAGTTTACAGATAGATAGACGGGGGGTAGATAAATAAAAATAAAACAGGGTGAAGTAGCGGTTGAAAGATTGTATGAGAGACCAATCATTTGTCAAGTTTATATATATAAAAAATTATCATCTATGAAAAAATGCGATAATAACTCGATCAGTTTGTCTGTTAAGCCTTCACGGTAAAACTACTAGGAGTACTGGATCGATTTTGCTGTAATTTTGTTTAAATGTAGTTTTAATACAGAAAATGGACATAAATATTTTTCATCCCGGGAGATGGGATAGTTTGCGATATAAAATGAAGTAAATCTTCCGGGGGCAAATAGAACTAACATAAAAATTTAATACAATGTAACCTGTATTAACGCCTGCTGTTTAAACAAGAAGCACGCATCAGAGTTTGGCCCGTGGCAGAGCCGCGGGGTAAACTCTAGTACATAGAATAAATTATCGGTTACCATAATCGATTTATGTGAATGAATTTCAACAATAATACATAATATCAAAACATTTACACCACACGATTCATTCATTTAAAATAACTAAACCTACTACAAATTTGAAAAATATTAACATAATAAAAAGAAATCTTTAAATCACTGTTATGTTTTTTACAATCTGGGCCCAAGAATTAATGAAATCCTATCCCTCTTCTTTACTCACATTATGTTTGTTCAAAAGACATAAACCTTCTATGGAATAACAGTAAGTATCATTTGGACGAAGTATGACCCCAGGCAACGAAGGTCTCCAAAGAAGGTAATAATCTCGGCATAAAAATAAGCCCTTCAAAACTATTGAGCCAAATTGCTCCGTTCGCAAACTGAGGACCGCTTTTTCACAGCCTACGTAGCTATGGGTTCGATTTGAAAAATGGCTTCATAAAAATATGGCTTTCTCGAAAGTGCTTTAACATCGTAATAAATCTAATTCCCCGGCAGTACGTATTTTATAAAGTGACTAGCTAAATTAAAACGGTACTTATTACCTTATTGTTTAAATATAACTACAAGTTAGAATAAAAAAACTATATTTCGAATTAACCGCGAATTAAATTGTTAAAAAATTCTAGAAATGTGTTGCAGTCCATGGTCGTTTGAATTATTGTCATTTATATTTGAACACTACCCTTAAATTAAACGAATCGAAAATATATTTTTCTATTTAAAAAAATAACTAACTTAAAAATGACAACTAAATACTAAAAATAAACTAATTTCCAATAAGTTAATACTTTATATCTCAAATATTAGTCTAGATATTTTGTTGAAACAAAATTTCTTTGAACGCGTTTTTAAAGCTTTACCAACTTGATTTTTAGAAGAATTTTCCATCTCGGGTGTTTTTTGCGGGAACTGAAAGGGGACGTTGTACTGTACAGTTTTATTCTTTATAAATCTATAAAATGCCTCTAAATGAACAAAAGTTGTAGGATATTGATAGTTTTTGTGAGAAATGTGAACTATATAGATAAATGTGGCTTTGCGAGTTTTCACAAGAACTCCGTTGAATGGAGTCAATTGAAGACCTACAGCTTAATTCAGCTGAGCAATACGAAGACTTATTATACATCAGAATTGGGTGTATGAACAAAGATTTCCTTACCTGGCATTGTTTGTGGCGTATACTACTACTACTATTTTTTCACCTCATAGTTTAATAGTTAGAAGGGAGAATGCTTATTTAATTGTCAATTAGTTTTTAGTTTTTTGGCGGTTTCACTACACAGTTTGGTAGTGATGACATATAGCATAATCCTTTCTGTCATATATCATCCAAAGAAACCCATTAGTTTCTAACAAAATACAACTCATCTCATGATGATAAAATACATCTCATGTTTATTCCTGTTATTGAAAGTGTAGTATATTCAAGTGGCAATACTACGCGAATGGCCACACCATGACTTGCACATTGTCTATCTCGGAGGCTCATAGTTTTCAAGATGTCTTTTTTTATGTTTTATTTAAATATATTTTATAAGTTTGCTTTTAAGAATACTTTGTCATGTGATTATTGATTATTCGAATAAAGATTTGAATTGAACTGGCTCCGGTATTATTCCACATCAGAAAGCACATAGGAAATATTGATTGTTGACAACGCGCGTGAAGAGCCAAACTTAGAATAGGGTAATTTTATTTTCTTGTAAAAATTAACTAAAATTTATTTCTTTATTAATAAAGAAATAAATTTTACTTAATTTTTACAAGAAAATAAATAAATTAAATACGTAGGATAGAGAACAATAGGCATCAAATTGTATATTTTAGGAGGTTTTTAGTTATTAAGGGTTGATTATAATGAAAATAGGTGTAAGGTGTCCCCACCATGGGATCTAGAGGCGCGTGTCCTTGCGGCCGTCTACGACTGGCGCAAGGGCGCCCTCAGTCGGGACATCCGTCCGGCGCCTCGGGAAATCGAGGCCAAAAGGGCGGAGTTCCGACAGGATCTCATGGTGGAATGGCAGAATCGACTTGCGCACCCTAGCGCCGGTCACAGAACCGTTGAGGCGGTTAGGCCCGTCCTGCCAAATTGGATTGACCGGAGGCACGGCACCCTGACGTTCCGCCAGACGCAGGTACTGACCGGGCACGGCTGCTTCGGCCGGTACCTGCGTCAGATAGGGCGCGAAACGTCGTGAGGGTGCCATCACTGCAGTGCCAGCGTCGAGGACACGGTGCTGCACACTCTACAGGAGTGTCCAGCCTGGAACGAGGAGCGCCGTGTCCTGGACGCAACCATCGGAGCGGACCTGTCGCTCCCGGCCGTGGTCATGGTCGGGGGCCAAACCGGATGGGACGCCGTCGCCTCCTTTTGCGAGGCCGTCATGTCCGCAAAGGAGGCGGCGGAGCGGGAGAGAGAGCGAGCAGCTGTGCTCCTCTCCCGCCGAAATAACCGGTCACGGCGCCGGAGGAACCAAAACCTCCGGCCGCCATGAACACGCGGCGCGGGTGACGGTCAGGGGAGGCTTTAAGGCCGTCACCCGCATCTAAAGCCGCAGAGTAGGGGGCGCGTACTGCCCGCGCGCGCCCCTCTCAACCGTCGAGCACGGAGAGGCCTGCCCACTGGGGCGGGCCCACGCCAGCCGGGGTCGTGGAAGAAAAGCTCGCGCACATCCAGTGTCCCCGGCACATGGCGTCAGGTGGCACCAAGGGGTTTTAGTGGGTATTCCGGCTCCTCCAGCCGGCGAGTCCCACACTCCCCCGCCGAAGTTTCCCCGGCGGGGGGTCCACAAATGGACTTCCCCTAGTAAAAAAAAAAAAGATGTAAGGTGTAAATTTACACTTAGTTTCTTGAAAATTGATTAATTCAGTTGCAATCACGAAAACGTCACTGATCCCTTTTTTTCAAAGGGACAAAGTTTGCGGACACCCTACCGCACGGAGACTACGGCGCGGCAGTGTGGGTCTCGCCGGCCAGATGGGCTTCCAGAATACCCACTAAAACCCCTTGGTATGGTATCGTTATGTCGCCAGATGTCAGGGCCCCGGGACATCCGCGAACTTTTCACCGCGACCCCGACTGGCGTTGGCCCGCCCCTACGGGCAAGCCTCTCCTACTACAATCCGTGATTGAGAGCGGCGCACGCGGGATACCGATGCGCCCACTACTCAGCGGCTTGGATGCAAGTGGCGGCCTAGTGTCTCCGCGGGTCGTCCCCCGTGCCGCTGTCTTCGGCGGCCGAAGGTTATGAGCTGTCCGGCGCCGAGTCCTATTGTTGCGGCGGGCGCGGCTGCTCGCTCCCTCCCCCGCTCCGCCGCCTCGTTTGAACGTCACTGAACCCACAGCAACGATTAAATTTTGCACAATAAAAAGTAACATATATACCGTATTTATAACAAGTGCCGATGTCGAAAATGCAACAGCTATATTGTTAATTCCTAAGGATATGTAGAAATAACAACATTTAAATAGAGTCTCGTTTTTAATCTCTTAAATTACTATAGACTTTAAAGCTATTTTACAAAACGTGGTAACTTGATGTTCGACTTATCTAATAAAAGTAAAGCCTGTGCCCTTGCTTATAATAGTTATGCAAGGTTTATAGGCTCGGTAAAAAAGAGTAAATAAAAATGTTTTACATAAACGCATTCTGAATGCGATCATTAATAACACTTTTTTACTATTTTTAACGAGTCCATAATAATAAATAATAAAACTACGTTTTAACGGTTTTCAGCGCGATAATTTATTTGATTTTTGTTATCCCGACGTTTAAAATAATTCCGAATAACAAAAATTAAATAAATTACCGCGCTTAAAACCGTTAAAACGTAGTTTTATTATCTATACAAGTCGCGAAAACTTAAGAAAATATTATGAGTCCATAATATTTAAATTTTATACAATTATGAAAGTGGGGTATTATTGTATTCACAATGTCTGACTAAAAACTATAAGCAATATAATGAGACTCCGTGTACTGAGTTAGGGATGTTTTCTAGCCATGCAACCTTAAACCTGCAACTTGATAGATGCTAACTAGCGCATAAAAATAGAATGAAACTGATATAATTCGTGGTTAGCTTAGGTACAACGATTACACACTAGAGCTTTTAACACTTCTTTGCTTGCGTAAATTACAATTTTGATTCCATTTGCATTATCAAAATTACATTATAAGGTAGTCAATTCATTTTTAAATACTATACACACAAGCAGTTTTCTTCTGTTTTTTCAAATATAGTTTTGCACAGATTGTATATCTAGCTAATGTCAAGTAACCATGGACAAAAAAGTTTTAGAATAATATTTTTTAGATATCGATTGTGTTTGCGAAAACTTGTGTGTTTATATTGAAAATTTGAACTGTTTAATGAAACGTGTCGTTTCGAGCTGCCAACAAGTGTCCCTCTTTCGGCATCGGGTTAACGACTTACAATTTAGCTAAGGCTTTTGCTTCAAGATTATTCTACAACTTGAATGTTCATGGATACTTTATATTGGATAGATATAGAACTCGTCCAGAGCCATATTAATAAAAAAACTTAAATATTAAAATATGTTGGTATCTAATTTTGCTTGAAATATGTACTGTTTTAATGAATGAATGAATGAAAACTCTTTATTGTTCACCATAAACTTAATTCTAGACAATTGATTTTCTAGCTTGTTCACAAAACAAACTTATATCAATGTCAATTAATTTGCCATGATAAAAAAGATCCTGTCGCAGTTCATTGAACTACGTCCGGAATATAATATAGTAATATATAATATAATTCATATACTGAGTATACTAATTAGGCTTAATGTTATTATAAAGTTTAAGATTTATATGTATGCCCAATGTAAAAGAATACGATATTAATATCTCTCTTAACTACACTAGACTTAATCTAGTAGATTCAACTGTATTCTTAGGCATTAACCTAGATCAGAAGCTTCACTGGGGCGCTCATGTATCTAGTCTCTCAGGAAAACTTAGTTCTGCTGCATATGCGGTCAGAAGAGTTAGGCAGTTCACTGACGAAGAGACTGCTAAACTAGTTTATTTTAGTTATTTTTATAGTGTCATGTCCTATGGTATTTTACTTTGGGGCAACGCTGTTGACTTAGAGACCATATTTGTTTTACAAAAAAGAGCCGTAAGATCAATTTACAACCTCGGCCCTCGGGAGTCTCTTAGAGAATGCTTTAAGGAAATCAATATTATGACGGTCGCCTGCCAATATATCTTTAATAATATAATTTATATTCATAATAATTTGAGTGCCTACAAGCAGTAGAAGGATATTCACAATTTCAACACCAGGCATTGTAATAGACTGATATTGCCATCTTTTAGATTCCAAAAAGTACTGTCCTCTTTCTTGGGGGTTGGTATACGCTTCTTCAATAAGATTCCGAGTGAAATGTTAGATCTGCCTTTCACTAAATTCAAAACCAAATTAAAAAGTATCTTGCTAAAAAAGGGATACTACACTATTGAAGAATACTTAAATGACAAAAATTCATTTACATAGCAGCTCGCTCTAACATCTTATACTATATTTTGTATAATGTTATCTTGCCAAGCTTGTAAGGGATTTATGGAGATATATTGCAGCATAACATTTTAGTACGTCATATCATTATTATAACTTTCATTATATATTTCTTCCTCTTATTGTGTCTTGGTCTTATTGAGTATGCACTGTTTGCTACAACTCCATTAATTCTTCAAAAAGTAATTCTGTAACATACTTCTGTATAAAACTTATTAAAAAAAACAACTTGAGATATAAATAGAATAAGAAACTTAAAGAAAAACATTATTTAGCTAGACGTGTTGCTGGGGAGTTTTTTGCCGCTTCTTCTCCTTAACAGCAATAACACGTTGTGAAGCGGTATACATAGAATAGGAAGAAAAATTAAATTTTAACTTATATATTTATATGACTTTCAAAAAGTGTTCTCCAGTGGAACTTATTTTGAATAAAAAACTTTGAATTTGAATTTGAATATAAGTTAGAAAGATAATAAATGAAACGCATATGAAATTACTCTAAAATTTTAATTTAGGATCACATAAATGGAACGTATGTTTTGATTCAGTTACACACGAAAATATCACTACTTGTCAACGAATTACGAGACATGTTTTGAAATATAAATGCATTTTCATACATAACTTGTACTAACTGTACACTCGTAATTTATTCTTTTTTTATCGAATATTATTCGATGCTTATGTTCCAATTTATATACTCGTATTAATCACATCTCTTAGCCCTGCTATACACAATAAATCGTAAATACATCTAGATAATGTTGTTAAGATTAAAACTAACCAATATGAATTGCATTAAAAACAATCGCCAAACCTACAATATAAACCAAATATTAAAAACGACATATAAAATTTATTATTCTTTAACAAATATTAAAAAATCCCCGAACACCTTCTCGCTAAGGAAACAGATAATAAAAACACTGTTTCATAGCTGATGTATGACAAACTTTATTTACAGACTTGTTAGAATGGTTGTATTGTTAGAAATGTTTGAAGAGAGAAATAATTATGGGATTGGACGGAGAAGATGCCGCTGTGGAGCGGAGGCGCAGCGTAGAACGAAGCCGAGCTGCCTTCAAATCCCACTTGGCGATTACTGCCGTGGGGGGCCAGCGCTGCGCACGGAGCGGGGCTGCATGTCTGAGAAAATATTAATAATCATATTAACATTTATTTTTATGTTCAGTGATTGTTTTATTTTATAAATATACTAATATTGATTATAATATATACAAGGTAATTTTCAAAAATGAAATAATAGATATAGGTCCTAAAACACTGTCAATTGACAACATTCCTAAAACGCTAACCTCGTTGCGACGTTCCTTGGAAACACTTATAAATAACAAAATGTAGTATCTGACAGTGAAATGAAATTTAGACAAAAAGAAAGAAATTAATAAAATTTATTAAAAATAGTCATACAAGTAATAAATAATAATAATAATAATAATAATCGGCAGACAAACACACATATTATATATCCCCAAATTAAGCAAGTTACGCTTGTGTTGTGGGTAATATACAATGTACCACTCTGGGGCCGATCCCAGACACCCAGACTATAGTAAATAATGGTAAAAATACGTTTCCGAAATTTACTATACCAGGAATCGAACCCGGAGCCTCTGCGTTGCAGTGAGGTAGGCTGGCAACGGCGTAGCCCACTGAACCACAGAGGCCGTCATAAATAAATATACATATCATACATACATGTGTGTGTGTGTGTATGTATATATATATATATATATATATATATATATATATATGTGTATATATATATATATATATAGGTATGTGTACTTATACATACATAATAATTTAATGTTACCTAAAAAAAGTTGTTAATGAACACATATTACTCAATTATTTGAAATATACTAAGAAATGAAACTACTAATATCACACTGATTATCAATGACCATACACAGTGATATATCAAAAGACAATAAATCTATTCATAAAATACACAGTGGTGAAAATATATCATCGCACCGATAAGCGCCACAAGTTATGAATACAGCCTATTACTCACATCCACGTCTTTCAGTATTTACCATATTAAAACATGAACAGAAAGGATTAATTTTAATCACAACAAACGTAATAATTACGTAAATCTAGGAAACAGAATGAACAACTATAGAAGTATGCTCAAGAAAGAAGGAGAGTATAGTAGCATTCTCGCTTATCCCATGACAAATAAAAAAAGAATACAAGTAGTAGGTAGGTATGTGTTATTTGCCTACTTGTGGAGCCATATTTTCACATAAGTGACGAAGCTCCTTAAGTAAAAAAATAAATAAAATTTCGCAGAAAAAGGCCCAGACAGTTCTTTAAAGATAAAGTATTCTTGTACGCAGCTAGTAATTGCTTCGATAGGTACCCTTTTTATATTACAAAGGCACTTAAAACACATAGTTTCCTCTCACTCATGCTTTCTAATGAACGTGACTAAAAATTAATAACAGGCATTAGATATTCGACGGATTGATGAACATTTGAATAGGTAACGGGAACGTAATTTATCTTTCATTGACTCACTCACGCACGAATAACAATAATTTGGAATAAACTTGCATTAAAGTTATAGACGCATTATTTGTATAGAATTTCAACATAAATAAAAGGTTATCAAAAAGTGTTTCGATTGTGAGAAATGCTCTTCGCCTTACGTCATATAAATTAAAAATAGTACTTCAATTGCACAATAACAAAATGCAATAAAAATGCTGACGTAAAATTGTTCTACATGCATTTTTTGAGGACCTTTTTAATCAAAACGGAACCCTTATGTAATCGTCATTTCCGTATGTCTGACTGTGTAATGGCCGGTTCCTATATCTGACTATTCATTTACTTCCCTACGATCGGTTGAATTTTGACACAACTTGTATGGAGCTTATGTCAAATTTTAATCGATAGTAAGGCAAATCAGAATTCGTAATAGATAGTAGTAATAATAATTATAGTGGATAGTAAGGTCGGTAAGATATAGGAACCGAACATAAGTCAATCATTTTTCTCGGAACTACTGGGTCTACAGGGATGAAATTTTAAAGCAAAGTATAGTCTAATTAGCGTTATTAAGTTATGTAGTGAAATTTAGTAAAAAAAAATAAGATTTGGTATGGGTCTCATACGCGTAATTAAGTGGTAAACAATTTTGTTCAATATACATAGTCGTATTATGGGATATCTTTACTCAGATGCTGAAAAAGCATAACGGTATTTCCTAAATATTTTTTATATAATTGTGTCCGTAGTCAAATAACGAAAATAGGGCTTTGTCACCTATGGAGCCCTTGGTTGTCCGCTAACAATCCAAATTTTCGTTTATAATTTAGATTTGGGGTTTAATTACGATAGGTACTTGTTTCGAGCGTTAATAAAATTAAAAAATACTTTGTCTCTAATAAATCTTTTTTTTTCTTATGACAATAGCGTGAGATAAAAGAAATGGCATAGGTTAGGGAACAAACATACAGTTTTCACATTTATGTAAGAGAGGTGATTTATTTGTTTTGATTTCGTGTTTTAGTTTTTAAATCGAAATTAGTCTTTCTTCAAGTCAACATCTTATAAAAATTCATATCATAAACTAAATTATTACTTGTTATCACTACTAACCTTTCTACACTTTGAATTTAAAGCCAGAAACTGCCTGATTTTAATCAATCGTTTCATCATAGTCATCAATCAATCATATTAATTGAACTAACCTACATAAAACATTACATACACTTCATGCCTGTTTAACATTGGGGTAGGGGTAGGTAGAAACGATGGATTTCCACCTGCTACGATCCTGACAAACACTTTTCACAATAACCTTTCCTTAAAATATCTTCAATTTGATCATGGTGAGTACGTCTTAGTCGAGCAGCACCGACTCTACCACTTACATTACTGTCATATACTTGTTTTATTGGTCTGCTTTCATTCATTCTCTCTACATTTCCAAACCACGTTAACATTCCTTTCTCCACTCGAGTCACTACATTCTCTTTAAATCCACAATGTTCCCTTATCACACTATTTCTTATCATATCATTAAACAATAAAAATAAAATATTATAATCATTTTATCCGCGTATCGTATTATTAATTTAATTATAATACTATATTTTTTACCTGTAAATATGATAGATAGATAGATAACACTTTATTATACATCAATACAAAAATGAACTTAAAGACTAAAATTATATCTAGTTGTACAAAAGGCGGTCTTATCGCTAAAAAGCGATCCCTTCCAGACAACCCCAGGAATGAATTGAAATGATAATGGCGATGGTGGTATACGTAACATATAGTACTAACTACTTACATTTTAATAATAAATACATAAATATATATATATATATATATATATATATATATATATATATATATATATATATATATATGTGTGTGTGTGTAGATATATATATATTACATAGATATATACTTAATATACATACCATGCAAATACATATCTACAGAATATATAAATATTTATAAATTAATTTAAGTATCATATTCCAACGACAGGTAGTATTTTTTGATCATGGTTTTAAATATCGCTAGCGATTTTGCTTGTCTGATAGTAACAGGAAGCTTATTCCAAAGCCGTATAGCCTTAACAGTAAAAGAATTGTTGTAAAAAGTTGAGTTATGCGCAGGAGTGTTCAGCTTAAGTTTAGTAGAAGGGCGTAAACGTTATAAAAGTATTTAATTTTTAAGTTTTTTTATCGTGTAGTTTAATTTTTAATATGTTATAATGATAATGTAAATAGCCATAACTTTAAAACAAATAAAGTATAATATTCTATTTAATTCCTACATATTATTACGTTAGATGATTAACGACTATGCAATTGGAATGCACATAAGAGCTATAATCTTTTAATTACCGACGATCAAAGTTGCCCCGTTGTTCAAAGAGGAGCTTTGTCTTCGAGTTCATATGCGAGGTTTCAAAGGGACTTGAAATGCAGTCTTAAACGTGAACCATGTATGTAGTTACGTTCTGTTGACTTTATGTAGTACTCTCGTGAATTGTAATCACGAAGTTATGTTTACCCTTAATATATGATCTGTCATGCTAATGAGAATGTTAATGTTGCCTTATATTTATGACGTAGATATAGACGTTACAGGAAAACATAGTAAGGAAACTACGAAAAGCAATTGGATCATTAATATAATTAATTGGACAAACGCTATTGATTAATTTAGACTATTCTAATTCTATGACGAGTTACGATTTTCAGTTTAACTATCCGTTTGCAACATAAAAAAATGACAATCGTCCAATAAAAAAAGTAAATCGTAACCCACTATTGTACTTGCGACACAGTTAGCGCCATCGGCCTTTCCGATGTTGGTTCTTGGTTTTACAGAAAATCTCAACTAAAATCTCCAATCAACCTTTTTATTTCACATTGGCCACTCAGCCACTACGACTTATGACCGGTTCCTATAGCTTATTGACTTTCCTTACCATCGACTGAATTTTGACATACTTGTATGAGTTTATGTATGTCAATATTTAACCTATAGTAAGGCAAATGAACGGTAAGATATAGTATATAGTAAGATATAGTAACCGCTAACAGTCCGTAATATTTAGACTTACAGTGTGGCCTCTCTTCCATGGGCAAATCTTGGGGTAGAAGAAGTGTGCGTGGCGCGCGCGGTGCCTGCACGGGCGCGTTCATAGCAGACACTTCCGCCTGGCGCCGCTGCTCTTCCACCTGGCGCCGTTGCTCTTCCAACTGGCGCCGCTGCTCTTCCACTTGGCGATGTTGCTCTTCCGCTTGGCGGCGCTGCTCTTCTGCCTGACGCCTTTGTTCTGCTTCGGCCTGGGCCTGCGCCTCCGCCTCGGCCTCGGCCTCTGCTGCTGCTGCTAACGTGTGCACTATGGTTTTCACCTGTAACAATACACGGAGACAGTGTCAAATCCACCTGCAATTATTATCAAATCTGTTTAACAAATAGAGAAAAATTTCAATGATTTTTACTTAGTTTGACCGCATCAAGGTTACCAGGATCAAGGGTTTTAGTAATAACTAAAGTTTCCTACTCGCTCTCGCATCAATTTTTGTAAGTTATTTGATTTAAAAATTTTCAGAGAAATAACATATTTTTTTGAAAGAGTGTTGTTACAAACTTACCTAAATATATAAACTGTATTCTTATTAAAATTTATACCTACACATTTTATTTGTTCAAATGTACGTAATCAATAAATGGAAATTTTTTCCTCTAATAGCTAAAACTTTTTAGTCCTCGGTATGTTCACCCACGTCGTCAGGAGTACATATTACATACAAATTTCATAAACATCATTCCCCAGCCAAAATACGTAACAAAAACATACAAATATATAAACATTCAAACAAATCCACATTTCAAATGTATGCATGCAGCATATGCTCATGTGGATCGTAATCAAAAGTTTAGGCTAACTGTATAGTATGCCCCCTGGAGTGTGACCCTCGATAAACTAAACAGATTGGATGCGACGAGCTGCTTTCAGTGGCATCCAATTAAGAAAAGACTGAACCAAATTCGAAGAATGATGCTTGTGATACATTACACCTATAAAAATTGTAGTACATATTTTTTGTTGTGTACATGTTGTGAATTAGATTTTTGTTGGGAATTCCGTACCTTGGTTAATACCTTAAGCCGCAAACAAGTGTGACTGTGTAAACGTTGATAAAACTATAGAAATTTTACCTTACATGCATACATACTTATTATCACGCCTGCTTCCCATGGGGGTAGGCAGAGACTATGGATCTCCACTTGTGACGATCCTGACAAACAACTTTCGCTTCATCTACTTTCATTGACTTCTTCGTACATGCACGTTTATTTGAGATGCTTATTACCTGACCTCTTATTAACACTTCTTATATTTGATCATGGTGTGTACGTCTCGGTCTATCGGCAACAACTCTACCATTCACGATACTGGCATACACCTGTTTTGTGATTCTACTTTTATCTATTCTCTCTACATGTTCAAATCACCATAACATTCCTTTTACAACTATTATTATTACATCTTCTTTTAATACAAAACGTTCTCCCTTATCACAGTGTTCCTTATCATATAAATCAAGGTAACCGCGCATATACTTCTCAAAGCTCTCATTTCAACTGTGTTTATCCTACTTTCATGCTTCTTCTCAAACTAACTAACTTAACTTTCACTGCCATATATCAGTGTTGGCACCAACCCAAACCTGCGTATTGACAGCCAGGCGTGCCTTTACAGACACTTTCTAACACTTCATAAAAGAGTTTATCGCTCCATGCGCCTTATTACCTGCTATTATTCTCCCTTATTTAATTTAAATTTTATCTTGACATGTTTTATACTAAAACGATATGGGAAAAACGGAATCCTCACAATTTTGTCTTGTCCGTTTATCTGTTTATGTAGGTCAGTCGTTTTTCTCAGTATAAGCTCTATATGAATAAAATTTAGTATACATGTCTTTTATAGGGCGCTATACGATTTAAGGGTTCCTTATCTAAATGGCAAAAACAGCGAATATTCGACGCTATTACTCCACTGCCTTGATAGATATTTTATTGTTTTACATTTCGTTTTATTTGCTTGAGTTCCGAGTTATTAATATTTATTAACTGTTAAGATTTTAATTAATATAATAAATTAAAATCATATGACATCATAATTTTGTCCTTATGATTATAAGTTGTTACAACATAACTTAATATTTGTACAACCAAAAATCAAATACGGTGGGACTATTATACATCTTTAAATATTAACTTTATAGATATAAATTAAGATTTTTTTAAATTATAGATAAATATATCATTGGGGGGTTACCTCTTGCATGTCGTTGTCCATTTGCTGCTGGTCACGTCTCTGGTTGCCGGACATATCTTCGTTGTTCCTTGGTATCAAGTCCTCAGCAGTGAGACCCCATGGCAGATTCATGTGCCGCATCTGTGCGCCGTCAATTTGCATCTTTTGTACCTGTAATGTCACATTGTGTGAATTGGTATACTACATACAGACCCTTTTATTTCGCATGTTTCAAAATATTTTTTTTGAATTATTTTTTTGTGTAAATAGGAGGTGAATCTTAAACTTGAACCATAATAAAACTACGTTTTAACGGTTTCAAACACGGTAATTTATTTGATTTTTATTATTCCGATGTCTTGAAGAAAACAACCAATTCGTAGTAGTAGGAGAGTAGCTTCTCAGAAAATCATACATTTTGGGTTCAGAAGAGGAGATGGTAGTTGGTAGAATCCGACTCATCTACGAAATATAAAATCTCATTATCAAGCTTACATCATCGTAAAAATCAAGACCTGTCATCTCTACTGGCCCGGTCATGTAGAAAAGATGGAATAGTATCGAATTTTCATGAAAATAATCTAGGGCAACCAACCGGTCAACCACTGGTTGGCCGCCCTAACTAAAGGGGTAAAGTGGATACAGACCTGGGCGAGACAAGTCAATAATTGGCTAGAAACTACGCAGGACAGAAAAAAGTTGCAAGCTTTTATCTCCCACACACTTTAGATTGCTGAGGCATGGGGTTTTGCATTTTTTAGTTCTTTTCAAAGTAGGTAACATGAGTAATTGAGTATACTCGTATTTGTATACACACTTTCAAAATTAACAATAATGACGTTTATATAGTTTGTAAGTTCATTAACTTCAATATCAGTCAGTCTAATTAGTCGAGACACGTTTAGCTTTTAAAATCTACATTGTTTGATGCTATTGTTTTAAAGTGGAAATTTTTGTTAATGTCCACTAGACTCGTTGTTTGTTTCTTCTGTTACTATAAATAAGTATTCAACAGAATCCAAAATATATTCCGATTTATCTGCTAAAATATATCTAATCTTTCTTTTTACAAGTCATGTACTTTCACGATTAGTTTCTAAGAAAACAAGAAACGACAATTTAAAAAAAAAAAGTCACAAAAGTAATAATGAACAACTATATTATGTCGACAGTTTTTTGCGAGTAAATTTCTGCTCGATATTTAATTTATCCAAGACCGGACTAGAGGATAGAATATATTTTATCTATTTTACCAAAACTTATCCAACAGCTTTCTAATACGTGGTCAGCGAGGCAGTGACATATAAATTTCAAAGTTGGAAATAAATGTGGTCACAATTACAGTATCTACTCAATCTAAATTATGATTTTTCTCGAATTCGATATTTCGTCCAAATTGAATCAAATGCACATAAAACACAAACCTCTACAATTTTAAAGTCCCAATAGATTTTAAAACAAGTTTCTAGTACACATTTGACAATAAATTGACCTTACCTCGGGCTGTTCTAATTCCTGGGTGGGAGCGGACTCTGGCACAAACTGATGGACAATTGTTTGTTGCTGAAAGCAAATATATACTTTAATTAACTACGATGATATCGCAGACGGCGCTTTGGGACTTATATAATACTAGCTTTTGACCCTAGGTCAAACTCTAGTATTATATACTTACTTACGTGCCTCTTGTTTAAACAGCAGGCGTTAATACAGGTTACATTGTATTAAATTTTTATGTTACTGCTATTTGCCCCGGAAGATTCACTTCATTTTATATCGCAAACTATCCCATCTCCCGGATGAAAAGTGTCTATGCCAATTTTCGGTATTAAAACTATATATGTACACACCAAAATGACCAAATTGACCAAATCGACCACATCGACCACATCGACCACACCGACCACATCGACCACATCGACCAAATCGGCCAAATCGACCACATCAACCACATCGACCAAATTGACCACATCGGCCAAATCGACCAAATCGACTAATCCCTTGTCCACCTTCGGTATTAAAATTACATATGTACCGAATTTCAGCCAAATCGATCCAGTAGTTTTTCCGTAAAAGCATAACGAACAGAGAGACAAATATATTTCTATTCCGGAAACTATCCCTTTTTCCGTGAAAACGGAACAGACAGACAGACAGAGTTACTTTCGCATTTATATATATATATATATATATATTTATTTAGGGCAACGAACAATTACACCACTAAGAAAATCAAATAAAAATATAAACTGTAAATAAATATTACGCAACCAGCGATGTTGCCCACAACTATAATAAAAAATTAAGAAATAAGTCCGTCTATCTGTCAGTCTGTCATATAGGACTAAAAGGACAAAAAGAACAAATAGGACAAATAGGACAAATGGGGTAAAAAGGACATATAGGACTAAAAGGACAAATAGGATATAAATGACAAATAGGATAAAATAAAGAACGAATAGGATAAATATATACCGATTTAAGTGGCAAAAAACTACGCTGGACAGGGAAATGTCGCGCGTTCTCGTTTTGAAGGCCACGACACACTTTTGGGTCACTGAGCCAACAGGGTAAGTAAATAAGTCGTTTAATGAATAAACCAAATGTAATTGTACCTACTCATCGGTATGTTAATTCTACCATGAGTTTATTTGGCTATAAAAACGGCTTATCCCGCATGATTTCTTGTGCCATTTATCCTGTGGGAACTCTCACTCTTTCCCAAGATCAGAAGTAGCTTATGTTAACTCCGACTTATAATTTCATGGAAATCGGTTTATATCCAAGACTACGAAGAGGAAACAAACATAAAGAATTAAAAAACGCAAAGTTAACTGTCTATATTAATGGGAAGTAAACAAGTTACGATTAATAAAACATTTTATAACCTACATAAGTATACAGGGTAGCTAGAGAAGTAACGTTCAAAAGAAATAAAATAGTTACTTTATATGAAGGGGTACCCGAACTACCCCCAAGTATGTTTTACCAAAAAATTTTAGCTTTTGACTTATAAATTTTTTTGGTGAATTTTTGGTAAAATTTCAACTGCAACGTTTTTAAATATTTTTTATTCTATTTTTTGGTATAATTATTGGAAGTTGTTTTATGTAACTAAGTTCTTATGAAATATACTTTTACACGTAAACTAATCAGCATTGACATCAACATAAGTTACAAAAATGGTACTTGAAAGTGAAAAAAAATTACTTCGAGCGAATCAGACTCGAATTTCCACCTCGGTACGTTTGAAGGCAGGTTAAAGTAAAAAATGGCCTATGAAGAATGACTTTTTTGTAGTATAATGAAAGTTTACACTCTTGCACAATTTTTAAAGATACTCTAAAAAAAGTACAATTCATAAAGACTGAGTTGCATAAAATAACTCCCTAATAATCATACCAAAAAATAAAATAAAATATATTTAAAAACGTAGCAGTCGAAATTACCCAAAAATCACAAAAAAATTTATAACTCAAAAAAACTTGGAAATAACATACATTTATAGAGCCTTGATCCTGAATTTCATTTAAGAAAAACTTTCAAAACTGCATTTTATGTAATGTTTGCGTTTATTCAATAGTAATAAATTAAAGTTAAACCTTAATTTTAAGACTTAATGCAATTTATCGGTCGTTGCCATTGTAAAATATTACAAGACTGGCTTCCGTATATGATCATATGATTTTTGTTTTATTTGTCCGCGGCAGTGATCTTATAAATAAGCTGCTAACGGAATATTTTTTTATACTACCTTTTATCCTTAGCCTTACAAATATTGAAGATATTTTTCGATTTACTTTAGCACATTCCTTGTGTTTTGAGTTTGAAATTATATAGTTCAAACATTTTTTGTACGTACTATATCCATTCTTCCAAAAACAATACCATCATATAAATTATTAGGTCTACTGAGTCTATATTATTAATGAAATTTGATAAGTACTTATAGCCTACATGGGAACACATAAAAATAATATAATTGGCTACATGACACATCTCACAATAAATTCTAAAACAACATTCACACAAAAAGCGGGCTTTAAACTACCATCAATCACACTTTGAAATATAGCAGAAATAATTTGAATTAATGTTTAAACAATAACTATAATAATACATAAGTTGCGTCGTTTAAGAAATTACGTCATAACATGCTACGCTCGTAAAAATTGTAGGCGGCGTCGACGTATTGTCAGATCATATTTTAAAAAAATCAGTTGGTTTGACTGTCAACTAATGTATTTTGTCTCACTTTTAAAATATGCTTTGAAACATTTTTGGCTGTTTTTTATATACATTATAAATTTTGGTCACTTTAAATGTGAAGGTAACTTCAGATTTAAATAACTACAGCCCAGAACTATATATATAATGACTATATACCAGGCGACCTAAACCCACACACATCCGATTTGAGAAATTGAAGACAATCGTGTTCGATACAAACATGGAGCAAGCGACTCTGAAAACCTACTTTCTCTTCCTTTTCCATCCTAAATTAAATTTGTTCTCCAAACGTTTCTTTAAGAATGGTCATATTTTGACAGCCCATCGCTTTCCTCTAAACCACTCAATAATCGTCAGTATTTCTACAACATACGATATAATACCATAAAGTTGCAGTTGAATGACAGTAGTTATTACCACCAGCTAGATCATTCACCTTTTTACCTGACCTAACCATAAAATTATATATTCTGCCTCATATATGAGCAAAAAATAATATTGTGCATACATGCTCAAGTCGTCTCAAACTGCCACTTAATAACAATATTCATAATATATGCAAACATACCTATGTTTACTTAGGTATGTAAAAATAAAACGACAATACCAAACATATTAGATAAATTTTAAAGTGTATTTTGTTATTTAACAAAACGTCAATTTAAAACTTCAAAAATCTTTGGTGTGAATTTCGACTTAAGTTTAACATATTCCGGAATAGAGTCCAAGATCATTATAATTTAGAAAAGAACGTCATCAAACCACCATAACATTCTTTTTTCCATTTTAGTAAGGAATAAAGTGTATTTTGGAACTTACCTCATTCTGGTCTTGGTTTTGGGGTGGCGGGGGTGGTGGTGCGAAGGGACCCATGGCCTCGGGTGGCGGAGGCATGTTATGTGGTGCCGGGATAGCGATCACGCGCTGCACGTGGATGCGCATTTCGCGTGGTCCACCCATTTGTTCCTCTGACGACTCCCACGGCATCTGCACAAAGCATAAACATATTTCCTAGATTTTTTAACACCTAACGTAGGCAAACAGGCCCATGGACCATGTAATGGATAGTAGTTACCGTTGCCTATACGCCTACAACACCAGGGGTATTGTCAATAAGTTGCCGTCCTCGGACATTCTTAAACAACCCCATATAATAGCGCTGAGGAAAGACCTCGGCAGGAAGTTCCGTCCAGATCATATTATTATCTAAGTCATCGGGAATAAAATAAGTAATTATCTGAAGAAAGTTTAATGCACTCTAAAGAATAGGCGGCTCGATAAATAATAAAATCATAAAAAGTCGTCTACTCTAGCCACGTTTTGTGGAAACCGACAAAGCACGTGGTAAACGAATTCCTGGTTAGGTTAGTAGTAAAAATAGAAATAGGTAGATACTAAAATTAGATAATTTGATAAAAGTAGATAAAACGTTTATGACCCAGCTATGTTATAGTTATTTATGATACTAGTGGGTAAGTTGGTTGTTACAAACGAGTAGACGAATGTAAGCTAGAGACGAAGTCGAGGGCTTACCATAGTCACGAGTTTGTAAAAACTAACAACCGCACGTGTGTCATACAACGTTCTTTAACACATTTGCGAGAAAACAGTACAATAGTCAATGAAACAGACATAAATATCAGTAGAAAGTCCCTATGACATTTCTAATATTAAAAAGACGCCACGTGCGCATGCTGAAAATTAGAAGTTCATGTTTCATCTCATTTTCTCTATAGTATTAAAGTGAGACAAATATATTGATCAAAAGCGCTTCCAAGAGGTTTCGATTATTCAGCTTATTTATCTTCGTAATGTAAAACTCCTTGGTAGAATTCTTATATGTTTTTTTCCCCCTAAGGACCTATTTTATCGCACGGCTTGCGATAAAATAGCTACTTTGGTGAGAGTACCTATCTTACGTTCCATTGGGTAGTGCATAACTTTTAACTTTCGAACAATGTATACAGGCTTCTTAAATGCATTTTTGAGCAAATGTATCGAAAAATATATATTGTACGATCTAATGTGTGAGTTACAAAAAAGGAAAATGAACCATACACAGCCAAAGGGTATATGAGCAGAAAATTTCCAAATAAATATTACGCAATGTATTCACCCTTCATTCTTTGTAATTTCACATAAACTTTTTCACTAATTTGGTCAAAAAGTAACATTGTACATGAAGTAATGGAAAATAGGAAAATGGATTTGAATCTATTCAGCTTCAACATCATTTGTCACAAGTATTAAGTAAATTAAATAAAAACCACAAACTGTGTTGTATTTTTTTTCAACATATAATTGTAATTCTTTTTGTAATTAATTGTTTAAGCCAATTTTTATTTTTATTATATTAACTATTTTTTAGTGGAAACTTGATTGATATATGTATTAATTTTGTGTTTTATATTTAAGAATATTAAATATTGTATGTTTCCTAAATAAATAAATAAAAATAATGAATCAAACAGATACTATAATTTAAACAAAACCTATATCTACGTAACTATATAACACTCATCATACGCGTGAAGATAAATTCTCGTTATAAGGGCTATTGTATCATATTACCTATTGATATCTATTTGCATCATTCATAAGTTTACAACATTTTTATAAACACAAACATTTACAGCAGGCAAATTATGTGTCATTGCAATGTATGTATGTAAATTGACATCGTAACATATAGTAACTACAAAACAAAGGATAACTGGAGCTCAGTCATAGCTAGTATGAATAATGCAAGCGAGCATGTTGCGCAAACGCATCTGGAATAACAGCGTGCGAGACGAGGTGAGATAAACACCAACGATCAGGAAGCAATGACCGCTGACACCCGAGGACGCGCGCCCGCGCATCGTCGCGGCCATGCCGCCTCCGGGTGCCGGCAAATCGCCGATCATCGATCTAACCAACCATTGGCCAAAATAACAAAGGCGACGAACTTTGTTCTCCGCTGACACGTCAGATGTCCATGTTTCCAATAATTTTATTACCCACAAACAAACATATTGAAAAACCCAATGCATTAACGCAATTTCAATTATCACACTACTCCCTAGTTCCCTAGTTACAGTTATACATACTTAGTACAAAGTCTTAACTTTAAAGTATTCGTCTTCAGTGATCTAAGTTTAGACCATCGAATAATACTAAGACAAACAATCTCCGAACAAAACCGTAACTCTTAAAATGGGCATAAATCAGTGTGATCTTCTTTTTTGGCAACAAAAACACAAAGAAAACCTTCTGCCAACGTTTTATTAATCAAAAGACATGTTTCACCAAAAATTAAATAAACCAATAAATTCCAATGCAATATAGCAACATATCAATAAATTTCCACATACATAAATATGTTCAGTGCCATGTGCATAAAATTACGGTAAATCCGTACTTGTGATATTTGCGAACAAAGTAGAGCTCACCACTTAGATCTAAGATCAAGAGCACACTATACATCTTCTTTTTAGAGCTTTAGAGTTAGATTAAATAAATATAAATACAGTGGGTAAGAAAAATCTGTTCTATCAACACTAAGAAGACCGAGCAGATAAAACCAATAACATTATGTAATATCAGTTCATAAACGTCCCACTGCTGGGCATGGGTCTCACTATTTTTAGGAGAACCGACGATATAATATACCCGCCAGACTTATCAAAAGCAGACTACTGGTTTCACGCGCAAGTTATAGATGTACAGATTTCCTCCGCGTGATTTCGTTCGCGATCACAATATTGTAATTGTACCAATATTGCGCATTAGGTCAGAAAAACTATGGTGCATGCTCGGCCAATGTTCGAAGGCATGCCAATGATATCAAAAACTACGACATCTCAAATAAATAAAACAGAGAAGAATGCTTTGTTTAACAAAAGTTATCTAATATTAATATTCTAACGATGTTCAAAGATTGATACGGAACGAAACATGAACACGGAAGAGATGACGCTAACGGTATGAGCATTGTCCAAGCGCCCTTGTACAATATTTTTAAAACTCTTTGTCCAGAGATGTTCGGTTTACCATTATAAAATATCGACAAGATTGTAAACTACAAAAGCAAGATCCAATCTCGCTATAACCTGTTTTGGCTTCGAACACTTTTTACATAAATTGTAATTGAATAAATCATTACATGATTAAAAGTTTCTAGTCGATATTTTTTACTCCATCATTTCTGTTAAGCTTAAAAAACGTACAACGAAATATTATTTTTGTATAATATTATATTAATAAGACAGAAGGTATAGTTCTGATACTCTTTTTAACAGTGAAACTAGAAATAATCTTACTAAGACTTAATTTTTAATAGATTTAATAGAATCTTATTTTTAATAGAGGTCAAAAAAGAAGTTTTAAACAATAAAAATCTTATTACAATAATATATTGGAAGTTTTTTTCTATACCAAAAAGTGAGAGAAAGAACTCGTGGCGACCACTGGTTAACAGCATAAATATAATAGAGACCCCGAAATCCTATAGGATTTACGGGCTTTTTCTGAGTTACATTTTTACTGGATGATTATTATACCTAGTACAGGCAGTCCTCAAGTTATGCACGTCGTTTCGACTCGAGTCATTTTTAGATACGTCAAGCAATTTTTTTTACATTATTCCCAAAAGAGACATCAGTAGTTTCGATTTACGTCTCAGATCTTCTTGTCGCGCTTGTCATCAGCATGCAGGGAGAGTCCTGTTCTCCGGGTGGCGGAGAGCGAAACATTTCCCACACACATTCCCCGTATACTTTCGCGTCTTTCTGATTGTTAGTCGATTGAACAACAGATTTTGTTTGTTAGTAATTTCGTAAATAGTTATTTTAGAAAGATTCTAAACGATACAATCGGCCATTTCCTTAAAATTTAATTTATGATAATTATTATAAGGATTAAAGAAGAAAGATTCTTATAAGAATAAAGCATCTTTTATGTGATAAATACAATCTTATTTATGCAAAACAATTCTAACAGAACCTAATCCTTGGGTTTTATATGAAAATATATGGAAAATAAATAAACTCGACTTACGTCGTTTCGATTTACGACGCCTGTTTCAAGTATCTAAATGCCGTAAGTATGAGAACTGCATGGACGCACTTATTATCCTTGCATGGTAATACGCAAAATCATTGAGCATAGCGTAGAAAATTTAATGTATTTTTAATTATAATAAATCACTAATACATATTAAATTGTGTTCGTTGGTGTGTATGTCGAATGTAAGAGTAAATCCTCGACTTCTTGCCTTGGTGGCTTCCAGCCCGCTCGCCACACATTCTATTCTACTCAAGTATGTATGAGTACTTCCGTTTTAAATAAAACTATTTCCATACTTATTACTGCATCCGAAATCTGATAATCACCGTATCATAATTATTATAACCACTTAATTTAAATAAACCTGATATGAACGCGTTAATAAATTTAATTCTGTTTCCGGCACTACAAAATATTAATACGCTACATTTATAATCAAATTTTAATCAAAGTTTAATGAAAGCATTAACTTGTGTTAAACGTGTGTTTTGTTGATTTTAAAAATAATTCACTAATCGTAACAGCTATTAGGATAAATCCTACCTAAAACTTATTTTAGAATTTAGTGTTAATATAGTAGGCATTTTAAGGAACCATATCGAGTAATAATGCACACAAAGAATCCCATTATTTTGTGAATGGTTTTCATTTAAATGCATCACTAACACATTTCAAGTTAAGTATATTTGTGTAATAATTGATGAGTAATTCATAAATGTGAAAGATTAATAATATATATATTATTAATTTTCGGTCTCTGATTTGAATATCAATAACACAAATAGTTTAATTTTAATAAATTGTTATACCAAAATAAATTGCGACTGTTTATTAATACCAATAAAATAAAAATAATAGCAGCACAGTTAATATCCCATTGGCTTCCCTATATCAGGCGGATGGAAAGCCATGGCAGTTAGCGAGTTTGACACATCAATTATCTTGATGGGTAGGTTTCATCACGATTATTCTTTGTGCTGTCAGCTCGTTACACTATATGCATTTAAGTAAAAAAACGGGCTAAACTGTGATTAGAATGTGACGCGGGTGGTTAAGCCACTAGGCTACCACGTTTTATTGATATATGTATGCCTTCTTACAGAGTAGGTAAGATTTCTATTTCGGCTGTGCTAAGTGTTGTAATACGAAAATTGAACATTTTCAACAAATTGGCCTTGCACAAATCTATAAAATTTGTATTACTAATTGTTTGTAGTTATTATGTCTTAACCATAACAGCTAGTGCACGAGTATTCCTGCTGCCGTAAATATTTATCCGCAATTGTTTTAATATTATCCTTGAAGAAATGGTATTGTATCTACAAATTAGCAATGTGAGATACTGATGCATGACACTTAAAGTTGAACCTTAAAATGGGAAAATCGAATTTTTAGACGAGGATTTAGATTTCATCCCACGGATTACGTCTTGACGTAGATTACTCAATATCTTTGTAGTGAATGAAGTTTGATCCTTAGATAGAATGGACATGGACAATAGTTCAAGACACTAAACATCGTGAATAGAAAAGACAGAGACAAATCAATTTAACATAATAAATGAAGCAAATACAGACTTACATTTAAATTAGAGAGCTGCAGCACATTGGTGCCACTTTTGGTGTTATAAATATCTATAGGCGATTGCAACCGCTTTCCATCAAGTAGGCCGTCTGCCTATCTACTGAACTTATGGAATAAAAAAATTACGTAATATGAATCTTATATGATATTACGAATATATAATTCTTCTTCAGTACTATTCACTAAATATATTACGCACCCATCAAGTTGAATAATTATTCGTAAGAATGATATCTAGTCATATCGGGTAATGTAAGTGGAACAAGGTTCATGATCGCGTGTAGCTGCCGGTGCAACAAATTATCCGAATAATTGCATGGTGACTACATATAAGCTCTGATAATCGTGCATATACTTACTTGAAATAAAATATATAGCTATAGTATGGACCCAACGATTATGGCCTGACTTATGCATCTTCACGATACATGACCAAGTTCAAGAACGCCTCGAATATAACCATCACAAAAAATTGGGCACGAATGATATCGATCGCTCGCATGTATAAAAATGTGTGTTGGACTCGCGCGGCTCAAACACTCGAAACACACCGCATCATGCACGCGTACTTCGCGCTCGTATTTACGCTCGTGGCAGTCACTCTTGCCGCACCACGGGACCGGCTCGGTTACGAAAGGGAGATAGACTCCAACAGGTACCAGGTGCCCAAACTTTTTGGCTACGTGCTAACAGATGAATACCTCGGGTCACAAAAGACCAGAGCGAAATTAATAACGCGACTTAGGCCCGAGGATCCCATTGCTGCCGATAATGTAATTCTAGAATCGAATGTTGTACAAGTATTAAAGCCAACGAAGAGGGAAGTTGATAGCGAGGTAGCTCCAGAGCTTGTGCGACAAAAACGTGGATATAATTTGGAGAATGTACATGTGCCAGCAAGATACCCATATCTGCCTGTGCCTAGCTATAACCGTTTCCGCAGATGGGGCTAGTGGCCGGGCACAGTAATCCCTTGATGCCGTACAAATGTCAAGGCTACGCTGACACTATTCCAGCAACAAAGTGGATGCAACTGCGCCGCGCCCACAGCGCTTCTTGCATGCAGTCGCAAACTCTACAGATTCACAGAAACAGACTGTATCTAGTGTTATAATATTTATATTATTATAAAGTGGCTGTGATCGAAAACTCAAGTAACACCGCCAATACAATAGCGGTAAAGAGAAACGATTTACAGAATAATAAACGAAGTACCTATTGTTTAAAAAAATAACGAATGTGAGAGAAGCAAGGATGTACGTAAAGTATTGAAATATAATTAATATAAAATTTACCCAGTTTATATACTTTCATTATATTTCTCCCTATAATTATTCGCGTATGCAACACAATCCATTTATTGAATTATTTTATTGAGTAACTACTTAAAATAATTATTATTTATCTGAAACACCTATTAATATCTGTGTAGAACTTTTTATGTTGTTAACATAAGGCTCTTAAGTCAACATCAATGTATTTCATTATGCTGTTTGTCGAGTATTGTGACCATGAATTTATAATTGAAGCTACAAGTATTAAAATGTGTTTCAAAGAATATAATAGAACACACCGGCATCATTCTTACATGTCATGTATACACAATACAAAAACATGATTTTAAACATGAAAAGATTCTTACCAATGAATCTATTATATATTTTATTCATATTATTTGTTTAGGATATCTTATATGGTAAGAACATGGACAAGGTTTCACATCGGTACTCGATGAAATACTTTCACGCGTACATGTACGACTGCTAACGAATATTTGTCTAAACTCTTGAATGATATTTTTAAGTATATACTATCACAATCATAATATGCCTTGGCTAAGTCATTTATTTTCTACTTCACACGATTTCTCCCTTTCTCTGTTTGTCGGTTTCCTAAACCGAGTATTGTTTATTTAGATAATAAACAATACATATGGTTTAGATGTTCATATAATTCACAAGCAAACTTTCAACTAAGAATTTGCGTGTTAACACGAACAGAATCGCAGTTATTGAACATTACAGCAATTAGACCCTGTCATTACTGTTGTAATGGGAACAATGCAATATAATGAATGCTAGTTTCGATTGTCGTTGGTACATTTTTTTGTTGCGAATTGGAAATGGTGTTTGCACATCCCACTAAGTAGTGTTAGGCTTGTGGGGCGACTGCCGGATATACATTAGAGTCACGCCGGTATTACTACTAACACCCTAAGCCAGGGCTATGGGATAATAACTTGCCAGCATCACGACCCCCACAGATGTAGTACAATATATATTATTAATAGAGCATACCCCGCGGCTGCGCCACGGGTCAAACTCTAGTGTGTACTTCTTGTTTAAAGAGCAGCCGTTAATACAAGTTACATTGCATTATATTCTTATGTTGGTGCTATTTGCCCTCGGAAGTTTTACTTCATTTTATATCGCAAACTATCTCATCTCCCGGGATGAAAAGTATCTATTTCCTTTTTCGGTATTCAGACAGACAGATCGAGTTACTGTCGAATTTTTAGATTATGAATTTTTATATCTATAAACTTTAGAAATGATTGGACTCCCATACAAACTTTTATCCCCTATTTCAACCCGGTCTATTTTTATTTATATATCCCCCCGTCAATCTCTCTGTAAACTACATAAACGACCAAAACTACAAAAACTACCACAACTACCAAAACCACCACAACTACCAAAACTATCAAAACTATCAAAACTACCAACTAAAACTACTACAACTACCAAAACTACCTAAACGACCAAAATGACAAAAATAAACAAAATGACGAAACGCAAACCACAAATAAAAACTTTAAAAACCTATCATATTTTCTGGGATAACCTTTACATAAATCTATCCTATAATCCGGGATGAAAGTATAGTTATACAGAAATATGTTACACAATTACTTTCGAAGAATTAATGGAGTTGTAGCAAACAGAGCCTACTTAATAAGAGAAAGACACAATAAAAGGAAAGAAAAATATTATTATAGTTATAATAATTACATGACGTATTAAAATTTTATACTGCAACATATCTCCATAAATTCCTTACATGATTGGCAAGATAAAAACGTTATAGAAAATATAGTATAAGAGGTTGGAGCGAGCTGCTATGTAAATGAAGTTTTCTTATAAATATACTATTCGTTGCCGGTCAGATCATTCCTTAAAAGCTTGCGATCTCTTTTTGCATATATTAAAACACCAGTTCACATTTAGACAAAGGAACTATATTTGAATTAGCATACATCATGAGACGATAGGTTTATTAATTAGTCGAAAGAAACATCTGGTTTATGATTTATAGATTCTACATATGATAGGCTTAAAGTGCTGGCAAGTTGTACATCAAAACGAAAGTCTTACCTAACTGATAGAATGTGGGTCTTACCTCAGTCTTGCAATCTTGATGGTTTGTAGTGTGGTCACATAATATAATTATGTCACACGTCTGATTAACACGTAGTCATAATAATAATTAAAAATACCTATATGAACATTGTTTGAACACCTGCAACTTTAAACGTTAAACTATTCAGCTAAAGTAATTTCTCAACCAAGCATTTTTAATTATTTTAAATTAATAAAACTACATTTTAACGGTTTTAATCGCGGTATTTTGTTTGATTTTTATTCCGACGTTTCGGCCTCTGTACTTCGCTACTGGCCAAATTACATTAGGCTCCTATAGAGTAAATTATAACCATAAACAATCATTAAAACTAAACAATTAAAATGCCCAAGTTGGCGGTAGGCTAAATAAAAACTTTAACATTACTCATTGTGACGGCTAGCGACAGTTGCAACTCAGCGAAAATTGTAATATGTAGATGTCAGAAGAGAAATCACAGTATAACCCTACAGTAATACACATAATTTCAAATTTCACACTCATTGACATTTGACTTCTTCGGTGATCACGGCTACTGAAAAGTGGCCGAAACGTCGGAATAAAAAACAAATAAAATACCGTGCCTAAAACCATTTAAACGTAGTTTTATTATGTGTATGAGTCGCGAAAAATTAAAAAAATGGTATTTTAAATTGTTTTAATTGAATAAATATACAATTTATAACAACTATAACACACAAAGATCACATTTAGATAGATATTGCTCACCAAAATAAACAATTATCAAATATTGTTGATAACGGGTACAAACTTGTATGCAGGATATAAAATATAGTATATATCTTATCTTGGAATATGGGATAGGTCCCGCAGGATACGCAACGAAAATTTACGCAAGTGAAACCACATGAAAAACTCTTGCTATCCATAAAATGAATAAATCTAAAACTTCACAAATAGGAATCAAAATTAACCTTACACATCTCAACACGATATTCTAATGATCATAGATTAAACAAGATTATAATTATCTTGGTCATCTTTCGACTATTTTTATTTGAAATCTAACACGTGCACCGGCCATTGCCAAGCTAATTTTAAAGGTAATTTATTAAAACTTGATTTTATTACCACATTCAATCAAACCTTGTTTATGACCTTAGAAACTAGAGACAAATCAATCAATCTTCTACGTTGTTGGTCTTCCTCTATTAACTTACGCCAATAAGGAAATTCACTGGGACACGTACTATGTGTGTATTTAGAAAACAGTTGGAAATACAGCTCCTAGTGAGGCCTATTTTATACTAATTTTTATAAAGTTTGTGTAAAATATTATATATCGCTGGAAAGACAGAGTGGAGGCTGGCCTGTATGAGCTTCGGGCCGATAATTGGGTAAAAATTGCGCAGGATAGGAAAAAGTCGCGTGTTTTCGTGACGGATGCCAAGACTCGCTTTGTGTCGCTGAGCCAACGGAGTAAGTCAAATATCAATGAATATTTAAGCTATCTAGCATGAATATACCTACTAATCAGTTAAAACTTAGTACTTAAAAGATAAAAATATTCGTGGAAATAATGATAAAAGTTGTAGTACCTGAATATCTAAGGCATTTGTGTCGTTCCTAATCCTGACCAGTCATATGCTAAGCACTCAGGCAATTTTTCTTACCTAATGTGCATATTGATGTGCAATCTATACCTGTTGATGTTGAAGGAAAATATTATGAAACAAATTGTACTGAGTATGCTATATATTTGATCATCCCTAAGATGAAAGAAGACTCACTGGCTTAGAGCCCACTCCCATCGGGTGCGTTGCAGGCCGTGGGCACTAAGGCCTCCCCCTCCCACCCTCGATCTATAGAGGGGTGTTTTATACCGCCCTAGTTTTTTTCTACAATTAGTGTCTAAAGTTTATGTCTTAGTCGAAGCCTATAAAACACCATAAAATATAAAATGTATATACATAACCTTTGTATTTGTATAATGTTGCTAACACTTTCTTCGTTCTTTATTTTAAACAAAAAAAGTTACATATAAAACTACAAAATAGTGGTGATGCTAAAAGGCGAGCTTAACCGTAAAAGAGTTTCCATTCGGTAATTTTATGAGTGTAGCGAGAGGAGAGATACAAAATATAGAGTTGGTACTTACTATACATATTTCTACATATTATATTCCTAAATAAACTATTTACACATTATCCTCTAAATCAGATACTTAAAAATGCATATATACACACACACATACATATACATAAAGTATATAGTAAAGAACAACCATTAGTTACAAACTTCAACTAACAAATTTGAAAGTCTACATATAACACTAAGAAAACAGAGTTTAACATTTTCACTTAACTCTGAATTTTTACACCTTACAAATTCAGTCGCGGATATGGAAAGGTATAAATAAGGTGGGAAGAAAGTTCAATCTGTATAAAACTCTCTAAAATCAATGTTGCTTGCAAGCGAAAGCGAATTCATGATTCGCAGGGAAATTCAGAATTAGTTTCGTTTTCTCCAATAACCAATGATTTAAGACGCAAGAACAAATTGATATGGCATACCTACTGTATTTATGAATTGATAATGCTTCATAAAACTAAAATTGTAAACAAATACAAACTGTAATATACATAATAAATCAGGACTTTCCAATCGGCTTCGATCGTGTAAACATGGGTCCATCTTCCGTAGGAACTATTCCAGTGTTCAAGATAAAAGTATTTTACCGACATTGCCTACTGAAATATATTTGTACTTATATAAAAACATTTTTCTAGGTGAGTGAATTATTCACGAAGCTATGAGAAAAAACAACCAAACACAAATATGAAAACGAGGACACTTTCACATTTATGTACATACAGATATCTTTTTACTGATTGTTTTTAAATATAGTCTCAGACAGTTTATTACGGATAATTACTGATCAAGTATTCTAAGTAAGTGTCAAGTGTTCATGAATATTCAAGTTTCAGACGCCAAAAAACTAGGCACAAGGCGAAAGCCGTACTATCCGGACCCATATAACCTATGCCTAATAAAGGAATCTTTGTGGCCACTCGAAATTCCACAATTCATTCAAAGTACCGAGCCTTTACCACCATTTTATCGTAAGCGAGAATTGGACCGAAGTATATTTTTTGTTGTAAAAGGTATTTTAAACTATTATTTTCTTTTAATACTTCAGTTTGAATTGATTAGACCAAAAACTGAAAGTCTTAAAACAAAATAATAGTTTAAAATACCTTTTCTAAAAAAATATACTTCGTTCCAAATGTCACTTACGATAAAATGGCGGTAAAGGCGACATGTGAACAACTAAACAATTGCTACACAATTTAGTATCTTAAGATTTATATTATTCTAAATATGTATATATATAAATTTCTCCGCAGCAAAAGCATTATTCAAGTTCTTGACAAAGAAAAAAAAATCAATTAAACAGAGTTCACGCATTCAACGAATAGATAAGTGTTAATGGATAATGGCACATCCCTATTTTTAAGCGTTGACATGCGTAAATGTGTAAGCATGCAAAAAATAAATATCAAGGTAGTTAGCTTTCTTTTTAAGTAAATGATCATTTTGTCCTCTAGCCCACTGACACCTAATTGTCTATTATGTACTCGCGGAGACATGGTACCGCTAATCGCAGGCTACAGATGTTAGTTATTACTGCTTGCTCTCAATAGAATTGTATGGCTTAATATAACGGTTGTAATGAAAGCTTTCTAACAGAATGTATGACCAGTTGCATGAGTATAAACTTCGATTGGTAGTTATTTATTCCTAATAATATTTACAAGCTAGCCTAACTTCGACTAATCAATGCAAATGTACAAAATAAGTAAAATGTGTAATAATTAAAAGTGTGGGAGGAAGTATTTCATTTGCTTGTTTTTCACGGTCTTGCATATCAAACACTTGACATAAAATTCGCCTGTAGGATGCCTAATAAATTCCTCAAACGATCAGTGTATTGCATACGATGCCCATCTATATACGCTGTATGTACATATAATATTCCTTAGGGACTATACGTATTGTACTCGTACAGAATTAGTATCAAGGTCTTATTTATAACATTAATATTATACTTTCTCCGTTTCATCCATGCAGGAACGGAGAAAGAATAGAATTTCCTGCGGAGGGGCAGCTTGTCATAAGATACAACAAAGTAACCCACAGCCAAGTGGTAGGGTATTTGCCCGTCTGCATGACTACCACCCCTGGTCTAGAGTATGCCGCCATAACAACCTTGAGTTGTGTTCCGGCCTCCCAGGAGGATCCAGTCCCCGTTTAGAGAGCGGCATCACATTGGTAGCACCTTTGGTGTATGTATGTAATTTTTTTTGTTAAAAACTAAATTATAGGTATTGATCCTAATCCGATCTTAGATTTTCCTACATTATTTACTCAAAGAAGTGAACATTCAGACTTAGCTGTATTCCAACTGGAACCTCGTTAATTACTTTTATTTCGCTTGAAAATAAATATCCTCTTTTGTATTTATTATGATTTTTTACTTGTTTACATTATTTTCTTGAATATAGTTTCCAATTATCTGTAATATTATAACATTCTAAACATGCCGTGTCTCTACATTGAAGTTACTTAAAATAACAACTGGAATACATTATATAAGCGATGGAGAACAAGATGCATATATTTATGTTTTCTTGTCTGTTTGTCTGTTCGTTCGGCATTCAAGTAAAAGCTACTGGGCTGGTTTCAATGCGTTCAGCAAATCTTTAGACTTGAAATCTGCGCTACTGTTTATCCCGAGAATCCCACGAGAATTTTTCTGGGAGCGGTTTGTAGTTGTTACGGTGCATAAAAATTAGCTTATTCCGACACAGTTTTCACTAAAACGATAGCTCAAATTCTTTTTAAATGCTACGGTACTTTGTGTCACGAGAATCCCGCGGGAATTTCAAGTCATGCATGGATGAAGTCGCGAGCGTATCCTAGTAAATTATATTTATAAATGACATGAAAAAATATTCACGTAAATTCATACATATATAAATACGTAATTAATAACAGTATATCACTGTTACTTGCAGACTTACAAATTTTGAAGCTACATTACAAAGATCCTTGTTAAATAATTATCTGCAAACGTTTTATAATGGGGTAGATGAGGCTAATAAATATTTTTTTAAGTATATTAATTAACACATTTATAAATAATTAATCATTTAAAATATATTATATTACGATATTTTTCTCCAATAATACTAATAGAAATAAATGTATTTTCGTGAAATATTTATGACTTCCTTATGTTTTTTGATTTTGCACGAATGTTTTTATAAAATAAATATTTTTAAACACCTATAATATCGTGTTACAGTTATTTAGTAGCATAGTTGTTCTTGTCATATTTCTTTTTAAATTTAATAATTCATTTTGTTATGTACTCTCTTATTTATAAGCGCTAAAATCGGCCATTACTTTAATTGAATATTAATGTTGTATTTTTATTAATTCTGTGATTAGCGCCTATTTTGTATAGAGTAGTTCTCCATAATTTACCATAATTTTATATTACAATATATATATCTCTAATATGACGTGGTAATTATGTAGATTATAATTCAAAATCTCTCAATTGTATACAGACAATATTTTTTTTTCATGTTGGCAGACGCGATAGATTTATACTGTGTTTGGTTTATTTTGTTACATGTAAAACTTTAAGTATAATATTTTATATAAATTCTTATATAAAATATTATCTAACATTTCCAAACAACAATGTATTAAATTCTTTTCATTCACACCCCTTAAATTAAAATATCATTGACTTTTATCAATGACTTCAATCCGCTATCGGTTGTGCCAATTTGCTAATTTTCATAGACTAAAATTGTTGGAGGGATAGCGAGATGTTCTAAAAATACTTGTAGAGTGTGAAGAGTTAGTGTATTCAATGTGTTAAAACCGTAAGATTCTCTGATTATAAATATGTGACCAGTTGCTGTTCTTTAATTACCATAAACCCTTCTGAGTTGTTGCAAGTATTACAATCGGTAGGTTCAGTAAATTCAAATTTCCACAATTTTGTATTTAGATTTCTCTCTCTCTTTCCTTTGATTTCCAATAATTTGGAGTCCGCAGTATTTGTTTCTTACCATACTCCTCTATTACTCCTCTATTTCAACTGTCACCCCACAAATTATCACGTCATCCTTCATACAATCTATCCATCTCTTATTGGTTGTATAGGAAGGTCCTATTATATCCATTAGTGCCTTCTTAAACATTGGCACCTGGGTGCGAAAATCAGTTTGCGAACCATTTGGAACACGGTAGACAGGCTAACAGATCGTGTGATGGAAAGTGGTTCTGTTAAGTTTGGTCATTTGCAACACCAAAGTTGTTACCAATGTGCTACCGTGAAGATTTTTCAAGGTGCCATAAACCTTTTTCGAAAACTCCAGATCATAGTTCAGTGGGAAAACCTCTTCTGGAAGCTACGAGATTTACGCTTTTGGTTCAAAATAAAAAATACGCATTTCAGCAATATTGTTGCACATTTTTTACTACATTTTGAAAGTAAAAACAAATGAATGGGGACGAAGTTACGGATAACAGCTAGCTAAATATAAATTCATACAGAAATATTTTATAAACGTTCATATAGAGCTGGCAAAGCTTGACATATTTATTCAAGATTGTTACTTTATAATGTTCTACTGATCATAATATTCATTTTTATTTGCGGCCGGTGTAAACAATAACAGAATATTTAACAAAAAAAACAATGAAAAAAACACTTCCCTTTAATTCTTCATTATATTTCGCATGAAACGTAACCAATGGCAATATTCGAGATTTTATTACAGTACGACAATCGTGCACTCCACATTTGGCTGACTAAAACATAATGTCTCAACTGTTGAAACGCCGACATTCAAAGATTCAACTTTTTCATATTGATCTCCAATGTCACTGTGAAGACGCAGTAAAATCGGTCATTTATATAGACTTTTTCTAAAACATGGAACATTGTATACGAATCGATCAATTAGTAGTACATATTGTGTTAAATAAAGTTGTATAGCGAGGTCGGCGCAACAGCCGCGTCGCGTCCCGGGAATGCTCGAGAGAAGCCCCTTGTTTGTTGTGATCGGAAACGTTTACATTTATTTACGTTCGCTTGTGGCTCCCCCTGTGTCCAAATTCAGAGTGCCTTCAATCCCACCCTACCCCCACCGCCTACGTTCACCATATTTTGCAACCACCCACCATCAAACAAAATAAATTCTGAAGTTATAAGCTCGTAGGGCTTATGACACTCACACACTCTGTAGACGCCTCAAGATAAACAAATAAGTTATACATGATAGTTTTTTTTTAGCTGGAGTACAGCAGACATGCTGACGGCCCACCTGGTGGTAAGCGGTTACCGTCGCCTACAGAAGTTTACAATACCAGAGATGTCACCAACGCGCCGCTAGCCTCGAAGAAATTTCATGAATTTTTTTGTAAAACTCCATATCATAGCGCTGTGGGAAAACCTCAGTTGGGAGCAAATAAAATTAGAAAAGAAATAAAAGCAATGATCTGTCTATCTTCTCTATATCTATATATAGATAATTCTTCTGTACGTGTGTTGACAGTGAACTCCTCCGAAACGGCTGGACCGACTTTGATGATATTTGTTTTGTGTGTTTGAATGGGTCCCCGGATGGTTTAGATTCACAATTGGAACCGGTAGGTAACGCTGAGATCGGGTTCTAGAATCCTCCTAATCACCTGGAGCGACTTTGTTTTTGTGTGTTTGAGTGGATTCCCGGATGGTTTAGATTCACAATTAGAGCCGGTAGGTGGCGCTGAGATCGGGTTCTAGAATTCTTCTAATCACCTAGACCGATTTTGGTGATTTTGTTTTTATATCATGAAACAAAGTCTTTTAGGAATTCAGAAAATATAGCGGTACGAAAGTTCGCCGGGTCAGCTAGTTATAAATAAATCTGTAAATGGTTCGAGTTTGTACAATGCGTTTCAAAATGTAAAAAGTTCAGGGGGGCTAATTCGGACTAGCAGATTCCGAAAATAAAAAATATTCAGCTTTTTTGTCTGTCTGTCTGTATGTTAGAGCATCACGCAAAAACTATTAAGCGGATTTAAATAAAATTCGAAACGGAACTGCCTTATAGCACGGAGCGTAACTTAGGATACTTTTTATCCCGATAAATGACGTTGTTTCCGTGGGATAGACAAAAGTAGCGAAAAAAATGGCGCTGCCATCGCATCTTTTTTGGAAACTACAGAACGTATATGAATGAAACTCGATTAAGGCTCAATCAACGCTTAGGATACGTTTTATCTCGGGATAAAACGTAAAAGACGTTGTTTACTTGGAGTAGATGGATTAGCAAAATAGATTGCGCTACAATCGCGTTTTTTCATTTCACTAACAAATACCTACATATAATATTTTCCTAAGTTTTCGCGACTAGTATTCAAATAAATTACCGCACTTAAAACCGTTAAAACGTAGTTTTATTAAATAATACCTACGTAGTCACAAACAACAAGTCGTTCGTTGTATTACTTCGAATCAGGTTGGCTTCGACTCGACTATATGTTTTGTTGGGCAGTTGTGTAGACATGGATTTAGTTTCTTTATTATTGTAGTGAATTTAACAAGAAACAGCAAAGTTTTAGGTCTAAAAATTACAGAATATAACCTCCTTTAACGAAATATGTTATTTATAGTAATAAAATCTCATTAGAAATCATCATTCATATTTCATAAGTTTTTTTATGTTTACCATCCATAGGTATACATAGTTCCTTTGCCTGTTATTATACATTCTCTAAAGCTTAAAAATGACAGTTTAGTTAATGAACTTTTGGGTTATGTCACTTTTTCATTTGAGATAATGTTATAGTTATTGAATTTTTCATGCAAATTTAGAGATAAGTTTATTGCGTTATTTGTGACTAAATATTGTTATTAATTGTTCATGACGTTATATGTATATAATAATGTAGCTATGATTTTTAAGCGAGTTTAACCATCGGTTAGATAAATTTTCATTGAAGGTTTATATATATATAAACCTAATTCAGTTTTTATGTACGTAACATAGAGCTACTACCTAGGGTTTTTCACGCGGCGGGGAAAACGCTAGTTTAAATTATAAATAGAAGTAGTTAAGAAGCAAATAAGAAACATGTTATGTAATAATAAAGATGTGTAAAAAATAAAAGAATATAACCAAATATCCCAAAAAAAGAAGAGGATGAGTAAAGAAAATCATTAAAAACAACTTCTGCCCAGTCTGATAAGAAACAACAGCTTACATGGACTACTTTAGTTAGACCTTGCAGATGAAGCATGCAAATAAATTAAACTAATTATTAATACGATCCTCAATAAATTTTAAGAAATTAATATATTCGATTTTAAATATAAATTAATAAGGTACTACTTTGAGAAACTTGATTCATACAATTTTCAGTATATGATATTTGATTGTCCTCGTATCCAATTAAAATAATAAATGAAAGGATTCAAGCACAAGTTTACCAAAACCGGAACGTTCTTATTGCATAAGTTAAGTTAATATGGAGAGCCACTGCAGAATCCGATGTGAGGGTCAATGGCCGATTGAACCTCATTTTCAGAACAATTTTGGTTGTCCAAAGACATTAGTTTTTGCATTTGAAAATTTCTGGAAGTATATTTCACGGAACTGCATATATAGTATCTATAGTAATAAGAATAAAATAACACAACCCACGAAAAAGGTCGATAAACTATGTTCAAATAAAAAGTTTCGCAGTATTCTTATGCAAACGTACCTGTCTGGGAGTAAGTTATAATCAACACGTATATCTTATTCCAAAGAATAGACACACGTTACTCGATAACGTGTATTAATTAACCCATTACGCGAACATTATTATAGGAGAACAAAGGCTCAGCCAATTTTAGACGTCGAAGATTAATGAAGAATGCGACGCCGACGACCTGTATTATAATAGCCCCTCCTTTTCACTGCTCGGGTGGGTTGCAGATATTAAAAGAACAATGAGCTATATTAGTATGTGTATCTGTAAACGTAAAGCGTATATCATAAAAATAATAGTTCAAAAATTGTCACTATTGTGGCGACCGAGGGTAGAACTTTCTGGCAGCGTAAGCCGGTCTCAAGACTTTTAGGAATAGATAGTAGATTCAGGAAGGAAAAGACATAGATAGATAGATATTTAGACCAGACAGACAGTAAATAAAAGAATAACGAAAAGAAGATCGAAATTATGGGTTCCAGAAGATTCTTCCGTCTATATAAGCAGCGTAAGGTGCGCCTACCGGAGAGTTCAGTTGAAGACAGCGAAGCGACAAGTGCGATACGAGAGAGTTGGAAGAAAGGTTTAGTAGAAGACAGTGACGAGTTTAGTGAAGAGTTTAGTAGTCAGTTAAGTGAAGGAGGAGTTTAAAAGGAGATCCAGAAGCGAACTACGCGCAGTAAATTCGGAGGTAAGCACCGCAGCAGCAGTAAGTAGGTGGTCTACACAATATCGGCGACGGTATTGTGAGTGAGACATCTTATCGTCGGAACAGTGCATCGTTAGTTGTGCGTGTAGGGGCAAGCCTGCGGAGAAGAATCACGTACGGCTGTGTAAGTTAATAAAAGCATTTTGTTAAAAATCTGATGTTTCCTTTCAATCCTAAGTGCATACCCCCGCTCGCACGTAAAACTATAAAAAATATAAAAAACACAGTTGTGTAGTATTTATAAATATATGTACAAATTTGGTTATTTACTGTTGATGAGAAAATAAGGTATATGTATGTGTAATAAAACTACATTTTACGTGCGGTATTAGTAGTTTTATCATGTGTACTAGTTGCGAAAACTTAAGAAAATGTTATATAAATGTGGCCAAGTACGTGTCAATTCGCGTATAGTGACGGTTCTATAGAGGCGACGAATGTTCTTTACTTTTAACCGACTTCAAAAAGAAGGAGGTGCTCAATTTCTATGTATGTTATTGTTGTTTTTTTTTTGATGTTCGTTATTCTATTTCTCCGTTAATCCTAAACCGATTTTCAATGTCTTTTCTTTATTCGTAAGTTTATACTCCCAAGGTAGTGCCATGGTCACCAAGTCATGATCTGATGAGTGGATCCCAGAGAAATCGAGTGTAACCCTTATTAAAAAACACCGAGAGCCTATGTCCAAAAAAAAGCTTGTACACGCATGCCAGTATTATACTTTCTACAGGCGCTTAATTTCTTTCTATGTATGTTACGCAATTTTTCCGTCCCTTGTGGACCGATTTTCAATTTTTTTTTTGTAACTCGCGAAATGTTCCCATCGTCACCAAGTCAGGATCTGATTTGTGGACTGCAAGGAAATCGAGAACAACCCTTGTTAAAGAGCACATACATCGAAGAGTAAGATGGCAAATTTGATTACGCGTGCCAGTTGTACAATTTCTATAGGTGCTTAATATATTATTTCTAAAGCTGTTGAAGTATTTGTTCAACTAAAAAGTAAAAAATATTTAAAAAAAAAACAAAACCGACTTCACATCAAGAACTAAAAAATAAATATTTACCCGGCTTCTTTCTATAACGTCTTGAAGTCGGTGTCAAGTAAAACATAAAAATTACTATATTTTGTAAATTTGTTGTTGTTCTTTTATGTTTTACTTGGCACCGACTTCAAGGTGGTGTAGAAAGAAGTCAGTTAAATATTTATTTTTTGGTTTTTAGTGTGAAACGTACGATTTTGTTAAACGAAACCATAATAAAACTTTTTTAATTTTTCATATATTTAAAAATGCAAATTCCACATTGCAAACAACGCTAATATTCAATTACATACTACATATGAAAACATCTATGGAAAAATATTAATATGTACGTAAAACAAATGAAAAACCAAAACAAGACCTGGAAGGTACTTTTGAAAATGGATTATTTTCTATGTGTGTTTTGCATGTAGGTAATACGATTTTTTTATTAAATGGCATATTAGGCATATTGTATACACTCATCGTTGTTTTGTACCTGGATAATTATAATTAATGAGTTTTTTTTTATCAGAATCACTCTTTGTGCAACTTCGAAAAACAAGTTAAAAATAAATTCAAAAAACACGAACAGGTATTGAATAATAATTGAAAAGACCAACCAAGACATTTTACAATCCATTAAAACTATTAAAATTAAAATTCTTGAAGTACATACACATTGGTTAATAATTATATTTTTTCTCCCGTTTTTAAGATATTTATGTATCCCACACTTCATTACAAAGTATTAGTAATTTATGTAAATTATCGCATTAAAACAGGTTATTATTTCAATAACAAATATTTGCATAAATAACCATCTATATACAAAGGATATCAAGATTATTAGATAAAAATATAGGGATATCAGATTAGGTATATGAAAACAATACAAAATAAGAAAATGAACAATAATAGCTATAACTTTCGTGACTCTTTAGCAGTACTACTCCTTTTTTTAACCGACTTCCAAAAGGAGGTTCTCATTTCGTCTGTATGGTTTTTTTCTTTTGTATTTATGTATGCCGATTACTCCGGCAATTCATTTTATTTCATTTTCATAGTCACCATGTCAGGATCTGATGAGTAGATCTCAGGGAATTGGAGAGAAACGCTCGAAAATTGTTAACCGACTTCTTTTTTACGCGATATCTCCGTCAATTGTGAACCGAACTTCTATATTTTTTACTTAATTCGTAAGTTAGGTTCTACACAATCTGGTAGTCGATGCGAAGTAAAACATAAAAATTACTATATTTTAAAGCATATTTGTTGTTGTTTGTTTTGTGTTTTACTTGGCGCCAACTTCAAGATGTTGTAGAAAGAAGTCGGTTCAATATTTATTCTTAGCTTTTTAATTAGGAGTCGGTTTTGTCTTTGTTAAACAAACTAACAACCTGTTGCAATTTCACATTCCAGTCTACATCCGTTCTTCACAACCTTAACTTAAAACTTATTAAATTCGATATACTAGTCTATTTTTACATACCAGTATATGAATATTTTAAGTTCTATAGTATAGAATAGTTGACAAACATTTAAATAGATTTTTCCTTTCACGAAATTGTCGAACATTTGAATAGATTTATTAATTTAGAATTAAAATCATTATCTAAAGAATTTTAAATAGCTGAATAACTTTCTGGAGGAAATAAGTGGCTGAAATAGCATAATAATCTTTTACAATCAAAAAGTTACAATACTTAGTCGCCGAGTTCGGGAAGCTGTCCGTTAGAAAAAGAAGAAACTATTAGGATGTATGAAAAACGTACATGTACATATACGTACGTACTGTTGCAGTCAATATTACGCATAATGAACTTTAGGAAAATAATTTAATAGGTACATATTTTTTCCATATTTCTTTGCAATGCAAATCATAGGGTGTCTCCACGCCCTTTTGGCTGAAAGTAAAGAGTCATGTCACTCATTTTACTTCCACAGCCGCCACGGATAAATTTATTATGCTTCGCTTACCTTCTATAGACCCGAGTCCGGAGAGAGTGGGTATATCACAAAAATACACAAAAAGATATTTAGTATTATAAATCAGTTATCGTATAATAAAATATATATAAAGTAAGGCATAACCTATTGTCTTTCAAATATAAAAGCTTTTTATAAGTGGGGTATAAAATTTCAAAACAATAGATATAGTCGTGGATACGTAAAATAATCGTTGAAATATTTCAAATAGCATAAACGACGTTTTATAATTATTTATATAATAACATTAAGTTCCCCAACTTACTGCGCACTGAATAAGTATTTGTTTGGTGATTTTTCTAGTGTAAAAGCTATAAAAAATACTATTTAATCATGAAAAATAACAAATAAACGTAATAAATAAAATCTTGAAAGTAAATACAAACCGAAATTCACTACTTAGGTAACTTGATTATTTTACACTGTGTGTTTTTGACATAAAAACATCAAACTTATCTTTATACTCCAAGGTCCATTTGCAGAACGGCAATAAAATTAGAATAAAAACTTAAATATAGAATCGGTAACATTTTAATAAGTTGCGGCCCTTTGATGCCTCTTGCGTTCGAAAATACATTTTAATTTGAGTGGATTGTTTGATTATCTCTAAAGTCGGTTTGAACACAAGTATTATTTTCGAACACGAACCTAAGTAGCTACGATTTAATAAATAAATTTTATGCGATAACCCTTTTCGTGACACGATTTGTCTAGAACCTGATGTGACGTTGATTACGGAGAACGCATTTCCCAATAGTAACATATGCATGCTATGGACGAAATCAGTCTCAAGTTCTTTATTATACCCCTTAATAAACCTAGATATCAAACTCCATAAAGTAAGGATCTGACGAAATTCATAAAGTTATTTATTATTCCTGATTTTATCCTACTTCTTCACAAATCTTACAATAGCAGTCAATAAATGTCTCACTGCTGGGTTCAGGCCCATCCATTTCGTGGGTACGGACATAGGTCCATGAATAGTCACCAAGTCCTTAGTTCAAATCACATTGGCAATGTTTGTATTTTCACAGTGTTTTCCTTCGCCATTAGCGCGTGATAATTGTGTCTAACAATATGAGTAAGTCAGAAAAATGGTCCAAGTGGTCATATCTATTGATATGACAACTTGAACAATTTTTAAAATTCATAAAAAACCTATTGAATGTAATTGCCTAAGACATTGAGCAACAAGAACTTCAATTTATTCTTCTTCTTCTTGTTTTTCCACTCCTTATCCTATTATTTGGGGTCGGGTCTTCTCACTTTCCTGCGCCAAGACATGCGGCCTTGGGTTGTCGTTCCGGGCAATTGGGCTATCTTACGGTCTCTCTCAATATTTGACCACCGGGTCAATGGCGGGCAGCCTCTACCTTTCCTTTCGTTCTGCTACGTCTAGGGCAATTTGTACCAAAATGTCTTCAATTTATTCAGTGGTTTATGTTTATAATTATCTAGGATATGGCCACGACTTCGTCCACACTTGACTTGAAATTCCCGGGGCACAAAGTACCGCAGGATTTAAAAAGAAATGTAAGCTATCGTTTTAGTGAAAACTGTGTCGGAATAAGCTAAATTAAAATTCCCGCGGGATTCCCAGGATAACAAATATCACACATTTTATAGCATAAAATTTGATATTGGTTGAGTAAAAACATAATATTAGAATTCGTTTTTTTTATCTGGCCATTTTAAATTATACCAAAAAAAATCCCGTGGGCTTCCCAAGATTAGCGCAAATTTTAATTCTAAGAAATTATTGTCGATCAGCAAATCCGCATCAAAATCTGCTCAGTAGTTTTTAGGTGAATCCCGAACAAACAGACAAGAAATCTAAAAAAAAATGCATCGTGTTCTCCATTGTTTATATAGTGGTTGTTTAGAATTTTAGAATATTATAGATTACGTGAACTCTTAAACGTCGTATAAGAAATGCCTGCACGCAACAGATGTATAAGACGGCTTGGCGGGTATCACACATCAGCAATCGCAATGTAGAGTTTTCTTCACGATGTTTCCTTTATTGTCAGTACTTAATTTATACATTGATACTGTTACTAATATCGATATATGATTGTGACTTTCGGAACCTTTCAAATAACTAACTTTTCTGAAATGTAATACTAATTACCTTTAGCGCCCAGAGATGGACATAAGTTACTTTTTGACAAGGAAAACACAAAAGTGCCTTTGGCATAATATGGAAGATTGTAAAGGCAAGTCTGTGTACTGGTCCTAAATTAGTATGAAATTTTCGCTTCAAATCGTTGCTTGAAAAGGTAGTAATGAAGTGATTAATCACAGTCAATTAGTTGCCAAGTGTGAGACATATTTAATAGAGCATGTACTCGTATGTATATACTTATGTATAGAAACATGTCGTGATTTCCGACTGGAAAATTGGAACAAGTTTATTGGTTACTTCACTCTTAGACTGTCACAATCATGTAATCACGAAAAGGTAAAATTTTCTATATCATTATTTATGTCCATTGTATTAATATATTGTAATAGACTTTAAACTTCAAAGTAAGACGTATTGATTTGAGTTTTAATATAAAATGTCAAATAAATTGCCTGTAGGCGTAATGATAAAGTTCACGGCGTTAATGTATAAAATGTGCTAACAATGGACAGCGTTCGTGACTTTATACAATTTTTGTAAAGTAATTACTATTTTATGGTTATGAAAACAGGTCACCGATTAGTGATTTTATGGGGAAGAAATAGGATATTCTATCTTGTATTGTACGTAAGAATCATAAACACTAAACTCATATTATAATTTATAAATACATACACAAACAAATTAAGTTCACCAGCCATATCATATTTAGAAGACAAAGCCAAAATTAAAAAACATAAAAGATGAATTAATCATGCAATAATTCTATACTGCAAAAACTATAGGGACTTAGCAATGACGTGGACTTCATACAACTTGATTCACCATAGTCTACTTTTAAGAAACTAGGAACCAAAAAGTCGAAAGCGCAATGAATTCATTGGCGTTTACGCGTTCTGTTCAAATATAGTATTACTAGTGTCACTATAAATTAACTAGCGAGCAAAAGGTCGAAATTGCCTTGAATTTATTGGTTTTTTATTCGTGCATATACCAGGCCACTCAGAAATTATTGCGAAAAAAGTTTTTATGTATGAGAGACTGACCAGTTATAATCTATTTTGAAAATATGATTATTTATAACAAAAAATAGGAACGTTCCAATTTCAAAAATTCCCTCCACTTTGTTTGCGAGCTAATTTAAATTATCGTGTCGTGACGAATCGTTCGATAGACTTCAAATGACATTCATGGATGAAGGCCCTTCTAAAGCAACCGTTGGTACAACGAATTCAAGCGCGGTCAACTAACTTTGGGGGATAAAGAAAGAAGTGGTCGCCCTTTGACGGCTGTTACGGAAGAAAATGTGTTAGGAGTGAAAAATTTAATCCAAGACAATAGGCGAGTTACGTATCAAGAGATTCAGTACGTACTACAGATTGGATCGGGAAGCCTTCACGAGATTCAACTCATGCATCTTCACCGATGCTCAGACGCAGGCCCAGGTGGAATGGTGCCGTGAAATGATAAACAAATTTGAAGCAGGCTCGTCTCAGCGTGTTTACGACATCATACAGGTGATGAGTCCTGGATTTATGAATACAATCCAGAAACGAAGCGCCAGTCGACGGTTTGGGTGCTTCAAAACAAATCAATGCGTTTGGTAGGCAGTGAAGCGATCTAGACGCGGGGGGATGATTTTGATCGCGAGTTTTTTCAAGTTGACTGGCTACTTGGTGTCAATTTCTTTACAGAACCAAAGAAGCATCAACGTTTTTTTTTACGATTATATTTTTTATTTTCGCAAAGCTTTCTGAATGTCCCACGTATTATTACTGTATTACTACCAAGAGGTAGTAATACAGTAATAATTTAAGTTTAAGTAAATAACAGCCGTTCAGCGTAAGAACGCTGAACGGCTTTCCATACGTATTGGATGAAATAGCAACTCATAACCCGATCCAGCACCAACTTTTGTTTCAAAACATTCAGTAATATCGCAAAATTAAAAATACAAATTGTAATAACTAATAATTGTAATAATCGCGAGTTATGTGTTTAATTTAGAAGTATAAGTTTTATTAACAAAATTAATTCAGTATGCTGTGGTCTGCCATTACAGCGTGCGTGCTTGTGAATTATTATAGTTTTTTTTTGTTTATTGTGTTGCTCTGTGCGGATTTTACTCAGTTCTTGGTTCATTGCAGTAAGTTTTATTTGCCAAAATGGCTTTAATTCATTTGGAATGCTACTCCACTCCACTGACTACGTGTTTAATGGAGATAATTTATTTCCAAACTTAGTTTTGAAGACAAAAAACATGTCATTATCTTAGGCTGTGCTCTACTAAACATGATTATTAATTATAATAGGTGCGATGGTTTTTTTAAACATTTTCATACATCTTTGTACCTTAAGAATACTTGTATGTCAGGCAGCTGTAAACTGAATAAAATATTTTGTTTTCCATGTTTGTTATTCTCTGATTCCAATTCAGTTGTATGTTCAGTTCGTCTGGTGTGGATTTTGCACACTTCTAAAAGGCTTTTTTCATAGACGCTTTCATCATACATCAAAGTCACTGTCATCAAATCCTGTGCTTTTTTGTAGGATGACAGTGGGGCCTTAATTTCTACAACAGCGGTGTCGGCGATCGTTGAATCATACGGCATGTTTTCAACCGGTTTACCCTAGCCGAATTTCCAACCCGCCTCCTTGGAACTTATTATTGGTATTGGTATTCCATATAACATATTAGTATTATATGTATATAAGTCGGTCCACAAAAATCTGAGCACTGGGCGTGGATCTTCTCATTTTAGAAGAACAGACAATATGCCCACTACAAGTGTAGTAAAAGAAGTAGATCGTTTTTACACATCTGCAGTCTGAATGTTAAGGTTTCCTCACGATATTTTTTCAACCGACGGTATAACGTAATTTTAATAATACCTTTACGTATTATATATTCGGTTGGGGAAAAGTTTCTTCGCATTTTATATAAAAATTCAAAAGGTTTTTTTATAAAGTTTATTTACATTTGACTAAAGTATGTAGGTGCCATTTTGTTGGATAACTTTTTGTCATCTTGTAGGTAGGGACGTGATCCCATTGCTATAAAAATTTTGGGGATTCTGATCAAAAAACTGAGACAAGTGGTTTTGGCAGTCCTCTCGTGATGTTAACCTGACACTGCCTAAGGAATTCTGCAGAGACCGAAACAGGTGAAAATCTAAAGGTGCAAGGTCAGGACTATACGGTGGATGCATTAATACCTCCCAGCCAAACTCTCGTAATTTTTGCTGAGTGGCTAAAGATGTGTGAGGTCTAGTGTTATCATGGTGAAAAACCACACCCCTTCTGTTGATTAATTCCGGCCGCTTTCTCTCAACTTTTTGCTTTAATCTCATCAGTTGTTCGCAGTACAGTTCAGAATCGATGGTCCTGCCTGGCGGTAACAGTTCATAATGAATAATGCCCTTCCAATCCCACCATACACACAGCATCACCTTGTTGCGAGTTAACCCGGGTTTCGCCACAGTCTGTGAAGCCTGACCGGCCTTTGACCACGATCTTTTTCGCACGTTTTTGTCGTACGTGGTCCACTTTTCAACAGCAGTTATCAGCTTCTTCAAAACTGGTTCGGTTTTATTACGTCGTAATAAAGAATCACAAATGAGTACACGGTTTATTAGGTTTCTTTCAGTGAGCTCATGAGGCACCCAAATATCGAGCTTTTTTTGTGTACCCAGCTTTTTTCAAATGCGCCAAAACCGTTTTGTGGTCAATTCCCAGTTCTCCAGCTACATTGCAACTACTAATATGCCGATCTTGCTCCACTTTTTCAAAAACAGCATCAATTTTGTCCGTAACAGGGCGACCAGAGCGACGTGCATCTTTGATATTTAAATTTCCGGATTGAAAACGCTTAAACCAAATTTGCGCTACTCTCACAGATACTGCTCTAAATCCATAAACATTACAAATTATTTTCGCGGCTTGTGTTGCATTTTCCTTTTTTGTAGTAAAATTTTAAAATGTATCGAATTTCTTCATTAGATTCACTCATTTTAACAATAAGAAAAACAAATGAAAATCACACATTTTCCTAATTTGAAATTGGAATTATCTTCTTTAAAATTAAAACTTTTAATGATACCAAAACCAGCCAGATACAAATGGTATAGATGTTATTACAAGTTCATACATACTATATGCGAAAAGACTTTTCCCCAACCTATTACATCACAGACGCGGGTGGGTACCTAAGACACTGTAAAAAATTAATATCATGATGTTTTGCCTGGTGATTAATCTTCGCAGCGCGAAGTGGTCTTAAATTAGTCAGCATTTCTCAGAAGTTACTATCATCCAGTTATATTACAGAAAATGAGGTGCAATCTGTTTTGATTACAGAAGGCACCTCAACGAATGGGAAGAATATATAAGAAAATGTTAAATATAATTTTCCCTTTAAAATTATTTTCACCAAGAAACTACACATTATTATATTTTTAAATATAGTTTTGAAATGTTCTAATAAGCAAAGATAAAAATAATACTATGTCTAAGTATTATACATTTTGAATGATAATAATTTATTCCTTCCTAAGCCTTTGTCGAAGGAACAAACAAAACAAAACTTTTATCTTTATAAACAATTATAACTTTTCAGTAACTATTGAAATTTGTTTGACAATCCTAAATTTGAAAGTACATTTAGCCTATTTAACTACACGTTACGCCAACAACTCTATAATACAATCTAGGTATGTATGGTTTATAATATAAGTAGTACCGAGAGCATTTAAAGCTATTTAATTAATTTTAACTAACTGTCATAAACAGGCTTAAGTATTTGGCGTCAGATTTAACACGAGAGTCGTCCTTTGTGGTTTGGAAAGACGTACCTACTTTGTAGTTTATAATTATCTCTAGTCTAATTTACTGACAAGCAAGTCTATAATATGTCTTAAAAATAGGTTTAAAGTGGGTTTTACTTAAATTTTTATTAATATCCTATTTACAGCAGATAGGTTAATGGTGTGCCCGATAGAAAGTGGTTATGGTCGTTTATGTATATTTGCAACATTAGAGGTATCGCCAAAGGGCTGTAGACCTCGAAGAAATTATATTACACCTATACTAAAAATCCTATTGTAGTGCTATGTAAAAACCTCGGCTATATGCGCGCAGGACAAATAAACCTTATTGATTTTCATTCTCTCTTTTCTTTCACTTTATTTTACTCATTTGGGGTCGGCACAAATTATTAACACATCCATCTCAATATTCGCATTTCACCTGTGTGGAGACGTTTTTGATTCATCACTTTGCAGATTTATGTATCTTTACCCTTTAGTTTGAGTAGCATTAATTAGTCACATATCACTCCCGTTAACTATCTCCATTTTAGCCATGCTACATCTATTCTTATCCTTACATCCTTCTCTACATCACCATTATTCTAAAAACTGAACCTGGGATGTCCGGTCTGATGAGCCAAGTAACCCACGCTTATGCCAAAAAACCATTAAAACCGTAAAGAACTTTATTTAATCCAAACTAATATAAATTTATCTGCTTAAACGTTCGCATGCTTCTGTTTTTGCACAACATGGCCTTGAATATGAATCGATTTTTAACTTTTTTTTTGCTTATTGCTTTGTAAAACTGATATAAGAAAAGTTCTTGCAACATTGGGGAAACAAAGTTTAAGTGTGCGAAACTGTAGGGAAATTTCTAGTGGTATAAAACCGTTCATTGCACTACATTTATTGAGGGAATCAGCACAGATGGTGAGTGTGGCCTTATTACCTATAAATTCAAACTTTTATCTTACTCCACCATAATTTAAAGAAAAATCTCTAAATCAGCATTGTGTAATAACCGCCTGAACAACTGATAATTTCCAGGCATAACTTTTGAGTATCCTACTGTAGGACATGTACAGAGGCAACAGAAATTATTTCGTATTAAGTCCGAACAAATATCAAATAACATTGAGCCATGCCATGTAATGCAAAATCGAAACAAAGAAATAAACATAAAAATATATACGAAATAGACTATATTAGGAAGACTGCAAAGTATTCCGGTAGATGAACGATAATTGCGACCAGAGCGATATTTACCCACGTTGAGAGAGGGATTATCCCTGGATGATCTCTAATCGAGGCCGCCGTATCTAAGAAATGCTTCTCTAAGATCTCGTTTCTCTATAAGACTTTTCCCTAACTTCTCTTGAAGATTATTTTTATTTTTTTATATTTATGGCTTGGCAACTAGGCCTTTAAGTCAGGCGCAGTTGTATTGTAGGCTACAATCGACGCCATCCACCGGAGTTCTTGTAAAAACTCGAAAGGCCACATTTGGCTATACAGTTCACATTTCTCACAAAAAGACATAATTACACTCAAACACTGTCAATATCCTACAATATTGTTCATTTTAGAGAAATTTTACTCATTAAAAAAAAAAAACTGCATATCACAACGTCCCCTTTCAGTTCCCGCCAAAAACTCCAGATTACTTTTATGGAATTGGATGTTCCAAGAATTCATAATAAGGTAATATGTTGAATGGTTTACATGTAAACAACACATACATACATTTAAAGAAAAATAAATTGAAGATTAGAGACAAACATTTAAAAAATCTTTTTAGCGATAAGACCGCCCTTTGTACACACTAGATAAATTTTTGGTAGTGTATAATAATACTATCTATCTAAATTAGAATTTATGAATACTTATTTGTTATTACAAACAGAACAGCAAATAAATATTCATAAAGAAAACTAGTGACATCTAGACTATAAAATTCAAATAACCGTCAAGGCAACCTTTAGATTAGGTACTAGATTGCCAATATAGTATTTAGTAAATGCTATTCGTACAAATCGCTACGATTGTTTGTCATTTTTTTTTATAAATTTAGGTAGAATATAACATTGTATAACCCTACTCCATAATTCTATTTCGACTTAAAATATCCACTTACCGGTAACGGGAATGGTACAGGCCGGTGTGCCATGGGTGCAGGGGGTGCAAATGGTTGCATTCTGGGCTCAGGGGCATGCACAGGGCGGTCGGGCTGCGGCCGCATCGGCAGTCTCACGGGGCCCGACAGAGGGAAAGCGAACACTTGGGACTGCGGCTCCGGAAATCCGTTCATTGGCCTGCCAAATAAAAAAATCTTTTTTACAAAAGACGCACTATTTCTTTCTATATTCAGATCTTACGACTATTAATTTCTGATAGGTAATAAAATCAATCCATATATGTCTCACTGTTGGATTCGATCCTCGATAGTTTATACGGGAAAAGCTGTGGTATATATTGTTAGCAAATTCCTACCAAATAGGTGAGATGATTGTCATAAATTATAATTATAAACAATAAAGAAAATATTTTCTGTATATATACGTTCAGTTTCCAGCTACATTATTTACTGTCAGTTATAACATACTGAGTACCTAATTGTTTAAACGTGTTCCTTCAATAATAAAAGTGTATTAAAATATAGGCTTATCAGCCTCTAACACGAGTATAATAATTCTAAGTTGTTCCACCTTTTGTGAACTCATGATTGTGTTCGACTTATGGTCCTTTCCTAAATCTTATCAACTGTTCTTTTGCTTTAGGAACTTATTATCGGTTAGTTTTACATAAGCTCCATATAATGGTTGGATCCTACATCTTACTATTCATTTAGTTGCCTTACCATCAGTTGAATTTTTAACATTACTTATATGGAGTTTGTCTTAACCGCTTCTAAGGCAAATGAACTGTTAGTAAGATATGAGGACCAACCATAAGTAATTGAAAAATTCAACCGATGGTAAGGCAAGTGAATGAATATTGAATAGAAACACATAGGAACCGGCTATTAATCGAATATAATGAAAATATGGAGTTTAAGATAAGTAAAAAAAATCTTGATATAAATACGCACTACGCAATAAATGAGAGCCTATGAAGTTTATCAGCAATTTTATTTAGGTACTATTTATTTTATGGTCCTTGTAGTAATAAATTGTTTCCATAAAATCAGTAATTTCAGTATAATTTTCCCTGTAACGGGTTGTATTCGAATTTGTATACACAACAAGCAATATCCACAATAACACAATTTCTTTAATCGGTATTAAACTATTCAAGAAGTATCAGTCACTACTGATACTTGAGCAAATTAATTTTGAATTACAATGAAATAAGATGAACATCCCTCAAAAAATTTACATTACAATTGTTATTATACTTGTTTAGCTAGTATAAGCAAATAAGATGTAGCACGTAAAAAGAATATAGAATAATAGAGAAGGCAGACGACAACTCTAGTCATCATAATATCAGCCCATAAACGTCCTAGTGCTGGGCATGAGACAAAGGTGGGGGTGGTGGGGTTAGTGTGCGCTTTGGTTACATCATCTCTGCTATACAGGAGAACAGATAATGTCTCCCTCTTGTCCAAAGCGGATTGGTAGGTTTCACTTATCAGTAGCCACGGTGTGCTGCTTTCTTCACGATGCTATAAAAACCTGCTGAATTCTTGCAATCTCTCTCGGTCAGGATTTGATCATCTTAGGCCATTCGAGATACCAGGACTTTCACGAGAAAACTTTGCAACAATATAAAAAACAGACTTTCCATCGCTTCATATAGTGCCCTCGAAAATTCCCCAACCGCAAAATGGAGTAAACACCTCCAATCTGGAAACTGTGTCAAGGATGGTACAGTTTACCCTATTTAGAGTGCAGCGGTTTTGCTCGGATGCTCGGTGCCGTGAAACGGAGGATCTCCGACTCGTCCGTAAGACCCCTGCGATCGAGTTGAATATGTCGACATCGAGGTGGTTTTCAAAATAAAACCAATTTTTATTTTATTACTGTTTACATCATTTATCTATATTTATTTACAATATAAAGCTGTAATTGGTATACTACATAAAGTATTAAATCTCTCCCATGATCAACTTATAACTACTGTGCTCGATTCCTATATAATATTCCGTTTGTGAAGTTGCGTCGTATGCATTATGCATAGGTACATTTATGCGTGCGTTGGCAGTAATGCATCACAATTAACATAATTACACCGGTAATGGTCATCACAGATTACAAATTAAGAGTTTACGACATTATTGTTTGTTTTCAGAACACATGCAATTGTCTCTGCTTTTAACTTTCACTATAGCACTGGTTATATAAGTAGGTAATATTATACTTATAGTAATTTTTGGGTCATAAGTTTAGAAATAAGATTTGAGTTGGTTAATAATGGTAGTTATTAATGGTTAGTTAATGGTAATAAGATTTGAAAAATCTTGGCTTTATCTAGACTTTTTTTTATATCCAGCTTTTTATATGAAGTGCACAACTTGCAAATTTATTGATATTTCTCTTTTAATAATTAAATTACAAATATCTTAAATTTGACAGCTAACTAGCTACTTAAATCTAACGAGTGTTCAAATATATTTTTTTTCTCATAATGGGTATGGTAAGAATAAAGAAATATACACGCAAAATACTACATTTTCAATGTAATAAGTCTTAAGAGTAAACCGAGTGCCGTTTTGTACCTCACAATGTTTTTTTTTCACCATTATTCATGGTAATTATAATAACATAGACATTGGGTAAGAAAAACCGCCTAATTAGTGCATGCTCTCTAGCCAGGATTCGATCCCACGCCACTGAGATGAAATATTAATGCCTTAACCACTAAAGCACCACGAAGCTATAGTAATCAGAGGAAATTGCTAGATTGAATTGACATGCAATCCTTATTTGATATATTACCTGGGCTCATCACCGCCGTGGCAAATGATTGCGATGCGTTCAGCCTGGCTGCTGCGAGGTGCGAAGGCGCCGAGGATGTTGAATGGGAATCTCCTCTCCATAGGCTCCTCGCTACGGCGTTCCACAACGCAGTTCATACGGCCTCTGTAATTAAAACACATAATTAAATGTCGAGATTATATTATTGTTAATCTTTTTTGCTGTTTTGTTTTGCTAAGAAGGAAACTTATCTTTAACTAATCCTAATTAATTAATGAGAGTTATATTACAGTCTACCTACAATCCATTAAGACTACAAGTATAAGTAAAATACTGGGGCCTAGGTCAGAGTCATCTATGAGTAAGTAATTTTCTTCTTTTAATTGAGATTATATTATATTCTTCCCAAGCTTCGAACTTGGCACTATACATTTTTAAAGTTGCCGTAGACTCCTTTCATTGTGGTGCCTGCAGATTCAATAGTCACTTCAAAAAATATTTATATGCTCTACTAGTAATTTTCTGCAATCCGACTTTTATTTAGAACTAGGATTTGCCCGCGACTTAGTCGACGCTTCACAGGTAACGGAGATTGCAGTTATTTTGCTAGTATTTAAATTAAAAAGGGTATTATCAGCAGGGAAACTGATTTTTTAATATGAAAATACATGAATTCCAAAGATTCCCGTAAAAATCCGGGATAAGTAATGTTACTAAAGGCATAACTACATCGGGTTTACTAAAGATGTCTATTAAATATAGAAATTGTCATATTAAGCAAGTCCTGATATCACTTGGTTTCGAAGTTAGGAAAGCCGGGGAATACAAAAAGTCTCGAATTATACTGTTTTGGTATAAATCGTAAAACACTCCCGAGAAAAATCCCGCGGTGTTCCCGAAATATAAAGTATCGAATCATTTGAAAAAGAACTTTCTATCGTTCCAGTGAAATCGTATCGGAATGAGCGAATTTTTATACAATCTAACTAATCTATACCATTCCTGGGAAAATACCCGCGGGGTTCCCGGGATAAAAAAATCATACATTTTATTAACCGATTTAAAAAAAGGAGCAAGTTCTCAATTCATTGTGTAACAATTTTTTTTAATATGCATATTCAGCCATAACTTTCTTGTTTCTGAAACAATGTTGATGATTGATTTTGCTTTCGTTTCAGCAAAACTTCGGGATGGCCCCATGTAAATTTTATTGCTGTCGGACTTTGGATTCCGAAGATATAGCAGAAAATTCTCGAACCCAGGCGGAAATGAGATTTTTTTTCGATTTTTCAAGTTATAACTTTTTGGTTTTTGAGGCGATTTTGGTCATTCTTTTTGCGTTCGCATCAATATAGCTTCAGAATGATTCCATATAAATTTCATTGGTATTTAATTTTGAGTACCGAATATATAGCAGGAAAATTCTCAAAATCAAATAGAAAACGTATTGAAATACTGTTAGGTTTATGACAATCCTAAACCAGTAGATACCTAATTAAGATCAATAACGTACTGTACTAGACTCGGGCTAGGAAGGCGTAAAATGGAAATCCATAACGATAAACAGCAAGACCACCTAAATTGAGTTACGAGATCCGTCGTATTTAGAAAACATCGACGATTGGAGTTGAGATTCAAAAGAAAATGCTGCCTGGTGAAACCAGACAGCGAGTGTAATCATAATAATATTGTTACGAATGCGGGACTCGAATTAAAATGCCGTTGGAATTACTGTCGAATTTATTAGAACTATACAAACACGTGCAACACAGGTACAAATATAACTGGACACAACCAGTACAAACTGCACGATTCCATAACACGCGTAAAGTCCGTCACTATATAGCTTATCGAATGTACACGTCTGGCTCGTATCATGATTGTCGCTTGACTACCTCACCCCTCCGTTCGGGCATTGTTTTATCCTAAACTGTACAATACAACACTCGACCGCGTGGACTGAAATTTCCAAGAACTACACCTGGCTAACGACCATCATAAAGGATTACAATACACAATAGGCGGCTTTTCTAATTACAAATTTTAAACACAAAGTAAACAAAAGAAGTCCAAATGCGGGCAGGTAATAAACTGTGCTTTATGGCAGGTAGGCGTGCATTTATTTTTGTCGGCGTGCTTCGTGGAATTTTGGCTAAGTTGTAACAATATGTAACAATTTTCGTCAAGCATTCTAAGAATTTTATCTCGGTCAGCGGAAACCGCATCGAAATCGGTCCAGTAATTTTTACGTGAATCCCGAACAAACAGACAAACCGACAAACAGGCAAGAAACCTAAAATAAAATTGCATCGTGATCTCCATCGTTTTATAGTATATTCCAGTTGGGTTTTTTTTAATAGCTTCAATGTACAGAATTATGTTATACAGGCATGTTTAGAATTTTATAACATTATAGAAGATAATTCTTTTACCCTAGCTATGTTACGAATAACTACGCTAAAGCAGGCAAATATATTAAATTTGTGGGTACTAATTGCCTACTACTAATTATTATTTGTTTTTCAACGAATTAAATAATATGGATCAATTAGTGCACATATTTACAGATTCGGACACTTAAGTTATTAAGAAGTCACTAGTGAGAAAAACATTTCGACCAAAGCGAACTTCACTGTGGCTCTCCACACAGGCTCTATAGAGACCTAGTGCGAGAACCAAAGTTGACATTAGAAGGTCCTCTAATATCGTTCCTGGTATTGCTAAATATTTTATGGCCACTGTATTAGTACTGTTACGAGCTACAGGACTCGAATTAAAAATGCCGTTGGAACTACTACTACTACTACTACTACTATAGAATTTATTAGAACTGTACAAACACGTATAAAACAAATACAAATAAAACTGGATGCAACCAGTTCACACTGCACGATTCAATGCAATTCGACACGCGTAAAGTCCGTCGTCTATATCGCTAATCGAGAGTACTACAAACGTCTTACTCGTCACGTAGTCGTCGCTTGACTGCCCACCCCTCCATTCGGGCATTGTCTTATACTCACTACACAGTACAAAGAAATTGGCCGCGCGCACTGAGTTTCCGAGAAATAGCAATTTGCACACCTGCGATCGGCCACAAAGTCGAAAACAATAACAATAAGAATAAGTTCGACGCTAGTGATGGTTATAAAATAAGTAGAAAAACAATAGCATGTTTTTCTTAATTACAAATTCAAAACACAAAAGAATTCTTTAATCCGGGAAGGACAATAAACTGCGCTTACAACAGGCAGCTCTACGCTTAGTATGCTAAATATTGTATTTCATTTCAGTGTAACCTATGGTTTATACATAAAATTCTACTATTCGTGTGTATTGTCACTGAACTCCTCCTAAACGGTTGGACCAATTTTCATAATTTTTGCGTGTATAGAAGTGGATTCCGGGATGGTTTAGATTCATAATTGGATCCGGCAGATAGCGATTTAATCGAGTTCCTAGTTTTTTTTTCAGGGCAAGACGACATCTGCCGGGCCTGCTAGTATCTTACTATTCACTCACATACCTTACCATTAGTATAAATTGGACAATACTTCTATGGAGTGGATGTCAAATTTTAACCAAGAAAAGGATAAAAGCATAAAAAGGATAAAAATATGTATAAAAAAGTTAAAATGCCCTGACAGGACATGTTTTCTCAGGAAGGAGGAAATTTAAAAAAAAATAACGAATAGTGAAGCAAATGAATTATTGTTAAGATATAGGAACCAGCGAGTAATAAGCGAGTAAAAGTGCGATCTGCCCACGTACAGTGAAAGACTCTGTAGAGATGACGAATGACCATATTTTTTGTCATTTGGTTAAAGAACTCTAGAGAAAGATTTAACCTATATATCCTACTAGCTGCCCGCAACTTCTTCCGCGTGGAATAGTTTAAAAAAAAGTTTAAAAAACTCCCTGATTTTGAAACATTCTTCATTGGTGCTCCGCTCCTATTGGTCTTAGCGTGATGATATATAGCCTATAGCCTTCCTCGGTAAATGGGCTATCTAACACTGATAGAATTTTCTAATCAGACCAATAGTTACTGAGATTAGCGCGTTCAACCAAACAAACAAACAAACTGTTCAGCATTATATATTAGTATAACATAATACCTCATAGGTATATCAAAAGATATTCAACGGAATGCGTTCAAACCAACAGTCTCGTGCAAACTTTGATAGTATTGTATAATAAATAAGTGTATTGTAATTAGTGTCATCACCCCGAATTCTTATAGTATTTTCCACCTTATAGTTTAAAAATTAGAACAAGCGGGATATTTTAGACGACTTTAAACTCGTTATCCACACTACATTACATTAATCTGAATAGAAAGGTCACTAAAATATAGTTACGATTTTTTTACACTTAACGAAACCCAAACGTCTACGTACACTGAAAGTGTTTTCACTTCTTAGTTATTTGAATGTAGATCACCCATTATTTTAATTTTATTCCCGGTTTTAGTACAACATTGTGTAATAGCGTAAAATACATGTTCATGCCAATATATACCCGGTAGTTTTAAAGAAATATATGGCTGTGATGTATATTGGTGGGACAGACAGACACGACAAATGAATTCCATTTTTCTACTTGACTTTTAACTATTATGTGCTGTGTTATTTTCATGACTTTATTTTTACTGTTTTTCTATTAATCATCGTGACTATAGTTTTTTAACTTGGGTGTTAGATATGAAAACCGAATACATGATGATTTTATCTAAGATTAAACTATGAATTCACATAACTATGTTTCCTTTCTTTAACCTTGAAACTTGTAACATATTGAAAAAGGAAAGTTGGTTGAAAAATAACCTTTTAAATCCGAGCAAGTTTTACGACGTATAAATTAATACCTACCTCCTAATACAAATATTTGTTTCTTCACAGCATTGAAAATAGGTATTATTAAATTTATATTATAGTATATTTTGTCAACAAGAGCCAACGTACCTACTATATATTTTTCCGAAAAATAGAATAGGTTACACGAGATAAAAATTTGGTCGAAACTGTATGAATTTTATCATGAAATTTAGTGTTATAATGTATGTACTTTCAAACGGGGATGAACGTAAAGTACTCCTATCCCGTTAATATGTGATAATTTGTATGGAATATGAATCAGAAGATTACACAAGCAAAGCCCAGTTACCGGTGCTGCCGGGTAAACTAGTCGCCACAAATAAACACTCGCAGACACGGCGCTACAATCGCCACACAAGGTAATTATCTGATGATCCGTAAAGCTATGTAGGGAATTACTGAATAATAAATACTAAATATTCCATAATTAAAGCCGAAGATTGATTTCCTAGCCATACTATGAATAAAACTCAAACAGATGGTGAAACCATCTCTTTTAATTCTTTGTTTTCAGTGAAATTTGGTTTACGGTACAAACTTTACTTGTCTATCAAATTACAGCCAAGGCAAAGAGATTTATTATGCTCGAGTTCCCAACCTTCTCAGCGCCTCTATTGCCCATGGAAATAAGACCCTTTCCTTAAAAGCAGTAAATAGTTTGTCTTGTATTTCGAAACTCTGAAATAATCACTAATTAACAAACTATTCATTATTTAAAGCATATTTAGATCAATTCAGTCAGAATTTTAAATATTAATGAGTTTTTTTTAATTTTATTTGCCACAACAAATATTGTGGATAAAATACGTAACGTAAGAAATTAATTATATATTAGTATTTGAGAAAAGTATAAAAAATAAACAATATAATCATGATTATTAGTAACTACATATAAAGTTTACAAATTTGTTGCGCATTTCCATGTTCTGACAATCTTATTTTTTCTTATTAATATATCTAAACAGAGTATCAGAACTAAATCAAATACCTAATTGTTGTATGCGTTAAATTACGATGAATCCATATAATGACATATGGCGAACAAAATGGAATTAACCATCTAATAGTCATTCCGACTCAATGTCCTATGATTACCATATATAATATATAGCCATACCTAGCAGCTAAGATACTTCAACTTTCATATTATATTCCCGTGATAAAATATGAATAATACTTAAGTGTAATAATTATATTTCTGTCATACAATTCACAGACTACAGAATTATGTAAGTTTGCGCTAAGAAACATAGTTCATCAGAAAGGTATTCAGTTAGTTACATAATTTCAGTGTTCTTCCGCATTTATTATTCGAGATGCGTGCATGGCGCGGAAGTGCGCTTTTACTGAGTCAACACAATTTATTATCTAATATTATATGAAATATTTATTGCCTTCTTTTACACGTTATCATTGAACATATTTTGTATAAAATGAGGTCTACACATTCTATACTATAAGAAATATAATGTACTCAGGCTTATGTTTATAAATAAACAACTCGAAGAACCAGGCTTAAGACGTTCGCTGAATACAAAATTATTAATGTCCATTGTAAATACTAGTCTCCTTTATTTAAAGTAAACCACTCATTATACAACATTTGTTTTCAACCCGTTAGTTCTGAGTATTAAATAAAGCGTGTCGATATTTAAAATAAGACATAAGTCGATGGAATGGTTCCGGTTCGCGGTATACCGTTAGTTGACATAGCAACATCTTACTCAAACCGTTGACTAATATGGGAGTCATAATAAAATCCTTGTAAAACTGAGTTAGTCAAGTACCAACAAATGAAATGTTTTAACGAAATTAGGTCGAAATGGTTTTCAAGGTCTGGCTGGAGATTGACATAGAAGACTTTTAACATACCCCAGTAACCATACATCTTTAAAATGTACGAGTTAAGCCACTTACTCATCTGCGAGTCGTAGCTGTAACCGAGCGGATACAGTAACGTGTTCTAATGTGGACGTCGACAGTGATCTTCGCTTTGTCAGCTCGCTGCGAGCGCGCCGCGTGCACACTATAATTTTTGTTTACAGTTACTGCAACAGGTACAGCTACGGCTCGCAGGTGAGTTCGCGGCTGTACTGGGGCATATAGAATAAAATAATACCCGTGGCGAAGGCTTTAAGTTCTGACATCATAAAATAATTCACACATTCAAAGTCTTAATTCAAAATTTATCATCCATGTTGTAATAACTGGTTTAATAATATCGATATTTAAGTATAAATTTTTTCACGCTTTAAGGTGGTTAGACTTGTTGTATATAGATTTTTTTAAAGTTATTTTATCCTACGCTCTTATATAGTTTATCCCCTTGATAGATAGTATTTATCTAATTGTATATATCTACGGCGAGTAATTTTATTTAGATTTTAGACCCCTAATTACCCATAACTGCTCCAAAATTTTCTTCGGTGACCCTTTTTTCTAACCCAAAATCTGTGACACGTTTTCATGCCCGAGAATCCCTCTGAAGTCATAAATAAGTGAAAACGCATCATTCAATTTTTAATTCACATAACTGATGTTCAAGGTGCCCCTGGGCGATACAAACTACTTTTCTACTTTCATATGAATCACGTGTTCGCTCGACCAACCTACGTAGATGTGTAGATAGATAGATAACTCTTTATTGTACACCATTAAAGAAAACTTACTAATTATTATGTATACACGTAAACGACAGCAATAACTAAAATATAATTGATTGCTTACTTTTGATTGTTGGCGAGGGATGCACTAACGATGTCATCGAGATCGAATTTAATGGGCAGTTTGAACATAGGTCTCACTGCATCAAGCTCGTCTTCCTCGTCAGAGCCCTCCGACTCCGAGCTATCGTCACTTGCTGAGTTTGGCGAATCATTCTTCTCGTCATCAATTTTCTATAATGAAAAATAATATAAAACATTAGGGTTATTGTTTGCACTAACGTATTATTAACTAGCTGCGCCACGCGATTTCACCCGCATGGTGATGGAAAATCGTTATATTTTGGATACTCCAAACTATATCTTTATAAATTATAGCCTATGTATTATTCTGATGTGTAAGATACATTATTGTAAAGTTTCATCAACATCCATTCAATAATTTTTGCGTGAAAGAGTAACAAACACACATCCATACACTCTTATAAACTTTCGCATTTATAATATTAGTAGGAAGCTTCAGTTAAGACTCTGTCATGGAATCCGTTAAGGCTAACAAAAAGTTCAATCATTCTAAATAAAATTTAAATAAGTATAAGTTAAACACGCACGTTGTACCTTTATTACAAAGTTAAACATATAATCTAAGTAGACTCTGAAGCTAATAACAGTAACACCAGAGCAAAAGACGAAAAGGTCTAATCCGAGGTTAACCGAGCCATGAATTAAACCCGAGACATTTGAATTCTGTATGAATGTATGAATGAAACGGATCGATATTAAGCCTATCAATTGTCCCCAGAATCCGATGGCGTCAAATGACTGACAATACGAGAACGCTAAAACGCTTTTCTAAAATACTTTTACCTAAAATATATATGTACCTAGTTGTAGCCAACGATAGCGTGAGTTCCAAAAATTTAAAACTAAATATTGAGCCACACATAATCATAATAATCGTTTAGTATTAAGAAACACTCGTCGTTAAGTTGCAACACATCTGATGAGAATGACCTTAACGAAGTGTCATAGTTTCAACTGTTACTGTACAGTGTACAAGTATTGTGTCTACTTTAGGAAAATATTCTGTTTCAAACTGAAATTGCACATTCTGCGTAACAATCAAAATAGTATAACAACTGACAAGAATATGGTATATCAACCAAGGTACATACATAAAAAGTGTACATAGAAAAACACCATGTTTTATTAAAATGAACTAAGTGGAATCCTTAAAATATTCAATCAATGTAGAAAGCGTACAACTCCGAAAACCTTTTTCATTAACGTAATGGTAATATATTAACAAAATATTTCGAATCAAAACGTTTCATGTAAAATGTCAATTAAGTGTTTGATCCAAAACAGATCACCGCGACGGCCTCTAGGCCTGGCTATTGTGTAACATTTTATGGATTTCTCAACTGAGGAAATAAACGAGTTTTTTTTTGCATAATACGAAAAAATGCGTAAAATTGCAATTTACGTGGATACAACGTGTTAAACGAGAACGTTATTTATCTCGTTCTGTACTGTTTACGCGGTACAATGGGCTCGGATATCCTGCTCGAGACAATACGCCCGCGCAGCATTGTTCCAGCGCCCTCCACTCTTAAATACTGCTAACCTTAGAATCATGGATAAACGGTTAGCAAACCTTTTAAAATACCGTAAATATTATTTCTTAGAACATTACATGCGGTTTCGACATAAACGTTAAATCTGTATCCTGCAGAAACTACCCCATTTTGAATATAATACGTAGATATAACCCAGATATCCTACATTCATACCTGTTATCGAAAAGAAACATACATGTATAAAATTTGATGAATACTGTTCATTCTCACGGCCGTGAAGTTGTAACAAATCTCTTAACATATCTATAGATTAATATTGATGATATTAAAAGAGCATATTATTTCATTTTAAGTTAACAATCAAAAACTTTAGTAATATATATACACCAGATCGTATTTAACAGCAAGACTACAGTTTACAATCACACAAATAATTTAAACATAATTTTCTCATTTAACTGTGTGCCTTTAGAAAATTTAACATTATATTTGTATTGAATGCAAAAGTAATAAGTAGTGGCCGCTTTCACATGGTGCAACGCTCGAAGTAGTGGATAACCACCGCCACAGTCGACGTCGAGTGAAAGCTATGACATCATATTTGCAAAATGACATACGTATGCACATACATAACGTTTGATCTGTGCACATTGACACACAATATCAACGTAACTCGCACTATTATACTGGGGCTTCATCTGCGTTAGTATTAACGATAATTTAGGGTCTTATTATTATACATGTAAGCATGTCTCTGCAGACCACGGGCCATAAAAATGGCACGGACTTTTGGAGGGCTTGTGTGGGGCCATGGGAAGGCCAACACGTGGAAGCCCCTTAACAAATTTGATCTAAATATGGTGTGACACTGATGGGCGATTATCCCTGTGTACACTATACAAAAATGCACCCAAGGGCAAGCCCCGATAAGTGTAGGACTAATATTATTATTATTATTCTTTAAGGTACTTAAAGAAGCCTACAAACTTACTCTAACAAAATATGTATAAGGCGGAAGACCGTTAGACTTAGGCCAAATGTGTCTCATTTCAAGCTTTAAATAATAAGGTCGTTACCGCATTAGCACATTAGTGTATATAAGTATATACGTTATTTGCCAATATTTAACGTCATCAACAATGCCACATCTCAAATAACGCATTAAGCCCATCCTATAGTTTTGCATGAAATGGCCTAGGTATATATGTAACACTATCGCAGATGTAGCCGCACCTATAGAGCTATTGATTAATGCATGAAACAATTGAATAAACAGTAATGTAACTAACGTGCGTGACATATATTTTAAAATGCTCACAGATATAGAGGTATAACAATATGAAGCCTAATGAACATGTGTTAAAAAAGAAATATGACTAAAAAATGTTCGTTATATCTTTATTTGCTTCTTATTTCAGTTATAGATTTCATCTCTTTACTTATATTAATTTTGTTTTCATTATGTTTTATACAACAACATAATCAGATAACTGGCAGAACAAATTCCGTCTGAAGTTCGCATGACAAACGAATTGTTCTAGAATCCGCATATATAAAAGTTCTAAAACATAGAAACTATGATAAATTGGTAAAACCACCCAATAAAAAACACTTTTTTTTTACTTTTCATATAAAAGGCAATAATGTCTCGTGTACCGTTTTTGAGTTAGTAAATAAATTAAAATAGATTACGAAACAATGTCTTAAGTTATACTTTTAAAATTATATTATCTACTATATTTGAACTTAAGTTAAAAACACATTTTTAGTTAAAAAAAAAGTACCCTTTTTACAAAGCTATTAGATGTAAAAAACTTAGGTAAGTACATATTATAAATATATTATATTTATTTTGCTATAGGTACTGGATATACAAATTTATTTACCTGCAATTTTTCTTCGTCTATTTTGGATTCGGCATGGTTAAGTGCGTCGTCTTTGACCTGGCTCCCAGCTACCGGCGACAGTTGACTTTGTTGCACGGGCGCCGCTGAAGGTGACGCAGCCTGCGCAGACGGCGGTGGTACTCCGTGCAACGCATGCGCATTGGCGATTGGTAGCGGTTCATCCTGAATATACGAAAAATACATAAAGACTTAACTGAACTTATTAAGATTGATCTTACTCTTTTTCTCTTTCTTTTCTTTTGAATATAACTTTAAATCCAAATGTTAGTGATAACATTAATAGAAAAAATTGAAGTAGAATATCATTTATACTTCATGCTAATTATAAGCAAGTCTTTATGCTAAAATTAATAAATTGTCATCTCATTGTCTGAGCAAGACACTTTTTAAATTGCTCATTTAAATTTGAAGAAATCTTTACAAAATAGTTGTTCCGCTGTTACAAATTACAGGCTTGAAACATTGCCAACTTCGCCGCTCACTTTGGAGCAAAAACCAACGTGCTCTTCGTAAAATGGCGGACACTTGCGTGTAGATACCTGGAGGCACTTGCGTCACCTTTTATACTTATTATATACGTTAACTACATTGACGTATCTACGAACGCTAGCTGATGAGAATTCTCATTGTTCTTGTAAATTGCAATGTTCTCATTGGGTAATTTCTGTCATTGGACTAAATAAAAAACTAACAAGGAGTTAAAAAAATGTAAACAGGTATACAGAAAATTCCAAGGTTATTGTGATAGTGTTAACAACATAATTAAAATTCCATTGTTTCTGGAATGTAATTATGTAATGTCAATAAAAATTATACCATAACTATAAAGGACATTAACGAAGAAAAATTACGTTCAGGATATGATCGCGTAATTGATATTTGTCACGTAACATATTTAATAACAAACTGTTTTCACAACAGTATACTGTAGTAGTATTGACAAAACCTTCTTTCATGTACAATTAGAAAATACTATTATCATTACATACATTACAGTAGGTACCTAAGTATGTTCCAACTTGTATAGGGTTGCCATAAATAGCAGAGTATTCAACTAATTATCCTGAAATAATATAATTTGTTTCAAATGAAGTGATTAATGAAGGGTAGGTAAATTTGTTAGTAATATTCTTTATCGAGTTTTCCAATATTACCAATTAATTACTTTACAGCCTTACTACGATTTGTTTTCTTATAATTAAAAACATATTTTTTGTTATTTTACACATTATGCTGAAAATGATGTGGAGAGCTGTATAAAGACAGGAGCAGCGAAGCGAAAAGTGTTCGCGGCCGCCACTGATAGAAAACGGCGATTACGTAGTAAACGATTGTCACATTGTACACAAACACCTACAATACTTTTATCAGACTTACGAAACGTTTGGAACACTTTAACGGTCTTTGTTACTTTCTGTGAATTGCATGGATATATTGCGTCTTAAGATAAGAATTTCATTAAATTAAATTTATTTGGCATTGTGCATAGATGTAGGTAACTAGTTAATTATTGTTATTATCTTAGAACGAGAGCGGTTATTAAACTACGAATTTTAATAGTTTGAAATAAACGATGTCAACTTTACTCTCAGACTATAAAGAAACATTTGGAAATTGCGTGAAACATTAGGAAGGCCAAAACCTAGATGCCTCTTTAACAATTTATTGTAAATATGGAGTGACCGAACCATGTCTCACCTGTGTCCACTTACTCGGCTTTATACTTTTAACATTTCCCCTGGAGCTCAAGTCAAAGCAAGCATGGAAATTCTACTTATTCGGGTGCCGAGGTTTAGCAAATAAATACTTAATTTCTTCTGTATTAAACTGTAAATCTTTAAACTAGAAAAACAATAATGTAAATTATTAATAAACCAAGTTCAAAATTTATTTCAATCCAAAGTTCTTTGGAAGATTTCTGTCCATTATTTTTGTCCAGTTTATTATGTACGCCTAGGTTTGTCTGGAAACTAAATATTTTAATCATACATTTGAAAATTGATTATAAGTAGGTAAGTACATTTTGAATGCAATGGATTCAAATTTCAACATTTGATCAATTTCCTTAAAATGTTTACCACAATACTTTGCGTAATTTTACAGCCTTGCGGTAAGAAAGACAACTTTTACACCTTTTATAATAGATAATATTATCGTTAAGGTAGTAGGATATACAGGTTATAAATTTCTTCAATTCATCCCAATGGCTGATTACATCTTTAGCATACTTATTTGAATAATTATGCATTTTTATGCATGTCACAATCATCCGAGCACGAAGAGCGCTAATAGGGGTATCATTCGACGAAGATAACAATTAGCCGCTGACAGTGTAGTGGGCGGGACAAACGCGCGGATCGGCGGATGCGAGCCAAGATTATTGTGGTGCGCGTGCGTGGAAAATAGCCAGCTTCCGTTAGTTCCACACAAATGCCTAAATTGAACAATTTCATTTTGTCAAATAGATGTACTAGGTTAATACTTTGAAAAATCATCGGTACCTAAATGCATTTTAAGCTAAGACCACATTGGCTACAATAAAATTAATATCTAAATAAAGTAAAGTAAGAAAAACCTATCTAAAGTAAGAAGGGGGGAAAAGAGAAAACATAAAAACTCTGGTATTCAGGGTGGTCATAACGAGGCATGCAGAAAAAGGCCACACTCGAGTTTATGGCGCAACTCGAAGTTCCAGAGTGAAAAAACAGGGCGATAATAATGAAAAACATTAAAATTCAATGATAGTATCTACATTTATTGATTTTCAGCAATATTTTTGTTTGTATGGAAAGTCGCAATTGTTTAAAAATACCAGAATTAAATGGCAGTAGTCGAGTAATTAATTATTTAAAACGATTCATATACATTTATTAATTATAATTAATAATATAACTTTACTCTCATGTTAATGTTAGCCTTATATTGACGAAATTAAAACTGATCAAAAAACGACTGCACATATTATGTTAATGTGCGTCGTCATGTTACAACAATGATATTAAAGATACATACATACATAAGTATTGGACACTAAGACAAAACAATTTTAAGTAAATGTGTTTTTTTTTAAATCTGTAATGGACATAATATGCCTCCAATTAAGAAGACAAAGAAATGGTTACTATAATTTGTATTTATTATTATGATCTGTGTTTAGCATTTTGCATTCACACTTCTAATCCAACGGGAATATTGATAAACTGCGTCAATAAAATCCAAATAAAAAACATCAAGTGATAAATAGATTTCTTATAAAATACCCGTTCAATTTTGGAATCTTTAAATTACTAGAGAAATTGGAATTTACTATGTTTTATTTCAGGATCGTATTCACAATTTAAACAAAAAGCACACTACATTTCTCGTAACAAACACGGTTATAAAAAAACTTTCACATTTATAATATTTATAAGACAGGTATTAAATGCAGGCCATGAAATTCATCTTGGTTCAATGAGAATCTTCGCAAAGCTTGTAGCCTTTTCGTCGCAAATTTCTCCATATCTGTGGCTGTGACCACAGCATAAGATCAGTGTTTTGAGTTTCTAAAAGATCACCTTGTGACGTCTTTGTGCTCTAATAAAATTGTACACAATAGTAAAACAATTTTGAAAAGTCTACATCTTAAAATACGTTCAAATAACATACCGTTTAGAGCAGACCAAGTACGTGTTAATTTTCTATACAATCGGTCACGGCTGGTGATTCAAGGACTTCGCGCCTTTTAAATGTTTACATTCCAACTTGCCGGTTGCCAAAAATATTATGAGTTAAGAAGTTACACGTCAGCTGTCTTGATCACGTAAATGTGACATAGAGAAAAGAATCATTAATATCACGTAATTTTTTTTGCATGTGTTCAGCAGACAGACAGACGGCCCACCTGACGGAAAGCGATTACCATCGCCTATATATATTTGCAACACCAAAGGCGTTAGAAATGCGCTACTGCTCTCTTAAGGCAGACTGGAACCCGGCTACTAATGCCAGAACACAACTCGAGGTTGTTATGGCGATATACTCTAGACTAGGGGTAGTAGCCATCCAGACGGACAAATACCCTACCACTTGGCTGAAGGTGATTTTGCCGACTCTTACGACAGGCCGCCCGGTCGCAGGAAATTGTATTCTTTCTCCATTCCTGATATCCACGGATAAAAATTGGCCCCAAAAGGTTGTTGTCAAACGAATTTGAAATCGAATTGATGAACGAATTGATTTCAAATTCGTTTGACTGAAAACCAAAAATTAAGGAGAAACAGTTAAGTGTGTCAGATAAAAGATTCCGTATTGGCAAAGAACATCCACCGTTTAGTCAATCGACAATGAAATCCCCGAAAGAATGTAACCGAAAACACCCCATATCTCAAGAACTACGGCCCCAAAACGAAGATGTAAATTTTAAATGTAGACCATGCCAAACCCGTACTTTTAAGAGAATTTATTATATTGTATAAAATAATTCATAATATTAAAAAAATGTAAACAATTTCTCATCCGTTAACAAAATTTTTCTGTGACCTCCCTTTGCGTACCGCTTCAGTAGTTGTTTCGATTTTACCACCCTATTATTTTTTAAATTATGAGTTAAGAATTGACCAGTGCGTCTCTTTTACGCTGCAAGTCCTAATTCATCTTTTAAAATACGCGACATGGTTCTAGGTGATATCTTCATCTCCCGAGATAAAATCTTTTCCTTTCGGACAGGATTTCTTTGAATTCTTTCCCTTACTGCTTTGATCACCTTTTTCGTACGAACACTACGTGGACGGCCAGATCTTTTTCTGTCACAAATAGAGGAGGTCTCGTTGTACCTATTAATAGCCCGGTACACAAACATTTGACTAATACCAAGCGTATGGAGAGTTTTAAAAATTGCATTTGGCTCGATACCTACTTTGTGTAATGCAATCACAGCGATTCGGTTCTCTTTATCGCCCCACTCAATTTTAATATCGCAAAATATTGTACAATGTATTGGCGCCAAAATGAGAAAACACAATGAACAATCATATATAAATGACAGATTCCAAATTCAAATGTAATATTTTGTTTCTTTTTAATTGTAACAGTATTTATGGCCAGACCAAGTATACACGTTGGGAACCTATGGGTTAGATAAAGCACCTGCGTCCTCTATAAGGAGTAGAATTCGAATGTTGGTATAAAACATACACCGCATTCCGTAAAACACCTATGATCCATATCTCATAAAGTTTGAAATTATAAAGGAATTGGATGAAAAATATTATGACTGGTATGTTTTATACACAGATGGGTCTGGCAGTTTTGAAGGTAGAGGTGCAGCTTTTTATGACGCACAAAAACCTTCAAATTGAGTAAACAACTTTTTTTAAATTAATGTATGCGTATCTATTATGTCCTTGGAGCTGTGGCGGATTGGTGCAATGAAGAAGATAGGCTTTGTTTAAAGACGAATTATTTAATTTCTGGTTTTGCAATAAAATACAGAAAATAATTTCGATCGGCTAACATAAGAATGACAATGTCAATAATATGTAAAAATGTATAGAAAAATAGACGTATAAAAAGGTTGTCCTACAGGGCTCCCCCCCAGAGACCATCCTAGGATGGGCGATAATAGTTAGGGAACAAAATTCTCCTTCCCGATCGCGTTCTTGTCCCAGGTTCATCCTTTTGCTGTGACGGCGTGACGTCAGAGGTGCGGTATCCGTCAGCAACCATATAAGCTGGCTTCAGCCTTTCTATAGTCACTGTTTGCTCTTTACCTTTCATATTCAGCTTGTAAATCTTGTCGGTCCTATCTAGAACTTTGTAAGGACCTGAATAGGCTGGCTGAAGAGCTCCGCGCACAGTGTCATCTCTGACGTAGACATGCGATGCAGTAGGCAAGTCTCTGAAGATGAAAATGTTCCTGTTACAATGCCTTGAAGTTGGTGTAGGACGAATGTTATTTAAAATGGCGCGCAGGCGCACTGTGAAATCAGTCACATCAAAGGTGGAATGAAGAGTGTTGTCTGGTTGTAGGAACTCACCAGGCAAGCGAAGTGTCTCGCCATAAACAAGTTCGGCAGGTGACGCTTGAATATCGTCTTTGAAGGCCGTCCTCATGCCCAATAAGACGAGTGGTAAGCTCTCAGTCCATCTTTGGTTATCATGACATACAATTGCCGTTTTTAACTGGCGGTGCATTCTTTCAACTAAACCATTACTGGCTGGATGATATGCCGTAGTCCTGCAACGTTGAAAGCCTGCAAGTTCTGACAACCGCTTCATAAGCGCAGACTCGAACTGTTTACCACGATCCGTCACAATCTGCTGTGGGCATCCATAACGAGCGATCCAGTGAGTGACGAACGCTTTGCTACAGTTTCGGCGCCAATATCTTGTAAGGCTATCGCCTCAGGCCAGCGCGTGAATCTATCGACGGCGGTGAGGCAGTAGCGGAAACCGTCTGATATAGGCAAAGGCCCGATTAAGTCAATATGAACGACCTGAAATCTTCCGCGAGGTAGTTTAAAATTGCCCAGCGGTGGTGAAACGTGTCTTGAGACTTTGGTCCGTTGACATGACTGACAGGCTCTGGCCCACTCACGACAGTCTTTGTTCATTCCTGGCCAAACATAACGCTGTGCCACTAATTTCAAGGTGGTGTTAGCGCCTGGATGGCTGAGGAATGTAAGCTGTTAAAAACTTGTCTCCTTAAATCAGCTGAAACATACGGGCGAGGTGACTGCATCTTCTGATCGCAGTATAACTCCGTCCGTGTGCCTGGTATATTAACCTTGACGAGATCTAGGGCTGTATTGCCTTGTAAAATTGTCTGAAGCTCAGTGTCGGTTTGCTGAGATTCCGCCAAGATGTTAAGATCGACAGGCTGAGCTATCTCCTCAATCCTGAGAGAAGATCAGCGACGATATTGTTTTTTCCCGATATATGCTGGATATCCGTCGTGAATTGCGAAATAAAATCCAGATGTCGGAATTGGCGTGGAGAGCATTTGTCTTTGCGTTGTTGAAATGCAAAGCAGAGAGGTTTATGATCAGTAAACACAGTGAAATGACGAGCTTCGACGAAATGTCGAAAGTGACGAATGGCTTCATAAATGGCTAGCAGTTCTCGATCGTAAGGTGAGTAATTCTTCTGCGTCAAGCTGAGCTTACGACTGAAGAAAGCTAATGGCTGCGTTTCGCCATTACGATGCTGCTCTAATACGCCACCGATGGCAACGTCCGATGCATCTGTCACTAAGGCTAGTTTTGCGTCGATATCCGGGTGTGCTAAAAGTGTTGCGTTGCATAGGCTTTGTTTGCACGCTTCAAATGCCTCTAGTGTCTCTCCGGACAAAGTCACGGGATGTGAGCCTTTCACAGAGCCGGTAAGCAGATCGTGAAGTGGAGCTTGTAATTTAGCGGCATCTTTGAGAAACCGACGATAAAAGTTGAGCATTCTAAGAAACATCTCAACTCCTTAACAGTCTTTGGAGGAGGAAAATTCTTAATGGCTTCGATGCTTTCGCCAGTGGGTTTGATGCCAGCTACTGAAACATTACAGCCAAGAAAAGTGACTTCTGAGGCTCCAAAAACGCATTTGCTAGAGTTAATGACCATGCCATATTCTTGCAATCTAGCGAAAATTTCACGTAGATGTTGAAAGTGAGTGGTGGAATCTGGTGAAAATATTAAAAAATCATCAAGATAACAGTAGCAAAAATCGAAATCTCTGGTCATTTCATCCACAAATCTCTGAAATGTCTGACCTGCGTTACGTAAGCCAAATGACATAACGGAAATTCATACATCCCAAAAGGTGTGGTAATCGCCGTTTTTGGAATATCTTCAGGGTTTACTGGAATCTGGTTGTATGCCTTAACGAGATCAATTTTAGAAAAGATGGTACAACCAGATATACAATGCGTAAAATCTTGAATATGCCTGACCGGATAGCGGTCGGGTATTGTGCGAGCGTTCAACATACGATAGTCTCCGCATGGACGCCAACCATGATCTTTTTAGGAGCGAGATGCAATGGTGACGACCACGGGCTCTCCGATGGCCTGGCAGTTCCGTTTTTGATCATCTCACTAAACTCCTGTTTGGCAATCTTCAGCATTTCCGCCGATAGTCGTCTTGGCGTGCAGTGAACAGGTGGTCCAGGTGTAGTCCTGATGAAATGGACTGTGCTATGGTTAATAACCCGTTCGGTACCCGCTGGTCGAGTTATCTCTGGAAATTCTCGAAGGAGGTTAATATACTCAGATTTGCCAAAGACAGTTTTAACTGATGAAATTGAATCTGATGTAGGAGCTGGAGATGCAGAGGATGTGAGCGTCGTCATATTGTCAATAAGGCGGCGGTTCCGACAGTCGACAATCAAGCCATAATGCGAAAGAAAGTCGGCGCCAATTATTGCCTTACTAACGTCCGCAACGATAAAACGCCATGAAAATGCGCGACGGAGGCCTAAGTCAAGTTGTAATTGAGCGAAGCCGTATGTATGAATAGGTGTTCCATTCGCAGCAAAAAGATTATAGCTCGTTCTTGGTCGTCTGGGTTTGGCAGCGGAAAGTGGAAAGACACAGAGGTCGCTACCTGTATCGACCAGGAACTGCGTCTTTGACTTACGATCCGTTACAAAAAGGCGACCTGAGGAACTTGGGCAGTCATTTGTCGCCATCAATGAGCGCCCCTCTCGTTTCCCTGCTGATAGTCGCAAGGTTTCAAACATACCCTGGCTTTATCGCCGTATCTATGGTGATAAAAGCAATTGGGAAACTTACGGTAACTTGAGAGAGACCTGGTACGATTTTTACTGTGACGATTGCTTGGGCTACGAGAGCGTTGACTATCTCTGGTGTTCCTCTTAGAGAGTTCTTGAACTTCTAGTTTGAGTTCTGCTATTTCTCTAGCAAGCTGGTCGAAATATAATCTAGATGCGTCAGTTGATGCAACTTCTGGTGATAACGGCACTAAGTCATGGACTTTATCGGCGAGATCCGCGAGCGCTTCCAGTGTAGACTGAGGTTGCGATGCGATAATTGCTTGCAAGCTGGTCGGCAATCGGCTGGTCCATACGGTTCGAATAAAATCATCCGAAACATCCTTGCCCGCTAGATGGCGTAAGTGTCTCAAAAACTGTGAAGGCCTTCTGTCATCAAGTTCTTCATGCATGAGAAGTTGTGTTAGTTCTTTTTCTCGCGAAGCTGAAAGGCGTTTGATGAGTTCAGTTTTCAAAAACTCGTATTTGCCAGTCGGTGGAGGGTTAATTATAATGTCTTTGACTTCTGCAGCAAAACGATGTTCAAGTTGCGCCGTGACGTGAAAGTATTTGGTATTATCGTCTTTAATACCAGAAAGAGCAAAGCTGCCTTCTATTTGCGCAAACCATACCGCTGGTTCTTCAGCCCAAAAAGGTGGTAGTCGCACTCCGACTCGGCATAAATCGGGAGGTGTGTAATTACCTTTATTTTCGTGCTCCATTATCGATAAGGTCACCAATATGTGGCGGATTGGTGCAATGAAGAAGATAGGCTTTGTTTAAAGACGAATTATTTAATTTCTGGTTTTGCAATAAAATACAGAAAATAATTTCGATCGGCTAACATAAGAATGACAATGTCAATAATATGTAAAAATGTATAGAAAAATACACGTATAAAAAGGTTGTCCTACAGAGCTCATTGCAATCTCAGAAGCTCTAACCTATGTGAGTGAAATCTACCACAACAAGGTTCTGATTTGTGTTGATAGTAAAAGTGCACTATTTCGTATTGCTCGATGTGCCTCTGGTTGTAGCAGAGGTACTTCGATAGCATATGAAATTATCAACAAAATGGATAGTATAATAAAAAGTGGAAAAGAGTTGAAATTGCAATGGGTTCCTTCACACATAGATTTAAAGGGCAACGAGAAGGCTGACTCTCTTACCAAAGAAAGTGCTATCAGGGGCACGGAATTAAAGTATGAACCTGATTTTTTTTGAGTTAATACCCAAATATAGGACACGATTACATCATCTTTGGAAGGAGTATTTTGATAGAAGATCTTTAGACAAAAGTATTTGGTATAGAACGATAGTGAGTGAGCCTCCTCGTATATTCACAACCGACAAATGGCTTGCGTCCGGCTACAGGTAGCTGTAACAGAGCTAGGCGAATGGTTTCGCAAATGGAGGATAGAGGTAAACCCGGAGAAAAGCGCAGCAATGTTCTTTTCCCCGGGCACGCTTCGCTCTCCCAAACGCGCTTGCCTTCGCTTAAAAGCCATCTCGCTCTACGAACAAGAGATCCCCTGGGCAAAGTACACCAAATACCTGGGTGTCACCCTAGATCAGAACTTGCGCTTCAACGAGCATATCACTATAGTCCGGAATAGAGCGCGATTTGTGATGGGTCGTCTAGCACCCATGATAGATAAACGAAGCAAAATGTCCCTCAGACACAAGCTTACTCTATATAAAACATGCATCCGCCCGATCATGACATACGCGAGTGTGGTATTCGGCCATGCCAAGCCTGCCCTTTTAAAGAAACTGCAAATCGTTCAGAATAAATTCATGCGCAGAGCCGTCGGTGCTCCCCTCTATATGCGTAACATCGACATCCACCGCGATCTGGAGCTTCCCTCCATCAAAAACTACATTACGTCGCTCTCGCGTAAGTATTTCGATCTAGCGCCGCACCATCGAAATCCCCTCGTCGTGTCCGCGTCCGATTATAAGCCTCGACGAAAGGCTCTCGTGCGACGACCGCGTAACATCCTCACGGACAAGGTCGACGATATCACAAAACGGCTGGCTCGGATCAGCCCGCCCGCGGTTAGGACGGCAGGCTGGCAGGCACCGACAGACAGACACAGACGGCGGCGTCGACGCCGCCAATCACGATCTCTCCACGTCCCCGCGAGGGACGCAAGGAGACACAGCCCCCCCATAGGATAGACTAGACGTGTTGCTGGGAAGTTTCTTTCGCCGTTTCTTCTCCCAGCCATAACACGTTGCGAAACGGCAGTAAGATAGTATAGGCCACCGCGAACCGCCGATCCCGGTCCGCCGGGATCCTTCCTCTCGGGCTTTATATTACCCGTCGCTCGCTCTCAATTAGTGCATTGTGTCGTCTTATGGTGGGCATCATTAGATTCATCCCCCTCTCATGGCAACAGTCCAGCCGAGGTGAAACTCCCTAGGGAGCCCCCTCGAGCAAGTTGCCTCCGGGGCTCGAGCGCCTTCGCTTCGCAAAGGCACTCGCCCCGAAAACCCCGGTAAAGTTGTGAGGTCTTCGGACCAACAACATAAAGTCAAGTCCAATAAAAAAAAAAAATCCTCGTATACCTTGGTTCCGTTCTATTAAGTTAAATAGACGTCTTTTGATTATAATAGCACATAGATTAAGATCCGGACACATTCCGCTTAATAAGTTTAAATACCTTATGCGCAGAAGTATTACTCCAAATTGTGAAGTTTGCGACCTTGTCGAGGATGTGCCGCACTTATTAGAAGAATGTGTCAGGACTGAACAAATGAGGAGTAAGGTAATGAAGAGCGCTAATTTTTGTAGGTTTGAAATAGGAATATTTAATAGTATTCTGTCAGACATAAGATCGAGTGCATCCAAACAAATGTTAATAGATTTAAGTGAAATAATTTGATTTTTTTAACCATAAGGTACAATGGGACTGACATATTTTTTGTAAATAAAAGTCCCTTCAAAATAAAAAAAAAAAAAAAGGAGTAGAAGTCGAATTTTGGTATAAAACATACACCGCTTAGCCAGTTTTTCTCTTGTGTGCATATTATTACAATATTGCCACGTGATGGCTATAAAAACCATCTTGAGGAAACCTATACATTGAGGATACCGATATTAAAACGGGTATAAACGAATCTTATACATCGGTAGATCCCGTAATGCGCGAGTCCATCTCGTATATAGTCACAACAAAATATCGTCCAAGTATCGGTATCGTGTAGTTCTTTCAAATACTTTAATACGCCCAGTGTCAACATAAATAGATCGAGTATGTATTTCATTCGACACTTAGGTTACAAACATATATTTAGCAAATGTATGAGATGCAATCATGCTATGAGTTCAATGACTCCGCCTGTCAGACACAACTTTCGCTGCAGATACATTATGGTCAGCTTGAGCTACTATTCCTAAAATTATATGCAAATATAATGATTATTACGCTATATACAGCTGAAGTTGTTATGCATAACGCATTTATAGCCAAATGCATATTACCACATTAATGAACATTTTTAATTTATAATACTTCCTATATACTATACATGCAAACTAATCAAAAAATTGAGGTGTTTCAAAATATACTCATTAAAATTAATAAAATAATACGATTATTGCTTCTGGATCTATGATAAGAATCGTTTTTATTATTAAACAACTATGAAATATTTATGTCTCAACCTAGTTTCATTATTTCCATTTCACGGTCTTAAAATTAATATAAAAAATCAAATATTCACACTGTATTACATTTGAGAAGTTACTAAAGCCGTAGAACATATTATCGTCTCTTTGCTTCAATATGTTTTATCTTGAAAATTGAAATTTTAGAAGAGTTTTCGATGTTCAATAGCAAAACTTCAAAGAATAATTGTATTGAAACGAATAACGTTTTTACTGTCAATCCCCAATTTATCATAAAAGATACCACATTTTTTGGAAAAATATAATCGGAAACGGCGGTTTAATTATTAAATTTTAAAAAATATGACTTGTCGGACTTGTCACGTTATTGAAGTAGAGTCGTATGACAAAATAGTCTGACTGAAATTATAAAGACACTAACATATATATATATATGTGTGTGTGCGTGTGTGTGTATCTATATATATGTATGTATATTATATGCACTAGATCTTTCCACTCACTTATTCACATCAGTCTTTGTACCGATAGTGTTAGTTTGGTATAAACATGTTTTAAATGTTTACTATGCGGATCGTTTTGTTACCAAAAAAAAGAATTCACACATCAGCTACTTAATCAGCTATATTAAGTAATTTTCGAGTTTAGTTAAAAAACCTACTTTTCAGTTTTATATTTTTTTAATAGTGAAATTACAAATTAAAAGATAGCTTTTTCTTTACCAATACTTAGAAGTACAAGGCATGAAATAATATATACTTTGTTATATTTCCCGGATGAAAAGCCAATTTTTTTTAAATAACACTAAAAAAATATTACGACCAGCATTTTTAAGTGTCTATAACCAAATTGTGACAAAATAATGCCTTACTCTCCTTTCTACTCGTGATTTTGTTTTTGAAGTAGCGAGCATAGAAAAACCTTATATATAAAAGTAGCGAGCCAATGTGAAAAAAGCCTGTTTATTTTCATAACCTTATGTTTAAATGATCACTTCGTTACTCTTTTGATTTAAAAATTAAAACACATACCTCGTCGCAAAGATGGTAAAATACTTAATTACTTTTGTATAAAATATAATACATTTAAAAAAAATTGCAATTGTGATATACGATTAAGAACAACTTTTTGGTGTTAATATATTGTAGGAGGTTGATGACAGAAAAATGTTAAGCTTAAGCTATCACTTTAGTGAAAACGTATCGGAATCAGCTAATTTTTATGTAACGTAACCACTTTATACCATTCCCGGGAAGAATCCCGCGGAATTGCGAAACTGACTGTTTTTGAACAAACTGATATACAAATATAGCATTTATTTATCAGAAAGTTAGTTAACTCTTGTGGTGGAACATTTACAAGTCAATAGATGGCGCTGTACAATAATTGAGGTCTCAAACGTTTCCTGAAACGTAGAAAGAATATATACAAATTTCAAACGGTAATAGATGGAGCTAGGCCTGCGAGGAACAACACTAGCCTCGCTGGAAGATCTTCCTTTGAGATGGAGGAGCATTCCATCTCGCTCCTCTACCCTATTCAGGGCTCCCCCTTCACTCTGTTTTATGTAGTGTAGTTCCCAGGTTCACACAATTCACAATTGAATAGAAAACCGACCAAATTTTTTTTTTAGTTGCTATTGCCAATACGACACCTGACATTCTCTATGTTTCTGTGACATTGGCTGAATCAGCGCCAGTCGCGTTGAAGCCAAATCGCCAAAAATAGAACAGAAAGAACATGGAACACCGAAAGAGAGTTTCTTAACATTTATATATTAGTATGTGTTGCGGCGCAAGACTAGTTCAGTGGCGCGGCACTAGCTTCGCGTCTGCGCCCTGCTTTGTTATTTTTTCATTTGTTTTTTATTTTGTTTATTTTCCTTAGTTACCGTAATGTATTGAGCAAAAAAACATGTTTCTGTTAAAAATTTATCCATATTATAGTTTTTCCAATTGTTATACGTTTGATTATTGATATCATCCATAAACAGTATGAATATGCAATTCCAAAGAGACATAATCAAATAGTAATTCAATATGAAAGTTCAAAAAGGAATCTAATTGTATGACTCTTAATTTGAGAAATTGGAACACAAACTACCTACTCATAATATAAGTACATAGATCAAAACACAGTAGGATTCACTCAGTAAGTTGAACGGTGAGACTCAAGGTGAGCCAGTCGCACACTGCCACAACAAGCCGTCCTCAATCCTCCATCTCTGTATATTGGACTTTTGCACACAAATGATTATTTATGATATACCTAAACTTGCATCAAAACAACGACATGAACTAAATAAGAATGAAAAAGTCAAAATTTAAACAATTTTGGCGAGATTTTGACAAGTGATATTACCTGTACATTCAAGAAATGTATAACCTGCTATGCCTGTACTACTACTATGTACTATGTAGGATATGCCCGCGACTTCGTCCACACTTAACTTGAAATTTTCATGGGATTTCCGGAACACAAAGTGCCGCAACATTTAACAAAGAATGTAAGCTTTCGTTTTAGTGATAACTGTGTTGAAATAAGTTAATTTTTATGCACCCAAACAACTACAAACCGCTCCCAGAAAAATTCCCGCGTGATTACCAGGACAAAAAGTAGCGCAGATTTTAAGTCTAAGAATTTACTATGCATCAGTGCAAACCGCACCTAAATCGGCCCAGTAGTTAGTATGAATCCCTAACAAACAGACAAACCAGCAAACAGACGAGAAATCAAAAAAAATGCATCGGGTTCTTAGTCGTTCACATAGTCTATTCCAGTTGTTTTTTTTTAATAGATCCAATGTACAGACACGGAATGTTTAGAATTTTATATTGTTATAGGTAGATTACTTATGAGTAATAAGTATTATAAATGCAAAAGTTTGGATGGATGTTTGTTGCTCAATCACACAGATCGACTGAACAGATCTAGATGAAATTCGGCACCACAGAGATAGATTACTTATAGTCTGGTCCACACCAGACTATAAGTAACCATACACTTTTTTCGGGATAAAATACAGCCTATAAAACATAACATAACTTAATATCATGCCTGTTTCCCATGGGGGTAGGCAGAGACTATTGATCTCCACTTGCGACGATCCTGACAAACAACTTTCGCTTCACGTACTTTCATTAACCTCTTCATACATGCACGTTGTGCATACATTCGTTGTTACCGAGTGTCGGACGCCCTCCAGCCCGATGGACCGACTATCTGTGCAAGGTCGCCGGTAGGCGCTGGATGAGGAAACCAGAGGACAGGGATGAGTGGCGCCGTCTTGGGGAGGCCTATGTCCAGCAGTGGACTGCAAATGGCTGACGATGATGACATGCACGTTTATTTGAAATGCTTTGTACCTGACCGCTCTTTAACACTTCTGATATTTGGTCATGGTGTGTTCTTCTCGGTCTACCGGCAACAACCCTACCATTCACAATACTGTCATACACCTGTGTTGTGATTCTACTTTTATCCATTCTCTCTACATGTCCAAACCACCTTAACATTCCTTTTTCAACTATTGTTATTACATCTTCTTTACAGCCTATTTGATGGCATATAGGCTGTATTTTATCCCGAAAGAATGTACGGTTCCTATGGGATAACGAAGCCGCGAGCAAAAGCTAGCGTTGGTTAAAAATGAACAATAGTTGTAATGAACAATGTTTGATTGTTTTTAAAGAATTTTCTTGTGTGTCGAATTACCATAAGAACTAAGTATGTTGTTATACGCTAAGCTATAATGACATAAAATGTCATTATTTTGATACTAATATTTAAAACATTTGACTAGGTTATATTACCTATTATGTACTATATTTACCTGCTACTGAGACGAGCTGAACAACTTACTTGAACATTTGTTTATTTGTTCCTTCTTAAAAGGACTAAGGAATAAATCAATTAAAATGAAACTTGGTAATGTATTAATTTTAGTATCTACAGAACATTTGGATTCAAAATTTCACGAGCAAGCTCAATGAAATAACACAAAAATAAAAAGTGACATTCTCTTTTGTCGAAGTGTATCGGAACTAATCTGAAGTCCTGACGTAGCATGGAAAGTTCTGGTTAATAAATATATTTTAAGTACCTAAGTTTATGTGAGCATTGTCGATACATATAATAAAATTGTAGAGGTCAAATTTCTGTACAATTTAAAAAATACTAAAAACCGAGTCAGAGGGATGTAAGAAGTGAAATAGAACTAATTTAGATTTTTTTCAATTTTTTTATTTGTCTTTATACCGGCTAATCTCCGAAACGATTGGACCGATTTAAATGAAATTTTGTATGGTGGTAGCTTATATCCCTAGTCAACATATAGGATACTTTTGATCCCGAAAAATTTAAGAATTCCTGTGGGATAATTCCAAAAACCTTCCACGCGGACGAAGTCGCGGTCAGAAGCTAGTTGTAAATAAGTTTTTATTAAAAACTTACAGTAGAGTTCGATTATTATTCATAAAATATAAAAAATTATAAATCATAAAATAATAATTGTACAAACAGAAATCACATGCTAATTATCTCGATTCTTTACTCTTGCGATATGTATGTTTGGTAAAACTATGAAGGTGATCACATGACATTATAATAACACAAACCAAATATAATGCAAATGGCAATCGGTTCGCATACGATCCCTTAAATGGTGCTAAAATCGTTCATGCTTGCACATGTGATAAGTACCTAAGTGTAAGTTTATATACAACAACACGGATATACTACTTATGAGATGGTTGCATAATACTTGTCTGAACGAACATCTCTACATGACAATAATACGAGCAAGTCAGGGTAAACTAGTTTGGTTCTGTCGTTGCATATTGAAATGTTACATGCTTACTAAATAGGTGAAAAACCAATGTGAAATTGAAGGTATGTTTACGCGTAGATTCTATACGTTTTACCACGTTCTATTTTGACTACTTTAAAATAAGATGATTGCCCAACTTTCGCTTATCGCTTAGTCACGCACTAAACTGTATGATGACTACAGTTATAATAAAAATAAAAGAGTATAATTCCTTCACGTTTGTAGATAATATTCCTTTACATGCACATCGACGTTATACGAATACAATTTTAAAATACATAAACATTATTTTAGTGTAAATATCATATAAGAACATTTTTAAGTTACTCTTGTACATAGAATTAATTCGCTTAGAACCCGAATAGGTGCCAGTAAAGTAAAGCACTTTTAAGTAGGAGCTAAAAGTCTCAGTTCGCTTGTCAACGCGTCGGTCCCGTCAGTCCGCAAGACAAAGTCTTAGTGTCACGAGCTACAATAGTTCCAATTCCCTACTTTTTAGAAAGATTCTATTTACTTGGAACATTATTTCTGCCTTTGAGTGCGTGTCAGCGAAAATAATTACATGGCGCTCATGCACACTTCGATTGGTTTTGTGCTTCAACTCTGAACGTAATTTTGTAGGAAACTATCTCTCTAGGTATTATTACTTCTAAGCTCTTGTATACGATTGAATGACCATTTTTTCGGTTATAAAGTCACATTGTAAATTAAAATATTTATGCAGTTACCCAAGTATACATATTTTTGTAACGATGGAACATATAATCGCTTTCACGTTTTGGTCCTTTTATTCAGCGTAAGTACTGCATGTATCTATAAATACAAATAATGTAGTTTAGTTCAGCTTTGCTGTTCCTAAAGTACAGCGTTGTTGGCATATAACGTGTATATTAGTGTATAATATCCTCATAAGTACTCACCGGAATTAAAGCGTCGTTTCCATAAGCTCTGCCCTCTAACGCGAGTTCTTTGTCGAGCATAGCATCGAGCTGCTCCAACTGATGGCAGGAAGCGCGAGCTGCTACATAGCTGGAGGCTAGGATGAACGCGCCCAAAATGAAGGAGGCCGCCACCACCGTCAGCGCCGCGATTCTCGCAATTTGAACCGACGACGACACTCTTTGCCTGTACGCCTGCACAATTATAATGTTTACATTATAAAGATACCTCTTACGCCATAAATGAACATTAGGTATTCAATAATATTGGGCAAGTGACTTAAATTGAGTTTCTATAATTATCTTGGCATCCATTCTTTTATCTTACAATTGGCACAAAATTGACAATACTTGGTATATGCAGTTCGTATAAAATTTTAACCGGCAAATAAATGGATAGTAAGTTAAATGTAGAGAGCTGAAAGTAGAAAGCAGCCAATAAATAACAAAGTTATCAAATAACATACTTAACAATGGTTTTTAAAAATGTAACTACCCGCACATTCATCTTTAATGAAAAAAAATTGTCCCTCAATTATGATAGTCACTCCTAATTTTTATTTTGTTGCTCTATCACTACACTGTTGTGTTGTGTGTATGTTGCCAAATTTATGCAGTTAAACCAGTAGTTTTTGGGAAACATATCTGTGACATTCATACATACATAGGCAGATGAACCAACAGAATAATTTTGTGAGTGTAACATTTTTCCCAAAGTGGCTACAGAACCATAATAAGTCACAGGTTACATGCGGTGGCGTGGCGCAGCGACGGTGCGGCAGTACAAGTCGCACCGCAGTGAAAGTGATTCAGCAAATGCGTTTGAGAAATCCATCATCTTCTGCGAGGTGCAAAATTATGTCGATTTCAAACTAAACGATTTCACAGAATTACAGTAATCCGTGACAACTTAACATTTCATAGCCGATTAAATAAACATTTCCTATTTACCTACTATTAACATCGTTTAAAATATTAATTAGTTTAAAGAAGAAGAAGAAATAGTTTTCTATGAGAAAACAAAATTGAATACTATAGAAATAATCAATTTAAAAATAAAAACATTTCTATTTTCTATTCTAAAAGATAAGAATATCTATCATTTGTATAGTTGAAACTTGGAGCTAACTAAGCCTAGTTCTAGTGTTTAACCCGTATAATCAAAGTCCATCCATTTATCCAAAAACACAAGCCACCATACTAATCCATCCATCCATATTAATAAATATATTAAAAACATGAGTGTGTTTGGATATTTGTATGTTGATATGCTCACTCTTCACAGTATTAGATATAGATATTACGATTCGCTTTAAATTTGTATTTTATTTATTTTTATACGTATAAATTACTTTTCACTAAATTATTATTTAATTCACATAAATTTGAGCTGAATATTTACCATCATCAGTGACAAAAAAATACTGGCCGGTAGAATGCCAACGAAAAAGAAATTTACTTGACGTATCATATGCGACATATTAAATTAGTTCATCATATTTAGGTATGGATTTAACGCCTAATTTCATTAGAGAACTAGTTGTTTGTTTAACTAATCAATTTTTATTTACTTTGCTCATATTCGAAATAAAAAGCAAAGTGCTAACCTCGGGTGAAAGGCCTATTTAGGCACACGAACTATAAACGCCCTCGCTACGCTCGTGCGCCAAACTATCTCGTTCTTCGGAAAACGGGTTACCATAAAAATCTCTATTCATAAAATTTTTGTAGTGTGTGTGTACATACTAATTATAAAATATTAACATTATCCTAATTATCCACGGGTTCGAAATATAGATGACGATATTTCGCCATCAGACTCATACTAACATTGATACGAAAACAATCTTGGTATTACTAGCGGAAAATGATTATATTATTTACCCAAATATGCAAATAAATCAGTCCCTGTTACGAGACGGTACGAATGTATTACCTACACTACACGTCATTGCTTGAACAATTGACCGACTCATTCAACTTATTATCACATACAAATTTGATCTTAAAGCATTTAAATAACAGTTTGAAGTTTTTTCAATAATTTTCCTGAGAAGGCTTAAATTTCTTAATCAAAATTTGCACACATATTATGGTAACTTTTAACTGTATTTAAAAAAAAATATTTGTAAAAATAATAATTTTGAAAGCTATAGCTGACCTCCAGGATCGCCTCTCAAAAAAGGGGCCTTGCGGTAACCACGATATCTCTGGACTGGATCATCTAAATTCAAAAAATGAAAAAAATCAAACAGGTTTTGTTAAAGTAATATATATTAATTAATCTTGTAATTAATCGAAGGTTTTTTTTTCACCAATTAATATTTGTTTTTTTTTATAAACTTAAGGCCGAAATTGTGGTGAAAAGTCATTTTTTTATTGAGAAACCGCCATTTTGTAAAAAAAATATTTTGCCTATTCCTTCGATTAATTACAAGATTATCCACTACTTTAACGAAATTCGTTAGGTTTTTTCAGTTTAGATGATGCAATCCAGAAATATCGTGATCACCGCAAGGCACCTTTATTTGAGAGATCTCCAGGAGATCAGCTATAGAAGCTGTCAAAATTATAATTTTTACAAATAAAAATGTTAAAATTTACCATGTACATGTACAAATTTTTACATTAATAAATTTAAAATTGTATTCTCCTCCTGGTTGTAGTACATAACCCCTTAATTTCCATCTCATTATTTCAATGTTTTTGTGTGTACCATCTTTAGACTGTCGACTAGAAATATGACAAAGATTGACATACATTTTTCACTGACGTAAATTATCTAAATGTTCCTAAAAGAACCGTATAAACAAAGCCTTTTTGGCAGTAGTAGGTAGTTGTGTTAAGCATTTCGTATAATTCGGAGCCTGCTTTTTCTTTATTAGAGGAAAAAAATACAATAGAATATTCCTTGTTGCAAAAAAGAATATGTATCTTACATTAGATAGTAGGTAATAACAACATTGTAAATAATGCAATTGACAGTCTTATCGCTGGCAGCGATTTCTTCCAGACAATGTTCGTAAGTACTGGAATTTTTATTACATGCATTATTCATCTGAGATTAGATGTGAATGATTGTTATTATCGCATCTTTGTAAAATTAAAACACAATTTCGTGAGCAAACCGGCTGCTTGTGACGCAAGACCATTGTACCCACTCGGTCAACTAGCAAATGGCGATTTCACTTAGCTTTGCCACTCAATTACAGTGGATGGTTTTCCTTATTTAAATTTTATCTCGTTAAAACATAATTGTATCAAACGGAAAATTTGTCAAATACCCATTATATGTATAACGACGGTAACCACTTTCCATCACAGTTGGGCCGTCAGCCTGTCTGCTGTGCTTCAGCAATAAAAATCGATTGCTTAAATTTAAGTAGTACTTAAGTGCCTTAATTAAAATCGCAGTTGCGTTCCAAGCTGCGTGATAACTATAAATAATCGCTACAATATGTGACAAAAGACAATAGAACAATGAAATATTCCCACCTATATTCAAACAATAATTCTAAGAAACGAGCATACACTATTCATGATAATCCTGCTCAATAATGTTTCTAGGTGTATAATTTATTAAAATAATATTCCAATATCTCAAAAGAATATTTATATCTTTGTTTTTGTGTTTTCTTGTTGGCAAACGGGCAGATAGTCCACTTGATGTTATGTGTTATCCGTTCCCTATGGACATCAACAACACTAAAAGCCGGTTCCCACCGATCGTTCATTTGCTATACTATCGTTGAAAAATTTACATAAGTTCCATATAATTAATATCAAAATTCAACCGATGCTAAGGCAAATGAATGAATAGTAAGATATAAGATATATATATATCTACTGGCCATAAGGGAGCCATTATGTTTCCTATTTCGTTGGTAGTCTAAAGTAGTATAAATATCGGTTCACAGCTTTTTTAAATGTGTTAAACAACATGTTTATTGTTGTGTTACAACACGATGTTTTCATAGGAATAATAACAAGAATTATAAAACTCATGCGATATACATCAACACGTACTAAACGTGACAGAGGTGCATATTTTATTATGTGCCTCTCGTGTTTTGTATCTATATTTATACATAACAAATTGTGCCTCGCATGTTTACTAAACCAGTATACTATGGAAAACCCAATGCTTATTTTGATCAAGTTATTTCAAAGGCATTTTTCTCGAAACATACTATATCTACCTTAGGGTATATTCGAATCAGTTACCTACCTCGAGAATCATTACATTTCCATGGCTTTTTACACCTGGATAAAAAAACGAAAGGATATTATAGTATGAAAATTATTTGATATGTAATTTAATAAATGACTTAATTTAAACATCCAAGAGAGCAGCAAATCACAACTATGAATTACTATAAAATAACTACGTTTTCATAAGTATTGTGTCAAATAACATAAAATACTTGCAAATAAAATTTGCTTTTATTGTTCTTTATTAATTAAGGAGAAATTAATACCGACATGTTTGAAAAGTAATCTCACTCTCTCATCAATCTGCACTACTTAAAAATATGGGACCGCTTCTAAGTACAGCAGAAAGAGCCTTGGGAAACATATTTTAAACCTGAGCTGAATAATAAAATGGCGGTATGAGTTTTGTCAATATATATGTATTTACAAACATCCCGCTACGCGCCAGCGCACGGAGAGAAAGGCGCTTTCCCGCAGTTATATCACTTATATATATACCACTTACTGGCCGGCTTCTGTCTTTCTACGTTTTATAACTATTTTAAACTACTGGCCATATTGAAAATAGTTCCCACTGCTACTAAGTATATATAGATAAAATGTTCTATAACCAAAATTAAATTTTATCTGATTATCCGATGATATTGTTTAATTCAATGAACTAACACATAACTATTCGACGCGTGATAAACTTAGAATTTACAATATAGCAGGTGACAATGAAGTGGATAGATGGTTGAATTTATGCACATTATGAACCTTATGAACAATTTATAAATAGCAAATAACGGATATTATCATACCGGTGGTGGTTCCGACGTGCTGTATACTTCGGAGGGTGGATATTCCGGTTTCATTGTGATGGTGGCCATAGAATCCGGCTGATGCTCCTTCTCCATCACGAGTTATAGAATCAAAAAAACCTTTGAGCTCCGCTAATGCTACGAGTGCAATATGTGGCGTTGAAAACAGGAGTGCGCACGAGTGAATGTTGGCGCAGAGCGTAGGCACAAGCGCAACCGCCGGTCGTGGTGGGGCTGCGCCGCGGCCGAGCACCGGTACCACCTTGCCCCCGTACCAGCACGAACGGCCCCAGATTCGACACAATCACTACCATTGTAGAATTGATGATGTTCTCAAACAACAACAGTCCATCTTAGTTTATAGCATATCCTATAGTTAACTATCACTCTATATAAACGACATTTCTAATAGTTAGGTTCCCAAGTATCAAAATACCGTTTAGAAGAGGAATCAAGTACCTAATTATGAAAAGAATAAATCAAAAACGATTCATTAAACTCGCTACAATGATGCATTTTTCTTTGCAAAGAAAACATAAACTAATAAATAAATGTAAAATTGAGTTATACAATTCCTTGGATGTTGTTTATTCTTTCTTCATATCCATAATAAAAATAAATGATCATAAAACTTAAAACACCTGCAATTTAAACCAGAAGGATTATAGCTTAGTATAACTTATTATCAAGACTCGCCAGGCTTTGGTTTCAAAATTTAGTTTGCAAGGATTATTACTTATCACAGTTGTCCTATTATTTAAAATTTTTGAAGGACTTGAGTCGATTCTTTAAAAAAAAAGAGTTGTATATAGCTTTTCCAGACAACGAACAACAATTAACTTTCATTGTAAGCTCAATTATATATATATATATATATATATATATATATATATATATATATATATATATATATATATATATATATATATATATATTACAAAAGATCTTGGTATCATTCAAGATAACAAACTTATATTTGATCAGCACATAGCTTTACATTGTAAATAAGGCGTAAAGCTCTAGGTTCTATTATTAGGAACTCAGTTAGCTTCCACTTTTTGAAGATGATATAATTTTTGCGTATATGAATGTACGCAGTGAATTAGAGTATGCATCGCCTGTGTGGAATCCCATATATCAACTATATATGCATCAAGCGTATAGAGGGATACAGGAAAAAAATCTCCGATATCTAGATTTTAAAACACATCAAAATTTGGACAATTATCTTTCACGTTGTCAACGCTATCACTTTTTGACTTTGGAGTACAGACGGAATGTAAACGACATCTGTTTTCTACTCAATATAGCTAACGATCCTATCGACTGGAGTGAACTTCATTCCAATATTGGGCTTCATATCAAACAATTGGGCATTAGGCAGAGACAGCTGTTGCACGTACCCTTTGTATCCACTAACTACAGGCAAAACACTTTCTTTCTTCGTAACGTATCGAAATTTAACGATTTATAATCAAAATTTAACCTTGACATTTATCTAACTAAACCGAACAGTTAGAAACATAGTCACATCATTCTATAATTTCTTTTTTTCCTTAAATAAAATGAATAAATTAAATACGTATCCTAAGATAGAATACCTGAGTAAGTTCAAATGCTAAGACTTGTAATTAGCAATGTTTTTATTTATATATACTTAATTTATAGGAATATTTGTCTGTAAGCCTTACCAAAACAAATAAATAAAATCAATAAATAAATATCCCATAAGTTCTACTCGTTGTGCTTGGAAAGCAGCAACAGCTTTACAAATTAAAATACGCCAATCCTTTCTTTCTAGTGAAAGCTCTTCCCAACTGACTATTGACATACGGAGAAGTTGCGCTTAAGTATACTTCCTTCTAACCTTATTTTTACTATAATAAATGCAGTGTCTCACTTGGGTATAGCTAAATAAAATACATACTTCTTTTTACATTTTACTCAACCATTTATGGATCTAGACTGTTAGATTTTCACGTGAAAATATCTGGCACAGTTTTTATTTAGTTTATTTTAGCCTACTTTGTTTTCTATGTTTCCTTGTAGGCAAACGGTGCACCTGATGGTAAGTCGTTACCGTCACTCATGCACATCTGCAAGGGATCCGATGTGTTGCCAGCCTCGTTAAGAATTTAAATATCCATGTGCGCCCTTTTAGAAGGTCTCTCGTGGTATACCAGGCTAGAAAAAGCGCAGGAAGGAGTACATTGCTCTTTGTCCGCGATACTTCGTTCGCATTTCCATGACGACAACGTACTTATTAGTGCATTGTAACTCCATTAAAGTAAAATAAAATTATTTTCTTAAGTTTTCGCGACTAGTATACATAATAAAACTACGTATTAACGGTTTTAAGCGCGGTAATTTGTTTAATTTTTATTATTCCGACGATTCGGCCAGTTTTCAGTAGCCGTGATCACGGAAGACAAAGATGTCAAGTGTCAATGAGTATTGTTAGTGTTTTATTTAGCCTACCGCCAACTTGTTCATTTTAATTATTTAGTTTTAATTTTGTTTATGGTTATTATTTACTCTATGGGAGCCTAATCTAATTTACCACCGCTTCCCAGCATGTTGTGGCTTGAAGAGAAGAAGCGGCACAAGACACTCTTCAGCAAACATGCCTAGCTCTAATAATTTAATATAAGATTCAAATAGGTGGGAGGTAAAATAAAAACAAATTATCAATCAAGTTGGTTTGTGTTCCGGTGCACGCAGAAAGAGCTCACAGTGTCTTGAGGTCTGGCAGTTGGTTTTTGCTAGGTTTGAGTCTTAATAGTTTTGATGATCGGATCGCAAACAGATGGTACTTGCTAACCATCTTCTCTATTGAAATTTGGGTGTGTTTTGATTTCAATAGCCTTACACATCATTCTAGGTATGAAACGATTCTCTTTTTGCGAGAATTAAAGGTTTTTATTATTAAATGTTTTTATATTTTTGACTAATTGATAATCACGATCCTCAGCCATGACCACGTGGAGAACGATTAGAGAGAGAAAGAGAATTAATTTTTAATTTGTGATTATTAATAGATAATAGAGACATAAAATGTATATAATTCAATATTACTAAAAGGAGGCGTTGGATTATTTTTTTGTTGTAAAGGGTAGTTCATAAAAGATTTGGAACCTTTGATCCAGACCTGATATCTCTGCTCGAAATCGCGCAAGATAATAGTCAAAGGTGAGCCTTTACTGTAATTTGTTTTTAAAGATGCGACCGGAGCTCCATATTTTTTGCTATTTTCGTTTATCCCACGGAAACGTCGTCATATCTCAGGATAAAAAGTATCCTAAGTTACCCGGGATATAAGCTAGCTCTGTGTCGAGTTTCATTTAAAGCTGTTCGGTAGTTTTACATGACGCATGAACAGACGACAAAAAGGCAAATAAATTCTAAAAATTGTATTTTCTAAATCTCACCCTGAATCCCTGATTTTTATCACATTTTGAAACGCATTGTACAAACTCGAGCCATTAACAGATTTGTTATGGATAGATGGATAGATCCATCTATTTTCTATAATATTCTAATACAACTTTATCTGATAATACACTTGAGATTTCAGAGTAATCCTAAGAAAACTATGGAGATTTTTTGTTTCAAATTTTTGCTCGAATAAAGAAGGTCCTTGGACTCAAATAATATTTTTTTTATAATTAAACCATAAGGCTCTTCTATGAATTTTAAAGCCCTTTAAACAAGTCTGTACGATGATTTAGTGCAGAGTTATCGCCGATCATAACAATAACGTTTTTTTTTACTTTGACAGTCATAAAATAACTTGGGGAAATAATAATTGTACAGAGAATCGAAGTAGGGTTTCGAAAAATGCGAAACATTTCCTATAAGACGCTTTCAGTGAATTTTGAAGAAACATTTTTTTTCAAAGTGCCTGTGCTGACTGTAAAAAGAGTAAAAGTTCCTATATTTAGGGATATTTGGATAACTTTGGATTATGTACCTACAATAAAAAATAATTACACACACTCACACAAAGTTCAATAGATAAAGGTGGTTTTGTCGTTATCTATTGATATGCTTAGAGTTTTGAATAAATTATTTTAATAAAATACAAAGAGCTCTCCAAACGGCTAAACATCTTTTGAGATGATCAAATCTCAAAAGTCTATCTGCGCCGACAAATCAGTATGGCGATCCAACGGAGTAACGAAACCGGTTTTCTGGGTACCGTACCCATAGAACACGGTGACCTAGACTCAGTAGGTACTCTGCTATAAAAGGTCTATAGTTAGAATAAATTATTAATTTATTTTACTAGTCTCAGCCCGCATATCCACGACACAACCACCATGTATTTATTATATTTACTATTTACAATAGCCTACTTAAGTGCGAATATAACAGCTAATATATCATTATCATAATCCTAACGTTAAATGTAAAACAAAAATGTGTATTTTTTTCTTTACATAAAGACTATTAATATTTTTATAGCCAGATTTGAAAGTACAAGATGCAGGGAGGGTAGTTGGATACCTTGACTGTCTTATTATTTTACGGAGCTAGAACGACCAGTGGCGTAGCGTAGTGGGGGCACGGCCCCGGCGGGACTTTTTAGGGGGCGGCAAAATTTCACAATAAATAATATAAATATTTGATTGTTTATGTTTATCGCAACTACAAATTCGGACCGATTGAAAAGAGCACGGAATTTTTCATTACTTACTCGCCCGGCTCAACACAGGCAGATTTTTCATTACCACTCCGCTCCTATTGGTCCTAGCGTGATATTATATAGCCTATTACATTCCTCAATATGTGGGCTTTCCAACACAAAAAGAATTTTCGAAATCTGTTCAGTAGATCCAAAGATTACGCCCTACAACGTCACAAACACACAAACTTTACCTCTTTATAATATTAGTATAGATATAGTATGCATTAAATTGAAATACCTAAATAAAAGGGCGGCAAAGTTGTCTTCTTAACGTTAACTTGCGTTAAATTTTCTGAAATTTAACGCTTTAACTTTTAACGAAGTTAACTTTTTCAGTAAAGGATTAGCGATTAACGAAGTTAACTATTTGATCAACGGTGCCCAGCTATGATACCAGATTACTATGAAGATACTCTGAATCGAACGCAAAGGTAATCATCAAAATTGGTTCAAAAAGAAAAAAGTTACAGAAATCAATCACTGCAACGTTTTCAACTTGATTTTATAGATTTATTGCTATATCTTCGGAACTCAAGATCTAATTAATGCCAATGGAATTTATATGAGATCATTCTAAAATGATAATGAATCGAATGCTAAAAAATGACCAAAATCAGTACAGAAAAAAAAAGTTATGCCTGAAAAACCGCAAAATTTCACATTTCAGCCTGATTTCAATGGTTTTTCTGCTATATCTTCGGAACCCAACGGTTGCTAGCAATAAAAATTAGTATGAGGCCATTTCGAATCTTTGCTAAATCGAACGTAAAAAGAATCGTCAAAATCAGTTCAAAAACAACAAAGTTATGGCTGAACATACATTTAAAAAAAATTTAACGACGAATTGTCCTCCTCCTTTTTTTAATTCGGAAAAAAAACTGCGCTGAAATCTGCAGCGAATTTGAAGACAAAAATACTCTGTGGTTGAAACGTTATGAGCTAATATTATCGCAAAAGTAAGGCTTTTTTTTAAAACAGGGGATATCCGTTTGAGGGCTACCCACCGCGGGAATAACGCGGTGGGGAATTTGGGATTTACCACGTTAGGGTGGCACTCTAGCACCGCAAGCAAGAAATGCCCACGCCACGGTCGGGGATACTCACTAAAACCCCTCGGCCTTCTTTCTAGGGGAAAGTGGTAGACGGGGGTCCCGGGGCCACATGCAGCGTGGGACAGCTAGATGTCTTGCCCCACGAGATATGTGAGCGCGCGCGAACACGATGCGCCCTTCTCTCGACTGCATTATTGGCGAACCCTTCCCCAGGGACCCCCCATCCGCGGCGCCCCCGCTCCCGTTCTCTTTAAGAACCTTAAAGAAGCCTACAAAATTACTCTAACTTAATATGAATAAGACCGTTGACGTATACGTACTATCTAGTGTGTGGTTAAACGCACTTTAGGACTCTCTCGACACATACCATTTTGCTACGCCATGATGTAATTTTATGTAGGTGTATTAAGGTGCTAGGCCAAACACTTATGTCTGGATTTATTGTGTTACCATATCTACTAGAGAGGCTAAAACGTATCCATTCAGTATTCTGCACGTATAGGTACATTGTGCAGAACAAAAGTACATATGGAATCCGCATAACGTAGTAGTCTATCATCAGTACTGTTCTGCTTCTCACGCGAGTTTGTACCTTTTCTTGAAATTTTGTCTCGCAAAATTAAAAAATATAACTTTCTACTAAATTTTTTTAGAAAGATAGGTAGATTTTCATAAGTTTTCGCGACTTGTATTCATAATAAAACTACGTAACGGTTTTAACCGCGGTAATTTATTTGATTTTTGTTATTCCGACGTACTTTCGTGATCACGACCACTGAAAAGTGGCCGAAACGTCGGAATAACAAAAGACAAATAAATTACTGCACTTAAAACCGTTAACAGCGTGATAACAGACCAAAAAACGTTTTTTGATCGATTACTCAGCCCTTGTTACAGTAATTATACATACTTTATTGTGGTGAAAAAAATATATGTCAATCTTGATCACATTTCTGAGGTGAACTATGTACTCAAAACGCATTTTCGATAAATTTTCTCTATAGAAAATAATTGCAAAGTAACCTCTAAACGTGTTCTTCAATCTTGTGTCATGTTATTACTGTTAATCGTACATCGCTAAAATAAATAACAGTAACATATCATATTATAAGAAATATACGCATTATAGTTTTTTATTCGGTTACTTAGAGAATTTGCAAGTAATTAATTATTTTATTATAAATGACTTCAAAAATCACGCTTGCCGGTCCCAATGTATGGAATTTATCAATACGCCGGACGGCTCGGTGCTGTGTACACGCGTCGCTCTGCTCGAGCGTGCTATACGAAATTCAATTTTAATGAAGGAGCAATAATAACCACAATTTCGATTCGATTAAGCTATACTTATTTGGCGTATACAGTAGAGGACTGGTCTAAATCATAGACTGTGTGGGTTCAAATCATACTAGCTTCACTTGATCTAGTAGAATTTTTTATTTTTATATCAAAGTTGATAAAATGGTCTTATTCTCTTCTTAAATAATTTTATAAAATGCAATAAAAATACTTTTCTTGGTTGGGAAAAAAGTTTCTTCGCATTTTATATAAAAATTCAAAAGGTTTTTTTATAAAGTTTATTTATATTTGACTAAAGTATGTAGGTGCCATTTTGTTGGATAACTTTTTGCCATCTTGTAGGTAGGGACGTGATCCCATTGCAATAAAAAATTTTGGGCTTCTGATCAAAAAACTGCGACAAGTGGTTTTGGTAGTCCTCTCGTGATGTTAACCTGACACTGCCTAAGGAATTCCTTAGGCAGTGTCAGGTTAACATCAGGTCTCTGTAGAATTCTGCAGAGACCGAAACAGGTGAAAATCTAAAGGTGCAAGGTCAGGACTATACGGCGGATGCATTAACACCTCCCAGCCAAACTCTCGTAATTTTCGCTAAGTGGCTAAAGATGTGAGAGGTATAGCGTTATCATGGTGAAAAACCAGACCCCTTCTGTTGATTAATTCCGGTCGCTTTCTCTCAACTTTTTGCTTTAATCTCATCAATTGTTCGCAGTGCAGTTCAGAATGATGGTCCTGCCTGGCGGTAACAGGTCATAATGAATAATGCCCTTCCAATCCCACCATACACACAGCATCATCTTGTTGCGAGTTAACCCGGGTTTCGCCACAGTCTGTGAAGCCTGACCGGCCTTTGACTACGATCCTTTTCGCACGTTCTTGTCGTACGTGATCCACTTTTCATCACCAGTTATCAGCTTCTTCAAAAATAGTTCGGTTTCATTACGTCGTAATAAAGAATCACAAATGAGTACACGGTTCATTAGGTTTCTTTCAGTGAGCTCATAAGGCACCCAAATATCGAGCTTTTCTGGGTACCCAGCTTTTTTCAAATGCGCCAAAACCGTTTTGTGGTCAATTCCCAGTTCTCCAACTACATCGTAACTACTAATATGCCGATCTTGCTACACTTTTTTTATCCTTTTATGGAAAGACTATTGAACCTATTTGGATGAAACTGGGTACATATGTAATTTTAATACCGAGGGTGGCCAAGAGATACTTTTCATCCCGAAAAATAAGATAGTTTCCAGGATGAAAATATATGTGGCCGAACGGGCCTAAATGATAAAATGAAATGACCGAAATGACTGAAAAAAAAACTTGTTCTACTTTCTGAGATAACCTTTACATACATCTATCCCATTATCCGGGACGAAAAGTATCCCTTGTTCACCGTCATTATTAAATTACATACATACCAAATTTCAGCCAAATCGTAATATTTTTTTCCGTAAAAGCAGAAGAAACAGAAAGACAAATATATTTTTATCCCGGAAACTATCACATTTTCCGGGATAAAATGCATCCTATGTTCATTCTCGGCATCGAAAATATAGATATATATGTATATATATATATATATATATATATATATATATATATATATATATATATATATATATATATATATATGTATATTGTGTATATATATATGTGTGTGTATATATACATATATATACATATATATATATAAATATATATATATATATATATATATATATATATACTGAGTTTCAGCCCAATCGGTCCAGTAGTTTTTCCGTGAAAAGGAAACACACAGACAGACAGTTACTTACGCATTTATATTAATATATACCTATATATGGATTCATTGTTGTTCCATAATACAATTACATAATTTTAATAAAGTTTACTCGTCTAAACAATTATTAAAAAATAAAAAGAAGCATATAGCCTGAGGAGGGTTCGAACCCTGTACCTCCTAGTTACTATTGCGCTCGGTGAACCATTGAGCTAAAAACGCTTAGGAAGTTAAGTCGAAATTTCTACACGTATTAAGCTTATAAACGATCTGTCTCACTTTAGGATATTTTGTCTCACTCTCGTGCTCGGCAGCCTTAGAATGAAATAAATTGAATCAAGTTGGTATGGACACGGTGCGTGTATGTTCAGTTGCAATATTTCGCCACGCTAGAACTTTTATTACGCGCTGTTTCATAGAAGTAAATATCGGCCGTGCGGGGTTGATTTTCTGAAACACCGATTTGAATCAGGTCTACATAGCCTCTTAAAATGTTGATTTATTAAGATAGATAAAATTGTAAAAATTGTGTAATTCTTGACAGTTCCGCGCAGTGAGGGGTTCGCTAGAAATAGAAAACGACGACGGTTTTCCTTATTTGACTATAGAATCTAAAAAAATAATTTATTCAAAAATACCCATATAAAAACTAAATATTGAACGTAATTTGTTCTAAAGTATTTTCGTTGGAAGTACTATACTAAATCTTTTATCAACCTGAATTATTCTTTTTCAAAAATTTTCACTTCATAATTAGTTAGATTTTGTATAAAGAAAAAATGAATAGGTTTTTCTATATCTAAATACTTTGGGAGCTAATATTATATGTCGCCACATTGACTTCATTATAAAGGTCATTAGGAATCATGGTTATGTTCCCTCTAGATTTGATTAACACCATGTACAGTGTACATTAGAGAAAAAAACTAATGAGGGAAACCTGGTTGGAACGAAGTTTCGAAGACCATCGAAGAAATTGTTTAGTAATTCATATACGGTGGTCAGCATTTTTCGTTTCGGTTACAGTTTTTTTCATCCAACTCCCATCCGCACGGGGAACGCGCTAAAAAGAACTTCGTTCCAAAAATTGGAGCCATACATGTATGCCACCCACCCCTACCTATCTAAATTTTCCCCAATTTCATTGCATAATAGCGCCACCTATTTAGACTACACTTTATTGTCAAATACAATTTCATCTATATATAGACCCCGTAAGTTTCAAGAAAAATTACTGTAACATACATATGCAGACGGAGAAACAGATATGAAGATTTCATAAGGGTTACGTTTTTGCCAAAATGGATACAGAACTCCAAAAATAGGTAAAACGCTACATTTTATTTTAATTAGCCAGAAGAAATGTAGTTGCACGTGAGATACCATGTTGATAAAAGATATTGATCTTCATAACTGAGTATAAAAGTTATTCGGGATTTAAACCCATGTTTTCCATTATAAAGTTTATGTAAAGGGTTGGTCTGCAAAAATTCACGCTGCTGCTTGGAAAACAGAAGGACGCCTAGCTACTGTTTGCCTGCACGGTGGACTGTACACGATGGGTGGAGCTTGTAGAACACGTGCACGATATCTCTGCTCGGTGCGGCGTAATGCAAGCTGCGACAATATTTACAATTTTGCATTACACAGCGGACGGCTAGGTGGACTGCTATGCAAGATAGTAAATGGATGCTTTAAGAAAGTTTAGCACAAACTACAATGGGCAGGCTATGGACTCGTGCTTAGCGATGAGTAACATGCAATCAGTAAGAGTACTTTTTTTTGTCGCCCGTCTGTCAACTGACAGTGATATATTTAAAAGAAATAAGTCAGTCAGTTTTGTCAGTAAATGAGGTCGAATGTCAAACTGACATTCGTCTCGAGAAAAGTTCAGAAAACCCTCCGTCAGCCTCCGTGTGACGGTGTTAGCTTTCGATTCTTGATTTAAAAAAACTTGAAGTTCATAAAGAATCAAAATCTCTTAATTGAATAAAATATTAATTATACTGTTATCCATTTTTAAGTAAATATGTCGAATTCGGGAAAAGGCACTTTCCAACCGGTTTGTATTATAAAATATGTACATCCATACCATAAATAGTAATCCTTACATACACCTGCTCCGAAATGCTTAAAAATTATAAAGATTTACATATTTTAGGACTCCGATGTCCACATATCATATGAAGATCAGCAAAAAATTAATAAATTTGCTCGTCTTAACGCCAAAGTCGACGATTATAAAGACGAGTTAAAAGTTAAACAAAACGACGTGAAGAATTTAGAAGAAGCTGTGGAAGAACTTAGTCTTGCTGACGACTCGGAGAAAATTCCATACCTCATTGGAGAAGTATTTATGTGCCAAAGCCTCGAGGATACCTTGGTAAGTTACAAAATGATTTGTTGCTATTATAATCTGATAGGAATGATCCAAATCACAATTTTTCAAACAGAATTAATAAATCATACACTAACATTAAATAATCAAAATTGTAATTAAGCATAAAAACTATTTTATAATAAAGTCAGTCTCAGTCAAGTAATTATGTATTTACAGACATTCCATTAGATTAATTTGTTTGATTATATCAGCATGATTGTGGTCCTGAATCCGAGTTTATCACAGTTTGATTACAGTTAAACTGGGTTAAATTGGTTTGTCAAACGGTACATACAATGCACTAAAGCCAATTTTTTCTAAGAGTTACCTGAGTTTTATGCTGTAAGAAAATGTATTTATGTAGCTATCCCTGTAGCAAAATCTGTGTATCCAAGAAACCAATCACTGAACTTTCAATATTTATATTATGTATGTAATAAGTGTGCAAGTCAATTGAAGATTGTTGACCTGACGAAAAAATGGACCAGACAACAGCCAGTATCAATAATTTCCTGTAATAAAAACATAATAATCCTATATTGACTGAGAAGTTTATTTTTGTTTTACAGAAATCATTAGAAAATGCAAAAACTAAAAAAGAATCTGAAATAAGTGATCTCGAAAGCAAATGTGAAGAATTAAAATCACAGATGAGTGAATTGAAAGCTCATCTATATGGGAAATTTGGAAGTCATATTAATTTAGAGAATGAAGAAGACTAAAAAAATTTGACATATGACATACTGAATATTATAATTTATAAAATATCAACAGAGTCATGGAGGCAAGAGGCTCATGAACTCATTTAATTTGTTTATAAATGTCTTGTTAAAAAGTCACTTGTATTGAAAATCTGAAAAAAAGGAAATATAAAGAATTTTACAGTTAATAAATTGTTTTATTTTTATCACATAAAAATAAATTGGCATTACAATAATTTTCCATTATAATAAAATGTGTTTTAGTAGTTTATGAAATTATAAGTAACTCTATAACACAGCTTTAACACTTGTGTTCAAAAATAGAAAGATACATATGGTTATCTAAGCCACTGTTTATGAATGTAGGTTTAAATAACCAACATTCTTAAGATTTATATATCTATCAGAACTAAAAATTTACAAATATGTATTTGTCTTAACTTGAAAGTAGTACTAAACATTCAAGTTATTATATTAATTAATATAAGTTAGCACAATAAAACCACAGCAGCAATTAGCATATTTCTATTCAACCCTAACTCTGAAAATCCTTTCAGGAATGTACATTATTTTCACTAAAATAAATAAAAGCTTTGTTAAAGTTACAAACTTGTGCTAATATAACAAGTCCATTACATGTTAATAAATAAATGTATGCAGACTTTTGTATGGAAAATAATGTGACACAACAGTCAGTTAAATCCCATACAAATGGCCTTAAAAATACCTTGTTTAACAATTTTCTAATTCTTAACAAGTCCCATGCAATCTCTGAGGTGGGGCAGAAGTGAACCAAAGCAAGTGGTACCTTCAAACCCCTTAACAAAAATGTTAAACTAAACTTTTAAGGAGATTGTTTCAAGAAACAGTCAAATATTTTAATTTCTGAAACTGGAAATTTGTAAGGGAACTTTATTATTCAGCTGTTACTAACTTAAAGAGTAACATATAAATGTGAAAGTGACTTTGAATTATATTTAGAATCCTTAATGCAATGAGAATAAACTATATAATATAAATAAATTAAATATTTACATACATAGATACTTTTAAACATGGTGGTGGACATATATATATATATGATTATCCCGAAAATTGCCGTCAGTACCAGATATGAATCCGAAGATAACACGAGAGACGTCAAATGAAATAATCTATTTAAAAATACAAGTTAATATTATTAAGCACTACAAAATTATTTCTATAAACACATCTAATGTGCAAGTGATAAACACAACTAACAGAAACATTTTTACTAAAAGTAAGAATATTACCAGACTATTAGACACATTATTATACACTTGTTAGGTTCACTTACTATAGTAGTAATTTTTCTTAAGAATCGAAGCTATTGATAATACAACTAATATAAACAATATGAGAACCACCACAGTAATAAACGTCATTTTAAGAAAATATTTTTCCTTTTGCATAATTTTATCAAATAGTGGTTTCCATAAGAAATAATTTGTTAAAGATATTGTAATCACATAAAATTTTACATTTAGGGTCCTAATTTTATATTTAATTAAATTAATCTCTTTGGCAAGTGCAACCTTCCTGACTATTAACTTTTAATACAGCTCAATAAGAATCAGCTAGACCTTTGCATATAATAAGGCGCAAGAGTCAATTCTCAAACACTAAAATGTTACATAACACTCTAAACAACTATTTACGACTTCATTGTTTTAAAATGTTTGGACTTACGGCCCCTTCCGTTTATGGCATGTTCCTATATTTTACTAACTGTTCATTTGCCTTACTGTAATAAGTAATTTAAAAAAATTACCGACCCTAAGGCAAGGAAACGAATAGTAAGATATAGGTGCGGTCATTAGAGAACAAAGCATAGTTTGATGATATTTAGCATTAAATTTTAAGCTCAAACTAAACAGAATATACATGAGACAGGTTCTCCCTTTCCAAATTTTATTTCATATCTTCCATGTCAATAATATGGCCAGAATACATCAGATACAAAAGTAAATCTGTAATATCCCTAAAACTCTATTCTAAATATGATCAAAGCTAAAGACCGAGCCGGTCTATCTGAACATAATTGTCGTGTTGATGTTTCGCCAGAGGGACATAATAAAAAGGTAGGTATACTCAGTAGTCATATTGAAAAAACATGATGTCATCATAATCAGTTTGTTCCTTTTACTGTAAACAAGAACTAACAAAGTCAGTTTCAGATTTATACACAATTCGCAATTTAAATGAACATACATATGGAAGTACTAGCATAGTATAACTTTATGTCAAGAACAACCTTGCAATTTCTAAAGTTATTTTTTTTTAAAGGTAAGTTCTTATATTAAATGTTTCAAAAGTAGCCTTGTTAGCAAATATCTTGAACAAATTGAGAGAGTGCCAACCAGGGCCATCTTTACCCGAGGGTGAAAGGGGTGCGTGGCGACCGGGCGCAGGAATCTAGAAGACACAAATAAGTCGCTTTCTTCAAAAAGTACTGTTCTCTTTCTTGGGGGTTAGTATACGCTTCTTCAATAAGATTCAGAGTGAAATGTTAGATCTGCCTTTCACTAAATTTAAAACCAAATTAAAAAGTATCTTGCTAAAAAGGGGATACTACACTATTGAAGAATACTTAAGTGACAAAAATTGATTTACATAGCAGCTCGCTCCAACCTCTTATACTATATTTTGTATAACGTTTTTATCTTGACAAGCTTGTAAGGGATTTATGGAGATATATTGTAGCATAACATTTTAGTACGTCATGTCATTATTATAACTATAATAATATTTTTCTTTCCTTTTATTGTCTTGGTCTTATTGAGTATGCACTGTTTGCTACAACTTCATTAATTCTTCAAAAATTAATTCTGTAACATACTTCTGTATAATACTTATTAAAAAAAGAGAACTTGAGATATAAATAGAATAAGACACTTAAAGAAAAACAATATTTAGCTAGACGTGTTGCTGGGGAGTTTCTTGCCGCTTCTTCTCCTTAACAGCAATAACACGTTGCGACGCGGTGTACATATAGGAAGAAAAATTAAACCTTAACTTATATATATGACCTTCAAAAAGTGTTCTCCAGTGGAACTTATTTTGAATTAAAAAAAATTAATTTGAATTCACAACAAGCACAAACGGCAAATAAAATAAGTTTTAATTTTTTGTTGGCAGGCTGGTTTTCGCACCTCGGCGACCTATATGGTTGGCCCTGGCGCCAACAATCGTATAGTTTACCCTATATCGTTCATATTTGAAAACGCCGCAACCGCGCTTGCTCTCTGGCAAAGCACTTCGAAATAATCATGAAACAATCCGTTTGGCCCAAAACAAACTGAGATAATTGATATTCCATTTGAGCTGCAATGTTCATCACAATAAAATATAATAATTCTATCACATACTACTAAACCATATATTTCAGATATATATTAAATTAATTGTTGTACTAATTATTTTAATTTTACAACTAATTTCTAAAACATGCTTTAAGCATTACAAGCTGGCTAAATATCTGTCTTAAAAATAAACAGCAGAATAATATAATCTTACTGCTGCTTAACCGTGGACAACCCCAATCAATCGCTTGCGATTATTGTAATGTAGTAATTTTTAATAGTAAAATTACTATTTTTCAGTCCCAGTGCAGTATAAATGCAACAGAATGGTTACGCCTACGGAATATTTAAAGTCCAGATTTTGCCATTACTAGTATAATATTTAAAACAATATTCGTTCATGTTTTAAAATTCTATTCGTCCCTCTGTTACATGTCTGTTCATTTTTTACAATTTTATTATAACATTGTATGGCGATCAACACAAGACAACTTACTTAATTTTATCCTTATTTTATATACATTTTTTTTTAAATTATTATAGGAACAACTAATAGCCACAATATAACATACAATTTTATTAAAAAATACAATAAAATCAGGTAATAATACTAAAGCCAACGAAATCGTCCACAGATAAACATTTATAAGGTTTACAATAAAAACAAGAGGTACAACAACAATTAAGAAAAAAAGTGGTAGTACAATTCACCACAATGCCCAACAACAACAATGACAACTTGGTATTTATTATAGTCTGATTATAGTACCAGTAGTTTCGGACAAAAACGGCTATAACATATTATACAAACAGACATATAGATGAACGCGCATAAATCGCATAATTCATTACACATTCATGCCTAAACATATCGGAACTGATATATACCGCTCTTAAAACATTTTTATATAGTCCGTTATACGTTGAAATAACATTTCATTATAGTATTGTGTCACGGTTTTAACCGCCACATGAATAAAATCTAGATTATCGTCTGCCTGTCTGCTGATCTCTAGCAATTTAAAAAAAAATATATCTAGTTCTTATTGAACGAGTTAAATTCAAAATTCTTTATATTAAATGATTCTTTTATTCTGTTCGTGTTATTAAAATTTTCTTGATATTTTATACCATAATAATCATAATCTATCGCATTATGATAAAAATGGTAAAAATATTAGTTCGCTCTACTTGTTAGTTATCTCATATGGTCACTTTACTTAACCTTAAGCTTCAATTGATGACTGGCCGTTGCTCTACTTTTATGTTCTGGTTATGCCAAGTTTTTAAGTTTATTAAAACGGCATTCCGGTCATCAATGTCGGTTCGCTAAAAATTTGTCGAAAAATAAAATTTTATTGTCACCAAATAATGGTGAGATGTTTTCATTATAAAACAATAAGTTATGTCATAATTGTAAGGAATTTTAATTCGTTTTTTCAGAATTTAACTATGTAGAGCTTATGTTATATTATTTAATCTGTCATTGAAATGTATCACTACTGCATCATCTGGCATAATGTTCTAGTTAATGACGGTTTCACACAGTTGTAGCCATGGGTTTAATGCGTTATTTGTGATACGATATTGTTATGAATTGTTAATAACGTTAAATATTGACAGATAACGCATGTATACTAATGTTGCTATTCGCTAACGACGTTATTTTTAACGCTATAAATAAGACGCATTTAGCCACAAGTCAATAATAATAAGATTATCCTAGATGGATCCCAAGCATTATTATGATAATTAAAAAGTAAAATACTAGCGAGGTATTTTAACGCTCGCTATTTGATATATTAATTAGCTTCTGCCCGCGACTTCGTCCGGGTGGAATAGTTAAAAAAAAGGAAGTTAAAAAAACCCCCGATTTTACGACCTATTGGTCTTAGCGTGATGATATATAACCTATAGCCTTCCCCGATAAACGGGCTATCTAACACTGAAAGATTTTTTCAAATCAGTACCAGTAATTCCTGAGATTAGCGCGTTCAAGCAAACAAACACTCTTCAGCTTTATATATTAGTATATATTAATTGCAGAAATGATTGTAAAACGTATCATTGTATAATTTACTCTTTTCTGATCATTGCGGTGCCATTCATATTCTTGTGAGTGACACTTGCTTTTGGAACATTCAAATATATAACTATGTCTAGAATGTTGGTTTGCAGCGACTCGAAAACAGGAATGTATGAAAAAGGACGTAAAATTACTTATAATATATAATGATAACAGCCCATAAACGGCCCACAGCTGGGCTTGGGCCTCCCATTATAGGAGAACGGACAGTATACCCCGCCGCACTTGTTCGAGGCGGCTTGGCAGGTTTGACACGTCGGTTATCTCGATGTGTAGATTTCATCACGATGTTTTCCTTCACCGTTAGCACGTGGTAATCGTAACGATATGCACATTATGAAAAACTGTTTAAGTTGTGCATGCTTTCCGGCCAGGATTCGAATCTAAGCTATTAAGGTACCTCTAGCTTAGCTTTTGTAAAAATAATGACATAAAATTACATAATCCACACCAATTATACGTTTAGCTAACTTCACACACTTGGTATTAGTTATTATGCTTTTATGAATAAATAAAAATTAAGATGTCTAATTTTATTATTTGTTTTAAATACGTGTAAATAAAGCTTTAATAATACTTTATAAATAAAATAGCCTTTAACACTTAATTACAAATGGCAAGACCTAAACACCCCGTTGCAAGCTGTTATGTGAATTGGAATGCGAACTTTGCTGCAAACTCTCCTCTTCATCAGTTTCACGGTCATTTGATATCCTTATAGCTTGGTACCATTGGTTTGTGAGATCAGTCATTTGGCTTTTACAATCTTTTAACTCCTGAAAAAGTAAAAATATAAATCATAGTTTGACAGTGAATCAACACTATAAGCAGTGAGTTTATACGAAAAATGTTCGATGTGAATAAAAAAATATAATTAAATACGATTTGCAGGACCTTTGTGTGCCATTGTGTGATAGAAAAAAATATGCCATATATTTCCAAAAAACTGAAATGGTGCGAGCGATTTCTTTTCATCTTACAGTCACTTTAGGTCCTGGCTAGCACTATGACTAGAAAAGTAAGATGTTATAAAACAAATTACTTCCCTCGAAAATATAATAAACTAGCTGTCCCGACAGACGTCGTCCTGCCCGGAAAAGCTTCAAATGCGACAGCAGCGCCACGTACCGGATCCAATTGTGAACCAACTCAGAAACCTTTGGCTCATGCACAACGACTTTGCTAAAGATCATCACATGATCAAATGTATAGTTTACGATTCTATAAAGGACATACAGACAAACATTCATTTTTATATATCAAGATGATCATTATTATTAACCATGCGTTAAATCCCGATTGTGTTTGGAGTGTTTACCTCAAATCCCGGGGTCTACTTATACTACGAAAATATGATAAACTTTTAATTATTGATCAGACAAAATAAATGATTTTGCAGTAAGTGGTCATAAGGAAAAATGTAGTGAGTTCATTTGACAACAGGAGAGGTGCATCCATTAAAATTCTTGTTTTAGAGAAGTCTGTGAGGCAATTAAATCAACTACGTCTAATTTGACGCCCGAGGGTAAATGTAAATCTAATTTGTTAACACGTAGATAGTCGTAGCTCGCGCCATATTTTACTGTATGAAAAACAGTCGTGTGTTGCCAACTAAAAACGGCCACATTACAAGTGTCATTTAGTGGCATCTATTTGATTTTTGTTTTGATGATTAGACTACTTTATCAGTAGCTGTGAACACGGAAGACAATGATGAAGACAAAGTATCAATGAGCACCTAATTTTAAAATTATTATTTAGACTACCCCCAACTTGTTCATTTAAATATTTATTATTTTAAATCAGTTTGTCTATTACGCTTTCACGGAAAACTTAAGTGACGGTTTTGCCTGAAATTTGGTATATAAGTATTCTCAATACCGATAATGGACATAGGATAGTTTTCAATCCGGAAAATGGGATAGTTTCCGAGACAAAATTGAGTAAATTGGGGTTATCTGGAAGAGATCGCTTTTTAGCGATAAGACCGCCCATTGTGCATAATTAGGTATAGTTTTAGTCTGAAGTTCATTTTTGTATTGGTGTACAATAAAGTGTTATCTATCTACATTTTCGTGGGGCCTAGATAAAATATAGAGATAGAGATAAGATTTTTGTGCAATGTAACTTTTGTGATTACATGCTCTCTTTTTTCTATTGCAGGAGTTCAGCAGACAGGCAGGCGGCCCACTTGATGGAAAGCGGTTACCATCGCCTATGGACATTTGCAACACCAAAGGTGCTACAAATGCGCTATTGCTCTCTTAAGAGAGACTGGAACCTGGTCACTAATTCCGGAACACAACTCACAGTTGTTATGGCGACATACTTTAAACCAGGGGTAGTAGCCATCCAGTCGGGCAAGTGCCCGAAATAAAATCTCTAAATAACAGAGAGTAGCTTTAGCAATACTTTCAAGTTTTGTGGCACAATATAGTAATAAGCATTTGACCGCGAAGTAATAACTTTCAATTGACCTTGAAAGCTATTTATAACGCGACATACGTAATATGAAATTGGTATTTCTTAACCAATTTCATATTAAATATTTTTATGGTTTTTGTCCAAACACAGACTGAAGTGAAAATATTAAAACAACTATAACTACAAAATGATGTCATCTCGTTTGCAAATAAAGGGAAAGACTGCCGAAATACTAGCAGGTAGTAAATAACAGGTAAAATTACATAATATTTAAAATATGTGTAAACACTATGATATGATAGGGTTTCTCAACATGTTATTTATAGTAATATATTAAAGTTTAATGTTAGTAATTTATGATTAAGATAATATTAACACAATCAATATACCGTTTTATCTTTTTAATTGTCTAGGTTTAAATTTATGGCGAACCTAATTGACATTTATGCATACAAGCGTATTGCTACATTGCGTTAGAGGCATAATTTTTATTTTTTAAAAAGATAGAGAGATAGATAGATAGAAAACACTTTATTGTTCACCACATACACATAAAATAAACAATTTACAGTAGTCACATGAGACAGTAAAAGTAGGAGCAATGGGCGGCCTTATCGCTTTAGAGCGATCTCTTCCAGACAACCCGGGCTACAGATATTATGAATAGGAGATTCGCAAGTGTATGACGGTGGTGTGCAAATTAAATACATATATAATATATAAATAGGATATATAAATATCACACAATACCTATACCTAAAACTAATAAAAATAAAATATAGAATAAACAATAACACATATTAATATTATATACATACTAATATATACATATATGTGTATAGCAACAGCAATAGCTATACAATATTAATAATAGTATTAATAATAAAATAAGATAATAATAAAAGTGTTAACCTGATGAGTGAATCTTCTTGTGAAGAATGGCGTCAAATATTTCATGTCGAGCCGCACAAAGCCACGGAGACGTGTGGCGTGAGAGTAATTCACCTGGAATCAGGAAAAATATATTAAAATTCTTATACATAGAAAGTTATGAGGGATCATGATGGTGTCAAACATAAAACTGGCCCGAAAAAAACAAACAGTAGTCTGTACTTTTGATTAAATCTATTCTTATGTATTTCGATGCGCTGAATCCGAATCTGGGGTCAGTTTGGTACATAAACACTCAAAATTATGAGTAAATTGCAAAAACCGCATAAAATTTGAGTATTGGTGATTGAAAAAGTTTTATGGAACTAGATCAGGTATATTTTAATGTATTTCGATCCGCTGTTCGGAATCTCAAACCCATATGACCCACAAGACATCGAAAATACAAATAAATTGCAAAAACCCCTAAAAATTGCTAAAAATTACGAAAAACTGCAGTTATCATAATAAAAAATATGTTAATATATAATATATGTTAATAAAGAATCATAGATCCGTCTAACAGCACGCCTAAGCGTGTTTTGTCTGATTCTATACATCGGAACGAGAAGCGAAATAGTTCGAGTGTTGCAGTCATTTATAGCAAAATAATTAATTCCTTCCAAATTCGCTAAGTGACCGACAAAAAAGACGATAATTATATTTGTTATAATATTATACGCTACTGTTATTAATTTTAGCGATGTACATTTAACAGTAATAAGAATTTTAGACATTGAAGCATATATTTAGAGGTAACTTCTGCAATTTTTTTCTATCGAGAAAATTACTCGAAAATGTGTTACAAATGTAATATTTTCCTTAGAAATATGATCAAGATTGACATATATTTTTTTCAGTGCTATAAAATATGTAATCTTGGCTGAGGAAACAATCAAAGAACGTATTTTGTCTTTAACAAAGCTCTTAAGCAACGCCGGCCTCATAAAAAGTAATTAAACATTAATTTAGAATTACCTCTAATTCCTCCTCAGTTATTTCCGATAAATGTTCAGAGTCAATTGCCTGTCCCCATTCCTTTGTCTTTGACAAACTTACTTCCTTTTGCTTCCGCAATGACCGCGATCGCTTCTTTTTATTCGCCTATAAAAACAAACATTGATGTCAAACATTCATCGTTAAATTAATTTCCGTAATCTCGCCCACGGCGCCGCTTACTACTAAAACCGATTTTGATCCCATCTCCCAGAGAAACTAAAAATATTTAAACAGTATATTGCTAAAACTTGCGCATTATGAGTTGCAAATAACTGTCTTTAGGTTCTTCTCGCCTATAAGAATAAATCATAGTAGATCTATATACAAAATCATCACCAGCCATGTTTACAGCTGGATATACTTTTTCAGGCTTTCCCAACTTGTCCAATGTAGGTAATTGAATTATTATATTTGAAATAACACAAAATAAATCATAACTAAAAATACTCACGCGCAGAAATTTAAGCAGGGGCATAGTTGAGCCTCCAAAGAATAATGTAGTGAATAACACAATTATAAGTGTAGTTGTAATTATAACATGTCTAGTTTCATCAGAAAACCCTAGATGCAGAGATAAAGCATATGATATGGCACCACGTAAGCCTGAAAATAAAATAACCATAAAAAATATTTTACCTCGTACTTCCCGGATGAAGGGCCGGTCTTTTAAAAAATAAGATAAAACTAAAATATTTTTTATCGAATTTTAGAAAACATTCTATCACCAATTTTTTTTATAATATGTGTTTTACAATCCTTTCTACTCATATCTTTTCAATTGTTTTGAAGTAGTGGAACAGTGTAAAAAACGTTATTTTTTTTCATAACCTTATGTTCATAGGAACTGATATTCTTTTGATTTTTAACTCAAAACACATACCTCGTTGTAGTAATTTCATACTCATGCACTATACAGTATTTATAAAATTTGGAATTCATTTTAGAATCAGTAATTTCTATTTAATATATTAACACCAAAAAATTATTCTTAATCATATATTATAGAATAATTATATATGTATTATTTTTTATACAAAAGTATATAGAAAGCTATTATTTTAACGACCTTTCAACAAGGTATATACTTTGAGTTAAAAATCAAAAGAATATCAGTTTATTTAATCACAAGTTTATGAACTAAAATTCTAATATTTTTTTTGAGACATCCACCACTTTCAAAACATTGAAAAATTCATGAGTAGCAGGGATTGTAAAACACATATTCTGAAAATAAATTGGTGATAAAATGTTTCTAAAACTTGATAAGTATAAAAATATTTTAAATTGTTTTATTTTTCAAAAATCAGTTTTTCATCCGGGACTTACATCAAAAATATTTTTACATGACTTTTCCACACAAGTATTAGTAAAAAAATCGCCATATATTAATTAGTAATTTTAATATTGATAAAAAAATGGATAAATAGGTTTTTTAATCAAATTCGAAAAATACTTAAGATAAAAATCTGCAAATTTTTGGGGAATTATTTTTATTTAGTAACAAAACGATCCCTATAGTAAAGTAGGAAATAACGCGGGGGCAGTTTTCACTTAGAAACCCGGCTATACCCGGCTATGCATATATTTGAAATCAATGTACTCATGATAAAAACTCAATAAATCATACAAACACAATACTCACCACTGAACCACATGATGAACATCATCTTCTTAGTGATTTTGTGTTCGCGAAATTTATTGCACAGCAGGGCTAACGGAAATATATTTGCTGCCCTGCCAAGCAAACACATCACAATACTCCATACCACAAGGGCTGGCTCCACACGGTGTCGGAAACTATAAAACATTATTATAACATAATAAGATTGCAGTTGTCTTACCTGTTTATTGTATTATTAATGAAACAAATGAGAGGGAAAAGAACCTTAAAACACAAACATTAAGGCACACTAACTGTTCGAAAATTATTATAACCGCAAGCATGGGCTTAACATTCATCTCTTGCCTCACTATACCCAATAGCAGTTTCAATGACTAGATTACAAGCGAGTTCCTTTGGACTGGAGGTTGATATACTATAGTCATAAAACCTATTAGCTGATTATAATAGTTAGTCAAGCTATAATAAATATTAAATTTGATAAATTGATGTGCTTTCTTCAAATTAACATGTTCACAGTTATGGAGAACAGATTTAAAATTGATTTAATTGTCAGCTAACATAATTATGATCTGTGTAAACCACTTACCTAAATATAGCAAGGCCTAAATAAGCAAAGACACATGTTTCAGCAATAAAAGCTAAAGTCCTCATTGTTTGTTGCATTGTGACCTGAGTGACTGTAGATAGGTTGAAATGAGTGTAGTGAGACATTACAATACCACAAAAGAGTATAGCCATGATTCCTAAAAAATCATAAAAATTAGTTCACATAGTAAAGACACCATATTCATTGAAAAATAATGATTCCCTTAGATCCACAGATTACACACACCAAAGGAAGGGAGTAGACCATAGTCATTACTCACGAGCTTGGCAACTTTATACCTCCTAATGTTAAATTCTACAAGCTACCAATACATAAAGTTCCACTAGTATCCATCTAAACCTCTATTTGTTGTCCAACCAAAGAAAAATTTTATGTCTAGTAGTCTATCTATACTATAATAAATCTGTAAATTGTTCAAGTTTATACAATGTGTTTAAAAACGTGAAAAATACAGGGGGGATAATTCTGACCAGAAGATTTCGAAAATGCAATTAGAATTAAATTTTAGAATTTTGTCTGTCTGTCTATTAGAGCATCATGTGAAAACAACTGAATGGATTTAAATAAAACTCGATATACAGCTAGCCTATATCCCGGGGCATAACTTAGGATACTTTTTATCCCAATAAATAAGATTTTTGTAAGATAGACGAAAGTAGTGAAAAAGGTGGAATCACATTTTTTTTTCTAAACTACTGAACATTTATAAATGAAACTCGACATAGTATACTGGCTTATAACCTGAGTTAACACTTAGGATACATTTTATCCCAATAAATGATGTTGTTTCTATAGAATAGACGGATTAGCTAAATAGACGGGGCTGCAATCGCATTTTCTAAATTTACTAACAAATACCTACATTGTTATAAACAACATGTCATTTGTTTTATTACTTCAAATCAGGTTGGCTTCAACTTTGTTTTAGTAGGCAGTTGTCTATATGGACTTAGTCTCTTTGTTATTATTATATAAAATATAAATAAACCTAATTAAGTTTTTGTGTAAGTAAAATAAAGGTTTTGGTTAGGGTTTGACACTGGTGCAGCCACAGGGCAAACTCTAGTTTTAAATATATTTGTTTTAAGAACACTCTTTGTACAAATAAGATTCTTTTTATTACTAATATCTATCATGAGGAATGACATAATATATAAAACTATTTTATTATCCAGGTTAAAAAGGTAGGTATATTCAGTATTCATATTGAAAAAACATGATGTATGTCATCATAATCAGTTTGTTCCTTTTACTGTAAACAAGAACTAACAAAGTCAGTTTCAGATTTATACACAATTCACAATTTAAATGAACATGCATATGGAAGTACTAGTATAGTATAACTTTATGTCAAGAACAACCTTGCAATTTCTAAAGTTAGAAAAAAAATTAAGATAAGTTCTTATATTAAATGTTTCCAAAGTAATCTGTATTTTAACTTACCTGATAAATGAATACCTTCGGCTAAAACATATGGGGCATAAGTGAACACTAACATCATGCCAAATTCAAGAGAGGGGTTTTTTCGGAGATCAACATGCTTCAATAGAAGAGCACTCACAAGAGCAAAAAGGACTCCTATACCAGCAGATGCAAAGAACATCAACCAAAATCTGTTTATGGCAGACAATATTGCCTCACCAGTGGACATCAATGGGTCATTTGAATCCAATACAGCAGTGGTCAACACAATGGCTACTGCATCATTGAGGATACTTTCACCAAATACCAACATGTTTAGAACAGGGTCCACATCCAGTGCATGAAATATGGCCACAGTAGCAACAGGATCTACCGCAGATATAAGGGACCCAAAAGCAAATGACTCCACAAAACTTAATTTATAAACTACTTGTGCCAGACCCAATAAATATATGCCAGCTCCAATAACAAATGCAGAAATAGCTGTACCTACAATTGCAAAAAGTAAAATTGATCCAATATTTTGAAAGAAATTGCCTTTATGGAGATTGTACCCTGACTCAAAAATTATAGGAGGCAATAAAACTAGGAAAAAAGCAGTTGGGGAAAAGGCTTCTTCTTTCCTCCAGTTTGCAATATTTCTGATTGACATTAAGTTTATAATCATACCAATCAAAGCTCCCAAGAATACTATAACCACACTTTCAGGCAAATAAGAGAAACCTGTCTGCAACATAAGGTGAATCAATAGAATTCCAAGTGCCAATATACACAAAACGAAAAATATAGCCATTGAGCTATTATGTTCATCTTCAGCTGAACTTTTTTCTGGCAAAGGGGCTGCATCAGAAGGACTAACCACTGAAGCATTGGGTGTTGCAGATGAAGAAGCGTTCAATTGAGTTACAGATAGTAATGACGAATTTGATGATCCAATTTCATAAACAGGAACAAGATTAGCACTTTCCGTTGAAGAGCTCAACGACGTAGAATTAGGTGTCTGATGGGAGACACTTGTTTCACTCGAGCTGGAAACATCCGATACACTGAACCTCTTTGGTCTTGACAGCTTTTGTTGCAGATTATCATAATTATTGTAATTACTTGAACGATATAACTGCATATATTTACTGAAATTTATAGGGCTTTGATCGATAAAGCCGTCTCCATATGATTGTTTTTTTTCCACTTTGTAAGCCCAAGACAGACTTATTGAACACATCAATCCAATCCACAACAGTTCTTTTCTTATATACATTTTAAGTTTTCGTAATAAATATCAAAACTATTACAATTTTTAATAAATGTTTCGATTACTCTAGAACGCGACCCACAGCCCACAGATCAAAAAGTACATTGTAAATTGGTAATGTATAATTATATATATAAAGATAGAGTCTTCAGTCACGAAAATGGTGCTACTAGCACTATCTAGCGTGTAAGCCGTAAAACTAATTCGTATATGACCGTACCTATATATATTATGTGTCTGTGTGATATGTGTACGTATATTTTGCATTTTATGGCTTGGTTTCTAGACCTTTAAGCCAAGTCTGTTTTGGATATACAGTGGGTTTGTGTATAATACAATTTGTTTTTTTTTGTTTGTTCATAAAGAAAATTTGAACGCTTTATGGTTCTTAAAGAAGCGTTCAAACTTACTCTGTCTATGAATAAGACTGATATTTTATATATTGTATTGTTTCATGCCGTCAAAGATAAGCCGCACAGCCTATTGTAAGCGCAGCTTATTGTCCTCCCGGGTTAGGGAATCCTTTGTGTTTTGAACTTGTAACATGCTATTGTTTTTCTACTTGTTTTATAACCATCATTAGCGTCGAACTAATCCCTATTGTTATTGTTTTCGACTTTGTGGACGTTCGCAGGTGTGCAAATTAATATTTCTTAGAAACTCAGTGTGCGCCTCCAATTTCTTTGAACTGTGTAGTTAGTATAAGACGATGCCCGAATGGAGTGGCGGGCAGTCAAGCGACGAATACGAAACGAGTAAGACATTCTCTTGTACTCTCGATTAGCAATATAGACGATGGACTCTACGCGTTCGAATTGTACCCAACCGTGCAGTGTGAACTGGTTGCATCCAGTTTTATTTGTATTTGTTTTATACGTATTTCTACAGTTCTAATAAATTCTATAGTAGTTCCAACGGCATTTTTAATTCGAGTCCTGTAGCTCGTAACAGTATGCTTAGGTATGGAGATTTCTTCCACCTTGAATTCCAACTGTATTTTAAATAAAATTTCATATTCTTTAAAAGTTGTATACAATTTTCATTAATACATTTCGCTGCACATCAAGTTTAGTGTTGATATAAAAATCCAAATATGGGCTTGGTCGGTCGAATTAAACAGATTCACAGGTCACATAATATAAATCAGTAACTTCAATATCCAGAAGCAGTTTTCCTTAACAGATTCGTCAGAGTCCAATACTATATATAGATTGTTAATAATAATCCACTTAAGTCAAGAAAGACATTTTTTTTCGTTTTTGTTGGCACTGTTGCTTGGTCATACACAAACAAAAACCTCGAACATAAGTTCGGAGACATCTCTTTATAAAAAGGTGGTAATTTGGAATTAGTAGCAATGGTTAAAGTTGGGGTAGGTACTTAGAGTAGTACCCTGGGCGTTCATTTGACAACATTAGATTTGGTGCTGGGCTTTATTCACTATTTCATTATAGTACTTTTTTAAATACCGTGGGCGCTACGAGGTTTAACAAATATTTATTTATTATAAATATTTATGTATTTACAAATATTTACTTACAATATAATAATAACTTAGAAAACAAATATATGAGAAGCAAAAACTTATGGATGCTAACAATGCTATCTGTTATGGATACTTTAATAAAACTACATTTTATTACGACATAAGATTGATTATTGAATATGACAACTCTACATATTAGAATATTATATGAAGATCGAATATGGAAGATATCTAAGAAGAATTTCTTAGAAAGGAGTTGTAACATTCCTCCCCATCTACATATCCTCAATCAAGCGACGGGGTGGTCGTGTTTGCCGATTGTGGCGACGGTGTAGGACCGCTACTGCCGCAGGCCTTTCAACAGACAGCAATGTTGTTGGTGAAGGCACTGGTGGTACGGATGGAGAAGGGAGAATAGATGTAGCACAAGGGGTAGACATGGTGCAAGCTGGTGAAGGAATATACGATGTTGGTGGAGACGGGATAGTGGTAGTAGGCATCTCAAGCTCTGTTTCTATGATAGGTTCTGGTGGTATTCTAGGCCTGATATGATCAGCATGTCTTCGCTTTTCAACTCCCCTAGGAGTAGAGACAAGGTAAGAATATCCGTACTTCCGAGATATTATGGTTGCAGGCTGCCACTTTTTCTCGTCTCATGTTTTTATGAAAACATTGTCACCAGGATGATAGTTTGGTGATGTGATTTTGATATTCTCTTTTACCTGTTCATACTGTAGGTGTTTTCTTTTATTAGGGCGAATGTTGGAAAGTAGGCAATTTAACTGTCGGCCAAACATCATTTCCGCTGGAGATTTACCAGTGGTAGTATGTGGCGTGTTCCTATAGGAAAATAAAAATTCCAACAAACGTCGTTCCAGGTTACCCCCCTCATCGTTAGACATTCGAGATTTAAAGGTCCTCACCAAGCTTTCTGCAAGGCCATTCGTGCGTGGATGATATGGGCTGGAAGTAACATGTAATATTCCCTATTTCATGCAATATTCTTTGAACTCAAAATATCTGAATTGAGGCCCGTTGTCTGAAACAAGGATTCGTGGGAGGCCAAACGTACAGAATATTTCATCGAGAATATAACAAAGTGCTCTTGTGGTGATGTTTTTCATCGGTCGGATTTCCACCCATTCTGAAAAAGCATCACACAAAACAAGCCAATAGGTACCTTCAAATGGTCCTGCGAAATCTATATGTATCCTTTCCCATACTTCTATTGGTATTGACCAGGAAAAAACTGGTAGTTCAGGATTACAGGGTCGATTTTCTTGGCATCTATTACATCTTTTGACAAATATGTCTATGTCTTCGTCAAGGGATGGCCACCAAACATAATATCGAGAGAGTGCCCTCATAGCAGAAATACCTGCGTGCCCGCGGTGGAGGTAGGCAAGAACGTCTGAGCGAAGCACTGTAGGTATAATAATAATGCCACATCAGGATTTTATTTTCAATGGACAGTTCAGATCGTTTTCTGTAGAACTGTTTCATTTCTGTATTGTAATCTAATTGGCGCCAACCAGTCTTCAAACTACGACACACATCCTTAAGGATAGGGTCGTTAGATGTTGCTTTAGCTAATAACTCTTCTGATAGGTGCAGATCTGCCATTGTGGTTCCCAAAAGACGCAGTTGTATTCTGTGTACAATAATTTCAGTCTCTGATAGTTCAGTTTCAGGGTTGGGTAATCTGGACAGGCAGTCAGCTATGGTGTTGTTTTCACCCTTTCTGTAACATATGTCATACTGATAGCTGCCTATCACTAAAGCCCATCTTACTAGTCTATTTTTAACTAGTTTTGGTAAGTTGTATTGAGCTCTCAAAATATGGATAAGTGGTTTGTGATCTGTGACTAGGGTGAATTTGGACCCCTTAAATATTGACCAATTTTTTTTAATTCCAAATATGATCGCTAAAGCCTCACGATCGATGACCGAGTATTTCATTTCAGCAGGGCGTAATTTTCTGGAAGCAAATGCGATAGGTTGTTCCAGATTTTTATCTTTATGAAATAAGACTGCACCTAATCCTTTTTCAGATACATCACATGCTAAGAAGAGAGGGCGTTTTTCGTCAAATGCAATTAATGGCTGTGAAGACACAATACATTCTTTCGTAGATTTGAAAATAGCATTCTCGTGATGAGTCCATCGCCATTTATGTTTCCCACTAGTCAGCTCATGGAGATTGGCGCAAATTCCATGAAGATGGAGAATGAAACGTTCGTAAAAATTGATTAACCCCAAAAAAGATCGAAGTTCTTTTGTGTTACTCAGTGGTGTAGCCTTGATAATGGTGTTAATTTTGGTTTGTGTTGGTCGTACTCCATGTTGGTCAATTGTATGACCCAGATATTCGATCTGGTTCTGTAAGAAGCTGCATGTTTTCAAATTTACTTTGAGACCGGCTTTTTCTAGGTGTTCGAATACCATAGATAGTGTCTGCAAGTGCTCAGTTAAGTTGGCTCCCGTTACTGCAATATCGTCAAAATATATGGCTACATTAGGAATATTCCCAAGTAGTTGGTCGGCGAAATGTTGAAAGATTGATGGTGCCGTCGATAAACCGAAAGGCATTCTATTATATTGATAGTACCCTTTATGTGTCGACAAAGTCAAATATTTTTTGACTCGGGAGCTATTTCAAATTGTAAATATGCCTCCTTAAGATCTATTTTTAAAAATATCTTACCGTTTGCTAGATTTTGGCGTAAATGATCGAATACTGGTACTGGATGTAAATGTTTAATCAGAACTGGATTAAGAGTCGTGCTGAAGTCGCCATAGATTCTGACTTCCTTGTAGGTTTTAATATGTTGACTGTAGGCGTAGCCCATTCGACGGAAGTGATATTAGGATCTATCTTTTCTATTATGCCTTCGGTGAGTAAGCGTTCTATGTTTTTCCTCATACTGAATTTAATAGGGCGCGGCGGAAGGTGGACAGGCTCAGCTCCTGCTTTAACATGGATATTAACATAGTAATTCTTGACTTTGCTTAGTTTTCCGTCAAAAATTTGTGTATGTCTGTCTAGTACTTCTTTAAGGGTTAACGAGGTTGAAGTTTTTATAGAATATACAGGTTTTGGGAATTCCATTCCAAACATCTCGCTCCATTGTAGCCCAAAAAGCATTGGATTGGCGTTTCTCATAACAATGACAGGTAATATTCTCTCTACCCCGTTAACTTCGACTGTTACGTCTGTAATGCCTTTCATGTGTAGTCTATTATTGCCATAGGCTTTGAGTTTAGGTGCGGTATGTAGTGTCGGAGATCCTATTTTCTTCCATAAGTGGGAGCTGATGATGGAGTATTTCGAGCCGGGATCCCAGTCCATCGTACAAGTTACTCCATTTATATGTATGTCTATCTGTTTGCAGTCCTTATTTTTTGTTCTGTTAATATTATAAACAACGTCATCGTCACTGTCATTATTGTTATTATCGTCCGAAAAGTCTGAAGATGTAGAAGATTTACGGGGTTCCCTTACTTTTTAAATGAATTTCCTACCTTTGTTTGGAGAAAGGTAGCCCGTCCTGACTTGATGCAACAGCTTTCGTAATGACCTTGTGTTTTGCATTCTTTGCCTGTGTGAATGTTAGCTAGACATTCTGAAAGGTTGTGGCGGTCTTTCCCGCATCGTAATCAATTTTTTGAGTTTAATCTACGTGGTGTGTTATGTTGGAATACTGTTCTCTTTGTCTTATTTCTTTTTACCCTGTTGATACTTGTGCTTGGTATGTCATATTCAGCTTGTTCTCGCGATTCTTCTGTGTCGAAGTGGGCGTTGACCACAGAGAATTCTCTTTATCGATTGACATTGAAAAAGGCGTGATTTTCAAATTAACTAATGACATTTGTATAATTCGTCATTTGTGACATCAACGCCCTATAATCCGTTCCATAGAGTTTACGATTGTAGCGTCCGCAAGCAAGTGGAACGGGAGAAATCGCGGTCGTTGTGAGCCTCTTGTAGTACTTAGCATAAATGTATTAGACACACGATCTAGGGATCGAGACACAATGACAAATGACATTAACAATTGACAACTCAAATCAACTTAACGAATTATATTGGCTACGTTCCAGAAGGGACTCACAACGACCATGTTCACGACCGCGATTTTTCCCGTTCCACTTGCTTGCGGGCGTTACAATCATAAACTTTGGTGGCACGGATAATGGGGCGTTGATGTCACAGACGACGAATTACACAAATTTCATTGGTTGATTCGAAAATCGCACCTTTTTCAATATCAAGAGATAAAGAGAACTGATACTTTGTGGTCAACACCCACTTCCACAGAGTACATTGAATATATAAAGATAATATAGAGTCTTAAGTAGCGAAAATAGTGCTACTAACTCTATCTAGCGTTTACAATTAGCAGTAACTCGTATATGAACGTATCTATGTAAGAGTGTGTGTGTTTGTGTGTGTGTATCTGTGTGCGTGTGTGTGTACGTGTAGCGGGTTTGTATATACACTTATTCATACTTATTATACTCTTATTCATAGAGAGTAAGTTTGAACGCTTTATGATTCTTAAAGAAGCGTTCAAATTTACTCTGTCTATGAATAAGATCGATATTCTATACATTGTATGCTTAGGTATGGCGGTTTCTTCCACCATGAATTCCAACTGTATTTTAAATAAAATTTCATATTATTTAAAAAATGTATATAATTTTCATTAATACGTTTCACTGCACATCAAGTTTTGTGTTAATATAAGAATCCAGTAGTGGTCTTGCTCGGTCGAATTAAACAAATTCACAGGTTACATATAAATCAGTAACATCGATATCCAGAAGCAGTTTTCCTGAACACATTCGTTCCAAAACTACATATAGATTGTTAATAATAATCCACTTAAGAAAACAAACAGAAAACTATCTCAGAAGTTAAATAAATAACTTTAAAATAAGACGAAAGTCAACACTTGATTTGAATATTTATGTTTATTTAGAAATATTTAATGTAATTTAATTATGTACATTTAATTGGATAAAAATGGTTTTCATTTGAGTTTTTTGATAATGTCATTAATAAGAAAATAATGCTAAGCAACGAGCTGCAGACTATGGCAGGTACAAAGAGTTTATTATCGAACATATAAATATTGCGTAATGTAGAACCCATTTCAGTATCAAATAATCGATAAATAAATCGAGTCAGGAATTTGTAAATTTTAAAGATAATAATTAAAAGTTATAGTAAAACCCTTCTGAGTGAAAACGACTTTTCTGATCAGAGTTCTAAGGAAATGAGTTCTAAATATCTTTTTTCTAGGCATAGGTATCTTACGACTAACAACAGATAAACGGAATCTCGAACACCCACACTAAAGTCATCTAAAGGAAAGCGATTTTGGAATATGAAGCTATATTGAGAATTACCAGCGCAAGGACGAGATTCCCCTACTTGGGTGGGGAGTTCTGCTTTTCTTTCGCTCTTTAGAACTGTACTACTCCTTTAGTAGAGACACGCAATAGAAATTGACTCGACAACTCTCACTCTAGCCCATTCAAAAATCTATAGAGCTAGAGCGAGTCGTGTTGTGAGACGTACGACAAAATTCTAAATCATAATATCACTTACGTAAACAAAATATTTTTGATCTATTTTGAAAGTATTAAAGATAATTATGTAAGTAATATTTATTAATGATTTTTGTCAATAAAAAGAATGCCATCATATACAAATATATGCATAATTATATTAAGCGCGCCACTTTACTCTCTCCTGAACAGTGTCTAGCATTCCCAGGCTTGAAGTTCGGTTAGGTCACCCACTCTATGTTTCTAGTGATATTATACTTACGACGGCCAACCGGTTGCCGATCAACTGATCACCCCAAGTATGCTTTCTTAACACTCCGATCCTCCCCCATCCGTTCTACGTTACGGAGCCAGCGGAGATAGTGACCCTTTATCTCCCCAATTATTTAAGCTCGGCCACGAGGTTTTCTATGTCGGAGTTGGTTCGGATCCTCCAGCTACTATCTCCTCTTTTCATTGGACCCATAAAGTAAACTTAGCAACAACTTATTGTTTTAAATTATGTTTTTATATTTTATTACGTTATTAGATTTTCTAGGCTACAATTAAAACTACATAGTTTAAAAAAAGTTGCACAGGTTTTTTAATGTTAAAATTGGTAAAAATATTTGTGTATTATGATTTGTTGTTGTTGTTAAAAGTTTCCATTATATGTCTTAATATAACAAATAGATTATTTTATTAATACATCTTAGTCTGTAAAATATAGTACATTAATATGTAATAACGATGAAATAGTTTGCATTGGCAACATTTGTGTTACCCAGACGCATTCCATGTGTATACTACATAAGTTAACGCACATATCTTTGTAAAGAATGCTTCACTTCATTTAACGATTTTATTTACATAGGGTTTGTCTATATATTAATCGTCAAGGTATCGATTAACTTAATTTAATAAGACCATAATAAGCCACCCCTAACTACATTGATAAGTATTGACACTGACGTTATTTGGCACTTATTTTTCCAATAACCCCATTTACTTTGATTAGAAAGAGTCTTATATTTTAAAGGTATTCAAAAATATATTAAACATATATTTACAAATATTTATTTATTTTAAATATTTATCTATTTATAAATATTTACTTATATAGTAATAACTTAGAAAACAAATATATGAGAAGTAAAAACTTATGGATGCTAACAGTGCTATCTGTCATGTATAATCATAATCATTCTACGAGTAACCTGAGTAAATTAAAAAGACCGAAAGATCTGCGCAGTAACAGGAAATTGAAAACATTCATATATCTATAAGTTAATAGCGATGTTTTAATTTTTTTTTTTCGGACTCGTTTGTTCTAAGCTTAGAGGGCATGCGTTGATGTCACAAATGGGTCATTCTACTTTTAGAGAGAAAAAAATTGAAATATAAAAAACATCACATTTTGACTTTTTCTTAATTTATTATGGTCAATTAGCAATCAAAATCAACGTAATAATTACAATCAAAGATGTTTTTCTCCTTATTTAAGAAAAAACGACGATAATTAAAAAAATGGTGATAATAGAAATGATGTTGCACACAACAGAAATGATGATTTTCTAAATAAGTCGTAATAAGAAATGATAAAGATGATATTGTTGACTATTATGACTATAGATTATTTAGAGTGGGTTTCATTATACTTAATCAAACACAAACAATGTATAAAATCAACAACATAAGATAAAAAAAATCTTAACTATGTGATCACAGAAATGACGTCATAACTGTTGTCTGTGATTACAATTTTTAAATCAATTACTAATCAGAGAGTTCAAAGTAGTTCGTGGACCGCTTGCCATGAGCCATCTGATGCAGCTTAAGAAAGCAGATGGCAGAAAGGTAGAGATCGCGTCCTGAAAATCCTGGCGCAAATGGAGTATCTATGGACTACTGTACTCTTCGGAGGTAGAGTAGCTTGTGGCTAAGGGCACCGAGGATCCATGGGCCGCACTCACGGGTCACTATACCAAAGATATTTCAGATGATGGCTTGAATGAGGTTAATGCGGCCCTCGGACAGTTTAAAATCGGCAGAACTCAGGAGATGACAAAATTACAACTGAGCTCCTCAAGGCCGGTGACAAACTGATCTCATTCTTGAGCCACGTTTATAAGCTGTTTTAGAGAGACATCACAAATCATCTCGCCATTAGATTAAACGAGTCAGAAGACCGAAGAGCATAATCAACTGTTGTATATGGTGTGTGTGGACTATCGAGACTCCATCGAGGTCTGAGCTGTTTTGGAGTCGTAATACGTTGTGCTGCTGAAATGCCTGTACGAGGTCGCAACGATCACTTTCCAACTCTCTGGGATCGGAAGATGTAGGCCATTCATCTGCGTCGCAGGGTTAGACAAGGGGATGTTATATCCCCGTAACTGTTCATCAACGCGATGGAGGATATGGACCGTAAATCAACATTAATGGCGAGCAAATTTTTCACTTCCGTTTCATTGATAATATTGCCATTTTTGCGGAGACTGGTTGAGCTGACCGATATGCTGAGAGCCTTGAGGCGTCATCCCGATGGGGGGACCTTGGCATCAACCTAAGTAATACAAAAGTCATATTCAGCGATCATGCCGTTTCGAGGCCAATATTCGTCAATGGTATCACTTTCGAAGTTGTTCAAGGATACGTCTATCTTGGACAGGTAATCCAGCTAAGCAGGCGCAACTTGGAGAGTGAAATCTGTAATAGGATTCAGTTAGGCTGGGCAGCATTCGGAAATTTCCGTCGTGTCTTCACGTGCCTATTCCACAATGCTTGAAGATAAAAATTTTCAAGCAATGAGTCTTACCCGTCATGACATGGTTTCGAGACGTGAACATTAACGGTGAGACTGATTCATAAGTTTAACGTTACTCAGCAGGCTATGGAGAGCTGGACCGAAGACCTGCGCAAAGTTGTCGATGTGCGCTGGATGAGAAAAACATCGGAGCACTAGTATATGTGGCATAAACTTGGGGTGGCCTACGTCCAGCATTGGATAATAACTAATTAGGAACTCCTTAGTGATTTATTAATTATTCACTATAATAAAAATATATTTCTTCAAGCAGAGCTTCATTCATTTATAGGTCAAAATATTGTTTTTTTGTGAAATTCGAACTATTAGCGAACACTTTATTCATGAATTTTTTCTTTTCTATTTCTTCGTAATCACTCTCATGTGAGGAAAATTCATTATTGGGCTTGTAATAGAAGTTACAACTGCGGTTGGCCAGAACCGACACCATAGGCTTATTTTCCTGATCAAAATTAATGATTTGTTTTGAAGATTCAGCCCTAGGAGAATCAATTCTCAGCCACTCAGTCTCCTCGCTAGATTCAACTTCTTGGTCAGAATTACCGACATATACTGAAGATTCGGCACTAGAAGGAGAACCAAATCCTGGCGAGCCTATCTCTTCGCAAGTATATGATAATACAGGTGTCAAAGAATTACGTGAAGGCGTAGAAACAAGTGGTTTGCTATTAATAGGGCTGATTCCAGCAGGCTCAGTATTAATGACTCCTATTTCGTAATGTCGACAAATTTTATGTGGATGACATTCAGTGCAACTCAGCTTTCGAGCATGTAAAATTTCCGGGCTGCCTTTATTCCAAGTTATTTGATGAATATTAAGCGTACCTTTAAAAGTCTGTGTCAAACTTCTTGACAACAAATTTTCTATGGTCTCAACGTTCTCTTCATCTACAGGTATAATTTTTATACCTTTGAAATTATCAATCAAACACTGGATCAGTTGTTCGTAATTTGCTACATCATGGCCCCGGGCTATCGCTTGGTCTGCTGTTCGTTTTACGGTTGCGCCGATTCCATCAGGTGCCCCTTTACCGTGTCCAGCTTCACTATAATGCCAAATCAGATTTTGCACGTCTAAATTTACTGTGAGGAAATTAGCTATCAGAAAAAACATTGATTTATTTCTGTATTGCGAAGACGGTCCGTCACTCATGAAATGCATTGTCTTTAAGTTAGGATGTAATTCTTTTATTATCTTAATTACTGGAAGCAAATGATTTCAAATGAACACAGGGTCATGCCGGAGATTTTCGGAAATTGTGCAAAATGGAGATATATGAGAGTCAAACTGTCCAAAATGATACAGCACTGCTGTTTGAAGTGATATCTGATATTTAGATGTCCCAAAATGAACGGCTTGCACCTCTTCTGCATATTTACAAATATAATTTTCTGCAAAGTCTATGTGCAGTAAAGCAGTCTCTTCATCAACTTGCCTCTTTATATAGTTTAAGGCCTGGTTTTGGTGATATATATTATTTAAATGTACCATAAAATCGGGTAGTTTTGTTGAGAGCATATGGTGGACCAATTCTTGTTTTGAACTGAAAACTTTTTCCTTAATAGTTTTCTGAGTTAAATTAACTCAGAAAACTATTAACTATTAGTTCCTCTAATAAAGACTAGATATTTTTTTGTGATCCATCGAAAATAGGGGATTGGATTTGTAATGTTAATGTCATTAAACGGTACTTTTTTGTTTTTACACTTATTACATTTCCTTAACAAACATTCTTCTTTTAACTTTCCTTCACAACAGATAGTTTTCACAAGAGCTACGGGGGTACCTTCATTGATTATTTTCGCCGTTTTCAACGCTGTTATTACGAGTTCCATATTTGTGTGATGGATACAGACATGTATCACGTTGTTTGCCAGATGGCGATATGATCCAAAAAGGACGATAGCGACAAAATAGTGAATATGAAATCTTATTATTTACTGTAGTTTTAAATTTTGCATACAAATTAAGTAACGAATCACCTAGTAACCGTATTTGCTTTTTGACTTTATTCCTCGTTATAGTTTCTTTAGTTCCAGCCGTTAATCTGCTACATTCATCTTTTTCCAAAAACTCTTTAATCTGTTCTTTCATGGCATTTATTCTACGCTTATTTTTGGTAGGGTTCATATTTCTAACAACAGTTTTATCTTTGTCAAGTATAGCTCTATTATAACGCGATTTGTACTTTTTCATTTTATTTTCCATAACATGCAGTTTTTGTTTTAGTAATGCATTTTCGAATTTTAGATATCTCCTGTTTCGCTCTCCTATTTTCTTGCAGGACTCTGCCCTTGACCGAGAGCTGGAAGCTACAGGACTATCCGGGGGAGATTCGTTTTCAATAAATCGTTTAGTCTGTTCGTGAATAGGTTCTATTGCTTTTTTATTTTCCCGATATTTCTTCGACCTTTCCTTCCACTGCTTTCGTATAGTTTTTTGAGCTCGAGGTGTCAGCTCATTAATACTTTTTATCTGACCTTGCTCCTTTTTCTGTTTGTAACGTTCTCTATCTTTTCTTCTTCTTTCTTGTAGCCGATCTTCTGATAATCGCTCGCGATATTTTCTCATGGCGAATTTTACTTGTTCTCTACGATTTTGAAGGCTTTTCAAGTCCTTTTCTTTTTCATTATTCTTATTTCGTGTACGAGGTGCCATGTTGTTACTAAGAAGAAACAAATAACATGTATTAAAAATTCCAAATTTTTGTGTAATCTTGAATTAAGTATAAACAAAAATCATAATTTCAACGACGATTCTGTTAAACTTCAACAAAATAACAATTCAGACAACCTATTTAAGTTAATTATCAATCATTAATTTTAATTATAAGAACAAAACTCATAATTCGTCGTTACGGTGATCATGCGTCACTTTTGTTATCGTGCTTCTAAGAGTAGTGATGTTCACAAAAGTGACTGGTCTTAAGTTTAGCGGCCATGTTTTCCTAACGTTCAAGTTCAAACTTGATTCTGCACTTGTAACGGATCGTCGATATGAAAACAGATAGTTCTAAAGTGATTTTAGTCTTTAAAAAAAAATCTTACCTTAGCACAGGTAGAACAGATGTGATGCGCGAACTTTTACAAGATAAAACTAGCACAATCAAATTAGAATTCAAGAAAAAGCAAGTGATATGTTCTCTCCTTGATGCCGGAATACGATGATCTGATGAATTAGTGTTACAATTTTGTATAATTGATCAGACTAAAAATAATGTTACTAGTTTTTTTTTGTAAATCTACCGTGGATAACCGATATGACGATTTTTTTGTTACGCAAGTAGAATCTAGTATATCTTATCGTGCAGTTTACTGAATCAAATTTTCTTAAAGTAACGTTAAGAAGACTCTATCAGAATACATATAAAGCATAGGACAGTCATCGAAATCAGCTAATAATATTTTTTTATGTCATCACAAAGCAGCAACATACTAAAAACACAGATAACAGGACGTGATATTTGCACAAAGAATCAAAGTTTTCATGGGTTTCTTTATACTGTTTGGTTTTATTTATTATAATTAATTAAAGTACGGGTCGACTTCTATTTTAGGAGCCAAAAATTATAGCGAAAATTAAATTGTTTCCATTTTTCTTTTGCAATGCACATTTTTTTGCTGTAGAATAGAATGACCCAAATGACGAATTATACAAATGTTATAAGTTAATTTGAAAATCACGCCTTTTTCAATGTCAATCGATAAAGAGAATGCTCTGTGGTCAACGCCCACTTCGACACAGCTCTTGACATTGATCGTTGTGAGCACTGTGTGATCGAAAATGATGACGTCATTAGTGACGTTTTCACCACGACCATATCGACCGCAATCGCCTTGTGGAACGATAGACGGAGCACTTTGGGCTTTGTGAGATACTAGAGTCTCACACAGCTCCTTATTCTTTTACCCACTTCTATCTAAATCCTTTTATCATCAAATAATCATTTGATTTATCGTATTAGGTATGTTTATTGTAAATAATGCTGTTAAGATTTAATATTTTTTTTCTTACTTAACTGTTTATTTATTTTTATTTAATTTACATTTGTACATAAACATATAATATTTATCACTATTCTTTCCAGTTCCTTCCAACCTCTCCTTTTCTAAATTCCTTTGTTTACGCGTTTTTTTTGTATTTACATATAAGTTTCCTCGTTTTAATTCATATTAATTAATATTAAAAGTAAAAACTCTGTTTCCTGTATGATTATCGTCCTAGCGCCCATAGTTCTTAAAAAAGTACTTCGATGAAATAGTGAATAAGGCCCAACCCCAAATCCAATTTCGTCAAATAAACACCCAGGGTACTATTCTAAGTACCCCAACTTTAGCCATTGCTACTAATTCAAATTTACCACCTTATTATAAAGTGATATCTCCGAACGTATGTTCGAGGTTTTTATTTGTCTATGACCAAGCAACAGTGCCAACAAAAAAAAAGAAATTTATCTTTCTTGACTTAACATCGAACAAGATCGTCGAGTGTGAAAATAAATCGTAATTTATTCATGAAATCTTTACGATTTGTGTTAATATGCTTATCAAAAATAGGAGTTTACATACTATATTTTCTGTTTAAACCAAAACTTTATATGGATATGAGATATAATGAAAATTATCTTAATTCTAAATTTAAGGCCTTTTAATAGACCTTTGGGTTAATAAGGACTATCATGATTGTTTCAAATGTTTTAAATAAATAATAACAAAATAAAATTTCGATTAATTTTAAAGATTTTTTTGTTTATTAAGGTTATTAAATTAGTTTGTAAATTAAATTTTATTTTTGATTTTTTGAAGGTAATTGGAAAAAATGTTCTAAATGTAAATGTTTGTTGTTTTTAAGTTTAGTGCTTTTGACCCAAAGGCCTACCAAAAGGTAACCTATTTTTGTCCTTTTTTTCCTTCTCCTCGTTCACCTGATACAAGAAAAAAATATCGTACCTGTGAGATTACTGTAAAATACAATTTTTAAAGTTCAAAGTCTTGGGTTTTCGCCATTGAAACCTTTTTTAAGTACTTTGGGCGCTTAGTTCTCAAAAGCGTTGAAAAACCTGGGCGTCAGGAGGTTATACTGAATACGTTGAATAAGTTCATCAGATGATCAAGATTTGTCGTTGGCTCAAGGCTAACCGCGGAAGCCATTAAAGAAGAAAAAAAAGATACTATAGAAACGCGTCCATTGATGACAAACTAAAGATTAAAAAATCTGAAGTCTGGAAATCAAATGTAATCCCTATTAATATTATAAATGCGAAAATGACTGTATGTCTGTCTATCTATTCCGTTTTGACGGAAAACTACTGGAGTGATTTGGATGAAACTCAGTTCGTTATTTTTTTTGTTCGATGACGAGGATGAACATAGGACACTTTTTATCCCGAAATATGGGATAGTTTCTGGCAATAAAATATTTTTTTCTTTCTGTTTGTTATGCTTTTACGGAAAAACTACTGGACCGATTTGGCTGAAATTCGGTACATATGTAAATTTAACACTGAGGGTGGAGAAGGGATATTTTTCATGCTGCATTATAGAATAGATTTTGGGATAGATTTATGCAAAGGCTATCCCAGAAAATATGATAAGTTTTTATTTGTGATTTGCCATTTTCGTCATTTTGTATATTTTGGTCAATTAAGTCGTTTAGGTAACTTTAGTAATTGTAGTAGTTTCAGTTGGTAGTTTTGGTGGTTTTAGTAGTTTTGGTAGTTTTAATAGTTGTGGTAGGTTTGGTAGTTTTGGTTGTTTTGGTAGTTTTATTAGTTTTGATAGTTTTGGTCGTTTATGTAGTTTACAGATAAATAGACGGGGATATATAAATAAAACTAGAGCGGGTTGAAATATTGGATAAAATTTTGTATAGGAGACCAATTATTTCTCAAGTTTATAGATACAAAAATTCAAAATCTGTAAAAAAAACGCGATAATAACTCGATCTATCTGTCTGAATACCGAACATGGACATAGATATTTTTCATCCCGGGAGATGGGATAGTTTGCGATATAAAATGAAGTAAATATTCCGAATGCAAATAGCACCAACAAAAGAATATAATACAATGTAACCTGTATTAACGCCTGCTCTTTGAACAAGAGGTACACATTAGAGTTTTACTCACGGCTCAGCCGCGGGGTAAACTCTAGTTGTTTATATTTTTGACATTTATTTTTTGTTGAGGCGAGGGAAATGAATTTCGCACACTACCGGGTCCTTTACTAGGGATTAGACCATAGCGACGAGAGGTGACACCACGAATGGGCACCAGAGTCAAATCGCCGGCTTGTGTGGAGACTAGAAAATTCAATACTCCATTAAAACCACCCTCCTCCCATGTGCCCCGCGCTTATGGCAGGAAGAGCGTGAGACTTAGAACGTAGTTACGCCCACGCTGATCCTAGCGCATCAGTGCTTGAGAATGCCCCGGGAAAGGCAAACTCACTTCGTCAACAGGGGTGAAGACGTCTCTGCTCCCTAGATGCTAGAGGGCCCCTGCAGCGGTATTACGGGAGGAGATCTTGCGCATATCTGCGCCTCCGGGACCCCGACTGACGTCGCCACGAGACGCATGCGCACCTCTCTCCCTTTCTAGAGCTGCGGCCTCCTTTTGAGACATTACTGCCTCACAGAAATTGGACGCACCCACCCAATGATCGTCGCTGTGCAGCATGGCATGCACCAAACTGCCTGAAACTCGCAGCGAATCGATCAGACCTACGAGGGTCTCAAGTTCAAATGTCTGCGGTGCCCATGCTGCGCACTTGACCAGCGTTTGAAACGCAGTGTCTAATGCGCCACATTGGCGACACTGAGGGGAAGGCAGGCAGCCCGCGATATGATTCAGATACTTATCGAAGCACCCATGCCCGGTAAGTATCTACGTCATCCTGAAGGTCAGGGTCCCGCGTTTCCGCGAGAGCCATCGCAACAGGTGCGGGCGCACCGCCTCCACCGTCTCAATGCCTGCCATAGGAGTTTCCAACTCTCTCGACCAAGTTTGAATCATGGTCGCGGTTTCCCGCGTCCTGATCGCCTGAAGCTCGGTCTGACAATAAACCAGGCTACGGGCGAGGGCATCCTGTCGGGAGAGCCGAACCTTGGCAAGAACGTCCGCCTGGAGAGGCCAGAGCGGATCGCCTGCCAATAGTGTCAACGCCGTCCACAACACTGTACAGTATCTTCAGATAGTCCCCACCGCCATTTATATTTTTGACTACATCAACGCATGTGTACAGAATGGATGTTTGACTTGTTTGATGGTTCACTATTTTGCCCTTTTAAGTGTATTGTTTATTTCATGTTAATTTCTTATAAGTTGGATAAATTAACGTGTCTCTAATCTTAACAAATATTCACGATTTTTTTAACAATTTCATTCTACAAAGCTCAGTTAAAATATGAGTAAGGACAATCGAGTATTACAAATCGATGAAACGGTAATATATTTCAAAATCGTAGTTCGATTAATATGAACAAAGTACAACCTTGCTTTTTCTGCTTGTTATTTTTTTGCGTATCCTACGGGCAGTAGATTTTTTATTTAGCCGAATTTACTACAATGGATTCAACTTTACGTGAACAAGTAATGATAAATCAGTTTGTATTGGCGGCAGGATGTGCTCAAGAACAAGCAAAACAGCTATTACAAGCCGCCCATTGGCAATTTGAGGTAAATTTCATAATTTATGTAAACAAACAGTAGGTAATCATGAAATGGCTGCAGAATTGTTTTGCATTAGCCTTTGCATCGTGCCACCATAAACGTCTAATTAAGAACATTGAATTTCATTAAATTTAACATGTATCGTTGTATTATCCATACGTTTTTTAATTACCAGCTAATTGATGTTTATTTACATCTCGAGAATCCGGAATATGATTTAATCTCGCTATATACCTAGATATAGTCTGCTGACATGTTGATGTTGACGAAATAACACGCAATTAAGTGGATGTAAACATAAGCTTGTCATATCAAAAATGAACAAGTGAAATAGGTTATTTGCTTAGTCAAACACAATTAAATTAAATGTTATCTGAGTTTTAATCTAGATTATAGCATACAGCTGTTTCATAGAAAATATTCCGATTACTTTATTATTTTGAAAGTATTTAAAATGTAGTTTGTTTAATGATGCTATAGTATATATTTGTGAAAAACCTTACTAAATGATAATCTTTTAAAGTATCTTAAACTAATATGCTGAAATATTTAATTGAACTCTTTCAACTATAATAATCTAGAACTTAATTTGTCCAATACACCCCATAACCACCAACTGAAAATATTTATTATGCTTATGGAGTGCAGGTTAAATTTTAGACATCAGAAATTGTATATAGTAATGATGAATTATTCTAAATTCTGTGTCATATCAGTTCTGAGATTTGTTGGGACATTTTGAAATTAATTATTATGGATGAAGTAAGTTGTCCACTGTATATGCATAATTAGATTAGTTTCATCTGTAATTTTTGTTTTGTTTTGTCTGTAAGTTTTGAATTGGTGTATAATAAAGAGTTATCTACCCATCTAAGCTTAAATCATAATTGTATCTTGTTTGGCCAAGAAGGTCAAATTATTTAATTATTACTGCTATGCATTTTTATAATTATTTATTTTGTTGGGCAATAATAAATTGTTATTTATATCATTATAATTTAAATATTTGTTAGAGTTTGTATATCTAAACTCTTTATAGGTGAAGCTATAGAACCTCCTTAGATAAAAGGAATATCTTTGGACATCTTTAAAAGAAGAAAAACAAAATGATGGTGTCACTTCTTTAAAATTTTATTCCATCTAAGACTTCTAAACTATAATTAAACTCATATTATTCAATTTATGCCTTTATTAGTTTTACTTTAATAATATTTCTTACTTAAATTTATTCCACTATCATTGATAATCAATGACTATGACTAGACATTGGATTATATGCAATTGTATGTATGTGATATAACATTATTGCATAATTTAATACTTTTCAATCATGCTTATTTCAGTAACTGGATGTTTAGGTTATTGCTTCCAGGCTTCAAAAATAAAAATTATTTACATTTTAATCAAGTATTTAAAACTTATTTTAGTCATGTATATTCACAATAGGATAAAAAATTAATGAAAACAAAAGTGACTTCAAACTAAAAAATAAATATTTAACCAACTTCTTTCTACAACATCTTGAAATCAGAGCCAAGTAAGACATTAAAATTACTATATTTTTCACATTTGTTGTTATTTGCAAATGTTGGTTAAATATTTATTTTTTGCTTTTTACTTTGAAGTCAGTTTTCTTGTTGTTAAACTAAAATATTTTTTACTTTTTAGTGGTGCAAATACCTGAATAGTTTTAAAAATAATATATTACCTGCCTGTAGAAATTGTACTACTGGCATGCATATACAAGGTTGCTATCTTACTCTTTGGTGTAGACCCCAACAAGAGTTGCTCTGGATTTTGAACAAACAAAATTGAAAATCGGTCCACAAGAATAAAATAAAATAATACAATAAAAAACACGGACAAATTGAGATTGGAAGTCGGTTAATTAAATGTTGGAAGCTGATACAATTACAAGAGGAAATAAAATCCTCTTCTATAATAAGTTAATATCTATAGCTTTTTTCGTATTAATATTGTGAGATTTCCACTGTGCTTCCTTTACCTTTTTAGAGGAAAGAAAACAGAAACTATTGGAGTAGGTAGGTAGTGTTAGTTTTAAAAGTCATTCAATGTCAAGATATTAAGGCATCTTTCGTTGCTTAGTTACTTTTTTACCAGTTTATTTAACCATAATATTTAATTTCATACACTAATTTTTAATCTACCAAGAGCTGATGTAGCAATGTTTATATTTATTGTTTTATTATAGTTTATGATGAAATAGATTTAAAAAAAAAACATTTTAATTTCAGACAGCACTATCAATATTTTTTCAAGAAGTGGCTATTCCTGCCGGTGCTAATGGAATTGCTGCCCCACATTATAGACAGGTATATTATAATAATAATAACTTTATTTCAGAAACACATGTCAGTTCCATATATACACATTTAAAACATTTACATTAAAAACGAATTACTAGAGTATTTCACCCGTGTCATTATTTAAAGATCGGAATCAAAAGAACATATTATTATATTAGGTTGGGGAAAAATTTTCTTCGCATTTTAAATAAAAATTCAAAAGGATTTTTTATAAAGTTTATTTACATTTGATTAAAGTACGTAGGTGCCATTTTATTGGATAACTTTTTGCCATCTTGTAGGTAGGGATGTGATCCCATTGCTTATAAAAATTTTGGGGATTCTGATCAAAAAACTGCGACAAGTGGTTTTGGCAGTCCTCTCGTGATGTTAACCTGACACTGCCTAAGGAGTTCTGCAGAGACCGAAAGAGGTGAAAATCTGAAGGTGCAAGGTCAGGACTATACGGCAGGTGCATTAATACCTCCCAGCCAAACTCGTAATTTTTGCTGAGTGGCTAAAGATGTGTGAGGTCTAGCGTTATCACGGTGAAAAACCACACCCCTTCTGTTGATTAATTCCGGCCGCTTTCTCTCAAATTTTTGCTTTAATCTCATCAGTTGTTCGCAGTACAGTTCAGAATCGATGGTCCTGCCTGGCGGTAACAGCTCATAATGAATAATACCCTTCCAATCCCACCATATACACAGCATCACCTTGTTGTGAGTTAACCCGGGTTTCGCCACAGTCTGTGAAGCCTGACTGGCCTTTGACCACGATCTTTTTCGCACGTTCTTGTGGTACGTGATCCACTCTTCATCACCAGTTATCAGATTCTTCAAAAATGATTCGGTTTCATTACGTCGTAATAAAGAATCACAAATGAGTACACGGTTCATTAGGTTTCTTTCAGTGAGCTCATGAGGCACCCAAATATCGAGCTTTTTTGTGTACCCAGCGTTTTTCAAATGCGCCAAAACCGTTTTATGGTCAATTCCCAATTCTCCGGTTACATCGTAACTACTAATATGCCGATCTTGCTCCACTTTTTCAAAAATGGCATCAATTTTGTCCATAACAGGGCGACCAGAGTGACGTGCATCTTTGATATCAAAATTTCCGGATTGAAAGCGCTTAAACCAAATTTGCGCTACTCTCACAGATACTGCATTAGGTCCATAAACATCACAAATTTTTTTCGCGGCTTGTGTTGCATTTTTTTCCTTTTTTGTAGTAAAATTTTAAAATGTATCGAATTTCTTCATTAGATTCACTCATTTTAACAATAAGAAAAACAAATGAAAATCTCACATTTTCCTAATTTGAATTTGGAATTGTCTTGTTTAAAAGTAAAACTTTTTAATGATACCAAAACCAGCCAGATACAAATGGTATAGTCAAAGAGATCTTATTCCAAGTTCATACATACTATATGCGAAAAGACTTTTTCCCCAACCTATTACACAAAAATAGTGTTATATAATAATGTAATATTAAGTCTAATGTTAGGAGTATTTGATGGGAACTTGAAGGATGATGTTTTTGTTTTATTTTCAAAAAATGTATAATATTGATTTAATTTTTTTTTGTAGGATACAAATTACTTTTAAGCAAGAATTGTGTGTTTATTTTACAATAAACAATATCTATAATATTACATACATATACTATATCATATATAATAGGTTATACATTGAAGCTATAAAAAAAAAAACAGGACAATATTTTTTTTTACATTTCTTGTCTGTTTGTTTGGGATTCCCGTAAAAACTAATGGGCCGATTTCGATGCGGTTATCGCTGTTCGACAGCTTAAAATCTGCGCTATTTTTTATTCTGAGAATCCCGCGGAATTTTTACTAGGAATGACTTAAAATGACCAGATAGAAAACAATTTGGAATTCCAATGCGATTTTTTCACCGATTTATAGCAAATTTTATGTAATCAAATGTGTGATACTTTTTGTAACGGGAATACCGCGAGAATTTTCCCGAGAGTGGTTTGAAGTTATTCAGGTGCATAAAAATTGCCCTTTTCCAATACAGTTTTTACTAAAACGATTGCTTACTTTCTTTTCTAAATGCTGTAATACTTTAGGTCCCGGTAATTCTGTGGGAATTTCAAGTCAAGCGTGGACGAAGTCGCAGGACTCGCAGGCATATCCTAGTAGTTTAATAAACTTTCTTTAAGCCCAGCTACTCATTGTCTATGCCTTTGGTGTTGCAGATGTCTATAGGTAATGGTAACCCTTTTCTCCCAGATCTGTCTGCTTGATTATGCCAATTAAAAAAAGAAACATATGTTTCAGTGGAAAGTACCATTTCAAGTTACCACAAGGGCTCCCTCTTTTGGCTTCAGTCAAAACCTACAATTTGGCTGAGACTCTTGAAGATTTAAATGAATATTTGTGGTTACTAAATACTAGCAGACTAACCCTATTTGTGAAATGTCTAATTTGAGAATTTATAGAGATATACACTACTCGTATGAGTGAAACTTCATGGATTTAAAGTTCAAATTATGCAAGGATTGATATAAGTTCCAGCTTTTGATTCAATTGTCTGTGTAACTTTTTATTTTGTCAACCAAAAACATGTGAGACATTTATGTTGCGCTGTGAATTTTTAGTGTGTTATCCTTATTATGACAATTTAAAACAACAATAGCAGTGTACATAGAGTTGAAATAGAGTTAATTTTTAATATATATGTATGTCTTTCTAAAAACAGGTTCTTAAGTCGAACTTGGTTTGTATAAAAACTTTTAAATTTGAAAATTTCAGCAACTTATGACTCCATGCAATACTCCGGCCACGCCGCCTAACTTCCCTGACGCTTTAGCGGCATTCTCCCGCCTGTCGACGACGGGCAGCCCTGGTGGGGCAGCGGGGTATACTCCCACCGCCCCGCCGGTGTCTCCGCTGGCGACGCATCCGCCGCTGGCGCCGCCGCCACCCCATGTACAAATGAACATATTTCCTGGCTCGCCAAATAACCAGACTAATTATACGTCTCTTCCCTGCTCAACTGCTGTAAGTTCATATTAATGTAAATGCTACTGTTACAGATGAGTTCCAAAATTGCACTTGTTTACAAGTTATATAGATGAATGGTTTATATTAATTGGTTTTTCTATTATTTTTAAGGGATTATTTACTACTAAACATATTTATGTTGATAAACACAAAAACATAATTTGAAAATGAAATAAGTGCACATATGTCCACACAGGGTTGTAATATTTCATAGTGGTTATAACACCCATAAATTGGCTCTCTAATAGTATTTAATGCAGTCCATCAAATATATCTCAAAAAGTACTATGATAATGGGACTTATTCCGAACAATCTTCATTAAAGTAAATATTAAATCTTACCACCTTTTTTGGGGTTCCATAGCCATTTTTTGAGAAAAACGTCGCTTGTCTACGTGGCCGAAATTAGACAAGATGGCCGTCTTTAAAATATAGCATACAGCACAAAGAGGAGTTCACAAAAACAAAAATTTAGCATAAACTACTTTATGGAGGGCCTAATTTAGGAACGAAAAAAAATTTCAACTATTATTTGCAAATTTTTTTTTCAGTGTTCATAATCATGGTTACGTAACGGTAGTCAGATTTTGAAAAAATGTAATGACCTTTTTAATGAAGTCTTAAGTTGAATGCCGAGATCTTAGCTACATGCGAAAATTTCACCTCTAAAAACCTCTAGTTGTAAATGTAAACTATGAAATATAAAATTCTAAAAAAGTCAAGGTGCAGTTTAAAAAATACTATGAACGAAAATGGATTTGTACTATATTTGTTGCGTATGTTTTGAGATATACGGTAGTTTCGATTAATTTCTTATTATTATTACATAGCTAACAAATGAAATCAATGAATATATATATAAATGGTCAATTATACAAAACCCTTCGCTATGAGTAGACTGCCAAGAACTTTTTTTTATAATTTTCTACACTATAGATAGAACAAAAAACTGAATTGATTAAAAAAATCTATCAAGGCAATGCAATGCAGGGAAAAAATACTAGGATTTAAAAAGAAGACAAATGTATGTTAAATTTAAATATTAACATTGTTGTGTTCTTTGCAAACAGTGTAAGTAACTTAAATGTTTTTTTGCAGGTATGCAGTGAACATATGCCCAGATAAATGTGTGGCATTAGTTTAGGAGCATGTATAATTTATTTTTGTAATGGTGCGCAATATGAGCTGTGGAATTGTGTATGTAATGTATATTTAATTTAGGAGACACCCTGCTGCGGCTTGATTTGCTGGACAATATTTGGGGTGCTGTGTAGTCAATCATGTTTTATTTTATTCTATACATAGTGTTGTATTTATATACAGTGATTTTCATATATTGCACAATAAATCCTATGTTGTGTTAGTGGTTCGAAATCAAAATTTATATAATAATATTTCATAATGTAATTAAATAATAATCATTACTATGAATGAAGGCGCGCAGGATTTTTAATTACACCTTTAAGAGCACCATAATTAAATATTAGGTAGCATTAAATTTAGCTATTAAAATAATTATGGAAGAAAATAAATGACATTATACTACTAAATCAGTAATGTATTTAATGAGCATCCCTGTTGCGAGTGTTATTATTTTATTGACGAGCTTTGCCAATACTCAGATTAACCACTATTTATTAAACCCTTTTTTATGACATACTGCATTATTTATTAAAGGTGAGAGTTATTTAACTTTGCATACGCATCCTAAAATCGAATTTAAATTAACCCCTAATGTGATTTTGTGAATAGATAATGCCCAGCTAAGGGTAACGTTTATGCAAGCCATGAAATAACTCGAGTTTCTGCATCAACTTTGTTTCCTACCTTGTCAAAAATATATAAGCTGTTTTATGTTAACGATTTATATATATAATACAGATAGAACAACCTAAATCTCCAATAAAATTTATACTTTACCATAATCCCAATAGGTGTATAAAACATACATTTGTTGTGTATCTACTTGTTATCTATACTATAATAATCTAAATGGTTGGAGTTTATACAATGCATTTAAAAAAATCAGGGGGACTAATTTGTTCCAGCAGATTCCGAAAACAGAATTTTTGACTGTCTGTCTATTAGAGCATCACGTGAAAACTACTGTAAAAGACAGATAAGCCAAGCCGTTAAGTTTATGGTATAAGGAGAGGCGGGGAGAGGAGAGGAGAGGTGACAGGAGGCTGATTTTATGGTTTTTTGACATTGTGTGTGTGCATTAGATTTTTCGAGGCAAAGAATAAATAAAAATTTACAGTTGATTACTTTTCAGCTTTATTTATTGCCAATATCAATACTAACCCGTTATATTACTGAACGGATTTAAATGAAACTTGACATAGAGCTAGCTTATATCCCGGGGACGTAACTTACGATACTTTTCATCCCGATAAATGACGTTCGTTTTCGTGGGATAGAAGAAAATATCGAAAGAGATTGCGCTGCAATTAAGTACGTCTTTTGGAAACTACTGAATGTATATGAATGAAACTCAACAGCGCTGGCTTATAACCCGAGTTAACACTTGGATACATTTTATCCCGATAAATGACGTCGTTTCCTTAGAATGGACGATTTAATCAAATTGTTGCGGTATTTAATATAAATCTAGACATTTTATAGGGAAAACATAATAAATAAAATTCGCTTCTAAAAACCATTTATTTGACTTGTGCTCTTACAGAAAATTTTTCACAAGTGACAATTTAGAAAAAAGTATCACATTATAACACACATCATAATTTAAATTTTGAAAAAACATTCAAAAAGTTCCAACACACTCCGGGCCCAGCGATGCGTATGCGCAGCATCGTTTGCACTGTTCAACCCGAGTGCGTGCACTGTGGAGCATCATTCATATTGATCCTTTGGGTGAAGGCTTTGGATTGCTGTAATGTGTCATTATTCTATTTCGTTCATATGCAATATCAGTCGCGTAGCGTAGTGGGGCGGCCCGCCCCGGCGGCACTTTTTAGGTGACGGCAAAATTTCACAATATATAATATAAATATTTGAACCATTTCATATTTTTATCACAACTACAAATTCGGATCGAATGAAAAGAGCACGGAATTCTTTATTACTTACTCGCCCGGCTCAACACGGGGAGATTTTTCATTACCACTCCGCTCCTATTGGTTCTAGCATGATGTTATATAGCCTATAAAATTCCTCAATAGAATTTCCAACACAAAAAGAATTTTCGAAATCTGTTCAGTAGATCCAGAGATTACCCCCTACAACGTCACAAACAAATAAACTTTACCTCTTTATAGTATTAGTATAGATATAGTATGCATTGCAAATTGAAGTACCTAAATAAAAGGGCGGCAAAATTGTTTTCCGCCCGAGCGGCCGTCACCCACGCTACGCCGCTGTATGCCATTTAGTGCAAGCCAAAACCGACCAAATTTTTTTTTTTGAGCTGCTGTTGCCAATAACCCACACCTGACATTCTCTGTTACTGTGACATTGGCCGAATCAGCGTCAGTAGCGTTGGAAGCCAAAACGCCAAAATAGAATAGAATAGTGCAAGCCGTCTGTCCTTATTTTATTTTCTTAAAATTCATAAAGGATGCACAAAATCTTTCCTGGGGCAAAGATAAAAACATACAAAATGGTACATTTCCAAAAGAATAAAGATTCTTATAACAGTTGTTCTACAAAACAAAATAGGTGACGATTCAATCGCGTTTTTCAATTCACTAACAAATACCTACGTTGTCTTAAACAGGGCATTCATTGTATTACTTCAAATCAGGTTGGCTTCGACTGGAGAGTACTAGTGTTCTGTGGACTGGCCTCTACGTTTTGCTGGGCAGTTGTCTAGATTATACGGACTTGTTTCTTTGTTAATATTAAATGTAATTATATGTAAGTAAAAAACAGAATTAAGTTTTTATGTAATTAAAATAAAGCTACTGTCTAGGGATTCACGCGCGAAAGTGGTTTATGTATAAATCATAGTATGCTATAATAAAAAAATTTCTTTGTCATAATAGTTATGGCAAGACGAGGTGTCTTGCCATAACTGTTGTAACAAAGAATTTTTTTTTCTGTTGCAAATAACATTTATAAGTTTTACAATGTGTTAGTTTAATACATAAATATAAAACAATGTAAAATATAAAAATCTTATTCGAAGTGGTCTCCGTTGGCTGCAATACAGTCCTTTAAACGTTGAGGCCAGTAATCAATAGAAGCACGCACTCTTTCCATGGGAAAATTCTTCGCTGCCAATCGTATGGATTGTTTTAAGAACTCCAAATTATCATGGCGTTTAGAGCAAGCCGTACTCTCTAAAACTGACCATAAATCATAATCCAGCGGATTAAGATCGGGACTAGACGACGGCCAGTCTTCAGCTCTGTTGAAGTCCGAAACGTTCGTTTCCAACCAAGACTGCGTGGACCGAGCTTTATGACACCCGGCGCCGAGTCTTGCTGGAAGGACCATTCTTGGTTATTGAACATGGTGTTGTTAAGGGGCTTAACTACCTTCTCAAGAATGGTATCTTGATACACTTGTACCGATGTTTTGACACCTTTTTCACAAAAATATGGCTCAGTCACTCCTTCATAGCTAACACCCCACCAAACCATCACTGAAGACGGATAATGCCCACGTTGCACTATGTAGACTAATTGAGAATTTTGTCTGTTAAAATGTTGCTCAATTGTAAAAATTTTCTCATCCGTAAACAAATTTTTTCTGTAACCTCCCTTTGCGTACCGCTTCAGTAGTTGTTTCGATTTTACCACCCTATTCTTTTTTAAATTATGAGTTAAGAAATGACCAGTGCGTCTCTTATAGGCTGCAAGTCCTAAGTCATCTTTTAAAATACGCGACATGGTTCTAGGTGATATCTTCATCTCCAGAGATAAAATCTTTTGCTTTCGGACAGGATTTCTTCGAATTCTTTCCCTTACTGCTTTGACCACCTTTTTCGTACGAACACTACGTGGACGGCCAAATCATTTCTGTCACAAACAGAGGAGGTTTCATTGTACCTATTAATAGCCCGGTACACAAACATTCGACTAATACCAAGCGTATGGAGAGTTTTAAAAATTGCATTTGGCTCCATACCTACTTTGTGTAATGCAATCACGGCGATTCAGTTCTCTTTATCGCCCCACTCTATTTTAATATCGCAAAATGTTGTACAAATGTATTGGCGCCAAAATGAGAAAACACAATGAACAATCATATAAAAATGACACATTCCTAATTGTATTATTTTGTTTCTTTTTAATTGTAACAGTATTTATGGCCAGACTAAGTATATCTGAAATTACATTCACCACACTTCAGCATTTAGCGTATCCCTCGTGGCATATAGGATTCAGATCCGGTTTCCACTAACGGGTCAATCCATAAATTAGGTTACACTTCCGACACTGAAAATGGTGTCTACCATTTATTTATCCTAGACGACCTTTTTTGTATCTGTGAGACCGCGATCTTAATCTTCGCATCTCGAACCGAACCCACCCCTAACTGTATGCAAATGTATTTTATGGACTGCTCAAAGTGGAGAGGAGATCTGTGAATACATAGCTATCAATGTAAAGCAGAGATGTTAGCTTCCGGGCGAACAAGGCGTGGCAGACTGGTAGACAGCAGGATAGCTCTGGTGTCATTCTTTATACATGTCTCCCATGAATTATAATAAACAAGGTAAAATACTAAGAGAGGCGACAGTAACCACTTTCCAACAGGCGGGCCATCTGCCTGTCTGCTGTACTCCAGCTATAAAAAAAACTAAGAATAAACACTTACTTTAATCCAAACATTTCATTTCATCTTCATACATATTAATTTATTTCTTATTAAATATGTGAAACAAAATAAGTCTAATATATAGTGCAATATAATCTTTATCTTATGTGGGTACATAATATTTAGCATGCTAATTGCTTTCACTAACAATATCAAAAGATTTTATGGATTTGAATTATATTTTCATGTAGGTATTAAATAGATTTAATTAAAATCAACTCAATTTGATGGTTTCATAATCAAATTTTGAACAAACTATCATATTACAAGTTCATATCATCCATATCCATAGAGACAACACATACCTACTGTTTTGATATTTGGCTATAGAGCCTCAAAAAGGGCATTTCTTTGGAAGTACCTGAAATCTCATAAAATTACACAAATAATTATGTTCAACTTCATTTTCTTTAAAACTACTTTAGAACTATATCACCTTGATTTTATTTTTTTCATCTTTAAGTTATGTTCATAGGGGATTTCATCATACTATTGTCAGATTTGGTGTCTGTGCAGGATTTGACATACTTTTTGTTTCCTGTTATTCCATAAATATTGTACAGTAACTTTAATATCAAAATTCAGAACCAGCAGGCTGGGCTGGAGCTGTGCAGATCTGTAATCCAGCATTGCCTATTTATAATAGAACATTTTTTTATTTTCAAATTACATAATCATAAATGTCAGAATGGTATTAAAGTAACACAATCAACATTATACCTTTTCTGAAAATTTCTTCCATATGAACCCAATAAAACTTACTGTTACATTTATTGAGAGTAGTGGATTGACACATAGTTTACAATGCTTACATTACTGCTATATAACTATGAAGCAAAAATGTTATAACTGGATTAAGAGGCTGTAACATTTTTGGAATCATGTAAACATCTCTTCTCATGGATATTTCTGACTTCACTATCTATTTGGTTACAATTACTCTGAAAGACATCTGTGCTTTGTACAGGACTCGGGATATTTGAGTGTTTACTTCTTTTGAATATTAACTAAAATAGTAATATATAAAAACATTAATGTGTGATACTCAAACCCCAGATAAGTAAGTTATTTACAAAAGGATTTGTATTTAATTTTTTATTTCCAGCATGGAAAAATAATTTTTAAATGAAATAGATTTATATTCATTAGATTTGACTTTAAGACTTCTTAAGTATTTTTCTCTATAAATTCAGATTAGCTAAAAGCCATTAAATTATCTTGAAAATTCATTTGTATTTTAGTATGGGTGAGGTATAGTTACAGGGCACATTTATTTATTATGAACGAATTTTTTAAATACGAGTTAGAAGGCTAAGGCCGGAGCGTAGCGGAGCTCCAGCCTTAGCCTTCATGGTTATTCTTTTTACAACCTCGCAAAATTCGCCTTTTAACTCAAACAATAAACAAAAGTGACTCATATCTATACCGCACCCTATTTATTCAGTAAATCTGTTTGAAAGTCGATCTGTTATTGAGTAAAATTGATTACCTGGTAACATTTTGATTTTTCATAAATCCAAATTAATAATATTGAGCATATAACTATAGTTATCGTAGAAAGTAAAAAACTACTAGAATATTTATAGGCTTCAGAAAATATACCGTAACAACCGTTAAAAGACAAACCCTTCATGGTTCCTACTTAAGTTTATGAGGTATTCTATTTCCGCTGTTCCTGTATTTGATTTAAGATAAAAACAAACCTACAGATTATTATTTGCATTTTCTATAGGTATTTCACTTTCAAAATATTTTAACTTTTTTGTTTATGGCTTGGCAACTAGGCGTCTAAGGCTAAGCCAGACTTACAAAATAAAAATCATATGATCACAGACTACTATACTATGGCTATATTCCACATGAGACTCAACGACCACGCTGACGACCGCGATTTTTCCTTGTTTCACTTGTCTGCGGGCGTTACAAAACACAAGTGGAACAGATTATGGAGCGTTGATGACATTAACGACGGAATACACAAATGTCATTGGTTGATTTGAAAGTTTTATAATTTAACACCTGATCGCCCTACATCTGTCATTTTTGTACAGTCACTCTGACATTGGCAAAATCAACGCGCGCATAAAGCGTTGGAGCCATCGCCGACCAAGAATAGAATAGATTTGAAAGTTGCGCCCTTTTTCAATGTCAATCAATAGAGAGCTACTTTGACCCACCACTTGGCATGGATCTTTCTAAGCGCTGCGTGATCGAAAATAATGACGTCATTAGTGAAATTTTCACCACGACCATAACGACCTTGGTGGCTCAGTGGAACGGCTGACGAAGCATTTTGGTCGTTGTGAGCTACTGGAGGAACTTGCCATGTAGGATACTGCCCATCTAGGTACGTTTTATCTATGATACTACAATATGATTATTAATGATCGAGTTTTTGGCGGGAACTAAAAGCAGATGTTGGCCTGTGCAGTTTTATTTTCTAAAAATGTCTAAAATTATTCTAAAATGAACAATAGTTGTAGGTTATTGATAGTTTATGAGTAGTAATTATGTGTTTTGTGAGAAATGTGAACTGCATAGTCAAATGTGGTCTTTTGAGTTGCCACAAGAACTCCGTTGAATGGCACCAGCTGATAACCTACAGTTCAGCTGTGCTACACATAGGCTTAAGAAAATGAAGAAACTATATTATAATCTAAGATTTGGCTTAAAGGCCTAGCTGCCAAGCCATAAACCTAAATAAATAATTATTAATGATCATAGATAAAACTTATAGATACTGATTATCACAGACTACTATAGGACTATAGGATACTACCTACGTTAGGTAGCCGTTGAGAGAGTAAGGGAGAGCGCTGCGCACGCGCTCCCCGGACGCCGTCGTCAGATTGGCCTCCGGAGACAGGTATGCGCAAAATCTCCTCTCATGATTCCATCGCAGGGTCCGCGCATCTTGGGGATGCCACGGGTCCAACCTCTGTTGGTGAAGTGGGTCAATCTGCATCCAGGGGTGACTTATGTTTGTTGCGCGGTTGAACAATGGGTGTAGCTTCGCTCGTCATCTCATGTTTTTCCACACAAGCGCCGGGTATGGGACGCAAGTTTAGGTTTAGCGAAGTAGTTGGTTCCGCCCAAAGTCTTCCCACACGCTGCGCGGCGTTTAACGCCGCGCTCCGGTCCCACCTTCCAATGCTGAGAGGGACTCAGTATGGTACGAAATGCATTCCCCCTGCGCATCAAAAAAAAACCTACGTTAGGTACTCTATGATTCTCCTATTAATAATCACAAGCTATAAAGCCCGATTTGACAGTTCACATAAAAATATATTTAGGGATTGAAACCTGCAAACCAAGTTAACAGATTATTTATCAGGGGAAATCGATTTAAAATTATGCGACTTTGTATTGGTTTCATTAATTATAAGTTATTTTTTTTTATTGCTGAAGCAGACAGGCTGACTGCCCAATTGTGATGGAAAGTGGTTACCGTCGTCTATGGACACTAGTAATACCAGAGGTGCTACGAATGTGCGCCTTGAAGGAGAAACTAGAACCTGGCCACTGATGCCGGAACACAACTCAAAGTTGTTATGGCGGCATACCCTAGACCAGGGGTGGTAGCCATCCAGTCGGGAAAATGCCCTTCCACCTGGCTGTGGGCTGTTTTGTCGCCTCTTACGACAGGCCGTCCGGCCGCAGGAATTAGTAATCTTTTTCCGTTCCTGCACAGAGATTGTTTTTTTTGTGTCACACAAATACCTCACAAAATCGATATGCATTTTTATGATTTTACCCGTATAATATAATAGGTTGGGGAAAAAGTCTTTTCGCATATAGTATGTATGAACTTATAATAAGATCTCTTTGGCTATACCATTTGTATCTGGCTGGTTTTGGTATCATTAAAAAGTTTTAATTTTAAATAAGACAATTCCAAATTTAAATTAGGAAAATGTGTGAAGTTCATTTGTTTTTCTTATTGTTAAAATGAGTGAATCTAATGAAGAAATTCGATACATTTTACTACAAAAAAGGTAAAAATGCAACACAAGCCGCGAAAAAAATTTGTGATGTTTATGGACCTAATGCAGTATCTGTGAGAGTAGCGCAAATTTGATTTAAGCGTTTTCAATCCGGAAATTTTGATATCAAAGATGCACGTCGCTCTGGTCGCTCTGTTACGGACAAAATTGATGCCATTTTTGAAAAAGTGGAGCCAGATCGGCATAGTAGTAGTTGTTACGATGTAACCGGAGAATTGGGAATTGACCACAAAACGGTTTTGGCGCGTTTGAAAAAAGCTGGGTACACAAAAAAGCTCGATATTTGGGTGCCTCATGAGCTCACTGAAAGAAACCTAATGAACCGTGTACTCATTTGTGATTCTTTATTACGACGTAATGAAACCGAACCATTTTTGAAGAAGCTGATAACTGGTGATGAAAAGTGGATCACGTACGACAAGAACGTGCGAAAAAGATCGTGGTCCAAGGCCGGTCAGGCTTCACATACTGTGGCGAAACCCTTTTTTTTTTTTTGGCCAGAGGAAATTCTTTTGAGGACTAAGCCGCGACAGGCACAGAAGCCTGGGGGGATGTTCGCGACCCGATGTAAGAGTGTGGGATTCGCCAGATCGGGGGTGGCACTAGCGTGCCCGGTCAGAACCGGTGCCACGCTATTGCCACTCCCCAGTTAGGGATACCCACTAAAACCCCTGGGTGTTCCGTCCTGCGCCTTATGCCAGGGCTACGGGAATGCGGGATTCCCAACTCCGCATGCCCTGGCAGGCGTGGGCCTCGTTCACTAGGCCTCTTCCAATGCCAGGGGACTACGCCCCTGGCCACGACTAGGTCTTTTCCAAGTGTGGGGCGGTCTGTAACGCGCCCCACGGGAAGAGAGATAAGCGCGCGCGGAACACTCGCGCTCTCATCTCGACGGCATGTGCGGGTGAGTGAGAACCCCTATACCCCAAAGGGCCCCACCCGCGCCACCCGCTTAGAGTGGCCGAAGGTCACCATCCGACCTCCGGCGTCGAAGCGTCCTCCTTTGGCGGAAGCGGAGCAGGGAAGTACGCTCACGCTCCCGCTCCGCCTCCTCCTTCGCAAACATGACTTGCTCGCAGAAGGAGGAGACGGCGTCCCATCCGGTGGAGCTCCCGACCATGGTGCGGACCACGGCCGGGAGCGAGGTGTCAAATCCGGTGTGGGCGACGAGCTCCCGGCGCTGCTCCGTCCAGGCTGGACACTCCTGGAGTGTGTGCAGCGCCGTGTCCTCGCCGCCCGTGTCACAGTGGTGGCACCCTGACGAGGCCTCGCGGCCGAGGCGACACAGGTACCTCCCGAAGCAACCATGCCCCGTGAGGACCTGTGTCAGCCTGAACGTCAGGGTGCCGTGACTTCGTCTGAGCCATTTGTGCAGGACGGGCCTCACCACCTCAATGGTGGCGGGGCCCGCACTGGGGCGTCTGAGGCGATCTTCCCATACCCCCACGGCTACCTGGCGGAGCTCCGACCGGCACGCCTTTGTCTCGCGAGGCGCGGGTCTGGAGCCCCTGGCCAAGGCCTCTTTGCGCCACGTGTACAGTGACGCTAGGACCCTGGCTTCCAGGTCCCATGGGGGGGAACTGTGGCGAAACCCGGGTTAACTCGCAACAAGGTGATGCTGTGTGTGTGATGGGATTGGAAAGGCATTATTCATTATGAGCTGTTACCGCCAGGCAGGACCATCGATTCTGAACTGTACTGCGAACAACTGATGAGACTAAACCAAAAAGTTGAGAGAAAGCGGCCGGAATTAATCAACAGAAGGGGTGTGGTTTTTCACCATAATAACTCTAGACCTCACACATCTTTAGCCACTCAGCAAAAATTACGAGTTTGGCTGGGAGGTGTTAATGCATCTGCCGTATAGTCCTGACCTTGCACCTTCAGATTTTCACCTGTTTCGATCTCTGCAGGATTCCTTAGGCAGTGTCAGGTTAACATCAGGAGAGGACTGCCAAATCCACTTGTCACAGTTTTTTGATCAGAAGCCCCAAAATTTTTATAGCAATGGGATCACGCCCCTACCTACAAGATGGCAAAAAGTATTCCAACAAAATGGCACCTACATATTTTAGTCAAATATATATAAACTTTATAAAAAAACCTATTGAATTTTTATATAAAATGCGAAGAAACTTTTTCCCCAACCTTATATATTAAAGTGACATCGAAAGAAGAGTAATTGCAGGTAATAAGGTGAATGGGCCGCTAAACTCTTTTATGAAAAGCCAAAAAATGTCTGTAAAGGCACGCTTGGCTTTCCATCAAGGGGTGTTGGTGCCAACACTACTGCACGTCAGTGAAAGTTGGGTGTGGCAGAAGAAGCATGAAAGTAGAATAAATACAGTTGAAATGAGAGCTTTGAGAAGTATATGTGAGGTAAGCATGAATGATATGATACGGAATAGTGTAATAAGGGAACGTTGTGGATTGAAAGAAGATATATTAACAAGAGTAGAAAAAGGAATGTTAAGGTGGTTTGGGCAAGTAGAGATAGATAAAAATAGAATCACAAAGCAAGTGTATGACAGTATTGTGAATGGTAGAGTTGGTACAGGTAGACCACGACGTAAACACCATGATCAAATAATAGAAGTGTTAAAACGAGGTCAGGTAAAAAGCATATTAAATAAACGTGCATGTATGAAGAGGTTAATGAAAGTAGATGAAGCTAAAGTTGTTTGTCAGGATCGTCGCAAGTGGAGATCTATAGTCTCTGCCTACCCCTATGGGAAACAGGCGTGATAATATTTAGGTATGTATGTAATATATATTTATTCAATCGTTTTTGTTTTCAACAATTATCTTATATTGTTTTAGCATAAATAATGTAAGGTTTTTGAATAAATATGTATAAAGTTTTTTTCCTGAATCGAATTGAGTTAATGAACTAAAACAGCCCCTTGGAAACAATACTAAAATTAAAAATAAGAACGTAACTGTTTTTGGGACTTGCGTCATCATCAATACGACATATCAGAATTAGTAAAAATTTCATATTATTTCGTTATTTGGAGGAAAATAATAATTGAAATATGTTTTAAAACATTAAATTGTACAATGCACCAGTAAAAAGATAATATATATTACCAACTAAATAAATTAATTGTTTATTGGCTTTCAATTTTGTTGATTTCATTCAGTTACGTTTTATGAACATTCTGTGTCGAATCGGGCTTTTAATTTTCGGGCGCGTGCCTACTGGAACTCACAATGCCCCTTTAGCCGTTCCACATAGCAACCTCGGAGGTTTTGGTCACTATGAAAACGTCACTAACTCACTAATGACGCCACAAATTTCTCTCTCAACAACCCATGTCAAGAGCTGGATCGAATAAACCGTTCTACTTGAGTTTACGCCCGCAAGCAGGTGGAACCGCAAAAATCACGATCGTTATAATCATCGTGTGGAACGTACCGTTTGTGATTATGATTTATGAAAATTGAATTTTTTTGGTTATTAAATTTGACATAATGGTAGATAAAGGAACTAAGTTCATACAGTTTTGTGTGATGTATTAATTATTAAATAAATAAATTACTCAAAAAAGGTTAATGTAAGAAATAATTCAGTTTTAAAATAATCTTGCAGCGAAAGCTAGATCCAAAAAATAAATTTCAGCTAAATAGGTCTTTAACTTACTCTAAACATGTTTCTATTAATGACATATTTCGCCAACAGTTGAGATAGATAAAATGCTTTTTTAGGAATTTCGCAGCTAAAAATAGTCTACGTACGTCGTCTCTACAGAGCCCTTTAATGTCCAACCTTTAAATTGCATACTTATAGGCATTGTAGGTACATAATAATATATAGAAAGATGAATGTACTATATAAGTTTTATCTATGGAATAGACTATAACGGTGTACATTTAAAATCTATCCGCTATATCTTTAATATAACTATTATAATTTTCTGTAGCTATTTACCAACTACAATTACTAGAGAGTTGTGAACCGGAAACCCAGGGATCAGCAGCCAATTACTACGAACGTTAAACTACATCACCTATAATACAAAATCTACTTCTTTAATTTCCCAACTAGATACTACTGTAAATATACAAACTTTATTGAATGATCCTTCGAGCCGGATTATTTATATGAAATGACTTAAGCAGGCCGCAGCGTAAACGTTTTCTGTGTGTTGAACCATACAGATGAATAATATGACGATAGTGTAAGTTTTCCGTTTTTACCCCGTGTTCCGTGATCATAATAATTTTTGATATTTTTGGTATTATGTACATGCATCACGTGCAAGAAAAACGCATGTGCGTACTATTCATGGAGAAACGTGACTAGTTAAGTGACTAGCCCACTGCAATGTTATCTGTATGATGGTTAAACTTGATTAATAGTGGCGATTTTGTGATATTATTTATTTTCATTCGTTAATAACTTGCGAAACTGGCTAGTTAAGTCCTTATCATCGATTGAACAGATTTTTTTCAGTTAAACAATAAGTTGTCGATTCAAGGCGGGTCCTATATCTTACCGACCGTTCATTTGCCTTACTACGGTTAAAATTTGACATAAGCTCCATACATTTTATGTCAAAATTATCCAATTACTTAACTAATGCAAATGTACTAGTAAATTAGGTTTTAAATACAATAAAATTGTGATCTAATGAATTGAAACTGGAACATCAATGTCTAGATGTCCGTATGTTTGAAGAGGAATGATTGATTTTGAAAAGAATACTACATTGGCAGTACCTACAGACCTTGTTTGTATTTACCGCTGTCGTCAGACAGATGCTATAGGCATAGGTACTATTGCCAGGTCGAAATCGAGGCGATTAGGGCCCGGGTTACCGAGGCCATGATCGAAACTTGGAACGAACATTTTGAGTCCCCCGAAGCTGGAGCGGAGACGGTGGAAGCCATCCGTCCCCACCTATAAATGGGTCTCCTGGAAACACGGGACCCTAATGTATAGGATGACACAGATACTTGCCGGGCATGGGTGCTACGGCAAGTTTCTGCATCGTATTGTGGCGCGGTACGCCACCCCACTATGCAAGGAGTGCGGTGCACCCCTCCACTCAGTGTTTCATACGCTCGTGGAGTGCGCTCCTTAAGGACCCCAGAGGTTCTCCTACTCCAGGTTGAGGTAGGACCGGTGGACTCGTTGAAGAGCATGGTTGAAGCCATGATACATAGCGATTCCCACTGGCAGGCGGTTTCCTCCTCTTGTGAGTCAGTAATGACTCGGAAAAGTTTCGCCGGGCTTGAGGACCGCCTCCTCCCACCCCCGTCTTGCGTACGCTCCTCGCGGCGGACAAGAATAAGAGGGCGGCCGGCCATCGTTGACTAATGTCCGGAGGTCATGGACGTTGTGCAGACGCAGCCCGCGGAGGTGATGGGTCCCCCACCCTACCTTCCTCAAAAAGAATGGGTAGAAAACGAAAATGGCGTCGGCGCCCGGGCCCTCTGGGGTCTCCGCAACAGCGTAGTTTCCCCTACTGAGGCCCAAACCCGGGCCCCAGGCTCCAACCACCACCCATCCCGCCACCCCTGCACCCGCTCCCCCTCAGGGGAACGAAAACGCAGGGTCGAAAGAAAGGGCATCGTCTCGCGGGGAGAGGGGAGTGAGAACCGCCCTCTCCCCGCGTAAAAATCCCCACCGAAACCACCGCCGAAAAAGAAGCCGTCCGTACTTAGTTAACATAAAATTAACGGAGCCGAAATCGGCAGCACTAATCAGCGAACTGCTGCCGGAGGCCCAAGAAAAAGGCGTTACCTACCAGGAAGTCTGAGAGTCCGTCGTTCGCAGAAAGGGCGAAGGAGGAGGATGCGTACGCGGGCCCCATCCGCAGATGGCGGATAGGCGGTCACGGTGATGTAACATTGTTCTAGATCCCGTGATGCCTCGTAAAAACGCAGGAATAGGGGTGCAAGTTCAGGTTTAGTGGGTAGTTCGGCGGCCGGTTTCTCGCGCAATTTTCGCCTCGGCAAAATGAGTGTGGAGGACCGACCGCTGAGAGTCCACGTTTCCCTCGGCATGCTTCTGAGCATGCAGTGAGTCTTCCCCAGAAGCCCGAGGACATGTCAGACATTCCCCTGCGTTATCAAAAAAAAGGCTGTGATAATGCAAAAAATTGGCTAATTTTTTTCATATTCGTGTTACACTAGGCACCAATTAGAGTTACACAACAGATGTTACTTGATTTTCAATGTATTTAAAACAACATCAAACAATTTATCAACTTATGATTATATTATCCAATGACACAGCAACATGTCGAACATCAAAACATCATTGAGTTGCTTATGGTCCAACATCCCAGTCACCCGAGACTTACGTGATTTTAGGAAAGATGAAATTTTTAGTATCGGTAGTTTAACATAAACTTAGAAAGGAATGGATACTCGCTAAGCTGAAAGCGGGGCCGTTTTTCAGGTAGCATGTATCAAAGGTGGAAAAAAACTATGCTAACTTACGTCAAAGTAGCAAGGCTAGTTTTTACATATTATGTCATATATGATATTGTTATAAACAAAGATATACAGTTGCCAGACACTTCCTGTGGGCCATAACTTTTGACAGACACTTGAAAAAAGAATGTGGGAACTTACGTCATTTTAGGAAGGCTGAATTTTATATATATTATCAAGTATATTTTAAAATATTTTCCAATGAGCCAGACAAATCTGACGGGCCAAAAATCCTCCCAGACTCGTTAAGCATTCCGCTGTGCGAGGAAGCTTATAAGGTGACGTTGTTATCGACACGTTGACAGACAAATGTATCATTCTCTGTCTCTAACAATGAATCTATCAATGAGAAGATATCCTGTTCAAGCGAAGACGAAGAAAGCGACAGTTCGGTAGAAAACGGCCTTTCCGCAAATAAAACAGTTTTAAGTGGCGCCGACTCGGGGAGGGAGCCCTATGTCCAGAAGTGGACTGCAGTAGGCTGACAACGATGGTGGGAAATCATGATACAGCTTTTTAAACGTGACAGAGTTCTGTTAGAATAATTATCTTAATTACAGCTCTTAGGGCCGACTCGACTGGTGAGATACCACGCTCTCACAGAATATCGGCTTAAAACGGTAAACCTTGAGCTAATTGTGTTTAAAATGATGAGTGAGATTTCCGATGGCCCACTTGCCACTCCCTCTATCCTATATTCCCAATCCAATCCTCCCAAGCCATTTCCCTATCCCATCCCTCCTATTACATCCACTTTAACCATCATATAGACTGGCAACGCGTTGGCTCCGGCATTGATGTTGCAAATGTCTGTGGGTAACGGTAACTATTTTCCATTAGATGGGCTGAAAAATAATCATTAAATCGTAACAAGATCATCATTTCTATTTCATAAATGTATTTTTTACACATTTGCTCAAAAAATACATTTACGAAGCTTGTATTAATTGTTCGAAATTTAAAAAGTACACACCATACAACGGAAAGTGCGGTAAAATAGGTACTCTCATCTAAGTACCTATTTTACCGTACTCCGTGTGGTGGAATAGCTATTCCTATATACCTAAGTACCTTTTAAGGGGGGAAAAAATATATAAGAATTTCACCAAGTAGTTTCATATTAGGAGAATAAATAAGCTGAATGATCGAACCTCCTTAGAAGCGGTTCTGATCAATACATTTGCCTCACTTTAATACTATACAGAAAACGAGACGAAAGATTCTAATTTTCATCACGCACTTCTGACGCCATGGTAAATACGCGCCATTTTCATATTAAAAATGTTAAAAATTTTGTGACTTTCCGACTGACATTTGTTTGTTTCATTACCTCTTGTACTGTTTTCTCACAAATGTGTTGAAAAAGTTTTATGACACTCGTGCTTTTTTTTGTTGGTTTATACAAATTCGTTTGTGACAGCCAACTTACCGCACTAGTAACTTAGATAAAAAAATCCTTGAAGCTTCCCGTATTTAATGAGCACCAAACAGCCGTCAGGCACTCTCAACATTATTTTCCACGAACCAAACTATAGACTATAGGTAATACATACCTTTGTAAATAATAATTCTTAATTTTATGAATAGGTACTTTAAGATATAATAAAACAATTCTAGAACAAAAGAAACCGACTTCAAGAGTAAATAAAAGACCGAAATAACTATTTTTGACCTTTTTATCTTGAAGTCAGTGCGAACCAAAACATAAAAGTTACTGTATTTTGCATTTTTTTCTGTTATTTTTTATGTTTTATTACCAAATTCAAAAGCTGTAGAAAATATTTCTTTCTTTCTGATTTTTAGTTACTCGTAAAGTTGATTTCTTTATTATTATTATTATTATTCTGAAGCTACAGAATTTAAAGAATTATGAAAATCGGTTCAGAAACAAAAAAGTTATGGTTGAACATACATAAAAAAAATTACATGACGGATTCCTCCTTCTTTAAAGTCGGTAAAAATACTAGAAACAATTAGCCCTAATTATTCTCAATTTGAATGTATCTGCGCACGCCTTTGCTTGCAGCTAATATCGCAGCCGCCATAAAGTTTGCATCGAACTATACTTGATACCTGAAAAACGGCCCCGCTTTCAGCTTACTGAGCATCCATTCCTTTCAAGTTTATGTTAAACTATCAATTTCAAAAAAATTTCATCTTTCCTAAAATCACGTAAGTCTGGGGTGACTGGGATCTCACTCTATTAATTATGCATCCAGTCTAGCTCATTGTAAGATGATTCAATCAAGAAAAATGATAGGTTAAAAAAATTGAAATATTTACATTATTACCTACTCTGATTTTTCCAAATGCCAGTGTTAACTTGGAAAAGTTCTAAAATTACAATACGATTTTATGCTAATGCTTACTGGTACAAAATAATAGTATTGTAAAATGATATAAATATGGGCTGTTAAACATTGAACATATGGAAATAAATTTATTATACATTTTTGAAACTAAACAAAACAAACAGCTAAAATTAAACTTCTTTCATTTCCCTTTTTTAATATTCAAAAATATTTTGACAAATATGATTACTTTTACTTAGACAAACAAGACTTTTATTTGTATCAAGTTACATCTCTCCGCGATAACATAATTCCCGTGATAATTTGACGCCCAAAGACAGACGTGAGTGATACTATGGGGGTTCCTATTTAACTTTAAGTATTGAAACTTTAAAAAATGTCCTGTTTATCCCCATTGTCAGAAGTACATGTAATTTCAAGGCCTCTAGTTTATTGAGTTTTACTTATTTACATAAGTTTACAGTCCATAACCAATAAAAACATGTTTTTGGGATAAAGTAAATGTATCCTATGTTCATTCTTGTTTTACAATAATTGTGAAAAGGATGTATATATTTTATATATCTAATACTAAAATGATATCAATCTTTATCACTCATTTAAATTGAAGAATATCTTATAAAAACTCCTATTTTACAAAATAAAAGATTATGTTCATCCTATTTGATATATTGAAGTATACAATTATATCAAACTAGCTGTGCCCGCGACGTCGTCCGCGTGGAATTTGTTGTCAAAACCCCCCGATTTTGAAACATTCTTCATTGGTGCTCCGCTCCTATTGGTCTTAGCGTGATAAGATATAGCCTATAGCCTTCCTCGATAAATGGGCTATCTATAACACTGAAAGAATTTTCAAATCGGACCAGTAGTTCCTGAGATTAGCGCGTTCAATCAAACATACAAACAAACAAACAAACTCTTCAGCTTTATATATTAGTATAAGATTTCACAACAAATTGTAGATTCTCAAGACACATGATTTGCATTGGCTTCACGGCAACAAACTTCCAAATAAAATTATTTCCACATTTATATACATGTGAACAACATGGCTTAAAAACTAATATATTTAATTAAGATAATTCAAATGTACATCATTTCAGCCATAGATGACATCTTTTTAGGTATATGTACCAAAGTCTCAAAATAACTAGCTAACTCATCAATTGTGATATCACATGGAGGATTGAGTGCTTGTTGTGAGCATGTTCCTGTACCACTTCTGCTGCTTTGGGCACTCTCTTTACTGTCTCTAGCAGATGACATTTCACTCTTCCACCATTTCAGTTCATCTGTTGACTGCCCAGCTTGTTCACTTTGGTCCTTTATTTCAGATGATATTTTCAATTGATTACAATTTTGAACAAGTGTAGACAGATTCAATGAGTCCATATGCACATTGTCTTGTGCCACTTGGAAAGCATTTTTGTTCAATAATTCATCACTCTCTTCTTTATCTAAAGAAATATTCTGACTGCAACCTTTTTTTAATAACTGTAATATAGGTTCTTTAATTATCTTATTTGGTTTGTTTTTGCACATATGCAGTTTTTTACTTTTATCACACATGCATGAACATTTAGAGACCTTAGAAATTTTTTGCTTTCTTAGATTTCTTCTTTGTTGTGTTGTATGAGAAAATGGATTATCATTATTTTTAATCTTGTTTAGTTTATAGGGCTCTATTTGTAATCTGCCTAGCTCTAATCCCAACATAACATCTTCCTTCGCCATTTTACTGAAAATTGCAAGTCATCATAAACACTTTAAACACAGTTACTATAATAATAAAACGAAACCAATTAGTTTGAAATAATTACTACACCAATATTAACCAATTAATTGGCTACATAAATATACATACTAAAATTACAATTATGTAAGCGAGATTATTATTTATTTTGATGTTTATTTGTTGTTTAGTTCCTGTTTTCAGTTTATAATTCTAACGAAATTCGTAAGATAGCATTTAAAAGACCTCACATGATGAAGCAATACTATCCAAGAGACATAAAATGAAGGATTATCAAATCATATTATATAAATACTAGGACATGCCCGCGACTTCGTTCACGCTTGACTTGAAATCCCCGCGGGATTCTCGGGACACCAAGTACCGCAGCATTATAAAGAAGGAATGTAAGCTGTCATTTTAATGAAAACTGTACCGGACTAAGCAAATTTTTATGCACCCAAACAACTACATATATATGTATATATATATATCCCTATTTAATATTATAAATGCGAAAATAACTGTCTGTCTGTCCGTCTGTCTGTTTCGTTTTCACGGAAAAACTACTGGACCGATTTGGCTGAAACTCAGTATATATATATTTTCGATTCCAAGTATGAACGTGGGATACTTTTTATCCCGAAAAATGGGATAATCTCCGGGATAAAAATATATTTGTCTCTCTGTTTGTTATGCTTTTACAGAAAAACTATTGGACCGATTTGGCTGAGATTCTGTATACTTAGTCTGGCCATAAATACTGTTACAATTAAAAAGAAACAAAATATTACATTTGAATTTGGAATGTCATTTTTATATGATTGTTCATTGTGTTTTCTCATTTTGGCGCCAATACATTTTACAACATTTTGCGATATTAAAATGGAGTGGGGCGATAAAAGAACTGAATCACTGTGATTGCATTACACAAAGTAGGTATGGAGCCGAATGCAATTTTCAAAACTCTTCATACGCTTGGTATTAGTCAAATGTTTGTGTACTGGGCTATTAATAGGTACAATGAGACCTCCTCTGTTTGTGACAGAAAAGATCTGGCCATCCACGTAGTGTTCGTATGAAAAAGGTGGTCAAAGCAGCATTAACCTAGATCAGAAGCTCCACTGGGGCGCTCATATATCTAGTCTCTCAGGAAAACTTAGTTCTGCTGCATATGCGGTAAGAAGAGTTAGCCAGTTCACTGACGAAGAGACTGCTAGACTAGTTTATTTTAGTTATTTTCAGTGTCATGTCCTATGGTATTTTACTTTGGGGCAACGCTGTTGACTTAGAGACCATATTTGTTTTACAAAAAAAAAGAGCCGTAAGATCAATTTACAACCTCCGCCCTCGGGAGTCTCTTAGAGAATGCTTTAAGGAAATCAATATTATGACGGTCGCCTGCCAATATATCTTTAATAATATAATTTATATTCGTAATAATTTGAGTGCCTACAAGCAGTATAAGGATGTTCACAATTTCAACACCAGGCATTGTAATAGACTGATATTGCCATCTTTTAGATTACAAAAAGTACTGTCCTCTTTCTTGGGGGTTGGTATACGCTTCTTCAATAAGATTCCGAGTGAAATGTTAGATCTGCCTTTCACTAAATTCAAAACCAAATTAAAAAGCATCTTGCTAAAAAAGGGATACTACACTATTGAAGAATACTTAAATGACAAAAATTCATTTACATAGCAGCTCGCTCTAACATCTTATACTATATTTTGTATAATGTTGCCAAGCTTGTAAGGGATTTATGGAGATATATTGCAGCATGACATTTTAGTATGTCATGTCATTATTATAACTTTCATAATATTTTTCTTTCCTTTTATTGTGTCTTGGTCTTATTGAGTATGCACTGTTTGCTACAACTCTATTAATTCTTCAAAAAGTAATTCTGTAACATACTTCTGTATAAAACTTATTAAAAAAAGACAACTTGAGATATAAATAGAATAAGAAACTTAAAGACAAACAATATTTAGCTAGACGTGTTGCTGGGGAGTTTCTTGCCGCTTCTTCTCCTTAACAGCAATAACACGTTGCGAAGCGGTATACATAGAATAGGAAGAAAAATTAAATTTTAACTTATATATATGACCTTCAAAAAGTGTTCTCCAGTGGAACTTATTTTGAATAAATGACCTTTTTGTCCTTTTTGATCTTTTTGTCTTTTTGTAGTTTTCATAGACGGGGGATAGATAAATAAAACTAGGACGGTTTGAAGTAGAGGATGAAAGTTTGGATGAGACCAATTATTATAAATATATTCTCAAGTTTATCTCGATATGTCTTTCTATACCGGATCGGTTTTATTGTAATTTTGTTTAAATGTAGTTTTAATGCCAAAAAATGGACATATATATATATACTCATGCCCAGGAGATCGGATAGTTTGCGATATAAAATTAAATGAATTTTCCGGGTGCAAATAGTAGTAACATAAACATTTTGTATAATGTAACCTGTATTAACGCCTGCTTTTTAAACAAGAAGCACCGTCTAGAGGTTGCGTTTAACTCTAGTATATATATATATATATATATATATATATATAGTTGTTTAGGTGCATGAAAATTTGCTTAGTATATATTTTTCTATAATCTTATAAAATTCTAAACAAGCCTTGTCTGTACATTGAAGCTATTTAAAAAAAACAAGTGGAATAGACTATATAAGCGATGGAGAACACGATACTACTATTAATATTTCTCGTCTGTTAGTCGGTTTGTCTATTCGGAATTCACGTGAAAACTACTGGCTCGATTTCGATGCGGTTTTCGCTGATCGATAGCAAATTTTTACGATTTAAAATCTTCGCTACATTTAATCCCGGGAAACCCGCGGGAATTTTCCCGGAGGCGGATTGTAATTGTTAAGGTGCATAAAAATTAGCTTATTCCGACAGTTTCCACTAAAACGATAGCTACGGTACTACTTTGTGTTCCGGGAATCCCGCGGGAATTTCAAATCAAGCGTGAATGAGTCTTCTAACCTATATTTAAAAAGTTTCGATCTGTTTATAATAAATAAATACGCCCTATAACTATACTCAGCTACATATCCTAATATTATATAAAATTTGCCATCGATCAATGAAAAAATCACATTGAAATTCAATTTATTTTTTTAATTGGCTAGATTAAAAAATAAATAGAATTTTAAACCATTCCCAGAAAAATTCCCGCGGGATTCTCACGATAAAAATAGCGTAGATTTTAAGTTTAAGAATTTGCTGTCGATCAGTGAAAACCGCATCGAAATCGACCCAGTAGATTTTACGTGACTCCTGAACAAACAGACAAAGAGACAAAATTAAACAAAAAATGCATCGTGTTTTCCGTCGTTTATATGGTGTATTCCAGTTGTATTTTTTTTCAATAGCTTCCAATGTACAGACATAGCCTTTTTAGAATTTTATAATATTATAGAACAGAATCCAATTCCTGTTCCAATTGTTTTGTTGTAGCTTCAATATACAAACATTTAATAATATTTTATATTTACTGTAGAATTACATTCCGCGCGGCTGGGCCGCGTGAAAAACCCTAAGTAGTAGCTCTATGTTACTTATCTAAAAACTTAATTAGGTTTCTATATATGTACTAGAGTTTCCCCTAGTACCGAGTCAAACTCTAGTACGTGCCTCTTGTTTAAAAAGCAGGCGCTAATATAGGTATTTCATTATACCATAGTTTTATGTTAGTGCTCTTTGGCCTTGGACAATTTTTCACGTCACTTCATTTTATATCGCAAGTTATCCCATCTTCCAGCATGAGAAGTATGTATGTCCATTTTCGGAATTAAAACTATATGTCAACTAATTTACAGCACAACCGATCCAATACTTCAGTAGTTTTAGTTAATAGCATTTTTCATAGATGATGAATTTTTATATCTATAAACTTGAGAAATGACTGGTCTCTCTTACAAACTTGCATCCTCTACTATTTCAACCCAATATAGTTTTATGTAGTTGTATTTCAACTTTTATTTATCTATCTTTCTATCTGAAAACTACAAAAATGATCAAAATTGCCACAATGGCCGAAATAACTGGAATGGTCAAAATGACTGAAATGACGAAAATAGAAAATCACAAAAAAAACTATCCTACTTTCTGAGATAACTTTTACAAAAATCTATCCCATTATCTGGAATGAAAAGTAGCCCTTGTCCACCCTCAATATTAAAATTACATATATAAGTAACGTATTTCAGCCAAATCGATCCAATAATTTTTCCCTAAAAGTATAACAATCAGAGATATAAATATATTTTTATCCCGGAAACTACGCATTTTGGAGATAAAAAGTATCCTATGTTCATTAGGGTGGGTCACGGATAAATGTGTTGCTAGACACCTTAAAAAAAATCTCACCAAATATGAGCTCTTAATTTCAATAGGAAGGTCCTCCACAATAGAGTTTTTGATATTTCCTTAGTCCAAGAGAAAAAAATCATATCTCCGTTAGTAATTGAATTAGCAGCAAAATTCTCTATACTTTTCTGTAGGAAATTGAACGCTCTACAAAAAAGGTCTCTTACTTTTTTATCGCAAATGTCACCATTTAACAAATATTGAAGATTAAAGTTTGATTATTTTCAGACAAATTTCTTTTTTGCTTATGAATTTTGTAACTCATGAACAAATAAAGTTTATAAAATGGGCCATATATATTTTTGTAGGAAATTGAACGCTCTACAAAAAAGTCTCTTACTTTTTTATCGTAAATGTCACCATTTAACAAATATTGAAGATTAAAGTTTGATTATTTTCAGACAAATTTCTTTTTTGCTTATGAATTTTGTAACTCATGAACAAGTAAAGTTTATAAAAAGGGCCATGTATATTTTTGTAGGAAATTGAACGCTCTACAAAATTGTTCTCTATTGCTTAGTCAATTAAATTGAGTGTTTGGATACATTCTGTAATTTTTTAGGCCTAAAACTTTACTGTTTCTTGTTAAATTCATTACAATAACAATGAAACTAAGTCTATATTGTCTACACAACTGCCTAGAAAAGCATACAGATGAGTCGAAGCCAACCTGATTTGAAATAATATAATGTCTGACATGTTGTTTATGACTAAGTAGATATTTATTAGTAAATTGAAAGAATGTGATTGTAGCACCATATATTTTGCTATTCCCTCTATTCCAGGTAAAACACATCTTTTAATCAGCATAAAACGCATCCTTAATGTTAATTCGAGTTATAAACAAGTGTTATGTCGAGTTTCATTTATATAATAGGTTGGGGAAAATTCTTTTCGCATATAGTATGTATGAACTTATAGTAAGATCTCTTTGGCTATACCATTTGTATCTGGCTGGTTTTGGTATCATTAAAAAGTTTTAATTTTAAAGAAGATAATTCCAAATTCAAATTAGGCAAATGGGTGATTTTCATTTGTTTTTCTTATTCTTAAAATGAGTGAATCTAATGAAGAAATTCGATACATTTTAAAATTTTACTACAAAAAAGGTAAAAATGCAACACAAACCGCGAAAAAAATTGTGATGTTTATGGACCTAATGCAGTATCTGTGAGAGTAGCGAAAACTTGGTTTAAGCATTTTCAATCCGGAAATTTTGATATATAAAATTGATGCCATTCTTGAAAAAGTGGAGCAAGATCGGCATATTAGTAGTTACAATGTAGGTGGAGAACTGGAAATTGACCACAAAACGGTTTTGGCGCATTTGAAAAAAGCTGGGTACACAAAAAAGCTCGATATTTGGGTGCCTCATGAGGTCACTGAAAGAAACCTAATGAACCGTGTACTCATTTGCGATTCTTTATTACGACGTAATGGAACCAAACCATTTTTGAAGAAGCTGATAACTGGTGATGAAAAGTGGATCAAGTACGACAAGAACATGCGAAAAATATTGTGGTCAAAGGCCGGTCAGGCTTCACAGACTGTGGCGAAACCCAGATTAACTCGCAACAAGGTGATGCTGTGTATGGTGGGATTGGAAGGGCATTATTCATTATGAGCTGTTACCACCAGGCAGGACCATTGATTCTGAACTGTACTGCGAACAACTGATGAGATTAAAGCAAAAAGTTGAGGGAAAGCAGCCGGAATTAATCAACAGAAGGGGTGTGGTTTCTCACCATGATAACGCTAGACCTCACACATCTTTAGCCACTCAGCGAAAATTACGAGAGCATTTTTGGTTCAGGCTCAATTGGCTGGGAGGTGTTAATGCATCCGCTGTATGGTCCTGACCTTGCACTTTCAGATTTTCACCTGTTTCGGTCTCTGCAGAATTCCTTAGGCAATGTCAGGTTAACATCACGAAAGGACTGCCAAAACCACTTGTCGCAGTTTTTTGATCAGAAGCCACAAAATTTTTATAGCAATGGGATCACGTCCCTACCTACAAGATGGCAAAAAGTTATCCAACAAAATGGCACCTACATACTTTAGTCAAATGTAAATAAACTTTATATAAAAACCTTTTGAATTTTTATATAAAATGCGAAGAAACTTTTTCCCCAACCTAATATGTTCAGTAATTTCCAAAAACGATGTGATCACAGCACAATCTTTTTGGCTATTTTTGTCTATCCCACAGAAACAACATTATTTATCAGGATGAAAAGTATCTTAAATTACCCCTGTGATATAAGTTAGCTCCATTTCAAATTTCATTTAAATTCAGTAGTTTTACATGATGCTTTAACAGACAGACAGACAGACAGAAAGAAAAACACACAAAAATTCTATCAGAATCTGTTGGTCCGAATTAGCCCCCCTGACTTTTTCACATTTTTAAAGGCATTGTATTATAGCATCAAAAATGTTTAAATAATCTTTGACTATTTCAGAAGTAGATTGGAAATTCATAAATATTTCCAGAGCATACATTAACATTAAATAGACACAAATTAATTATTATAAGTTTTAAATAAAATTAATATATAGTAAAGTGCAGTGGTGTTACATTATTCATTTGATCAATTTTAAGAAGTCTCTTTGGTTGGCATATGTTGTGCCCCATACATATTTACCAGAAATCACTATTGTCTGTTCTGTTGACTTTGTCATGAAAATTTCAATTTAGTCCTACTCCTTATTCATAAACATATAATTGAGTTTGCTTGGGTAAATCTATAGATGTTTGATACACAAATTTTAAGTAGCGGGGTGATGGAGTGGGGAGGGGGGAGGAATACTTATCCCTACTACATCCCCTATGGTCCAGAGATCATGAAATATTATTTTTTTAATAAACATAACCTCACATATTTTTCACTAATATTGCACTTATATCATAGGTCTAAAGTTGAACAATCCTTTCAAAGTCCAAAAGAAACCCGGTAATCAACAGAAAAGGACCAACGAAAAACAGTGTAAGTCGTCAAAAAATGAAGAAAAACAAGGCACATTCTACAAGCACTTTCACAATATACTACAAGAGTAACCATAAAAATATTCAAAATGGCGACCAATAAAGACGAAATTATAAATCATGTATATAAAATAAATAGTAGATGGTTAGAACCAACTGGTTCTGGCATTCGCCAGGCGCTATAGTGGCATGCTTGTTTTGCTCACTCGGCTTGTGCGCTTTGGTCTGAAGCTAACCTAACCTAAATCACTGTTCTAGTCACTGGTGGCGACCTTTCACCAACCATCACAAAAATATTAGTAAAAAATAGGAAAGATTAAGTTTACCAAAAATTAATATTTCAAGAACTCCAGACCATAGGGGTTGCATAAAGAACAAGTATACCTTCCCAATTACCCACTCCGCACACCCGCTACTCAAAATTCGTGTGCTGGATATCTGAATAGCAGCCGTTTGTCTGTTTGTTCTTTCTACAAGGCTTTACATTTGAAATTATTTTGGTAATTTTTTTTTGTATTTAGTTTATATCTAAAATTTCAAAATTTCGTAGCGAAAAGAACCGAAGATAAGCAAGCAAATCCACGGAAACGTTCTAGTACTTAAAACTTACGATATATTTTTATAATCTGATTAAAGTTATCCCAACACTCAACTACAATAACCGTATTTTTTGCTAATCTATGTTAAGAAAACTTTAAGGTTACACACGAAAACAATAATATTTATAGATGTAAAATCTTTTTGTTGTCAAAAATGGGTGTCATTCCAATTCTAACTACATATTGCAAAGGAGTGTATTTGTATTAAACCTACATATGTTATCTTTAAACTCACCTTCTGTATTATAATTTATAACGAGTTATTAAAATTAGAAAAGAATATCTGCACAATCGTTTACCCATCAGCAAACAACACAAAAACACCACAGGAATTTGTTTTTGTTTCCAAATTTCAATAACTTCACATATAAATACTTCGTCAATAAATTTGACAATAATGACATCATGACATGACAGTAATTTTATTATTAATGTCAATCTCTAATAAGTGATAAAGACAGACAACCGTTTATGGCGGGAAATTAAGGGTGATATGATTTTTTTTTCTTCTTTAATGGCTTCCGCGGTTAGCGTTGAGCCACGGACAAATCTTAATCATCTTGAAGAATTTATTTTTAACATATGCAGTATCATCATACAGAAAACAGGGTTTTTATTTTTAATATAGAATTAAAACGAGGAAACTTTTTATGGTGTCTATGATTTTGACAATGTTATTATTGAAGTATAATTATTTATCATTTCTTTTCATATATCGTTTTCTGATTATTAAAGCCTAATTTGCAAAGGTAGTATCTTATTTGTATCACTTTTATTTATCTACAAAAAATAAAGCGTAAACAAAGGAATTTGGACAGGAGAAGTTCAGAGAAAGACCTGGAAAGTCTAATGAGTAATATTATATATTTATGTACAAATGTACTATTAAATTAAAATAAATAAATAGTTATGTAAGAAAAAAATTTAAATCTTAACATCATTATTTATAATAAACATATCTAATAAACGATAAATAAAATGATTATTTGATGATAAAAGGATTTGAATAGAAGTGGGTAAAGAATGTTGAGGTTGGATGGAACGGCCAGAGGAAATTAAGAAGAGCGGAGTACTTTTAAAATGGGTTTATTTAATACACATACACATTACATGTCAGCAGGGAGCCATTACGAGAACACATTATTGATGGAACAGGAAGCTTAACAATAGACAAACCTAAGTCTATCAATAGACAAGCTCTAGTGATGTGCCATTGTTTCTCCAACAAAGGAATAAGGAGCAGTGAGTGATCGTATTTCGTATAGTTTTTTATTCATTTTTATTATTTCAGGAGTTCAGCAGACAGACAGACAGCCCACTTGATGGAAAGTGATTACCGTCGCCTATGGACATTTGCAACACCGAAGGTGCTAGTTTAGGAAAAGTTGATTCACATCCTTCATTTCATCAAATTCGCATAATTCACTGGTAACTATACCAAACTTAGCTAGATGGGCAGATGTAAAACATGACCTATTCTCATTCGAATTAAGATACACCATAGAACCAAGGTTTCAAAGGAATTTCGGATTGAACTGATTTAAAAAATCTGCCTTTGTTATTAGAAAGATTAGACCACGCCTTACTCCACGAACCACGTAGGTACATTTTGGGTAGGACTGCGAGGTCATGAGAGTATGTTTTATAATAAGCTTTATCGCCACATTTAGTAGCATCATTAGCAAGCCTATCAGCTCTCTCATTTCCTCGTATGCCCTTGTGACCTGGTATCCACGCAAAGATAATAGAATAACCGCTTTGTATACATTTTAGAATCAAATTTCGAGTTTCTATAATTAACGGGCTAACAAGTTTAGTTTTAAATACATATTTACTTAAATATTGTTACGAGTTGCGAGTTGCGAGGACTCGAATTAAAGTGCCGTATGAATTATTATAGAGTTTATTAGAACTATACAAGCACGTATAACACAGGGACAAATATAACTGAACACAACAAATCCAAACATAATGCAGAGGGTCGTAATTCAATAAAACGCGCAAAGTCCGTCACTCACCGATTGTACACACCTCATACTTAGATCGTTGTTATCGCTCGACCGCCTGCTCTCTCCATCAAGCCATCGTTTTATACTGCACAAAGCAAATATGCCCGGCAAGCGTTGACGTAATTTCCTAAAAATCGTAATCCGTACACCTGGTTAATTATGCCTGCAAGCGGCCATAAACGAGTACAATAGACTGTTCTCCACAATAACCAATAGATAAGTGATTAAAAGATGGTCATAAAAGGATTACAATTAGTTTAAATGCCGACGGGTAATAAAATGTGTTTTTATAGATATGCAGGTGGATTTTGTTTTTGTCGGAACTTAAGTTGTAACAATATTAAAGAGCACTCACTGAGTGCGAAAAGATAACTATGTTTTATAATTTTAAAAGAAGGATATATTCTACCGCTATATACAAACCTAAATATTCACCGGTGAAAACTGAGCTTTCAGGAGGTAATTTAACCTTATGAACTATATCATACTGTGAGTGATACATTGCAACCTCACTATACCATCTGTGGAACGTTTTAACGCATCAATAGAAATATGATACCAGTTGACGTTAGCGTTGTTGAATTCAGAATTCAAAACAGAGTTGCAAGTATGATAGGTTTCAAAAGTTCTTTCACTTATGCCCAAATTCAGACGAATATCAGGCTTAACAATCAGAGCTTCATATTCGGAAGTGTAGAGAGGAAAACGTTTTAAGTTGTGAATAGGGGCTTCAATAGGTAACAATTTATGAAAACTTGCTTAAGCAAGGAGAAGACTTTTCGGACCAATAACTAAATGAAGTAATCTCATCGGAAAGGGATCTCAATTTGGATAATAATGGATGGTTACCAGATTGTATGCAGCGGAATAAATAATTATCTGAGAGAAACTCTTAAAGTAAAACTAATAAAGGCATAAATTGAATAATACGAGTTTAATTGTAGCTTAGATGTATGTATTACATGGAATAAAATATTATAAAGAAGTGAAACCATCATTTTGTTATTATTCTTTTAAAGATGTCAAAAGATCCCTATTCCTTTTATCTAAGGAGGTTCTATACCTTCACCTATAAAGAGATTTGATATACAAACTCTTAGGAGAAACTGCATTCTAAGATGCAGAGGGGCATCAACACATTCCACTTGTATATAATTAATTGGACTAGTTGTCATTGTCCCCCAAGGCAAGTCTTAAACATTTAGATTGAATTTTGTCTAATTTATTCAAAGCAGCATTATTACAGGGTTCTAACAAGAAGGAGCCATAATTGATTATACTTCTTATCAATAGTCCAGTTAATTTAGACATCTGAGGGTACAATAATTCCCACCGAGCTGAGAATTATTAAGATTGTTCAAAATACCATTAAAAATGAAATCTAAAAAGTCACCATCGATCCAATATCTGGATTTTTTATCCGGGGTCAAAGTTCACAAAAATGGGTTTTTCGCGATTTTCAGCAAAACAGTAAGTTTTATCATAAAATTAGCTCAGACAAAAATTGTAGATCAGATAATTATCTATAAAAATGTTCTTAATTTTTTTCCTAAAAGCCACCGTTTTTGAGATATAACGATTCAAAAAGTTGGAAGAGTTGTAATCGTCATAATATGCACATGTTTCCACACCACCTTTGAGATAGTGTACTTAGCGCATTTTTTTCATGTGGTTTCCCCAGTATGACTATTCTACGGATCTGTTGTGATTCTGTTTAATTTGAAACTATTGAATAATTAAAAAAGTAATATAACCGGTGTAAATTTAAAAAAAATTAGGGAAATTTGTACATCTGATTAATAATACTCTAATACTTCTATTTCCTCTTCTTGTTCTTCTTCGTCATCCTGGACGCAAGTAAATTGCCTCAATAATGTCTAATGTCATAACACATCGCATGTCTCCTCGTTAGTGTCAAATGAATCCTTAATTGTTGGTGATTCAACATTGGAGCACGACCGGTATTGACAATTTGTACGTGCTACAGAACAAATCAATTCAACTTTCTTGCAACCACATTTAGTACCACATACCTTTTTACTTAAAGTTGCAAAAAATTGTATTTAGCAGTTTTTCCGGCGCAGGTGTGAGTAAAGTTTGAACTGGTTCTAATACATTGTCAAGCAACTTCCAACCCCAGTCTTCTTGGGTCTAGCTGATAACCAAGCCACACTTCAACTTGGTAATTTACCCGAAAAAGATGTCGATGAGCATCCGCTGAGGTTGAAAGAAGACAAGCTAACTGCACTTAACGAAACATGCATATCGAAAGTTATCTAAGCACATAGTTTTTTTAGAAGCTCCATACATAGACAGAAGAAAGCGAATTCCGTCGGTGACAACGTCTTGTGGAGTAGAATTACAACTCTACCAACTTTTTGAATCATTATATCTCAATAACGGTGGCTCTTAGGAAAAAAAGTATTAAGACATTTTTTATAGATAATTATCTGATCTAAAATTTTATTCTGAGTTAATTTTATGATAAAACTTACTGTTTTGCTGAAAACCGTGAGAACGCCAGTTTTTGTGATCTTTGACCCCATATAAAAATTTCAGGTATCGGATTGATGAGGACTTTTTAGATTTCATTTATAATGGTATTTTGAACAATTCTACGAATTTTCAGGTGGATGAAAATTAATGTAACTTCACTCCTATTTTTTGGTCTAATTTGACCGCACTATAAGGCATTGTAGATTAGTCTCAAAGAGAAGGAATGGGCACCCCACCTTACACCCATGAGACATTTCAAGATATTGATGTTATTTTCACACTTGGCTGCAACATATTCACAATGTGGAATACCAGTTAGCTTAGTATCTAATAGAATCCCCAAAAATTTTACATTGAGTGTTAACAGGCATAGGAATATTATCATAAATAACATCCCTTCAGTAACACAAGAGATATGGTAAGAGAATTACATAATCTAGAAAAAGATTGATCTGAACTATACAGTAGTAGATCATCTGCATATTTTAAAATGTTAACTGAATGGTTTAAAGCTATTTCTAAGTCAAATGTGTATATTTTATAGGACTTAACACTGAACTTTGAGGTAAGCCCTTCCAAATACATCTAGATAGATCACAAATAACGTTTTATTTGTGATCTAATTGTGCCACAATCAATATCTTTGACTCTATCGAGTTTAGAAAAGTTTGCGAAAGTGGCGCCCCTGTTATTTTCTACTTTAATTTGCCATACTCTACTAGATTTTATTATTTGTTTCGTTATAAGACTTTGTATAGTCCAAGTTCCTTTGCCTGCCATTGTGCTCTATTATTATAATCAGTTGTTAGTTGTCAAATGAAATTGTCAACTTAATCAACGGAGTTGGAGACTTTTTGCTATAAATTATTGATTTAGTAAATAATTTAAGTAATGGAACCAAATCCTGTAATTATAGCTGCAACGGCGAGACAAACTGCATCGGTATGGCATAATTTATTCTAGAATTGACAAATGTTTTTTGAGGAAGTACTTTTACGTGATCAATCTGTTACAGCTTATATTTCTACATGGGCTTGGCGACACTGGGTCAGTAACAAATATTTTGCTACCAATGTTCTTTTCTTATATACGAAAACCCTTTGTTAATTTAGTTTAAAAAATATTCTAGTCATGGTTGGGCGAGCACAATTGCTTCAATCAGAGGCTCGCACGTTAAAGTTATATGTCCAACTGCATCAACAATTCCAGTTACCCTTAATGCTGGATTTAGGATGCCGTCGTGGTTCGATCTAAGGAGTCTGGATGCTACTGCCTCCGAGGATGAGGAAGGAATATTGAGAGCTACAAATCTCGTACATGGGCTTATTAATGAAGAAATAAAAGTGAGTTAAATATTATATTTTCAGGTTGGGTTTAGAATCAAGATGCGTTGAGTATAGAGGGTGCAGTATAGATATAGGGCACCTTGATTTCAAGTATTTGGAGGGTTGGAGGGGGAGGGTAAGGAGAAATGGGTAAATCTATACCATTCAAATACAGGAATTTGAAGTAATGGGGTGATGAAGTGGGGAGGGGGGGAGACATACTTACCTTTACTACAACCCCTAAGGTCCGGAGATCTTAAAATATTTTTATTTTAATAAACATAACCTCACTTATTTTCACTAATATTGCACTTATATCATACGTCCAAAGTTGAAAAATCCTTTCAAAGTTCAAAAAAATCCAGTAATCAACATAATAAGAGCCAAAATAACCAAAAATCAGCTTAATTGGATAAAATGAAGAAAAGACACAATAGAACACATTCATATACACAACAAGAGCGTCATTGGCGACCAATAAAGACAATGTTTTTTTTACGTAATCACATTAATTTATATTTTACCTATATTTTAAAAAAATGTTCAGCAATGTATTTAAAAATTGATATCATTAATATATTGATTCATTGTCATATTTAAAACCAAGTTGCTAGTCGTCCACTAAATTGATAAATAAAATAAATGTTTCATACGAGACTTAAGGCGTCGTACTGTTTGTGTGTTTAAAATAAATAGTAAATGGTAACCAGTCGGTTCTGGCACTCGCCGGCCGCTGCCGCGGCACGCTTGCTTCGCTCGCTCGGCTTGCGTGCTTTGGTCTGCATATAACCTAACCTAACCAACTGTTCTTGTGTATAAAATAAATAGTAAATGGTTACAAATCGGTCCTAGCACTCGCCGGCCGCTGCCACGGTACACTTTCTTGGCTCTGTTATCAGGTAAGGGATCTCTTTAAATAAAATATGGTGCCTATATAATTTAATTAACTTTAAAAGCACATTCACTTAACTGAAAAGAAATAAAATGGCGGCAATAAGAATTGCAAAATATTTGTCAATATTTTCTTTTTATAGAAGTATGTCAATTTCCGAAAATTACATGAAACAATATATTAATTAAAACTCAAGATTTCGAATTTCTTAATTAAAATTTGATAAGTATTATTGACATATCAATTAATTTATTTTTATTATCACACCTGCCATTAAAAACAAAAGTGACAGTAAAAACTGTCACTTTTTAATCAATCGATTATATGTCTAGCATGAATTTTGTAGTTATGATACCTCAATTAAATTTAAAACTTTATTTCTATATTAAAAACAGTTTTAGTTTAACAAAAAGTTCTGGCGGTTATATGTAATTCGTGAGTACATTCATAAACAAATTGAGAGTATATTCATAAACTCAAATCACGGTTTGTTATTATCAAAAGTGACGCAATTTTACTACAATAATAAATGAGGTTATGTTTATAAAATATAAAAAATTTAAGACCTCCGGACCTTAGGGGTTGTAGTAGGGGTAAGTATACCTCCCCCCTACCCACTACGCCCACCCACTGCTTAAAATTTGTGTATCAGATTGTTAAGTCGCAGCCGAGGAATATACCCCTTGTGCAATCCCTATGTCAAAAAATGTATAGTTTTTAAGATATTAAAGTTTTAGTAAATATAACCTCACTTGTGTTTTTCACTAATATTGCATTTATGTCATATGTCCAAAGTTGAAAAATCCAATCAAACTTCAATAGTCAACATAAGAAGAATCAAAACAGTCCAAATCACAAAAAAGTTTTTAAAAATTGAAATGAAACAGAACTAAACAATTTATGTAAATAGTGAAAACAAGAATCATGAAAATCATAGTTAATACTTATATATTTTTATGAAGTTTATGGTTGGCAACTGGACCTTTATGCCATGAAAATTTTATTCTAATATATTTTTATATAAAATAAAGTTTGAGTGGTTATAAAAAAAATAATTGATTAAAGTACTTCTCCCTTCTTCAAACCCTATGACTGGGAAACAGTACACAGACTAAAGTTCACAAGCCAAGTGTGCCATAGTAGTAAGTGTCACAACCAATTTGTAAGCTTCATTTAAACAGTTATTAATAAAACACGGTGTATATTCCACTCCACTTTATAAACATATTTTACCCCTCTGAACAATTCTATAAAAGCATCTTTTTTTTATTTAACAATGTTTCGCATCCATAAATATTCTATAAGTAAATTTAATAATAACAAAGTGTGATTTGAATTTATGAATGTATGAATTGCTTATAATCGCCAGAACTCTTTATAAACACTAAAACTGCTGTTTAATCTATACATATAATAAAATTGTAGACATTGAATTTCTCTACAATGAAAAAAAATTTAAAAAACCGAGTCAGGGGGATGTAAGAAGTGAAATAGAACTAAGCTAGTGTAGAAATAAAGTTTTAAATTTAATTTAGGCATAAATACAAAATACATGTTATACAATATTATACATATAATTGGTTGATTAAAAAGTGACAATGCTTACTGTCATTTTTTTATTTATGGCTTGGCTAACAAAGTGTCATTATGATAAACATAAATTAATCAATATGCCAATAATACTTATCGATTTTTAAATAAGAAATTCGAAATGTTGAGCTATTTAATACATTGTTTGATATAATTTTTGGAAATCAATATATTTCTATCAAAAATAAAATTGACAAATAATTTTCATTTCTGTTGCCCCTATTTTAGTTATGTTTTATTGCCGCCGTTTTATTCCTTTTCTCTAGTAGTTAAGTGAATGGGCTTTCTTCTGTTAATTTTTGATTTTTCGATGACTTGGGCCGGCGAGTGCCAGAAACGACTGGTAACCATTTATTATTTATTTTATATACACGAACAATTATGACGCCTTAAAGTCTCGTATGAAACGTTTGTTTTATTTATTAATTTACTGGACAACTAGTAAAATGCTTTTTTAATATGTCAATGAACTATTTATATCAATTTTTAAATACATTGCAGAACAAATTCAATTTTCTTTAATATAGGATAAAAAAAAATCTGATTACTTACAAAAAAAATCACAACATCTCACTCTTTGTAATCAACAAAAGTGACAGGACCGTGTTTACCTAACACAATAAAAGTATATTTTAATGGTTTTAAACATGGTAATTTATTTGATTTTTATTATTTTGATGTTTCAACCACTTTTTAGTAGCAGTGAGTGATCACGGAAGACAAAGAAAGATGTCGAGTGTCAATGAATATTGTTAACGTTTTATTCAGCTTATGGCCAACTTATTTATTATGATTATTTAATTTTAATTTTGTTTATGGTTCTTATTTACTCTACGGGAGCCTAACCTAATTTACCACCGCTTCACAATGTGCTGTGTCTCGAAGAGAAGAAGCGGCACAAGAAACTTTAGCAACACGCCTAGCTCTAATTATTTTATATAATATTAAAATGGGTAGGAGGAAGTAAAATAAAAAGAAATTGTCAATCAAGCTGGTTTGTGTGACTGTGCATGCAGAAAGAGCTCACGCAGTCTTGAGGTCTGGCAGTTGCAGTCTGCTGGGTTTGGGTCTTAATAGTTTCAAACAGGTGGTACTTGCCAACCATCTACTCTATTGAAATTTGGGTGTTTATTTTGATTTCAATAACCTCACGTGTCATTCTAGGTATGACACGATTCTCTTTTGCGAGGATTTGTGGTATATCAAATCCAATGTAGTGGTTGGGTTTATCCAGTGTGTGTTCATTGATCACAGACTTCGTAGACCTTGTGTATTTCATGTCAGCAATAAGTTCTTTTACCCATATTTTTATGCTCCTCTTTGTTTGACCAATGTATGATAATCCACACTCACAATCGAGCTTGTAGACACCTGCATCCTGGAGTGGGATATTGCATTTCACAGGTCTTAAAAACTGGGTAATCTTTTTATGCAACTTGAAGTATGTTTTTATTGAAGAAAGAAAGAATTTATTTGAACCTGATTGGTTATAATAAAATGAACATGAAGCCATTTACCCTTACCAGAAAAACCTTTTTTTAAAGAGGGAAAATCCAGTTGAAAACAGTCGGGGAGTGTGGGGTACACCACATTGGAATGGCACTAACACTCCCAAAGTAGTAGGTATTATTGCCACCCAAGTTATGTGAACCCATTAAAACCACTCAGTGTCCCTTCCTTTGCCTTATGCCAGTGCTACTCAAAAGTGTAGGCTCAATTAACTCTATGTGCCCTGGCAGTTGGGGACCAAGGGTCACATCTGCTGATGGGGAAGAACCTGGCAACCCCTGCTTTAACTTCATTTTTTAATAAAAAAATATGCATTCTGGGTAAAAATCATGCGACTTCCCAAACATGAGCTTTCAGTACATAATTAAAGAAACTTAGGACAATACTTTTAATCAAAGTTATTGAAGGAGTTTTTGAACAGATTATATAGCCATCTATCTTATCCAAGATAGATTGACAACTTACAACTATATTGCTAATAATAAAATATTTTATCTACAGGCTGGAATTCCTGCTAATCGTATATTATTAGGAGGATTCTCTCAAGGTGGTGCTTTAGCTCTTCATGCTGCACTAAGCTACCCTACAGGCCTAGCAGGAGTGATGTCTCTATCATGCTGGCTGCCAAGACATACTCACTTTCCTGAAAGTGTTAAGGCACCTTCGGATTTACCAGTATGTTAACATTTTGTAAATGTTAAATGTTATTTATTAATCAAACTTGTTGTTTTAATTTAATTAACTGTTTGATTGCGGATTGAAGTCATTGATAAACTATTTTAATTAAAGGGTTATCAATGACAAGAATTTAATACATTATTGTTTGGAAGTTTTAGATAATATTTTATATAAAATATTATACTTAAAGTTTTACATGTAAAAAAATAGACCGAACACAGTATAAATTTATCGCGTCTGCCAACATGAAAATAAAGTGTAGTGAATACCATCTATATACAATTGAGAGATTATGAATTATAATCTGTACACAATTACCACATATTAGAGATAAATATTTTTATATAAAATTATGTTAAAACATAACTACTTACTCTATACAAAACAGGCGCTAATCATCTAATAAATAAAAATATAACATTATTATACAATTAAGGAAATGGCCGATTGTATTGTTTAGATATTAGAGGGTACATAACAAAATTAATTATTAACTTTAAAAAGAAACATGAAAAGAACAACTATGCTACTAAATAACTGTAACAGTACCCATGACAATATACAAATTTCATGATGAATGGTTGAGTACTTGAAAATGTAACAAACAAAGCATTTATAATATTCATTAAGATGTCAGATAAAATTATTTTTACTGAGAGACAATTGAATTTTATCCATTTCATAGTTTTTTAATTATTTGTTTTAGGTGTTCCAAGCACATGGTGACTGTGATCCTGTTGTGCCATTTAAATGGGGTCAGATGACAGCATCTTTTTTGAAAACTTTCATGAAAAACATTGAGTTTGTAACATATCAAGGCCTTACACACAGCTCTTCTGACGCTGAACTCAAAGATATGAAAGCATTCATAGAGAAAACTCTGCCAGTTGTCAAATAAAGTATGTAAAATAAATGTCCAACTAACACTAATCTGTTTCCCTTGTACTTGCAACATCATGAACAAAGTAGATGATTTAATAAAATGTATGAAATCAAACTCCTAGCAATTTATAAGTTTGTTTATCTTGTTAATATTGCATAAGCACATTTTCACAACTTCAGTCAATTTTAAGAAATTATTAGTAAATTTAGTTTATATGATAGAATAGACTAAGAGGAAAAGAATGGGGTAATGATTTTACTATCAATAATAATACAATATGGGATAGAAATTGATAAAGGTTTTTTAAGTAAAAATTGCCCCTGAGGCGTTTTCTACTTTTACTAGGGGGATCGTTTTGTTATCAAATAAAAATAATTCACCCAAATTTTCAGCTTTTTATCTTGAGTATTTTTCGAATTTTTTTGAATAACCTATTTTTCCGTTTTTTTTTACAATAGTTAAATCACAAAATAAGTCATGGCGAATTTTTTACCAATATTTGGGAGCAAAAGGCATAAAACGATATTTTTTTGTAATACCCGGATGAAAATAAATCCGATTTGTTTAAAATAAAATAAATGTTTTTTTATCTCGAGTTTTTGAAAACAATCTATCACCTATTTCTTTTTTCAGAATATGGGTTTTACAATCCTTTCTACTCATGAATTTTTAAAAATTTTTGTAGTGGTGGAACAGTGTCTAAAAAACCTGTTTTTTTATAAACTTGTGTTCTATCGAACTGATATTCTTTAGATTTTTAACTCATAACATATACCTCTTTGAACCGACGATAAAATAATAACTTTCTTTACTTTTGTTCAAAAAATGATACATTATAAATTATATAATTTTTCTATATTTTTTGGTGTTATATATTAGACAGAAATTACTGATTTTAAAATCAATTCCCAATTCTGTAAATACTGTGTAGTGCCTCAATATGAATAATGTACAATCATTAAAACTTCAACTAACTGCTGCCGCTCAGCGATCCAAAACGAGTCCTTGGCTTCGAAACGAGAATACTCCACTACGTCACTCCAGTGATATCTGGGCCGACCAACTGGTCGCCGTCCCGTTGGTCTGCCCAGATAGGCTTTTTTCACCGCGCGATCCCCCATTCTATGTAGGTGGCCAAGCCAGCGCAAGCGATGTGCGTTGGTCTCGCCTATGATATTGGGCTCATCCACCAGCTATTCAATTTTGGCATTTTTCGGATCCGCCAGTTGCCATTACTTCCCCGTTTTGGACCCAGGATCTTTCTTAAGACTTTTCTTTCAGCCACCAAGAGCTTGTTTCCCTCCTTAAGTATTAGGGTCCAAGCCTTACATCCGTACAAAATTCAAACAAATTATTATTTATAGGCCTCAATATGAAATAGTAAAGAAAAGTGGACGGGTCCCAAATACGCACTATACGCCATCTCTCATACAGAGGTGAATTTTTCAAGTGGGCCTTCAGGGTCAAATCCTAAACGACACGAAATAGTGAAAAATACTCAGAGGAGTCTCGGGGCCGACGTTGACAAAAAAGAAGTGGTTTCATTAGATTTTTTAAAAATCAATATCTTAATTTTATTTTATTAAAAAAACAGCTTTTCTTCCGGGAATTACAACAAAAATATTGTTTCATGCCTTTTGTTCCCAAGATTTGGTAAAATATTTGCCATGCGTTAATTTGTAATTTTACTATTGAAAAAAGGGGAATAGGTTTTTCAAAAAAACTCGAAAAATACTTAAGATAAAAAGCTGAAAATTTGGTTTTTTTATATTATTAAATAAACGGGTTAATTATTAATAAAACGATCCCTATAGTAAAATTAGAAAACACCGTCGGACAGTTTTTACTTAGAAACCCTTCTATACCCTTTCTATTTTACTCAAGTTAACATCTTAAGATATGTAGCCTGTCTTGAACTCATAGGAATAAAAATATTTTATCAATAAAATTTTATATTTGTCTGAGATCTTGAAAATGAGATTAGTATTTTTGAAGTAGTAAGCAAAAAAAAGTCCTCCGACTCAGATAACATATGTATTAGGGTGGGTCAATAATATTCTTTTTTTTACGAGTGACACGGAAAAAATTCGTTGCTAGACACCTTAAAAAAATTCTCACCAAATATGAGCTTTTAATTTCAATAGGAAGGTCCTCCGCATTACAGTTTTCGAGTTTTTCTACCTTTCTATTGAAATTAAGAGCTCATATTTAGGTGAGAATTAAATATATATATATTAGCAGGCAGGTCCTTAGACGCTATGCTTTTTGTCTTAGTATATAAAGTATAACTTCGAGGCTGTTTCCAGTGATATCCCAACAATAAGAAATGAAACATTTTTTCTGAGACTTATTTTACTGGAAATCGAACTCAGGTTCTCTCAATTTTGGTGAGCCAATAGCCTATATTCAGACTGATAGATCAAAAACGTAATATGGCTTGAACAACAATTTTACACTTAAGTCACATAGTATAATTACACAATAGAGCTGGAGAATGCAAGGTGTGAAATGTGACGGGCGTATGCGGAATTGCTATAGTAATACACAAATTATAATTCCAATCGGCAGTTTTCGTTTGCGCAGATTAGACAGATCGCTTTTCGACATGTAAGTAAATAATTTGTATTGAAGTTTATTCGCAATGGCAAAAGGCAAAGTGTTGCTTGCTATTCATTATTAGTGCTGTCCCGGTGACATTATTCGTAAAATGTGGTTTTCTGTTAAAATTAGTCTACAGCGCAGATACATTGGAAGGAATTATTAGTTATGTAGACCTACAGATCTATACATTATGGTACATCATAGTGTGTAGATCTACAGGTCTATACACTATGGTACATCATAGTGTATATTTACGTCCGCTGCGGCATCCCCATGCATACCTCAGGTCTATGTTAAGTTGTATAGATATAGTAAATTGGTTTAATATCAGACGAGACAGTTGTTAAACGCGAGATTATTCAGTGTTAAAATAAATAACATAGAGATAGGACTTGAAACTTACATATTAAAGAAATTGTTATGTACAAAAGTTTCAGGAGCAGTGGTCTTGATGGAAACTTGAAAAAGTATAAAACCATGAGTGATATATAAAAACTTGTTTAGAAAATTTACATCTAAACCAAACTAAACACATGATAAAGCAATGTAAAGGGACAGTATTGATTCCCTACCTTTGTTGATTTATTGTTATTTTGAAATTGTTATTTTTTTCTGACTCAAAACATCCCCACGACTATGTATATACATAAAAAAAATAACTTGCAGTTAAATGTACTACACGAATGTGTAGCACCATATATATCATTCTGTCAAATTCCATCCATAGACCCGTAGTGTCTGATAAAAATGACTGATATACAAAAACAGACGGACTTGACGATATCATACGGGTTTGTTTCATTATTAAAATGTCTAGGGCATGAATTAAAAATTAAATACAACTATTTATTGTTGGTAAGCCGGGCGCAAGTTAATATTTACACTCCGGAGCCCGATACACTTAATGGCCGGTTCTTATATTTTATTGACCTTTCATTTGCCTATCAGTTAAAATTTGATATAAGCTCCATATAAGTAATGTCAAAATTCGATGTTAAGAGAAGTGCATTCACTTGTCATAATAATAAGATATAGGTACCGGCCATGTATGTATAGTAAGATATAGGAATTGGCCATAAGACGGCCTGATTACGTAAACACATAATCCAAGGCCCGTAGTCATTTTGTCAAAAACAGAACCCTGATCGTCAGATGATGAAAGTCGTCAGTCTAACTGTCCTTTTGTCTATGGGAACAGCTATTTTTATCGGAAAATACTGGACCTAAACGGATAAAATTTGACAGGAAGCTGTAGTATGATTGGCGCTACAAAGTTATGTACTGAATTCGCGAAAAAATAAATAGTATGGGTACCCGCTATACATGTAAAGTATTATTAGTCAAAAAGTGAAAGAACAAGGAACGCTCTTATGGCCTGTGCCTATCTCTTTCTATTTATTCACTTGACTTACCACCAGTTGAATATTGACATTACTTGTATGGAGCTTATGTCAGAATAGACAATAAGCCCATGGAAGAAGAATACTTTTCCATGGAAAGTAAATGATTGGTCAGTAAGATATAGAAACTGGCTAATAATAAAGTTAATAGGTGGCTAGATATAGATTCCCAAAGTCGTTTATTTCCCTCACCTTTAACTTTTTACTACGAGTTCAGACGAAATAAAAGATTACGAAGTGAAAATTCTAGAAAATCAAGTCAGTAGAGCTCAAAAATACTATCAAATAAAAATAAATAAAATCTCATACGTCACTCACTTATATCGCTTATATCATTGCCTGAAAGATTTTTATTTGTGTCGCCAGATGGCGCATGGCGTGATTTTATAGACCCACAGTCCCTATTATAGCAAACTGGTTACTATAAGATATAAAGATACTTAATTATATTTATAGCAGATTATTATTAATATTCAGTAGATTATTGAAGTATTTGTACCATCTTGCTTGGCAACAAATAACCATTTCAAAAACAATTAATTGTTTTAAGTTAATTTAAGTTTTGCTTACATCATTCTTTACTATAATTACATAACAAAAGGAATTTTTCGTACTTTAAATTACACTGCATAACTGTGTACGGTACGGAATAATAATTTAAGGCACCCAAATAAAATAATGAGCTAATTAAAAAGATTTTTATTCTTACTTAATATTTTGATCTTATTTTTATAGTGATGCATTATTCAATTATAAACTAATTAGTGTTTTACTCGCGACTACTAGTGTTATAATTAATGCGAGCGAACCCACGCGCAAAAGCTAGTATATATATAAACTTTCCTTGAAAAATTATCTAAAAATCCTACAATACTCCTAGTTTCCTTGTTAATGTAGTGAATATCACAAGAAATGGTGCTTAAAGGTTTAAGTCTAAAATTAAATGTGTATGCACTTCACACGCAGTAGAAGTGAAACTTCAGAGAATATACTCACAAATAATTCTTCTCTAACTTTTATTAATATAAATATAAATATAATTATAAATATAATTCCTTTAGCCTACATCCGTCAACATATTATAATTCAAAATAAACTTCTTAAGTATCACTTTAAATTTTTTACTGTTTTAGTCTAAAAAATATTATCAGTTTTATTTCGGTCCGAATTGGACGTATGTTTATTCATCGGTCCTACTGACTCTAATCTGTGCTGCACAATGTAAAACTCGAATTTCATTCTCTCGCAGGCTTAGTACTATAGATTTATGTGTTTTATTTCTTTTTAGTGTCGCTTTTTCGTTTATCGAGTTTCAAATCACTATTCTAAAAAAGTTTCACTTCCAAATTACAGAATATAACCTCCTTTAACAAAATATGTTATTTATAGTAATAAAATCTCATTAGAAATCATATTCATCTGTAATATTATAATATTTTAAACATGCCGTGTCTGTACATTGAAGCTATTAAAAAATACACAACTGGAATAGACTATGTGACCGACGGAGAACACGATCCATTTTTTTAGATTTCTTGCCTGTTTGTTCGGGATTCGCGTAAAAACTAGGGGTCGATTTCCATGCGATTTTCGCTGATTGACAGCAAATTTTTAGACTTAAAATCTGCGCTACTTTTTATCCTGGGAATTCCGCGGGATTTTTTTCTGGGCATAGATTTAAAATGGCCGGATTAAAAAAAAACTACACTGTGATTTTTACGGATCGATTAGCAACGTAATAAAATGTGTGATTTTTATCACAGGAATCCCGCGGGAATTTTCCCGGGAGCGGTTTGTAATTGTCCGAGTGCGCAAAAATTAGATTAATGTCATCCGCACACCTGGCAGATACATTCGGATTGATTTGTATTTTTTTTAAAGATTTACTAGTATTTGTGTATTATTATATACTAGCTTCTGCCCGTGACTTCGTCCGCGTGGAAAGTTTTTTTAACTATGCCACGGGAACTCTTTAATTTTTCGGGATCAAAAGTATTCTATGTTGACCAGGGATATAAGCTTCCACCATACAAAATTTCATTTAAATCGGTCCAGTCGTTTCGGAGATTAGCCGGTACAAACAGGCAGACAAACAGAGAAACAAAAAAATTAAATTAGTTCTATTTCACTTCTTACATCCCTGACTCGGTTTATAGCATTTTTTTCATCGTACAGAAATTCGACCTCTACAGTTTTATTATATGTATAGACTAGCTTCTGCCCGCGACTTCGTCCGTTTGGAAAGTATTTTTAACTATCCCACAGGAACTCTTTAATTTTTCGGGTCAAAAGTATCCTATATGCTAACCAGGGATATAAGCTACCACCATACAAAACTTCATTTAAATCGGTCCAGTCGTTTCGGAGATTCGCCGGTTCAAACAGGTAAACAAACAGAGAAACAAAAAATTTGATTAAAATCTAAATTAGTTCTATTTTACTTCTTACATCCCCCTGAATCGGTTTTTAGCATTTTTTTTTCATTGTACAGAAAATCGACCTCTACAGTTTTATTATATTGTTACGAGCTACAGGACTCGAATTAAAAATGCCGTTGGAACTACTATAGAATTTATTAGAACTGTACAAACACGTATAAAACAAACACAAATAAAACTGGATGCAACCAGTTCACACTGCACGATTCAATACAATTAGAATGCGCAAAGTCCGTCGTTTATATCGCTAATCGAGAGTACTAGAAAACGTCTTACTCGCTTCGTAGTCGTCGCTTGACTGCCCCCGCCCCTCCATTCGGGCATCGTCTTATACTAACTACACAGTACAACGAAATTGGAGGCGCACACTGAGTTTCTAAGAAATATTAATTTGCACACCTGCGAACGTCCACAAAGTCGAAAACAATAACAATAGGGATTAGTTCGACGCTAATGGTGGTTATAAAACAAGTAGAAAAACAATAGCATGTTACAAGTTCAAAACACAAAGGATTCCCTAATCCAGGAGGACAATAAGCTGCGCTTACAATAGGCTGTGCGGCTTACCTTGACGGCATGTAACAATATGTATAGATTTGGTTATATATATATTTGAATGTGTAATCTATTTATATAAAGTATTTATTTATTTTATGGATAATTATGAGAGTTTTAGTGATTCTGACTCAGATTTTCATTCCTGTTTGTCTTCATCTGACAGTTCACATGACAGCAACCCCAAGTTACCTTCACTGCAAGAAATAATTGAAAATCAATTTTCAGAGATTTTTTCGTAATTTTAATGTGGTACACATAAATGCTCAGATTATTCCAGCTCATTTCCCCGATATGCTGGCGTCATTTAGACATAATAATTTGCACGCTGTATTAGTTTCCGAATCCTGGCTAAAACCTTGCCTGTCCTCTACTTCATATTCTTTGCCAGGATATCGTCTAATTCGAAATGATCGTATCGGTACTGGTGGTGGAGGCGTTGCTATATACTTGCGCTCCCATCTAGCATACAAAATCTTAAGTGCCTCCTCACAACAACACCGGATAACGGCGAGTATTTATTTATAGAAGTAGAACTTGAGCATACCAAGATTTTACCAGGAGTTTTTTACGAATCTTCTGTTCGCATTAATTACTTCTCCTCTTTTGAAACTCTACTAGAAAAGTTTTCTCCTTCATATACGCATAGTATCAGCATGGGTGATTTCAACACTTGTCTCCTTAAACAAGACCATCGTTCTTCTACTTTAGAATAACAAGATCTCTTAACATACATATACTTCCTCTGAGTACTACTCATCGTTTCCCTAATTCATCCCCTTCTCTTCTCGACCTAATAATTGTTTCATCACTACCTCACGTTTCTCATTATGGTCAATGTTCGGCGGATGCTTTTTCCTATCATGACATGATTTTTCTTTCATATAACTTACATCCGCCGAAAGCCAAACCCAAAATCATCCTGCTGCGTAATTTTGGTGGCATCAGCCTAAATGCCTTACTTTAAGGACGCTCAGGAAGTTGACGCGTCTGGGGTGGTCAGTGCAACCACTATTGATGAGAAGGTACATGTGTTTCATGCTGCTTTGATGAAGCTGTATGACATTCATGCACCTTTACGCCGTATCAAGGTCAAACATTTGCCTGTACCGTGGCTCACCGATGATATTAAATCGCAGATGCACAAGATATTTAAAGCAAACACTCGACATAAAATGAAACCAACCAAAGAAATCAAAGCGACTTATATGAGAATTCGTAATCGCTGTAATAGAGTGTGTAGGGACGCTCAACGCCGTTATATTCACGAATTAGTTAAAAATGATAATCCAGCATGGATAAAGTATGGAAGTTTCTACGCTCTTTGGGGATTGTCAAACAAACGGAAAACCCAATCAGTTAAAAATTCCACATCGATGATTTAAATCAGCATTTCTCAACCACATCTGACTTTAATGTAGTAACAAAGTCTGAAACTTTTAAAAGAATCTCATCCAAGCCAACACCCAAGCATTCTCCTTTTCTTTTTACTGGATTTACTGACAGTGATGTTAAGAATTCTACCCATACTGCATGTCATTAATCCTAGCCTTACCCATATCCTTAATACATCCATAACCTCTTATGTATTCCCAGCTGCCTGCAAGGAAGCCCAGGTTACTCCTCTTCCAAAGAAACCCAATCCCGCTTTCTTTTCTTAATTTCGTACTACACTACCTTTCCTTTCCAAAGTCCTCGAACGCTTAGCAAAAAAAAGCAAAACCTATCCTATCCTATATTTTCTGGGATAACCTTCACATAAATCTAGCCCAAAATCTATCCCATTATCCGGGATGAAAAGTACAATTGTGCATTTGTGTTGAAAATCTCAACTATTTAGTGAAATCTAAGACCATATCCTAATATGGTAAAATCTCAACCATATTCTAACTTGACCCTAGCTAGATACACAAATCAAGACCAATAAATATTTTATTAGAAAATTAGTTTTCTCCACTATGGACACCAACCTGGTGTCCATAGTGGTTATATTTTAAAAATTATTATTATTTATATTAATCTGTTTTTTTTTTCATTTGAAATAAGGTATAATACCTGGCATATCTACACACATTCCCAATCGTATTATCACATATTCGACGGAATACAAATCAAAGGGCAAATTCATCTTAAGAATCAAAATAATTATATCAGAAAATGTCTAACAAAGATATCTGAATTCTATAGTATCAACGCTTTATTAAATGAACTCAGGTAAAATCCGAACACATCTGTTATTTCTATTATTCAAAACAGAATGCGGATCTACTTTTTTCTCCTTAAATGTATTTAGTGCAGTTAAATACCCATTTTTGGGTGATTAACTTTGACTTCTGAATCCGAGTTTAACGAAGATGATGTTGCGGCCAGCTCTAACCAAGACATGGATATAGAAGCAGTTAGCGAGATACAATATTTAGATGAAGGTTTATTGAAATAATATATACTTAATTAAATAATACCTATCATTTTTTATTACCGTGAATTCTGAATGAATAATAAAATGAACATACGCTTTATTGTCAAGTAACATTAAAATAAAGGTCTTTGGATAGTATTTTTGTAAACTTTATAACTTTACTATAACGTCGAGAACATGAACTAATTTTTATGCCCTCTAGGAATAGACTGTCTTATCTGTAGTCACTGTCAGTGAATTATAACAAAGCGAATATATCCATGTTATTTTAATTTTAACGCTGATCAAGTCTAAAATCCTTTAAAAGTAGTATTACTTTTAAAGGATTTTAGACTTGATCAGCTTGACTTGATTAAATTCAAATTCAAATGTTTTTATTCAAAATAAATTCTACTGGAGAACACTTTTTGAATGTCATACATATAGGTAAATTTTTTTTTTAAATATAATAATATTGTTATAAATTTTACCTATATGTATGACATTCAAAAAGTGTTCTCTAGTGGAATTTATTTTGAATAAAAACATTTGAATTTGAATTTTGAAGATTACTAAAGAACAGCCGACATATAAAATAATTGTTCTGTTATTTATCGCAAGGTATTAAAGCTCTTGCTGACAAAATTATAGTACGTAATATTATTGTTACGAGCTATATGACTCGAATAAAAAAAATGCCGTTGGACTACTATAGAATTTATTAGAACTGTACAAACACGTATAAAACAAATACAAATAAAACTGGATGCAACCAGTTCACACTGCACGATTCAACGCAATTCGACACGCGTAAAGTCCGTCGTCTATATCGCTAATCGAGAGTACTACAAACGTCTTACTCGTCACGTAGTCGTCGCTTGACTGCCCACCCCTCCATTCGGGCATTGTCTTATACTCACTACACAGTACAAAGAAATTGGCCGCGCACACTGAGTTTCCGAGAAATAGTAATTTGCACACCTGCGAACGGCTAACGAAGTCGAAAACAATAACAATAAGGATTAGCTCCGACGCTAATGATGGTGATAAAACAAGTAGAAAAACAATAGCATGTTTTTCTTAATTACAAATTCAAAACACAAAAGAATTGCTAAATCCGGGAAGACACTAAGCTGCGCTTACGGCAGACAGCTGTGCGCTTATCTTTGACGGCATGTAACATTATTAAAATAAATATCATAGGTTATGTCGAAAAAATTCACGCATGTCGTAAATAAAGCAACCTGATCTTTGCACGATGATTGATGTGGTACCTCCTCTGGGATAATTGTACAGATTGAGGCTGTTTCTCACAGCGGTGAAGATAGGTGCAATGCGTTATTCGTAATGTAATTGGGCCACAATCAATATCTTTGACATTATCGCAGGTGTGGCCCCCAGCATAAACATTGGAATTGCTTGAGTTAGACAAATTTGCGAAAGTGGCGCTCCTATTATTTTCTACTTTAATTTGCCACACAGTATTGGTTCAACAAACAAATTTTTCATCCATTACTATCTATGGCGAAGTTTTAGAAATAGTATAATTTGGGAATTTTTTGGTGGTTTGGGTTTTGCAAATTCAATCTGGAGACCCTGGTTATTAGTGTCAGTGTCACTTTTAGACCTCGATTCTTCAGAAATTCTTCGGCGCCGATCTGTATACTATAGTTTTCCTTAATTTCTTAATTATAGTATAATATATTATTTTAATAGTGAATACCACAGTTATAAGTTATTGTTAAATTCTTTTAGTACAGAGTGCGTTGTTCGTGTTTACTAACATTATTGTTATCTATAGTGTCAATAATTTATAACAGTTTTTAACTTGTTATAATTTAACTTTTGTATAATTAGACATGAATGCAGTGTCTTGGTTTCAATAACTGAAAGACACAATGAGTAATAATCAAAGCTGTCCTCCACCTAAAAAAAAGCGTACGTGTAAAGACACCACTGAAGGTATTTTGTCCCATATATTATACACACATTCGATAAACATTGTACTAAGTAACATCAAGTGCATATATTATATAAAAAATACAGAGTTTTAAAAGAATATTCCAATGTGTGACTGTTCACAGACTGTGAAGAAGGGTTTATACAGTTGAAGTACATCCATTGTTTTATCATTTTATTAAGTATGGCATCTTAAAAATATTTTGAAGAAGTGTCAGACGAAGAGTTTCAAGCTTCAAATGAATCAAAAAAGTGTTCTGCCCTTGATACAGAGTGGCATGAGATTAAGGGTAATTTGATTTTAGGGGATACATATCCCTTTTATATAGCCACTAGACCTGTTATTTGGGACAGGAAACAAGTTTGTAGGGTCCACCAACAAGTATTGAATGAATAATGGGAAAACGAATGAATGTTAGAAAAACAAGGTTATGTCACTTTTGTTGATGAAAAAGTGTTATTTGTGTTTAGAAATATGCTTATTCTTAATATATAAACACGAAAACTGTTTTTGAGTTTAGTAAACAAGTTATGAATTATTTATTATAATTTTAAAATTCGTAATAATAAATCACAGTACTGTCACTTGTATTTACTATGAGACTTGTCTAAAAAAAATAGAGATGCCATTATGATAAATGTTAACAAATCAATATGTTAATAATATCTATTTTTAAATATCAAAATGTTTCTTTTTTGCTTATATATTGTGAATTTGTAATAGTATTCTGTTTTTAATCAATTCATTTCTATAAAAAAAATATAGATGTATAATTTTTATCTGTTGGCCATCATTACTATGGTTTTTTATTCCATTTCTCTTTTGGTTATGTGATTATTCATTGCCACTAAAGTTGTGAGGGACGGTCGAAAATCACGACCACTGACTAGAAGGATGTGGTATAGATATATGGCACATTTATTTATTATTTGAGATATAAAATAAACTTTGGGTGGTTATAAAAACAATAACCATGAAGGCTAAGGCGGGTGCTCCACTTTGCTTCGCACCCGCCTTAGCCTTCTAGCCTATATTAAAAAGTTCAGATCTGTTCAGAAAACAAGATAAAATAAAAATAAAAAAATAATAATATATAAATGTGCTGTATAACTATACCCACCCGAGAACTATTTAAATTATAGTTATAAATTGGATTTGACATTCACAGAATACTGTCATGGCAGACTCGCTTCACTCACTTGGCTTCTGGGCTTTAGTCTGTGTTTTAGAATTCAGTGGCCACTAAACTAAAGTTTGTGTGCCATGACAAAAGTAACACCTTGTTTATCTCATATATTTTTGTTTGTCCCAAAATTGTTGCTGGATCCTAAAAACTTGTTTCTCCCAAATAACAGGTCTAGTGACTATATAAATAGTGTTTGCATACCCATAATCTCAAATTACCCTTAATCTCATGCTGCTCTGGATCAATGCACAGCCATAATACATATTGAAACACCAAAGATCTTTTTTTATACAATTCGGATAAGAAAATAAATTCTGTACACATTTTGAATTATTAGATAAAAGTTTGAAAATGAATGATAATGTTTCAAAGTTATTTTATTGGTCCATAGCTAACTTTCAAATAAGGAGACATTCTTTACAACTACAGGACTCTTCACTGCATGCTTTGAGAAACTTTTCACCAGTTTTTATTGTAATATCTTAAAGGTGTTATTCAAGATCTCATTCTGCATATTAATTCTAATTTCATTCGCTAAGCCTCTTGATACAGTCTCGGTATACCTATGTAATATAATACTGAGACACATCTTGATGGTAATTATTAAAGTCTTGACTCTCTCTCTAATATTGATAAATTATACATCTTTTTTCAGATTCAAATGAAAAATCAGACAATAAAACCTTTAAGAATGTGAGAAAGGTAATCCCAAAGTTTCGTTTGAAAGGTGCAGGAGAATTAGCGAGTGTGACTACTCCACCAGATGATAGGGTACCACTAGTTCTTACTGATGTACAACACTTGCTACTTCATTCACTCTTAGGCAACATCAATTTGACACAATCTCCTCGCTGGTATGTATTAGACAAATGTCATAAAATTAGTCAAACTACTTGTTTGGTTATTGAAGGAGCTTCCATAAAACACTGGGAAAAATATTCTGAGACTTTAAGTAACATAAAAAACAATTTCAAGAGTTTTGTGGAAACTATTACACCATCTATTTACAATGGTTCTTTAGTACAAGAACTTGCATTAGTTCCACTATCAGAATGTGAAAAAGAGACTATGATTATAAAATATGGTAGCATGAATCTTGCTTTAGAAGTTAGGAAAGATTTAATGACAATGATGAAAGCTGTTTTTCCTGTTACAAATCAAGAATCAAAATTAGTAACTTCAAGTGTACTGGATAAATTTCCTCGTACACAATTAATATTATCAGCATGGCAATTGATAGAAGAAAACTATCCTTTGCCATTAAATGGAAAGTTAAAAGATGCATATTCTGATTATGTGATGACAAAACATGAGTATGCACCTGTCACATTAAACTCACCATTATTTGGCTTGGATTGTGAAATGTGTTTAACAAGTGCGGGTTCCGAGCTAACTCGAATTTGTTTAGTAGATGAAAATCACAAGACTGTATATGAGACATTTGTTAAGCCTTATAATAGTATTCTTGATTATTTAACAAGATATTCAGGAGTTACAAGAGATTCAATGCATAATGTGACAAAGAGGCTGGAAGATGTTCAAAAGGACTTGAGGGATATATTGCCATCAGATGCAATATTAGTTGGCCAGTCACTGAATATTGACTTACATGCATTAAAAATGATGCATCCCTATATTATTGATACAAGTTTAATATATAACTTTACTGGGGACAGAAACAGAAAACCTAAGCTAAAATCTTTGGCTAAAGAGTTTCTACAGGAAGATATACAAGTTGGCAATAAAGGGCATTGTCCTATAGAAGATGCCCTGGCATCATTGAAATTAGTACAATTAAAGTTAAAGAAAGGCATTGAATTTGGAGATGCAGTACACACAAACCGACAAAAATATAAAGAGAATATTAATAAAGTAAAAGTCACTTCACAATATGCATTCTCAATTTTCAATCACATGATGGAACAGAAAAAATCGTCATTAATAGTTGGCTGTGATGACATAACTGGAGAATATCATACATATATGTCTAAAGCAAAAGAGGGTATGTATTCAGATTTAAAAAAAACAAAACCCAAGAAAGTGAAATTGAGTACAGTTGATGCAGTAGATGATGTCATTGTTTCTCTGGCAAATGCTACTGGTGAATATAATTTCACAATGGGTCACCTTAAATTGGAAATTAATAATAACAATGAAACTGAACAGATGGCTGGAATCAATCAGTGGATAGAAACGCTTTGGACAAGTTGTAAACAATCAACATTGCTTGTTGTGCTATTCAGTGGTACTGCAAATGATAATGGTTTAGCCATGGTAAACATTAAAAGCTAAGTTATTTATTGCTGTATTTGTATAAGATTAAGAGTAAATTAAATTTTATTGCTGTTTAAATTACCTCATTTAAGTTTAATACATATTGTAATTAATTGGCAATAAATTTTAATAATTCATATTTCATTGTACTTTGTTGTTATAAACAATATTAATTCTGCATACATAATATATTAAGTAGATATATGGAGTTTGGTGTAGGAGGGAAACAAAAAATTCCCCAAAGTGACCCTAGGGGTTCTTAAGGGTTATTGTAGTTATCAAATTATACCACTATTTTATGTGCTTGTGAGATGAGTTTTTTAACTGAGAATGAATAGTTTTGCTGCGACCTAATTGTTAATAGACAAGAATTATTAGACACCTATGAGTAGGTACTTGAGGCGTTATGAGAACTTGTACAATACTTCGTTTATAGTATCTGAGTGCAAAAATACTGAATTTGCTGAGAGACAGTGGAATTTAACAGACCCTTAAATTTTTTATAGTACTGAAAGTTCTGTGACAAAAATGGATGCTGCATGTTTCAAATTAATATTAGAAAGAAAAAGCTTTATTTTAAACTACAATAATAAAAAACCACTTAAAGTAGTTAAAAAAAACCAGGCAGATGTATTTTTAAATTGGTTCTAGCTCAGCAAATTGCCGGTTGAGTTAACCAGTGCTGAATTTCTACAAGGGCCATTAGTGACATATGGACACAGGCAAATAAGATATCAAATAGGGACACGTGTATTAAAATAGAAAGCATAAAATATGTCCACGTGAATTTTCCAAAATAAAGTAAATACTAGAGAAAAGGCGACTGGCTTGCGCCCCCTAGGGCTTTGTGCCCGGGTTCCACGCATTCCTTGCCCCTCTAGGAAAAGACTTAAGCCACCCTCATGTCGAGAGCACAACTGTAGTTATAATATAATATCAGGCCATAAATGTCCCTGCTGGGCGCAGGCCTCCCATTATGGGGGGGCGACGAACAGTATACCCGCCACGCTTGTCCAAGGCGGCTTGGCAGGTTTGACACATCGGTTATCTCGATATGCAGGTTGCATCACGATATTCTCCTTCGCCGTTGTTAGCACGTGGTTATTGTAACAATATGCACATTAGGCCTGAAAAACTGCCTAAGTGGTGCATGCGTTCCGGCCAGGATCGAACCCGCGCCCTGTGATTTTGGGACGCGTGCGCTAGCCGTTACGCTACCACGACTGACGTGCCGTAGTAAAATTCCGTTTGCCATTGGTTATGTTTCGTGTGAAATATAATGAAGAATTAAACTGAAAAAAGATGTTTTTCTTTTTTTAAATATTTATATTGTTTACCTCATTTTTCAAAAAAAGTGGGTTAATAATAATGATAAATCTTTATTTTTATTTTATTTTTTTACCCGCAGGGGGGCTTTGTGGCGTGGCCTTAGGTGAGTAGCAACACCTCAGACCTGACTCCAGAGGCCAAAGCAAGGCCTTCGCCTCCGTGCTTGCCTTAGCCAGCCGTCACGGAGTGGAGATCGCTAGAGCTAAGACTCAAGCTCCAGGTGTGGTAGTGATAAGTGGCATAACGTCGGAAGTAGCTTCGGTGAACCTGCAGCCTACCTCTCGACACCCTTTAGCCAACCCACACCCATGTCGCCCCTTGCAAATGTTAGCATTTTTAGGGGCCCATACAGTGAGTGGCAAGTCACCGTCTGCCCATTTTTTCCATATTCCTTGAATATTGCGACGGGCAGATGCCATAGTTCCCATAGTCCCCGATCTGTAACTCCAATAGCAGTTCATTCCAATAGCCGGTACCTTTTGTTCTCATTCCCTGCAATAGTCCTACACTTACTGGGGCTTGTCCTTGGGTGCATTTGTACATGGTGTAGACAGGGACAATCGCTGGTCAGTGTCACGCCACATTTAGATATAATCTGTTAAGGGGCCTCTATGTGCTGGTCTTCCCATGGCTGATGGCCCCACGCAAGCCCTCCAAAATTCTGGGCCATTTTCATGGCCCGTGGTTTGCATAAAATACCCATATAAAAACACTATATATAATATATAATAATAATAGCAGCCCATAAATGTCCCACTGCTGGGCTCGGGCCTCCCACTATAGGGGAACGGACAGTATACCCGCCACGCTTGTCCAAGGCGGCTTGGCAGGTTTGACACATCAGTTATCTCGGTGTGCAGGTTGCATCACGATGTTTTCCTTCACCGTTATTAGCACGTGGTAATTGTAACAATATGCACATTAGGTCAGAAAACTGCCTAAGTGGTGCATGCGTTCCGGCCAGGATCGAACCCGCGCCCTTTGAGTTTGGGACGCGTGCGCTAGCCATTACGCTACCACGACTTTTAAATAAAAACACACTGACAATTAATGTTGTGATTCAATAAATGTTTAAAACTTTTTAACAAAAATAAAACTGGCTACTTGGCACCAACTTCAAGATGTTGTAGAAAATATTTATTTTTTGCTTTTTAGTCTGAATGTTTTTTGTTAAAAAAATATATTTTCTACTTTTTAGTTGCTTGAATAGCTTTAAAAATAATATTTTAAGCGCCTGTAGAAATTGTACTACTGGCACGTGTATACAAGTTTGCCTTTCAAAGAGTGTAGGCGCTCGGTGCTTTTCAACAAGGGTTGCTCTCAATTATCCCTTGGATTCACTCATCAAATCCTGCCTTGGTGACGATGGGACCACCTCAGAAGTACTCATTCGAATAAAAACGAGTCCAAGCGCTTACCACTACGCCACATCGAAAGAATGCTAACATATATGATATTTATTTTTCCAGAGTCGCATCAAAAATTCTATTTTCTAAATATGCTTGGCTATCTGGAGTTCCCACTTCGGGTACTTTCATTTCTAGCAAAGCCCTGCATATAATAGGTTGGGGAAAAAGTCTTTTCGCATATAGTATGTATGAACTTATAATAAGATCTCTTTGGCTATACCATTTGTATCTGGCCGGTTTTGGTATCATTAAAAAGTTTTAATTTTAAAGAAGACAATTCCAAATTCAAATTAGAAAAATGTGTTATTTTCATTTGTTTTTCTTATTGTTAAAATGAGTGAATCTAATGAAGAAATTCGATACATTTTAAAATTTTACTACAAAAAAGGTAAAAATGCAACACAAGCCGCGAAAAAAAATTTGTGATGTTTATGGACTTAATGCAGTATCTGTGAGCGTAGCGTAAATTTGGTTTAAGCGTTTTCAATCCGGAAATTTTGATATCAAAGATGCACGTCGCTCTGGTCGCCCTGTTACGGACAAAATTGATGCCATTTTTGAAAAAGTGGAGCAAGATTGGCATATTAGTAGTTACGATGTAGCTGGAGAACTGGGAATTGACCACAAAACGGTTTTGGCGCATTTGTAAAAAGCTGGGTACACAAAAAAGCTCGATATTTGGGTGCCTCATAAGCTCACTGAAAGAAACCTAATGAACCGTGTACTATTTGTGATTCTTTATTACGACGTAATGAAACCGAACCATTTTTAAAGAAGTTGATAACCGGTGATGAAAAGTGGATCACGCACGACAAGAACATGCGAAAAACATCGTGGTCAAAGGCCGGTCAGGCTTCACGGACTGTGGCGAAACCAGGGTTAACTTGCAATAAGGTGATGGTGTGTGTATGGTGGGATTGGAAGGGTATTTATTCATTATGAGCTGTTACCGCCAGATTAAAGCAAAAAGTTGAGAGAAAGTGGCCGGGATTAATCAACAGAAGGGGTGTGGTTTTTCACCATGATAACGCTAGACCTCACACATCCTTAGCCACTCAACAAAAATTACGAAAGTTTGGCTGGGAGGTGTTAATGCATCCGCCGTATAGTCCTGACCTTGTACCTTCAGATTTTCACCTGTTTCGGTCTCTACAGAATTCCTTAGGTAGTGTCAGGTTAACATCACTAGAGGACTGCCAAAACCACTGGTCGCAGTTTTTTGATCAGAAGCCCCAAAATTTTTATAGCAATGGGATTACGTCCCTACCTACAAGATGGCAAAAAGTTATCCAACAAAATGGCACCTACATACTTTAGTCAAATGTAAATAAACTTTATAAAAAAACCTTTTGAATTGTTATATAAAATGCGAAGAAACTTTTTACCCAACCTAATATTATAAATTTGAGCTAAATTGGTGATGACGAGTCGGCGTCCTCTCCTCGTTAGATTTTATAGAACAGGTTTTTACATGATTCATAACCAGGATATATTTACATCAAAAATGTGAAATTACAAAACTTCATAAGATTTGTAAAAGTTTAATTTGAACATTTTTTTTAAATATTACTTAATCATTATATATTCTCTGTAGATAGTTGATTCGTAAACTGATCTATTTTGATAATGCATAAATTTGTCCTGTAAGTGGATCAATAGTTAATGACGCCGGCAGCTCAGCAGCTATGTCAGCCAATGCCTCCCAACGAGTTACACGACTGCTCTCCGATTGTGTTAGGCTCATTATTTCTTCTTCAAGATCATTACTGGTAAAATATAATAGAACTTAATTATATTAATTGTCGAATAAAATCCATATAAACGCATTTCACAGGCTAACCCAACTTTTGAATAAAATATAGCCCATGGCTCCTAAAGTTTATACGTACATAACTAAATTAAATAGATTAATCGTTTAGAATCAAAATTAAATTGAAATGTACAACACAAATAGAGCGCCCCCTATCAACTTTTATTAGAAACATTTCTTAACATACCTAGTCGTATATATAATACAGGTCAACGCTCTAGTCACGTGACATGACACCTCAGAGTTTCAAATTCAAACCTAATTTTACAAAAACTGATTTGCTTTCAGAATATTTCCTATGTATGTCCGAGGCATTCCTGTACACAATAATATAAATTATAAGTCATTAGACTTTATAAGCTTAAAGTTCAATTCTTTTTTTCTCAGGCTAAATCCAGTATGGATTAAGTACACATGTATACATTTTATAGCCGTGAATACGTGGTGACTATTTAAAACATTAAAATACTTAATTAGATATGCCTGCCGTACGAAGAATCGGATTTCAAATGTGGTACTTCATGTTAGTTGTTAGTAAAGAATGAGTACTTCTAAGTTACGAAAACAATATTTCTACATGTAGATAGATTTATATATTTGGTTATAAATGATTATTTTTTATAAATTAATTAATCGTTCTTAAAATTCTGAATACGACAGGAAAGGATTTTTAAAAGAAGTATCAAAAGGATGCCGCAATACTTGCCTTTTTTCGGCATCATTTCCGACGTCATTAATTTTTTTCTCATGTGTAATCTCTTCATTGTCTTGCTTATCGTGATTTAAGGAAGTTTCTTCTTTTTTACTTAAATTTTGATACTTTTCTTGAACTTTATTTTTATCCGTCTCATAAAGCTCTATTACCTTTTCTATAACTTCTTCTAGTTTTGATATTTTGTCTTCGTTTTCATTGTCTTTCTTCTTTTCACTCTCACTATTTTTTTGTGACGTGGTTCCTAAAACAGGTTTTATTTTTAGTATTTTATTTATAACTTAATTTTAGTGCTTACTTTCTGTTTTTATGTGTAGTAATTATTATTAATTGTGTTCAATTTAATAAAAAGAACAATAATGACTTACTATGGCTAACTAACTAGGACATTAAACTCTGATTATAGTTCCATTTTATGCTACACATAAATAATTAGCAGCATATAAGATGTAGGTTTGCTTTATTATGGACCAATGGCATGTCCTGTTTTACGGTTACAAGTATTTGGTTTACAAAAACTAGTAGGTATCCACTTATGGGAGCGGCATACATCCAATTATCGCAGCGAACACCGGAGAACTGGCTGGCTAACACAACGCGGGGGCGCCCCAATTAATTGTTGCTCTACCTCGCTCGCACATCATCCGTCTCGCTGACACATTGTGCTGTGTATTGTACTAGGTGTACGACTTAATAATATTTGTACGTAAGGTTATCGTTTCCAAAATTAATAACTGTAGAGAGGTATTTTGGTGTGCATAAATGAAGAAAATAGAATATAACTGAAATCATTTACTTTCGTCATACTTTACATAGGAAACGCGGCAGCGCGCACAGGCATTACTCACGGACATTCTTAATCGACTAAACGACGGGGCGGCCGGCGATTCCTACGGGGACGCGGGATAGAGGAGGGGGTGATCATACCACCCGTGCCAGGTGCCGGGGCACCCTGAGGGCTTCGATGGGACAACTTTGCGCGCTATATAACTTAACTTCAGTTCTCATCAGCACCCCACAGTGAATATTAACTACGCTCTGCCATCTGAAGTATTATTTAACCTACCTCTCGCTGCTACATTCTGGTCACCCCATAGAAAAGAATATCGCAAATATTCTGAAGACATACATTTTCAAGAACAGAATCATGGAACACATTCAAGAAACAAGTACGATCCTTCAACAATCATATAACATCACATTGCACCAGTTTCCACTTCCACAAAACAACTCTAAATGATCACACAGCTACAACTCATGGCCAAGCAGATTGAATAATTAACCTTGGAAATGGACATATTACGAGAAGAAAAAAAGAAACAGCAATATCGAATGCATCACCGCTCTCAATCACGTCCTATAAAGAATATACGGTAATATAAATAAGGACGACAGGTTTTGTAGATACCATTACAAATTTGGAGAACACGCGAGGCACTGCGAGTCACTGTGTTCATGACTATGTAAGCAGGAAAACTAGAATGAGCACCGACCCTGGCGGACGTTCGTGTTCCCGCTGCAAGTAACCGCCTATGTGTCTTCGATCGCAACGCAAAGGGCAGCCTCTGTAGGTTGCGGGGTGATCCGCTGTGGATGTTTTTTCATGCGGACGTTCCACACGAAGGCTAGAGAGGTCACAGACATTCTGATGATTTAAGATCTTTTACCCGTCTGGGGGGAGGTCAAGGACCACTAGTACTAGATTTAGAGGCGATTTTGTAACGTCGCCCCTGTGCATACGGTGTACCTCGTGCACAGGCTTGAGACTTAAGGGCTTCAAGGATATAGGAACTTTCAATTTTCTGAGGAAGTTCCGCGACGACATCCCGGAGGCGCTTTTCCTCTGGCAGGGCGTAAGTGTAGTAACCGATTTTATGGTCACCTAATAGTAGGTAATGTTAGAGCGCGGTGGTCAGTAGAGGACGACCATAACTTTGATGCCGTGTTGGGTATCACGGGCTTATTTGATAGAAATTGCCTTACCTGGCAGTTCCGCTACGAGTTGGAGCCAAAGGGCTTTCTCCCGGATGACTAGGGGTGGCGGCGGGCGCTGGGAAGGTGACCTAGGGCGGCTGGAGGGTGCCGCTGTCGGTTTTGCCCTCGCTGTGAGGGCGGAGTTGGGGTGGACCTCCCTCTGGGTCTTGGGTTTTTTAGTACGATTGACGATTATGAAACCGTCGTAGTCTACCCGGTCTAGTGGGATGTTCGCGGTAGGTGTGAAATCCATGTCCGTGATTGCGTCGACCGGTGTGAGTGGGCCATCCCTTAGGTATTGCGGACCTTCAGGAGTTAAATCGATTTCGCGACGAGAATCGATTTCACGGTGGGTGGGCGGCGATCGCGAACACGATGTAACTGAAATCTCGGAGCTTGAACGCGCATGTCCCGACGCGGAACCGCGGGAAAATGAAGCGCGCGATTTTGGTGTCACGGTGAGCAGCGTTGAGCGGGGGTGCGGGCGGAGGGCGCATCGGTAACGCGGCGGGTATGGACGCGGGGAGCATAGGCGCTAAAGTGGAGCGCATTTGGTCCGCGGCAAGCCCGGTGGTGGGGTCGCCGCGAATGTGATGTTCGCGGCAGAAGCGGGCGCGAGAAGGAGGGCCTGCCCGGGAGCCCCTTACACGAGTATATTGTGCGATACTAAATTCTCGGAATTAAACTTGGAGATCGCGGGCGTGTGAGATTGGGACTCCGGGGTCCCTAAAAATTGGACTACAACGTGAGGGAATTGATGCCGTAGAAATGGCAGCAAATCACAGTTGGTCTCTTTAGACCGATTTAAGCCAGCATACATCTGCCAAGAAGAGCAAGACGAAGAAACATCAAGCCAACCACCGCTACAGCCAGTCATCCCATCTCGCCAGACGAACATTACATCAGACCAACAAACTTCAAGATCATGCATCAGACAACCCTACGTCACGAAATCGGGTTGAATCATCAAACCAAGAGTGCGTTTCATTTGAAGGGGTGTACTATGGGAGCTGCATACGAGTATATCCAGTCATCGCAGCGAAACAACGGAAAACTGGCTAGCGCTTTTTTTTATTGGACTTGACTTTATGTTATTGGTCCGTCCCGCTCATACAGTGTGTCATGTATTTTAACTAGCTGTACGACTTATTAATATTTGTATAAGGTTACCGTTTCCAAAATAAATGAGTTCACTTCAGTTCTCATCAGTACTCTACAGTGAATACTACTCTCTGCCATCTGAAGTATTATTTAACCTACCTCTCGCTTCTACGCTTATAATCTATTTACAGATCAATAAAAAAATAGTGTTTGTTTACGATTTCTGGTAATCATAAGTGACCGTTACCGAATTTTTATTTGTGTGTCGGTTTAAAATGTTTATCTCTGAAAAGGTTCCGAAATGGATCAACCGAATTTCAGTGGAAATTTTATGGTTTATGAGTGAAATTTTATCTAAAACCTATATGATACATTTACTTCTGCAAGGTCTAGAAAATATAAAAGTCCAAGTCCCTCTAGCAAGTTCAAAAGCGAGCAAAGTGGCACATCCTACTAATATTATAAACGCGAAAGTTTGTAAGTATAGATGTATGGATGTATGTTTGTTACTCTTTCTCGCAAAAACTATAGAATGGATTTTGATGAAACTACAATAATATAGCTTATACATCTGAATAACACATAGGCTATAATTTATAAAGATATAGTGTGAATTATCCAAAATAATAGGTTGGGGAAAAGGTCTTTTCGCATATAGTATGTATGAACTTGTAATAAGATCTCTTTGGCTATACCATTTGTATCTGGCTGGTTTTGGTATCATTAAAAAGTTTTAATTTTAAAGAAGACAATTCCAAATTCAAATTAGGAAAATGTGTGATCTTCATTTGTTTTTCTTATTGTTAAAATGAGTGAATCTAATGAAGAAATTCGATACATTTTAAAATTTTACTACAAAAAAGGTAAAAATGCAACACAAACCGCGAAAAAAATTGTGATGTTTATGTACCTAATGCAGTATCTGTGAAAGTAGCTCAAATTTGGTTTAAGCGTTTTCAATCCGGAAATTTTGATATCAAAGATGCACGTCGCTCTGGTCGCCCTGTTACGGACAAAATTGATGCCATTTTTGAAAAAGTGGAGCAAGATTGGCATATTAGTAGTTACGATGTAGCTGGAGAACTGGGAATTGACCACAAAACGGTTTTGGCGCATTTGTAAAAAGCTGGGTACACAAAAAAGCTCGATATTTGGGTGCCTCATAAGCTCACTGAAAGAAACCTAATGAACCGTGTACTATTTGTGATTCTTTATTACGACGTAATGAAACCGAACCATTTTTAAAGAAGTTGATAAACGGTGATGAAAAGTGGATCACGCACGACAAGAACATGCGAAAAACATCGTGGTCAAAGGCCGGTCAGGCTTCACGGACTGTGGCGAAACCAGGGTTAACTCGCAATAAGGTGATGCTGTGTGTATGGTGGGATTGGAAGGGTATTATTCATTATGAGCTGTTACCGCCAGATTAAAGCAAAAAGTTGAGAGAAAGCGGCCGGGATTAATCAACAGAAGGGGTGTGGTTTTTCACCAGGATAACGCTAGACCTCACACATCTTTAGCCACTCAGCAAAAATTACGAGAGTTTGGCTGGGAGGTGTTAATGCATCCGCCGTATAGTCCTGACCTTGCACCTTCAGATTTTCACCTGTTTCGGTCTCTGCAGAATTCCTTAGGCAGTGTCAGGTTAACATCAAGAGAGGACTACCAAAACCACTTGTCGCAGTTTTTTGATCAGAAGCCCCAAAATTTTTATAGCAATGGGATCACGATCCTACCTACAAAATGGCAAAAAGTTATCCAACAAAATGGCACCTACACACTTTAGTCAAATATAAATAAACTTTATAAAAAAAACCTTTTGAATGTTTATATAAAATGCGAAGAAACTTTTTCCCTAACCTAATATAACAATTTTCCATCACCACGCCGGTGAGACCGCGGGACGCAGCTAGTTACATTATAATTTACCAAGTCATTTTTTCTCCATACAGCGAACAGTACAAAATAAAAACGTAGCGGTTGTCGGAAATGCTCAAATTTACTTTCATGTATATAACATAACATTCAAGAAAACTTACTTTAAACTCTCTTCTATTAAAACGTACGGTATATAGCTCGCAAGCGAGGTCAGCCTTAAACCCATTAAAATCTTGTTTTGTGTTTTTATTATTAATCTTGAGAGAGAAAAAATGCTAATGTAATTATTCTAGATGTTAATGCTTATTAATTTTGTATTTTAATTCTGTTAACTACATTCTAGTACAAAGTTGTTGTACTAACAAACACGCACTCGTTTTACTGCACTTAAGGCTGAAAAGTTGGTAAGGTCGGAATAGTGACAACGGATGTGTAGATGTAGATACAAGTACTACCTACTAGTTACAATACAAGTTACTTTACATAACATTAAGAAAGGGAAATTTCACTGTTTCCTTTAACGTTTGCTGTTTGCATAACTTTGTACACGTAATTTAGGTGCAGCATTGTACTTATATCACTCGTCCATCTCGGGGGTGGGGGGAGGGGGGGGGGGGGGGGGGCTGAAAGGTATATTCACATATAGTAGGTACAGCCGCGATTTTTAATCGTCTTAACAAAAGCGGAAGTTCTCAATTCTTCGTGTAAATATTTTTTTTGCTTATTCAGCCATAACCTTTTTGTTTCTGAACCGATTTTGATTATTCTTTTTGAGTTGGATTTAGCAAAGCTTCAAAATAGTCCCATATTAATTGTATTGCCATTGGACTTTGGTTTCCATAAATATAACAGAAAATATGAAATTTTTCGGGTTTTTCATCTATAACTCGTCTTTTTGAATCGATTATAATAAAGTCGTTTGCGTTCGATTCAGTACAGCTTCAAAATAGTTTCGCATACATTTAATTGTTATTGGATACCATATACTTAAATATGAAAAATAAAAGTTTTCTAGTAAAAAAGAACCGACTTCAAGAGTAACTAAAAAGCATAAAATAATATTTTCTACGCCTTGAAGTCGGTGCCAAGTAAAACATAAAAAAACAACAACAAATTTGCAAAATGCACTGACTTCAAGATATTGTAGAAAATATTTATTTTAGTTACTTTTGAAGTCGGTTTATTTTTTGCTAGAAAACTTTTATAAAGGTTAAAATAATCAATGAATTACAGGAAGCACTTACGGGCTCACTTCTCTTGTTCTTATAGTCTGTAGGTTAAAACCCATTTATTACAATTTTTAACCAATCATACTTCAATACTAACTTTTTTGCAATGATAATTTTGAGAGTTTTTAGTTAAAAATAGATTTCAAAGGAACCGTTAGCGCGCGTGTACACAACACTGCCACTGCACCACCAAAGTAGGGGGTAGGCTAGGCCCGACCGCGCCGCACGCTGCCGTACTTTCATTGTCAAGGCGGTGCGGCACGTGGCGTTAGCGGTGGAATGGACGGCGGATAACGTACACAGAAATTCATTAGGTAACAGCACTATGTTAGCGGTGCCGTCTACACGAACGCTTAATGATATTTTGATGAAAAAGATAAAATTGTTTCTTTAATTATTATCATATTTTTAATTAAACTAATATTTATTATAAATGGGTTCTTCCTCAATAAATTTTTCAAATTTAACTTATTTTTAGTTATGTGAATCAACATTTTTTTTAAATGAGTAGAGATTTATTTAGTTAACAACATATTTACAAGAAACTATTTGTATTATAAAAAATAAAACTAAACATCAATGAATCTTCATAAACAAGATTAACTTGTACTCGTTTGTTTATATAGTGATGTTAAATCGTTATCGATAAGCAAAGCTAACTTCTCATTAAGGTACCTACCAGTGTACCAGGTTACTTACCATTATCCAAGTCAGGGCTAGGGCTTAGAAGATTAGCTAGAGATTTTTGTGATCTAACTAAATGTAAAGGTTCCACTAAAGTATCACACGAAGGAAGCACTTTTGACTCATTTTCATTTGCCATGTGTGTTATAGGGGGTGATATCGATCTCGATTTTTCCGTATATTCTTCTTCATACTGAATACATTTGTCTGAAAAATAGACAAATTTTACATGAAGAAGGAAATATGTTTAAAATAGAAATGATTCACCGTCCTCTGGGACGCTTTTTTGCGGCCGTGTAAGTTTTGAATGCCTTGGGACCAGGGCCGTAATATACAAGTAGATTGTGGTAGCTAATGATAATGCAAAATCTTAATATTATAAAAATGAACCAAATTAACAATGTAAATAAATTTTGCAACTATCTTTGCCTCGCATGAAATAATAACAACAGCCCATAACTGTCCCACTGCTGGGCTCGGGCCTCCCACTGTATCGGGGGAACGAACAGTATACCCACCACGCTTGTCCAAGGCGGCTTGGCGGCAGGTTTGACATATCGGTTATCTCGATGTGCAGGTTGCATCACGATGTTTTCCTTCACCGTTGTTAGCACGTGGTAATTGTAACAATATGCACATTAGGTCAGAAAACTGCCTAAGTGATGCATACTTTCCGGCCAGGATCGAACCCGCGCCTTTTGACTTAGAGACGCGTGCGCTAGCCATTACGCTACCACGACTAAAAATATACACCCTAAATAAAAGAGTAAATCCAGAAATTACATTCGGTATCCTAAATTGTTTAAGGTCAATTAGCCATTAACTTTACATAGTACTATCTACTTCCGAGGGTTGTTAAGAGGGGAAAACTAGTTGGATTATAAAAGCGGCAGCTAGATACGTAATATTTGAGTTACAAATTGCATTTGAGCGCTTAATTGGTGCGTTACATTTGTTTTGTACGTATTTTCGAGAGGTGTTTCTATAAAAGCGACAACAGCTGATAGTGTATAATTTTTAAACTATAAGTTCATAGACTGGCAAATTTTTTGACAGTATATTCATCCCGTACGAAAATGTACATATATACATTATTTTGTATGTTTGGAAGTTTGTTTAGATATAAAGCAACTGTGGTGGTAAGCCAATATTTGAAGTTAGTAAAAAGGTGCCTGCGGAATGCAGCAATTACAGAACCGAAGTTAATACAGGCGAAGTAACGATTAAGTGCTCAACTAAAATAGTTCAACATATCACTTAAGTCTCTGAAACTAAAAATAACTTAATAATTGGGTAGATACCTAGTACTATTTTCTAAAAATATTTCGATGTTTAAAGAATTGCAATTTTATCTATGTTAAACATTTGTTCAATTTAATTTTTCAACTTGAACAATGTTTGTCGTACTACTAAACGTTAGTTTCAATCATGTTTTAATTAAGAAAAGGTCACACTCAAACATTAAAAAACACGCGACAAATTAATTGTATTAATAACATTGACATTGAAAAATAAACACAGAAAACAACATAATTTGCATTCAGAAAAATGTTTAGACATAGGCACAAAGTTACCTGTAAAATTTGCGTTAGTTGTGGAAGTATTGGGAACACTGCTTGTACATCCCATGATGTACGGATTAGTGATCTATGCATTAGAACGAAGTGTTATCTGATATAAGTTCATATCGTAACTGAGTGAGGCCGGCGCGATGTGGCGGCACAGGTCTTGACCACTCGGCCACAGCAACTCAGCCAGACTGGCTAGCTACCCCTTAGCCGAGATCGTATCGTAACCACCTATTATGGGAGGTACTCCCTACGTTAAAGCGACCTCGCACCCCCATCGCGTTTTTCCAATTAAAAGAACAAAGTACTTTATATTCTTATTCTTTAGCGAACAAATTCTTTCATTCTAGTAGTACCTAAACCTTTAGCTCTTCCGTTACGAAGTCCCCTTGAAATAGAAGTGATTTACGTCATTCTTTTAACTTATTTTAAAGAATATTTAAGGCGAATATCCTCATATTTAATTTTATATAAATAATCATGTATTACTTGTACCTACCATTAAAAGAAGTGGCTTTGAGACACATTCTTACTTGATGAGTTCCTTTACAAGATACATGATACATCATTGCCATATTCACGTTCAGAGCGTTCGCTTCAAAGCCGTGTGTCCTTTCCTGCTTTAAATTCTTCACTTTGTGCGTTCTTCTGCATCCCTTATCATGAGACCATTTCATCCTTTACAATATCAGGCCAACATTTCTTGACAATACTACCCCTTCTACTGTGACTTTGATGCAGGCAGCATCGCCTCTGCTACATTTATTCCCCACATAGTTAGTCGGTTTACGTAAAACATCGCTATACCTACTAGCTTATTCGACTATTACAATTTATTGACTGTCACACACAGTCTGAAAATTATGAATAGACAAAAAACCAAAATATTGACCTACGAAAAGCGCTGTAAACGTTGATCCTATCATAATAGTACACTTTTCTCTAAAATGACAAATGTTTGCAAAAAAGATTTTGGTTTTTCTTTTCAGTTTTCAGAAAATATTTTGACAGATATCGGAGAGAGATCATATAGCCGATATAAGACGGATCATCCGCATTGAATCACTGCGGTTGATATGCGCAAAATTAATAGAATGTTTCCACGGTTTCTAAAAATTTATCTGTTTAAGACGCGTGACCTGAAACTAGTATCGCGCAACGCGATTTCGCTTCCCGCCGGTATTACTTTTTAGTTATTTATCCCCTAGGATTAAGAGTTAATTTTACACCTTAGGCCTTAGACCAAAAAAATAAATATAATTCTATGTGACCTATGTTCTATAGGTCACATAGAACATAGGTCATTTATTATTTTATATTATACGTTATTTTCACCGAATCCTATACTAATATATAAAGCTGAAGAGTTTGTTTGTTTGTTTGATTGATTGAACGCGCTAATCTCAGGAACTACTGGTCTGATTTGAAAAATTCTTTCAGTGTTAAATAGCCCATTTATCGAGGAAGGCTATATCATCACGCTAAGACCAATAGGAGCGGAGCTCCAATGAAGAATGTTTCAAAATCGGGGGGTTTTGAAAACAAATTCCACGCGGACGACGTCGCGGGCACAGCTAGTATCAGATAATCTGGAAACTACTGTAGTCCGTGCATGTGTCTAACTGTTTCTTACGTCGCAGTCTTTTTATTGGAATCTAAACGTTCTATGGTGATGAGATTATACTAATATATGGCGCTATATAGCCATTAAAATAACTGCCGGGCAAAGTTCAGACCTGGGACTCGGCCTAATCAAACATTAGCATGATGATGGCTCCGCTTATTGTTTAATCAATAGTAAATGACTCCGTCTAGTATACATTTACCAGGAGGTTTTTGTGCCGCAATCAAATACGTGAATGCAAACATATTTTAAAAAATTGTGTGTGTGTATGTGAATATATTCTCTGACGTTTCACTTTTACTGCGCGTGAACCAGTAAAAGTGAAACGTCAGAGAACATATTCATAGATAATTCTTCTCTAACTTTTATTAATATAAATATAATTCCTTCAACCTACATCCGTCAACATATTATAATTCAAAGTAAACATCTTAAATATCACTTTAATTTTTTTACTGTTTTAGCCTAAAAATTATTATTATCAATTTATCAGTTATATTTAGGTCCAAATTGGACCTTTGTTTAATCATCGGTCTTATTGATTCAAGTTGCAGGATCAGTCCTATAGATTTTATCTCTTTTTAGTGTCGCTTTTTCGTTTCATCGAGTTTCAAATCACAACGATTCTTAAGAAGTTTCACTTCAAAATCTAAAAATTAGGAGTAGCCGCTATAAACGTAAATGACAGTTTAAAACATCTTAATGTAATATATACATAAATTTGTGTAGTATTTTATTAATATCTGGAAAAACCATGGCGATGTTATTTAGTAACTTTTTTACTTAAGTCAATGTTAGTTTTACAATCATGAAAATAGTATGTATCCCCGTAACTTTGATCTAAATATTAGGTGAAAAATATTAAAATCATTTTCTATACTAATATTATAAAGAGGAAAGATTTGATTGTTTGTTTGTTTTTTTGCATTGAATAGGCTCCGAAACTACTGAATCGGTGTAAAAAATTACCTAAAATCGCGTGCGCTGCGAAAGCTATTGATGATAGAATAAAATAATGTACTACGACCTTGTAGAACACATCATTATTTACAAAAAGTTTCGCGACAGCATATGTCTAACTATTATAGTGTTACGAGTTGCAGGACTCGAATTAAAATGCCGTTGGAATTATTTATAGAATTTATTAGAACTATACAAACACGTATAACACCGGTACAAATATAACTGTACACAACCAGTCCAAACGTAATGCACGATTCAATCACACGCGCAAAGTCCATCACTAACGTCTTGCTTCGCTTGTGGCTATCGCTAGACTCACGATCTCTCCATTGGGGCATTGCTTTATGCTTCACAAATGCAATATGTCTACCTGACCGCGCACACCGAATTTCTTAGAATCACACCTGGCTAATGACTACCATATAAGATTACAATACACAATGGACTGTTTTTCTAATCACAAATTTTAAACACAAAGTAAACAAAAGAAGTCCAAATGCCGAAAAGTAATAAATTGTGCAAAACAGGTATGTAGGTGTGAATTTGTCTTTGTCGGTCGTAATAATAGTTGAAGCATAGGAAGTCTTCAATGAAGCACCCTTTGTTTGAATTTATTTTTTCTTTAATAGCTTCCGCGGTTAGCGTTGAGCCAACGACAAATCTTGATCATCTTGATGAACTTATTCAACGTATTCAGTATAATCATACAGGAAACAGGGTTTTTACTTTTAATATTAATTAATATGAATTAAAACGAGGAAAATTTTATGTAAATACAAAAAAAAACGCGTAAACAAAGGAATTTGGAAAAGGAGAGGTTCAGAGAAGTAACTGGAAAGAATAGTGATAAATATTATATATTTATGTACAAATTTAAATTAAATGAAAATAAATAAATAGTTAAGTAAGAAAAAAATAATTAATAATAATAATTCATTTATTTCAGAAATTGAGCATTTCTATATTATACAGTTTTATATTATAAATTATTTCAATGTTATCAAATTTTAACTTTCAAATTAATTCACGGCACAACAATTAATTGATAAAACAAATACTAGGACATTACACCCGGGTCACTATAATCACTATAAATGTTTCTATACCACGGCATCAAAGGGACATGTATACCAAATGATTTCAAGTATGGTCTCTGCCACCGGGCCGCGAGGCGGCAGAAAACAAACAAACTCATGCATTTAACTGGGTGTGTAGTTGCACCCATTTACGTAGCAGTGGCGAGTCCCATCAATCTACAAAAAGACTGAGCATGCTGTTGGTGCTGCCGCGAACGCGGACTAGTAGGGAGGCGCATCTCTTTCTAATGATGGCCGCAAAGCCATCGATTCGCGCTTCTGTGAACATCCCTGACGCACTGCACTGCCACGGCAGTCCTAACAACACCCTCAGCCCATTATTATACTGGACACGTAGGTCGCTGTATGCCCTCTGCGTATATCTGACCCACAGGCTTCACGTGTAGAAGGACTGACAGTATGCTCGGAAAAGCGTCTTCTTTACTTCTTGCCTACAGCGTGCGAACCTGCGGGCCAGCATGTTACATCGGACAGCCAGCGACCTACGTTCCCGGCCTATATCACAATCATCCTTTAAGTCTTCGGTTACCCAGTACCCTAGATACTTAAACTTGGAAACCCTTGATATCGGTTTGCCACAGAGGTATACGTCAGTAATGATATCGTAAGATTTAGCGCCTGCTTTAAATATCATAACATCGCTCTTCTTAGCATTATATCTAAGGCCATGGTTCACCGCGTACGACTCACATATTGACAAGAGCCGCCTCAGACCGCCGATAGATGAGCTCAGCAGAACCATGTCATCAGCGTAACTAATATTGTTTATGCTCACCCCATCTATGTGACATCCGACATGTGCTTTGCCGAGTTCATCTATCAGCTGATTCATGTAAAAGTTGAAAAGGCGAGGAGAGCTTAACCCCCCCTGCCTCACCCCGCATTCCAACCCATACATGTCCGAGTACGACTCTGCCCATCTTACAATATTTTTCTGATTATTGTACCAATATTTAAAAATTGATACAATAGCAGGCGGCAACGTCGTTTCACCTTCCAATTTCCTCCATAGTATCCCATAATTTACGAGGTCAAACGCCTTCGACAAGTCCAAAAAACAGGAGAAAATAGGTGTCTTTCTAACAGTATAATACTGAACAGTCTGTTTAAGACATAGTATAACACTTTGTGTAGACAGTTCCGTTTCAAAACCAAATTGGGCGTCATGTGACTAAGTGTTTGTCAAGTAAATTGTCAAGCAGACTGTCCAATACCTTAGCGATGACAGGAGCTAAGGATATGGGCATGTAATTTGAAATGTCGGAAACGTCTCCAGTTTTACTCTTCGGGATTGGCACGACTTCTGTAAACATGAGGTCATTAGGTAAAAAACTGTGACTTATAAACAAATTAAAAAGCATTGCCAGTACTCGAGGGAGATGAATACCAGCATATTTAAGATGCTCAATACTGAGGCTATCGTGGCCGGAAGATTTTCCTCAGACCATTTTTTAAATTATCGAGGCAACTTCTTTTACAGTGGAAAACATTTTACTGGTTTCTACACTGACCTCGATAGACTCAACCGCAGGCTCAGATTGTGTGAGAGGTGACTCGACTTTAAAATGCCGCTGAAATTCATTGGCTATACATGAGGGATCGTGGTGACCTGCAACGCTCACAGGACGACTCGACTTTCATTAAGCTTGTTAATTTCCAAAATTGACTAAAATCTTTGTAACACCTATCAAATCCATTTAAATCTGAATTTGATTATTTCGACAATATTTTAATTTATTTTTGAAAATTTTTCTTGTTTCACACATGTCACTATATAATTCACCACTTCTTGGTTTAGCATTCAGAGCCCATACTTTATAACATGTTCTAGCCGCCATGTGAGCCTCGCGGACATGCACATTCGAACCTGGTATATACTTATTTTTATGACGGTTACTTTGGCTGTTGCCTGAAAAACTATGTCTAGCACCTGCTTGTAAAATATTTACTAGGTTTTGGTACATGTCTTGTAATAGTACACGGTGATTAATATTACAACACATATTATAACAACAGTCATTAAATTCCATAGGAGAGTCAGTAGATTTTAATCTAGAATTACAATATTCAAAGCATTCCCTGGTCTGTTTATTATCCCGTTCTCCCCATGTTACTTTATTACAATTATTTGATGCCTTATAAAGTTTTGGCACAATTAAGTTAATATTACAATTTATCAATAAAGGAATGTGATCTGAAGCATACACGTCATATAAAACCGTAGAACTCGTTACGGAAAGTCTCGCCGCAGTACTTACAATACAGTGGTCCAGCCAGCGCAATGAGCCATTTGCACTACTTATAAATGTGTTCGTGTCTGGTGGCAGAAGCTCCAAGTCCACACGCGACCAACTCTGCTCCTCACAATATTTAACATTTCATTAAATCTTAATATCATTATTTACAATAAACATCCTAATATACGATAAATCAAATGATTATTTGATGATAAAATGATTTGGATAGAAGTGGGTAAAAGAATAAGGAGCTGTGTGAGACCTTGGAAGAGCTGTGACTGATCGTATTTTGTACAGTTGAGGAAAATGTGATTCACATCATCCACTTCACCATATTCGCATAATTCACTGTTAATTATACCAAACTTAGCTAGATAGGCAGATGTACAAAGATGACCTATTCTCATTCTAGTTAAGATACACGATACTCTTTTGCCCAACGTCAATTTGGAGAACCAAGGTTTCAAAGGAATTTCAGATTGAACTGATTTATAAAATCTGCCTATTTTTAGAGAGATTAGACCACAGCTTACTTCACGAACTACGTAGGTACATTTTGGGTAGGGCTGCGAGGTCATGAGCGTATATTTTGTAATAAGCTTTAGCGCCACATGCAGTAGCTTCATTAGCAAGCCTATCAGCTCTCCCATTTCCTCGTGTGCCCGTATGACCTGGTATCCACGTAAAGAGAACAGAATAACCGTTTTGTATACATTTTATAATCAAATTTCGAGTTTCTATAATTAACGGGCTAACGTTTAGTTTTAAATAGATATTTACTTAAAGATTGAAGCGCACTCATTAAGTCCGAAAAGGTAACTGTCTTTTTTAATTTTAAAAGAAGGATATATTCTACCGCTATATACAAATCTAAACATTCACCGGTGAAAACTGAACTTTCACGAGGTAATTTAACCTTCGGAACTATATCTTATTATGAGTGATACATCCCAACCCCCACTACACCATCTATGGAACGTTTGGACGCATCACTAAAAATAAGATGCCACTTGTCATTAATGCTGTTGAATTCAGAATTCAAGTTGAAAGCATGACCAGTTTCAAAAGTTTTTTTTACATAATAGGTTGGGGAAAAAGTCTTTTCGCATATAGTATGTATGAAATTGTAATAAGATCTCTTTGGCTATACCATTTGTATCTGACTGGTTTTGGTATCATTAAAGTTTTAATTTTAAAGAAGACAATTCCAAATTCAAATTAGGGAAATGTGTGATTTTCATTTGTTTTTCTTATTGTTAAATTGAGTGAATCTAATGAAGAAATTCGGTACATTTTAAAATTTTATTAGATAAAAGGTAAAAATGCAACACAAGCCGCAAAAAAAAAATCGTGATGTTTATGGACCTAATTCAGTATCTGTGAGAGTAGCGCAAATTTGGTTTAAGCGTTTTCAATCAGAAAATTTTGATATCAAAGATGCACGTCGCTCTTGTCGCCCTGTTACGGACAAAATTGATGCCATTTTTGAAAAAGTGGAGCAAGATCGGCATATTAGTAGTTACGATGTAGCTGGAGAACTGGGAATTGACCACAAAACGGTTTTGGCGCATTTGAAAAAAGCTGGGTACACAAAAAAGCTCGATATTTGGGTGCCTCATGAGCTCACTGAAAGAAACCTAATGAAGCGTGTACTCATTTGTGATTCTTTATTATGATGTAATGAAACCGAACCATTTTTGAAGAAGCTGATAACTGCTGATGAAAAGTGGATCACGTACGACAATAACGTGCGAAAAAGATCGTGGTCAAAGGCCAGTCAGGCTTCACAGACTGTGGCAAAACCCGGGTTAACTCGCAACAAGGTGATGCTGTGTGTGTGATGGGATTGGAAGGGCATTATTCATTATGAGCTTTTACCGCCAGGCAGGACCATCGATTCTGAACTGTACTGCGAACAACTGATGAGATTAAAGCAAAAAGTTGAGGGGAAGCAGCCAGAATTAATCAACAGAATATATTGGTGGTGTGTGGTTTTTCACCATGATAACGCTAGACCTCACACATCTTTAGCCACTCAGCAAAAATTACAAGAGTTTGACTGGAAGGTGTTAATGCATCCGCCGTATAGTCCTGACCTTGCACCTTCAGATTTTCAACTGTTTCGGTCTCTGCAGAATTCCTTAGGCAGTGTCAGGTTAACATCACGAGAGGACTGCCAAAACCAGTTGTCACAGTTTTTTCATCAGAAGTCTCAAAATTTTTATAGCAATGGGATAACGTCCCTACCTACAAGATGGCAACAAGTTATCCAACAAAATGACACCTACATACTTGAGTCAAATGTAAATAAACTTTATAAAAAAACCTTTTGAATTTTTATATAAAATGCGAAGAAACTTTTTCGCCAAATTTAGACGAACATCGGGCTTAACAATCAGAGCTTTATATACGGAAATGTATAGAGGAAAACGTTTTGAGTTGTGAATAGGGGGGGCTTCAATAGATAACACTTTATGAAAACTTTTGATTAAGCAAGGAGAAGATTTTTGGGACCAATAAATAGATGAGGTAATCTCATCGGAGAGGGACCTCAATTTGAATAATAATGGATGGTTACCAAATTGTATGCAGCGGAATAAATAATTATCGGAGAGAAACTGCCTTCTAAGATGCAGAGGGGGATCAACACATTCCACTTGCATAGAATTACTTGGACTAGTTTCCATTGCTCCCAAGACAATTCTTAAACATTTAGATTGAATTTTGTCTAATTTATTTAAAGCAGCAGTACTACAAGGTTCCAACAAGAAGGAGCCATAATCGATTATACACTTCTTATTAAGGCATTGTAGATTAGTCTCAAAGAGAATGGATGAGCACCCCACCATACGCCCGTGAGACATTTCAAGATATTGATGTTATTTTCACACTTGGCTACAACATATTCACAATGTGGAATACCAGTTAGCTTAGTATCTAATACAACCCCCAAAAATTTACATTGAGTGCTAACAGGCATAGGAATATTATCATAAATAATATTAACGTCAGGAGAACTGCGTTTACGAGAAAAAAGAACTACAGTACTTTTAGGAACAGATAGTTCTAAGCCATTGTCATCAAGCCAGCCCTTCAGTAACCCAAGAGATATGGTAAGAGAATTACATAACCTAGAAAAAGATTGATGTGAACTATACAGTAGTAGATCATCTGCATATTGTAAAATGTTAACTAAATGGTTTAAAGCTATTTCTAAGTCAAATGTGTATATGTTATAAAGTATAGGACTTAACACTGAACCTTGAGGTAACCCCTTCCAAATACATCTAGATAACTGAGAACCTTCTTGCATATTAATGTTAATATATCTCTCTGACAATATTCCAGATATAAAGGAAGTAAGCATTTCTGGAACATTAAGATAATTTAATTTTTTGTAAAGAATAGAAATTATAACATTATCATAGGCACCTTTGACCTCCAGAAAAGCTGAAAGGACAGATTTATTCTTTGAAAAGGCCACTCTAATATCAGTGACAAGGATACTCAAGCTGTCAGAAATACTTCTACCTTTTCTGAAGCCAAACTGGCTTTCAGAAAGAAGTCCATTGCTTTCTAGAAACCATTCTAATCTATTCTTGACTAGGTGCTCTGCTCACTTAGCCAGCACAGAGGACAGGGCAATAGGCCGCTAGGAAGATGCATCAGAAGGTGATTTGTTTGGTTTTAATATGGGTATAACTATTAGCGACTTCCATGACTCTGGAATGCAACCAGAAGATATAACATTTAAAAAATAACTTAAAGTTACATCACTACTGTTACAAAAAAAGGAATAGGGAATTCCATCTTGTCCAGGTGAGGAGTCTTTTAAACTTGTTAAAATGCCTTTCAATTCAGACACGGAGAATGTAGCATTTAGTCCTGAGGCATTATTGGGAACTGAAATAGGGAATGAGCATTGCATTTGCAACTCAGGAACTGAGGAAGGAGCTAAATTGTCAAGGAACTGTTCAACCAGTTTAGGTGACTAGCTACCTTTAGAAGATGAATTAACACCCATTCTAAATCTTTTAATATTTTGCCAAACAATTGAAGCATTGACATCTGGGCAGATATTAGAACAGAAATTTCTCCATCCTTCAAACTTCTTCCTTTTTAAAAGTTTAAGAGTCACATTAGTGTCACATGCTACTTGGTTATACAGTTCAAAATTGTCAGATGTCATTTAACGTGAATAAACTTTTTCAGCGTCTTTTCTTTTTAATAGCCCCTGTGCATTCTCTATCCCACCAAGGCGGGGATGGTATTCTGCTGGATCCACCTTTTTTAATTGGGAATAATGCATCCGCAACCTCAGTCATGAGTTTAGTTAAAGCATCAGAATAAATCGCCTCATTGCCAGGACAGATAGAAGGGAGATTAGAAATTCTATTTTCAGCTTCCTGTCTAAATATTGACCAGTTATTTGGCAATTTATACTTCATACGGGGTTTAGGTTTCTGAGTTATATTTGGGTAGTGTAGAGAAGGGAAAGTAATAGTAATAGGAAAACGATCACTGCTGCATGTAGAAGGGTGAACAAACCAAGAAAGTATACTAGCTAAATTTGGAGAACATATTGACAAATCTGGTGCACTTGGCTCTTCATCAGTTCGAGTACGTCGTGTGGGAGTTCTGTCATTTAAAAGGCATAAGTTAAGTGGATCTATGATATTTAACATTTCTTCACCCTATAAAATATTTCTAGATGAACCTCCCCATGCCTGATGTTGGCAGATAAAATCACCTAGAACTAGAAAAGGTTTTGGTAATGATTGTAACATAGCACTCACCTCACTACACAAAGATACAGAAGGATGAGGGATATATACATAAACTATACAAATATTATTTACAGTAATAGCAATGGCTTCAATACCATCACTTAAGGGGGGAAGAGAAAAAAGTTTGTAAGGGACAGAGCTATTGATAAGGATAGCAACACCGTCATGCTTATCAGAAGCTCTATCCCTTCTAACAGTATTAAAACCTGATATTCTAAAAGAATATGCAGGTACCAACCATGTCTCTGAGAGACAAACTATAGAAGGATTATATTTGTTAATTAAAAAGATAATTTCAGATTTTTTGTCAATAGCACATCTACAATTCCACTGTAGGAGTACTCGATCCATTATTAGTGTCAAGGGAAACAGTATTTTCAATTTGTTGTGCAACGTGGGACGGTATAAAATTAAAAGGAATTAAATTCGATTCTGATAAAAACTCAATAAGATATAGAATTAAGTCTGTTATGGATTGATTTGTTTTTTCATTTTGTGTATTATCCTTTTTCAGGGCAGAACCATTCGGGGAAGAAAGAGAAATGTCATACTACTTTATCAAAGATGCATGTGTAGTGCGGTCATACCCAGCTGATAGCTTAGGTGGAACGCGAGACTTGAGGAAAACAGTTTTTTTATATGAGCTGGATGATGGATAAATAAAGGTTGAAGGTTTAACACTCTCTTCTAAGGAGTGTTTATGTTGAGAAGTTCTAAAAACATCAGCAAAAGATCTATTAACAGCTGGATGAAGCTTGGAAGCCTCTAAATAAGAAATACTGTTTTGGGCCATCGACAAATTTATATTCTTTTGTCTAGAGTTCAGGACATGCCTTATTAGTAGCAAAATGATATCCAGAACACAGACAGCATGACCCTTCTTCTTGCTCTATTGTACAAGAGTCACCAGTGTGACCTTGTCGGTATTTATAACACTGAGGCTTTGAACGGCATTGGAGCTTAGTATGTCCAAAGCGGCAACGGTTGTAACATTGTTTTGTTGAATAAATATATAAATCAACAGTCAATGGAATGTAGCACAAAATACTCGTTTGGGCAAAATTTGTTCATCAAAAGTTAAAATCACTGTTTCAGTGTTAGTAAATTGAGCAGAACCATTAATAAACTTTTTACTTCTTATTCGTCTAGTTTTAATAACTTTCCCACACCCTATAGGAACGCAGATATTTTCCAAGATCTCCTGTTCTGACCAGTACATAGGGACACCTCTTACAACACCCATTCTTGTTACATTAAATGACGGAATGTAAGCTCTGAAGTTATGAGAAGAGAGACATTGGTTATCTATAAATGCGTTAGCATCAATATAGGAAGAGAAAGCTAAAGATAATCTATTCCTACCGATCCTCTTTAAACTTCCATTTACAATGTTTTTAAAATTGTTTTTCTTTAGAAAACTGCCAAACTGTATTGGATGAAGTGTGACAGGATCGGCAGGAGAAGAATTTTCTTTATGTACATTAACCGCATAAGGTGCAAGGTCTGTGGACACATATTTTCTTCCAACTTGACGTTGGTGGGTGGTAGGTTCGGTGGTAGTGATGGTTGGTGGAGAAAGAGGATCGGCTATAGTTGATAAAAGAGGTCGATTGCTTTCGTCAGATTCAACACAATTACAACCGCCAACAATTGAAATGTTTTTCCCGTCCTTCTTCTTACGCTTTTTATTGCACTGTTTGCATACTTTACGCAAGGCTCTCACACGTTTCCTATCGGATTTCTGCTGAGCAAAAAGCTGCTGGGAAGATCCGTCTATATCCATGGACAATGTATCATCTATTACCACTTCCATCCCTACATGAGGCACCCGAAAACAATACCGGCCTCCGCCGGGGTCGTCAGGTGGATCAACCCCCGTAATAAAAAAGAAAACTAACTTACCACTCTAAATCAGCCACTAATATATTAATATATACAACAAAAAACTAATAGATAAACTACTTAAGAAATAGGAAGAAATAACTCCACTGAATCCTCACGAAATCAATTAATTAAATTTTCTCTAAAAAAACACGACCGCCAATTTGGGAAGTTTCTCGCGCTTTTTTCGTTTGAATAATGCGTATATTTCAACTGTTTTACAATAATTTATAAATAGTTGTTGCGCGTACAAAGGTTCGGTTTGCTCAGTAGTGAATTTTTGAATATCGGCGGTTGGCCGTAGACTATTGAGCGTTTGTCATAGGCAATTTTGATATTGCGTGTACACATCGGCGCGAGCGTACTGTTTCATGCCCGCCTAGACCGGTGTGTACCTTACTTTGGTAAATCGTGGGGCGAGAATAGTTATGCCACAATAAGTGTTCTTTTATTTTAAAATTTTAATTAAAATTCAGCCGCTAGAAACGGCTCTTTATTTGTATCTTGGTATTCATACTTATCAAAATAAATTACTTCCTATTCAAGACTGCTTCCAATACCTTTATATAACTTTTTGAATTATTCAATTCCGACATTCCATTCGTAAGATATCACGAGTTTAAAAATGTAAGTATTAGAAAAAAGTTGCGTGGTCGCCGTTCACCCTGCTCGGCTAGCTAAGCAGCACCTTATGCGACGTAGGCGTCACTGGGGTACGGGCAGTACGGGAGGGGAAATATTTTGAATTCGCTTAGTAGGCAATTAAACTAAGCGCACGGATATCTAGGAAGAAATTAAAAAGTTCTTCCTAGATATCCGTGCGAAGCCAGGGCGGACCGCTAGTTTTTCATAAAGTTCAAAGATACTTTCAATGAAAATTGTTTTGAACGATATTCTTTGAGTAGCCTTTGAGAGCTAAACACATGAATGATGATAACAATTCCTCGCCTCTGCTCCTATTTTTGATATAACATTAATATTGTGCAAAATCATATTTTAAAATGGCACTATTTACCTAATGTATTCTACACGACTCTCTGCGGCACGAATAAATCCCATGAGGTTTCTGTGCCACAGTCGAATGTGTTATAATGTATACGAATGTAAGCATATTGGACAATAAATTAAAAAAATAAGATTAGTATTTGCGACTAAATACTTCTCTATGGCCCTTTAGCCAAATAAAAAAAAACTGGAAGTTTCTCACCTCTACGGAACCCTTCATAGTACACAGACTGACTTACTAGATTTTATTATCTTTAAAATAAAAATACTTCATTCTCTTCTGGTGTTTTTGGCGGGAACTGAAAGGAGATGTTGCACTGTGCAGTTTTATTTTCTAAAAATATGTAAAATTATTCTAAAATGAACAATAGTTGTAGAATATTGATACTTTTTGGGTAGTAATTACGTGTTTTGTGAGAAATGTGAACTGTATAGTCAAATGTGGCCTTTCGCAAGAACTCCGTTAAATAGCATCAGCTGATAACCTATAGTTCTGCTGTGCTACACATAGGCTTAAGAAAATGAAGAAACTACATTTTAATCTAAAATCTGGCTTAAAGGCCTAACCATAAACCTAAATAAATAATCATTCTCTTCTAACGTTCTTCCACGACACTCATAGACAATTATCTGTACTGACGGAAATGCGCACGCGTGAGTAAAAATAGAGCGTATCACTCAATTCATGTGTTTACGCAGTCATTTGTTCTTTAGAGAGTACTAGTGTTTTGCGTTTGTTCTTCCACCGCGTCGAAAATTGATCGTAATATTGAAAATATTGAGCACGTTTAATATTTGCAATCGCATTGACCGACGGTAATTAATGAATTTGATTGCATCAATTTTATGTTTACGTGGATCATTTTGGTTATTCATCCAGATTGAAATACAGAATTGATCCATCTAAGTGTTTATTTTTACCTTATATCTCGGAACGAAATTGATACAACGAAGTACTAATAAAATCTATTAATTTCTCTTCAATGCCTATGACAAAGAAGAAAATATCATATGTCCTCGGAAATTAAGCAATAGGCGCTTCAAATAGCTCGCACGATAACGTACCTTGCCTGGTTGATTTATGCACAAAAATAATATCTACATAAATAATGTATAAACACAAATAAAGCTATTTATAGGTTAAAGCTCTTTGTTAGAACGATATTCACGCAACAGTTAACAACTCTAAACCCACTCCTAGTACAAAAGTTGTATAAATTATACATCCCCTTACGATCGGACTAGGGCTGCCTTATAGCCGAAATTCCTGGGACATCTTCGGTAATAGCAAAAAAAAATTGGACGGATTCAAGCGCGAAGATTTTATGCCGTTCATTACCCACAGTTTAGGTAAAATATAAATTTATAAAACAAATAAACGTTATTATATTATTGAAAATCAATATACTAACCACATGAAGTCAACCCCCTTACAGTTTTAATCCTAATACTACGTATTTACGACATTACGTACACACTTTCCTTGAGCTACCAAATTTAACTACGCAACGGTTCTCTAGAATGATTATTTTGCGTACAATAACGACCTGGAGGGAACTTCCTGCTGGAGTTTTCGCTATACGTCACGACATGGGGTCAATTAAGAAGGGCGTTATAAAATTTCTTCGAGGCTGGCAACGCGTTGACAACGCCCCTGGTGTTGCAAACGTCCATAGTCGGCGGTGAGCACTTTCCATCAGGTGGGGGCTGTCTAACTCTTTGCCAGCTTTAGGCAATAAAAAAAACTCACATGAATTATTACCTACACATGTAAAATACGTATCTATAAGTACATTACTATACCTATACGCAAAACATATACCAGTATAACGACACCTTCTGTACACACTGTTAAGAAATTGTAGGATGTAAATTCGAAAATACCGTTAGAATTATCATACAGTTTATTAGAAGTACACACGTAGTTCACAGTTCTTACAAGTATAGCCCAATATAACAAAATCAAACCGAAGGGCAGAAAATCGTTATCACATAAATCGTGCATTGTTCGTTGTTATAAGATACTCTCTCCAAATGTGCACTAGGTAACGCTTCGTTCGCAGTCAGAACTGGCGCATTTCCGAACTGACCGACCCTCATCCATTTAGAAATTAGACATGGCCTCCTAGCAACATGCCGCCCACTGGTTCTTGAAATCCTTAACTGGTCGGGTTAATGGCTTCTAAGAATTTGCAAGAAATATCAATAGAGGAAAGAGGATTTTATGAGGTCTTACGGCGGCGTAAACAAAGCGATTAGGGCGAACATTAGATCATCCAAATTCAAATGGGTAATAATAATAACAGTTTATGTATTTATTGAAAAAAAAACCAACAGCGCATATTAACAATACAAACAAACAAAAAAGAGTACTTATAATGTAGGGCTAATAATAGATATTTCTGAGTTAAATTGTGAGCACCAGCGAACTAAAGTGTAAAAATGCAATAAATATATACATAAGTGAAACAAGTAGGTATATACTTACACACATACATAATAATAAATACATATGCCTACAGGGATTCTTAGCAATTCGAGTAAATATGCTATTGCTGGCATAATTCGTTCCATGAGAAGGTATATGCAATAGAGGAGTATGACGTGTACGCCGAGTCGGCTTATTAAATCTAGTTCTAAATTATATATCTGGACAATGGAACATAGTAACCTGAAAAGGATTAGTATCGGCGCGCAAAAATACTGTGTATGTTTTCCAAGTCCGGAATTTTCTTTGTTCCATTGGCAACCCTAGTTGCCCAGAGGTGGGCGCCTGGGTGCTGCTAAAGAACCAATCCTCTTGTTAACCGCACAAGTTATTAGTAGACTTACCCACTTTTCATTACCAACCACCCACCCTCTCTAGGTCACGGTTTTAAAAATAGTGTCTTATTTATTTGAACAGCTTGATCATAAAAAATATAATAAAGCTAGGTCGCGTTTTGGTGCTGATTTAATAACATGTTACTTTGCGTGAGGTTAGTAATGTTAATAAATAAATTAGAAATTCCACCTACCTACCTATCTAGACATAGATCATGCTATTTCACTCAGGGCGACTCTTACTATAAGGCATAAACCATTTAGGCAGGTTTTCTGATCTGATAAGAATAATTTTGTGAAAACAACGTCGTGGGGAGACCCGTACATCGATAATATTCATGTGTGTAATCCGCATTAGCTAAGCGTGGTGTATCATCTGTGAACCCGTACTCAGGGGGGTCATAAATGGATTACTGTTTTAATAAAAATTCTCTATAAGCCTTTGATTGGATTAATACGACATTTTAAATGTTTACAACGTTGAATGTCATCGCGTCGTATTAAAACTCATATTATTAGCTGTGTGCAGAAGATTTGCTGATGACCACCCTTTTCGCTTCCAACGAGAGTGATCGTGGACGTTGTGGTAATTATAAATATCCCCATAGCATATTAAATTCCAAGGGCCAGTGAAAGGTAATGTTCCACAGTATATATAACATTTATTTATTTATTGTAGCATATATTTATTTAACAGACAGACTTACCATATAAAACAATTATTTAAAAAATTATAAGTTTAGTCCTTGAAGCCCTAACACCATGGGACTGAACTATGAACGGAATTGGAAAATGTATGGGCAACATTAATTTCAAATATAGAATTAAAAAGATTAAAAATTTTAAAAACGCTATCTGATCAACCAACCCACAAAACGAACCCTAATTTAGGCAAAGTAAATGACCTTTTAGTAATGAAATCGGACAAATCTAGATGAAAGGCGAGTACAACGGCACTATTTAATAAATTACCTACAATAATTTATTCCGTTTCAAAACTACATTAATTTAACTAATTTGCACCAGTTTTCAGGTGATATATTAAAAAATGTTTTTCTTATACATACCTACAAAATAAACTTTTACTAGTTGATAGCTTAAATAATAAGCAAGAGACTTTTGAATTGAATGGTCAAATATTTATTAATAATAGTGATAAATATTAAAAAAAAATTAAGTGCGTGCACATGGGCATGGGCCCGCCTCAACTATGACTAGGTCTCCGCTAAGGGCGATAGCTTCGATTTCAACAGCGGCATCCTTAGGTAATTTCCCCACTTGGAACGTGGCACGCGCTGGGCAGTCTTTTGGAAAATCTGCAAATACATTGAATACGGCAATGTAAAAACAAAATGCGCTTTTATTATGAAAGACGAGTTGGCCCATAGAATAATGAAATAGGTATTTACAAAATTTTTTACGGGGGAATGTGCTATCAAATGCTGTGAAGCGCTTGTTTGAATAAAACAGTTTCAATTTTCATTGGAAAAAAATCTTAGATTAGGGAAGACCACATATACCAATGTACCTCTACTTAACACAAATAGTCCCCTAAATAATTTATTTCTGTTTAGGACATTTAATAAATACTGAGGTGATGTAGATAGCCTCTTTAAAAAAAAAATAAGTAAAATCTAGTAGGTGCAATACCAGAACAGTGAAGTTCAAAAGAAAAATTTAGTTAGTTTACATGAATGGTTACTCGAAGTATCCCCATATATGTTTTACCAAAATGTTTAGTTTTTGAGTTATTAATTTTTTAGTGATTTTTGGGAAATTTCGACCACATCTGCTTTAAACATTTTTAAATGGGCGTGAAGGGCGTGAACAGATACCTAAAGTCTCAACGAGGTAAGCAACGCATCGGCTCTCTTAGTGTTGCAGATGTCCATGGGCGACGGTAGCCACCTATCACCAGGTGGTCCGTTTGCCAGTTCGCCTACTAGCAAAAAAATAATTAATTATGTTATTTTTTGGTATGTTTATTTGACGAGTTTTCTAATTGTGTCCTTATGAATTGTACCTACTTTTACACGTAAAATATTCAACACCCTAAGATCAATACAAGTTACAAAATTTTTCTTACAATCTGCATAAACTTGATTCACGATTTCGAAATCTTCGATGTTAGCTAAAAATATCGTAGTTTTAACTACAGATTCCAGCGAGGCTCCTCCTGCTTCAAGAACATGTTGTAAATTATACAAAGCCTGTCGCGTCTGTACTTCAGCGCCACCACATACCAGTTGTGCTTCCGAATCCATGCCCAATACGCCCGACACGTACAATGTCCTATCTGCTAAAATTGCTTGACTAAAAAACATAAAAAAATGTCCTTTTTAGTTTACTAATTTTTCAATATTGCTACACATTGACAATATTATACAGAATTAATTTTTCAAGTGGGCCTTCAAGGCCAAATCATACACTATATGAAATAACGAAATTCTCTCAAAGGATTCTCAACGCCGATTTTGACGAAAACTAAAGTTGTATCATTAGATTTTTGAAAAATTACCCTTGTCAGGAAACGAATCGGCTGATTTTGCAAAATAATATCACCTGTATTATCATACCAAATCATACTGTAGTGATCCTTACAAGCTACACTATTATTTGGCATAATAATACAGGTCTGTTTGTTTTGTCAAAATCAGCTGATCCATTCCTGACAAGGGTAATTGATTTTTCCAAAAATTACCCTTCATTTATATCACTTTTGTTTTCATCAAAATGGACCTCGAGACTCTTTTGAGTGTTTTACGCTATTTCTTGTAGTGTATTTAGAATTTGGTCTTGAAGGCCCACTTGAAAAATTCATCTGTATTTATAACGTTTAGTACTTTTCACAATCCTTACCAACCTATAGGGTCCAATAGGCTTATAAATTTCTGGAGAAGAAACAATTGTTTTCGTTACTTTGTGAATATTAGTTTTTGAATTAGTTGTATTCGGAACATTTATTTTGGACCAGACACCAGATTTGTTGTTCGGTGCTATGCCTTCAGAACTCATGTTTAATTTATGTACCTAGTCGTCAGTAGTCGAAACGAAGGCTTAGGTCAGTAGTTCATCAAACCGATAAAAACATAATGTTGCGATAAGAAAAACCCAACTCAACGGACACAAGGTATTTATGTTTTTACACAAAACATTTTGAATTGTATTAATTAATCATGAATGTCAAAACATCAAAATTATTTAAAAGAAAAATAAGTACTATCGGCGTAGTTGAAATCAAACTTTTTTGTTACTTATTTATTTTTCAAATTCGAATGCAGAATTAATTGCAATAATGTATATTTGACCACTATATTTACTGTAAAATTTGGCAATATAAGAACTCTCGGGCCCGAATGCTCGTTCATATAACCTGGAATAACTCATCCTAAGAAGACTAGTAATTAAGATAATAGGAATAAGAAATATATAAATGTATAAAACTATTATTTACAAATTATAACTTAAGACCGCGCCACACCACAGACGCGGCGCTGCGATCGCCGTACTTAATTCTGCCAGAGTAATTATTTGCTAATCCGTCAATCGATGTAACGCAATTGGGGCTGTTCACTTTTTTTCAATTTAGCTTTTTGAAAAACTATTTCGAGGTATATAGTGTACCTAATAGTTTCTGTCAAGTTAAAATTCAAAAAAACGTACGATCCCCTTGTATTTTGTAAGAAATGCGTTCGACCTTTATTTGACCTTACTAAATCCCATGACGTCATTAACATCTGGTGAAATGCATATGAATACTGTAGCCATTCAGTTTTAAACACGAAAGACCGACATCTTCCGTTTTATGTCATACATAGCGATGAAAATAATCGTTCATAAAAACATCGATATTGGATATTTTCGAAACAGAAATATCGATAATGAAAAGATATATCGATACTTTTTTGTTATATCGTTCATAAAAAAGTCATCAGTTTTTTCAAAATCGATATTTTACAATTGAAAATATCATTAATTTGATTTAAATGTCTATGTTTTTACTTTGAACTTTAGACATAGATATCGTTTATGTTATCATATATATTATGTATAATATAGTAATTTTTCGCGAATTATCGATATTTATTCAATATTTAAAAAAAAAATTTAATGGATGAAAATTTGAACTCTGGACAGAAATATCGTTTACACTTATGAAAAATGTATTACGAAAATATCGATATTTTTAAATATTTGCAAGATTATTATTTTAATATACGATAATTTTGAAACGTTCACACACATGAACGATATATTGATGATTTTCGGGAAATATCGATATTTTCCAATATTTGCTAAAGCTACTAATTTTGAACTCTGGACAGAAATATCATTTACATTTATGAAAAATATATTAATATTTTCGGGAAATATATAAGATTCATTAAATATTTTTCATAAAAAATATCTTTTTTTCTTGAAATTTATCAATATTATTGTCGTTTTATATTATATTGTTCTTAAGACGGATATATCGTTTACATCACTATATGTATTATGTTTAAGAAAAGTGGAGCTACTGAACTAGAGAAAGAGAAAAATTCAATAAACCGTTTTTATTATAGAAAAACAGATTTTAAACGATTTGACTATACGGGGGTAAAAGTTTTTATTCATGTAAGTACTACAAACGCCATTTAAGTTAAAGAATTCAGGCCCCTTTTTTTAACCTTACTTTTGCTTTCAGAAAAATGCAAATTCTATTTGCATTGATGAGAACATTACCCAGCTTATCTCGAGATACCATAAATATATTACCAAAACTGACGGGCTTTCAACAACCTGCATTAAAAGAAAAACTTCTCTCACCTTTTATTCCCATTGTCAACCCCTCCTGTGGTTTCAAAGTCAAAGGTCGCGTGAGGAGGCGATGTAAATCATGCTACCTCGTCGTAAGGGACGAAAGGACATATGTTATTTGCCCAAAATTTCCTCGTCACAAACAGATGTCAATGGTACCAAAACCACATAATACTTGGATTTTAACACATGCCAGCCAAAGCCCTATCAGACCGTGGTGAGGTGTTTTAGTTTCATTAGATATTTGTAGAAATAAAACAAAATAATCTCTTTATCTTTTTTTTCATAGAACATACCCTTATACCTCATTTACACAAAGATAACAAATAATAACAATATAAAATTTATTACATTTATGGTTGTGTTCAGCAGTTGTTTGTCATGCACAACTATACTTTACAAGTATATACTTTTATTCATTTTTACATAGCCAGGTATATCAATTGCATTTGTATGGTAATGAAAATATGTATGGACTGTGAATTTAATTACCAGTGTTCAACTCTAGTCTACTCCATATTTTGTGCTCTAGACAGGGGTGGATCATAAACTTGCCACAGGCTGGCCCTGGGGCTACTTGGTACTTGGAGAACTACTTACAGTTGAAAAAATTTGTTCAAAATCAAAAGTAGTTTTAAAAGTTTTGTCTTCAATGGAGAGCCAGGCCCCTTTTATGTATATGGGACCCAAGGCTGCTTACCAAAAAACTCATATGTATATCCACCCCTATCTTTAGATAACTTGTGGACAAACTGGAGGTACTTTTGTATGAAAAACTATGTATTGTTTAGTGAATTGTTACTTAACAGTGGAATTTATGATGCTGTAACTTTTTGTTATCTATGACACTATATAGATTGTTTTAATATCTCAGCCTGGATTTACTGAGGTTCCTCAAACTTAACAAATCCATAGGTAGGCAAGGTAACACAATAGATACCTTGCTAATAGAAATAAGTAATGATAATTTTCCACATAAATCAGGCTGAGATACCATTCACAAACATAATTTCTTAATTTATAATTGAGTATATTTATTTATTTGTTTAGCAGTCCAGCAAAGCTCGACAGGCATGTGCCTGTTATTAATGCTTTGTATGGCTTAAATGGGTATGGGTTGATAAAGTGCAGCATGCAATAACAATTTTTTTTAGTACAATTCAATTTTGAAATTTGTTGTAATTTCAAATAATATATAAATACCTTATTTGAGCCAACAATAATTATCAATTTCTACTCACTATTTGGTTACAAGTATTTTGTTATTTGAGAAACCATTTGTTTTGAGTATCATGCAGCATGAAAAATAATAGATTCTACTTTTTCATAAAGAAAGTGGAATATTATATACACCAGTAAGTTTTGTTCAAATTTTACAAATTATATCAACATTTGTAATACCAGTGTTTCAACTCTTCATTTAGGTTCCAAAATTCGTGGCCACTTTGTATGAGATGATAAAATATTTATAAATAAATAACATAGAATGGTGGTAATGTGTTGTGTGTTGATGTTTTCTTCATAATGTTACTCTCAAGATTCACCATCATTGACATTTATTGTTCTGAAAAGAAGGTGAATGTTTTGTATAAAATTGTAACATTAGCACATATTGTAAATATAACAAGGATATATTGGAGAGTTAATTTGACCATAAATCTGGAATACTCACAATTTTGATATTACAGCTGTTCTTTATTTTATTCAACATTAGATTACATGTAAAGGTTATTATAATCGATAGCAATACATGATTGTGTCTTTATTTTTGTTTGTATGTTCCTTCTTCAATGCCATGGCAATGAACAGATTGTCATGATATATATTTGCTTTCAATAATGAGGATATACAAACAGTTTTTACAGTGAAAGATAATATTCAATAATAAGTTTCCACAGAATACAGATTCAATTTTTGCAGAAGTGAAGCTGGATGAACCAATTAACATAAAATATAGGATGTACATATGCTTTCAATAACAGGGATAAACACAGGAAATTTTTTAACCCAGAAAATAAGACAGTATTTATTTTATTTAGTGTTATAAAACCATAATAGCTTTTGACTTGATGTAAAATAAACAACTTCACATACAACATACAGCACTTACCTAATTTGTTCTAAGATATTATCGATGACAACATCATCATGACTAATGAGGGGTTCCAAAACTCCAGCTTCTGAAACATCTTCTACAAGAACAACAATATTATCTACTATATTCTCAGAAATCACTGGAACAGTTTCATCTTCAGATTTGATATCTGCTGGCCTAGTTTTGATTCCAGCAACACCTGAAACAAATATAATAAAAAGTATGACAATAAGCTTCATGAGTTCATAAAATAACATTAATAAATAAATGTAATATTTCAACTATCTAAATTAACATTATTTTTTTAAAGGAAAACATTCTGTCAATAAAGTATCAGGAATGGATGATTTGTTTATGGTTCCAAATTCATTTTTTTGTTTTGTTAGATTTACACAACTATATTTCATTTTTGCGAGGAGTTTCGAGTTGCATCGATCATTTAAATTAACTACAGTGCTGTTTTTAGTTAGATCATATCTAGTGTGTATTGCGAATTTCATAATGAACAAAAACATTGAACAAAGAGTTTGTCTTAAATTTTGTATCGCTAATGGAATTTCGTGTTCGGAGACAATGAAAATGTTACAGAAGGCTTACGGTGAATCGACTTTATCAAAAACACGTGCTTATGATTGGTACAAAGCGTTCAAAAGCGGTCGAGATATGCTGCAAGAGCCACCAACGTCTTCAACTGAAGTTACCCTCGCAAAAGTGAAGAAAATAGTGACTGAAAATCCTCATTCAAGTTTGAGAGAAATAGCCGCTGAACTTTCTTTGTCTCACGAGTCGATCTGTACCATTTTAATCACTTGGGTATGAAACATGTTGCCGCTCGGCTAGTCCAAAAAGACCTGAATTTTCTCCAAAAACTCAATCGCATAAGAGTAGCTGAGGACATGCTAGAACGAGTCCATTTCGACCCAACATTCATGAAACGTATTGTTACTAGTGACGAGACGTGGGTTTACGAGTTTGACATGTAGGTCAACAAACTTCGAAGTGGCGCCTTCCAATTGAGTCGAAACCGAAAAAACCACGCAAAAGTCGATCAAAAGTCAAAGTCATGTTGACTGTTTTCTTTGACTATCGCGGTGTTGTGCACTCGGAATTATTACCGGAAGGTCAAACGGTAAATAAAGTATATTGTTTGAGTGTTATGCAGCGTTTAAGAGCAAATTCGACGAAAACGGCCAGATCTGCGGAAAGAAAATTCTTGGATTTTGCCGTCATTGTAAACGAATTTTTGACCAAAAACTCAACAATTGCCATCGAGCAACTATCTTATTCACCAGATATGGCTCCAGCCGACTTCTTTCTTTTTCCTAAACTCAACTTATCACTTCGTGGCACCCGTTTTCATTCGGTAGAAGACAAAGGAGAATTCGCGACGAGAACTAAACACAATTCCGGAAAAAGCTTTTGAAAATGTTTTGATGATTGGATTGTTCGTTGCCGTATCGTTTCTGAAGGAGCATACTTTGAAGGTGATAAAATAAATTTGAATGAGTAACTAATATTTTGTGTATTATTGATCTTTTCCCGTTACTTTTTTGACAGAGTAGTAATAGGTTACATTTTATGTACATACACTGTTCATATACAAATGTGAGCAAGTATGTTTATATTAAGAACCTTCAGTGATAAAATTACCTTTTGCTGGAAATAGTGGTGTATCCCTTTTAACTTTTCTCCTCCTGGTTTGGTCAGTGCACCGTACTTGTGTCATGCTCTGGAAGTCTATACTATATAGAGCCCCGGCAAGCAACAAGGTACACTCAGGATCGCCGCCATTAAAAGCAGATTCCAATTCCGAATTACTACGCTCATCATATTTCCACCAACCTGTAAAGTTACATTAATTAGATGCCTATGTTTAGCTTATAAACTATCTAGTAGTTTTCCCCACAGCTGCGCCGCCGGGTCAAACCCTAGTGCGTGCCTCTTGTTTAAAGAGCAAGAGGTTTCATTGTATTAAATTTGTATGTTAGTGCTATTTGCCCCCCGCAAGATTCACTTCGTTTTACATATATTGCAAACTATCCCATCTCCTGGGATGAAAAATATATATGTCCATTTTCGGTATTAAAACTACATGTGTACAAAATTATAGTGAAACTGATCCACTACTCCAGTAGTTTTTCCGTGAAAGCTTAACAGATAGACAGACCGAGTAACTATCGCATTTTTTATAGATGAAGAATTTTTATATCTATAAACTTGAGAAATTATTGGTCTCCCATACAAACTTTCATCCCCTATTTCAACCCTATCTAATTTTATTTTTACGATAAAAAGCAGTAGCCTGTGCCAAGTCCCGTATGTATATCTGTAAACTACAAAGATGACGAAAATGATCAATATGACCAAATGTGACCATAATTACGAAAGCGGTCAAGTCATAATTTAAAAAAATGAATTTATCACTTATTTCACCACATTATTTTAAACTAAATTTCATCAATCAAAACAAGCTTGAGCGGCTTCAGGATTTTTGTATCAGGTTCATATTTGTATTGCGAAAATATGACCATGTTTCCGAATTTCGTAAAAGACTCAAGTGGCTTCTTATTCATTTTCGCCGGAATACTCACATTCTCACTCTCCTTTATAACATATTATTTACTCCTAATAGTCCCCAGTACCTTAAGGAACGTTTTAAATTCCTTCGCCTATCCACTGCCCATAATTTGCGCCATGATACGTACCGAAAACTTATGACGCCTGCACACACTTCGTCTTGTTATGATAATTCTTTTACGGTGCAGGCTGTCAAACTTTGGAATATGCTGCCTCTTACTGTCAGAGAGGCCAAATCATTGCCAATATTTAGAAATATGCTCAGAAAACAATATTTGTCCACAAATAGCTATGTCTGATTAACAGAATATAATTGTGCTAATACATTATTATTATAATAACTTATGTATTATTGTATATATATGACTATGTATAGTATGTATATATGTATGTATTCATATATTCATTTCTTGAACTAGTTTGAGTATTTATGTATCTATTGCCTTTTTCCTGCACCACCTATATCGCCTGATTCAAATTTTTTGTTTCATTTAGGTTGCCTGGAAGAGATCGCTTTGAGCGATAAGACCGCCTGTTGTATTGCCTAGAAAAATATTGTAAATATGGTCTGTTTTTGTAATTGTATATTTTGGTGTGCAATAAAGTGTTATCTCTCTCTCTCTCTCTCTCAATGTAATTTTTACGATATCGTCAATAATGAACCTTTAGATAGTGGTTGCAATTTCAACGTTATACGGAATTAATTTAGTATTAATTATGAAAGTAGTCTCAAGTCAAAAATTGATAGAAATTATATAAACATAACTTGAAAATGGCGCGTGGCCCTCTTTGGCGTGTTTCTGAACTACATAATAAGCCGGTAAAATAAATGAAAAAAGCAAATTTAAATTTAAATTTCCATTAATCAAGACTAAAAACAATTATAAATTAAAATTTCGTATAATGTAAAAAAAATAATTCGTTCAAATGCAATTCATTAAATATCTCGAGACAAGAAATACATGACAGACCAATTTCATAATTATGGGCATAAATGACGAAAATGACATCACAAAAAAAAAAACAAGACCTATCCTACTTTAGGGATAACCTTCATTTAAAACTATCCCTTATCCGCGATGAAAAGTATTCTATGTCCATCCAAGATATTGAACTTATATATACCGAGTTTCAGCCAAATCGGTTCAATAGTAGCTTTTCCGTGGCAGTAGACAGACAGACAGTATTACTTTCGCATTTAGCTTGTTATTTGAGGTGTCCCTATTAATATGGGGATACCTAAAATACAAATTAAGTTTAAGGCTTTAAAAGGAACTTTCGCTTGATATATGCTTAGATCATGTAAACGTCTAAATAAAGCATGAACTGCACAAAAAGGGCCACAAAAAAGTGCACTTGCTCCCGACGCATATTAGTGTCGTTTCGACTACTTTACCGGTTAGAGCTCTTATAATAAAAATCATTATGCCGTTGTGCGCTATTGAAATGTGTAGGAACTATTTTAAAAGAGAAAAGGATAAGGATAAGACCTCATTTTATCAGTAAGTATAACACTTTTCTCATGATTTCTTTATGAAAATATGAAATTTAATTTGGATAAATCAAAGGTTTTCTAATTAATTGATGTTGTATGGTACCAAGTGGAAGAAGTATTTTCCAAAATTTGGGGACTTTTGTTATGATTTTTTTATTTGGATTAATTTAATTGCGATTACACATAACGCCTTCCACGCACTATGAACCTATCGAATCGTTCCAAGTCCATTCTCATTTAAACCTCTTTTTATTTTCTGGAAATGAGCCCAGAAAATGAAAAGAGGTTTAAATGTGTAAACCTCTTTTCAAAGAACAAAACTGTTATTGTACCCTCTGTCTGCATTAAGCAATTATCAATTTTCGTGAAACAGAAACCAGATTTCTTCCCTGCCTATGGAGAATCAAGCTAGAGACTACTGAGGCCCTTTATAATATATATATATATATATATATTATATATATATATATATATATATATATATATATATATATATATATATATATATATATATATATATATATATATATATATATATATATATACATATCGCGCATAACCTTTAATAAAACACGCCGTGCGCTTAAATTCTAGGAAAAATCTTGTCACCAAGTCATGATCTGATGAGTGAATCCCAAAGAAATCGAGTGTTACCCTTATTAAAAAAACGCCGAGAGCCTACATCTTACAAAAAAAAGCTTGTATACGCTTGCTAGTATTACACATTCTACAGGCGCTTAATTTTTTTGTAGGCGTGTTACGTGATTTCTCCGTCAATTGTGGACTGATTTTCAGTTTTTTTTAACTCCCGAGATGTTCCCATGCTCACCAAGTCAGTATCTAATTTCGATTTTCTTGTGATCCACAAGAAAATCGAGTGCAACCTTTGTTGAAGAGCATATAGACCGACGAGCGAGATGGCAAATTTCTATATGCATGTCAGTTGTACAATTTCTACAAATGCTTAATATATTATTTCTAAAACTTTTGAAGTTTTTGCGCAACTACAAGTAAATTTTTATTTTTAACAAATACAGAACTGACTTCACACTAAAAACCAAAAAATAAATATTTAACTGTCAAGTAAAACATAAAAATTTCTATATGGTGTCTTCTTGTTGTTGCTTTTTGTTTTTTTGTTTGCTGTTGTAACTAAAACTGCAGAAAAGACATGTTTATTAACTACATCTGTATCTATATTTTGAAGGAAAAATATTATGATTTTCCAAAATATTTATAATTTTTTCATTGTCTAAACTGTGCAAACTGGCAACAGAAGTGGTTCCCATCCCTATGGATGTTTGCAACATCAGAGGAGAAGCCAATGTGATTGGCATGTGATAAGGAGTAGAGATAGGAGAGATGGAATATGGGCGAGGACAATAGGCCATTGGGCAGGATCTCACTCATTGTACAAAATACAATTAGCTCAAGTCTAATTTCACACCAATATTCAATGAGTGTGTGAATGAGTGAAAGTGGTTGCTGGAGAATGGCGGTCTAAAATTAAATGTAGCGAGCACTGAGTACTTGGCCTGCAACACTACAAATTCCACATCCCTGAGCATAGGCGAAGATATAGTCGGCGCAGAGATCAGTTAAGTACTTTGGATCTGTACTTTGCGTGTCCAGGGATATCGACCATAACATCAAGGCCCATATCTCAGCAGCTTGAGCCAAGTGGCATGAAGTTAATGGTATCATTTGCGATCCTAAAATGCCAGTGAAGTTAAAAGGACATGTCTATAAATTATAGACCTATTCTTTTGTATGGCAGTGAAGTATGGCCTGTACTCGAGTGAGACAAGCAAGTACTGCATGTCACAGAGATGAATATGTTGCGATAAATGTGTGGAGTCATGTGACAACACCGTGTCAGGAACTCCCTCATCTGTGGCAGTCTTCATGTCTGTGACATAGCAGATAAACTGCAAGAGAGTTATGTTAAGTTAACACATGTACGGCCACTTTCTACAGAGACCGGCTGATTATGTGGGGAACAAATGCCTAGCCATGCTACCTCCACTAGGCACAGGTCGAAGAGGAGCACCCAAGAAATGCTGCTTTGATGTTGTGAAGGATGACATGTGTACCAATGGTCTCAAAATGGAGGATGCTGAAGACCACGCAAAGTGGAGTAAAATAAGTAGGAAGGTAGACCCCGGATGGAATGAACACTGATTGCAACTGGGATTTAACGCTCGGCTGATGATGATTCTGTGAGCATGTAGTATCACACCAGTTAAGCCAGCCCAGAGAGCTGATGATAATTCTAGCATGGCTCTACCACCTCCAGTTGAGAAAACGAATGGCCAGTTCTTATATTTTACCATTCATTCACTTACCTTACCACTGGTCAAAATTTGAGATCACTTATGGAGCTAATGTTAAATTTTAATACATAATAAGATGAACAATTTGCAACATAATATAGACATCAACCATAAATAAATTAACATTTGCAGCCCTACAAGGCCATTTTCAAGTTTATTTTTATATATTATCAAATGAATATAGTAGTTATTAGGATATATAGTTATTTAGGCAAAAATTTAAAATATGATGATAAACACTTTGTGGATAAAGTTCTATGTAACAGCAGTCTGCAAACAATGTAATTGGGTAATTATTGATACCTACAATTTTGTTGAATAAAACTTTATTAATTTGCAGTTAGAATGATATTAGTATTTTATACCTCCTTGCTTAAGTAAATTCGCACTCATTTGTTCAAAGTTGCATTTTGTTAAAAGTTTAAACCTATGTTTAAGGATAAATATTAAAATGTAATAAACTTATTAAAATATTTTGTACCATTCCTTCCTTCATAATACCATTGGTAATCTTGACCGTCATCAATATTGAACTGCTCTGGGGCAATTTTTTCCAATAATACTGGATTATCTAGATAATCAGCAGGAATAATAGCTCTACACATTGCACACTTCTTACTTTGTATGGCTACACCCTGAAATAATACATTTTTCATCAGATAACCAAGAACTGTCTCACTTTCATCATTTTTCAACTTTAATGAACGGACTGAGTTTCAAACCACTGATGTAAAGACAGCCATGGCTTCTGGTGTTAGCAACTACATTGGATAATAAGCAAGTAAATGAGGGTAGGTAAATACTAATGAATAAAAACCTAATTATATAATATCAGCCCATTAACACCCCACTTTTGGGCTTGAGCATTCATATTTCTAGGGGGAACAAACAGTACTTCCGCCACACTCATCCAAAGTGGATTTCACATACTGGTGATATTGGTATGTAGCTTTCATTACAATGGTTTCCTTCATTTTGAGCATGTAGTAATTGTAAAAATAAGGAGATTAGGACAAAAGAACCACCTGAGGGTATTCTTTCTGGACAGGATTCAAATCAACAATATTTGAATGAGTTGCGAGTATGTTAACAAAAAAATTTTACGCTTATTGAGTGATTATAAGAGATGTGCGATATTTTACCTTCACGCAAAGAAAACAAAATACATGACCACACGGAAGTCTTGCAGGGTGGTAACATTTCTGTAGACAAACAGCACAATCGATATCTGCAATGATATATTATTAGATATATTTCACGATTTGCCTCTAAGTATTTGTTTTTAGGCTATTCGTTAGAATCAATTTTTAAAGCTAAAATAAATGTATTAAATAGGAAAACTTACCCGAGTGAAGGGATTCGTCTTGGAGATCCATAGTCTGGTTAGTTGTTTGTACCGAGCTCTTTCTTATTTTATAACTTTATAGGGTATTATTTAAACAAGAAAAGAAGAAATATTGAAAAATTCCAAAACATAAGCTCGAAACAGTTGGATAATAAAAACACGACCATAGAGTACAGAGAACACTAGTACTCTCTAACGAGAGATAGAGTACTTGTACTTAAAATGTCGGCGGACGGACGCACCATCGATAAGAATATGTCAAACTGTCAATGTCACTTAGCGGAGTGTTGCATCAAAGAGTACATTGAATATATAAAGATAGTCTTAAGTCGCGAAAATGGTGCTACTAACTCTATCTAGCGTGTATAAATAGCACTAACTCGTATATGAACGTAGGTATAAATCTTTGTGTATGTGTGTGTTCGTCTATGTGTACGTATAGCGGGTTTGTATATACACATAGTCTTATTAATCGAGAGAGTAAGTTTGAACGCTTTATGGTTCTTAAAGAAGCGTTCAAACTTACATAAGATCGATATTCTATATATTGTACTTAGTCTGGCCATAAATACTGTTACAATTAAAAAGAAACAAAATATTACATTTGAATTTGGAACTGTCGTTTATATATGATTGTTCATTGTATTATCTCATTTTGGCGCCAATACATTGTACAACATATTAAAATGGGGTGGGGCGATAAAGAGAACCGAATCTATACGTCTCAATGCTGATGTAAAGGAAAAAGTCAAATCACTTTTTTTAGAAGAAGTGTGGTATATTCCAGCATTACAAAGAAATTTATTTTCCATTCTTGCAGCTCAAGATAAACTACAGAATAGTATATTCGAATCTCATACAGAATCATGTACATTAAAGGTAAATGGTAAAGAAATAGTGAACGGGAAGCGAAGAAAGCTTGGTGGGCTATATATACTTAATGTTAAAATTGTCACACCAAAGCAAGAAGTAAATCTTGTCACAAATTCACAATCGTTACAATTGTATCATGAACGTTTAGGACATCAGAATAAAAAATATGTAAAAAGGGTAGTAGAAAAGGAATTTGACATAAAATTGGATTACAATACAGAGTTATGTGAAGGTTGTATCAACGGCAAAGCACACAGGTTGAAATTCGGAACACGAGAACGAGCGACAAAGCCTGGAGAGCTTATTCACTCTGATGTTTGTGGACCTTTTATGTACTGAATTTCCAAATTTCGATACTTTGTTCTTTTCAAGCACGACTACTCTCGGTATCGTCATGTCTACTTCATGAAATACAAAAGCGAAGTTCACAGCAAATTTAAACAGTTTCTAGCTGAGATGAAAACCGCTAGCCATATTGTACAAAACTTCCTAAGCGATAATGGAGGAGAATTCGACAATGAGCAGATATGCAATACATTTCGACAGAATGGTATACATCAACGTTTCACTATGCCTTATATACCAGAACAAAATGGATGCTCGGAACGAGATAATAGGACTATAGAGAAACTGCTAGGGCAATGATGCATGCTCATGATGAAATACCACAAGGTCTTTGGGCGTAATTAATTAATACTTCTGTCTATATACTTAATCGAACGGGACCGACAACAGTGGAAGGAAAGTCACCTTTCGAGTTATTTTTTGGACAGAAACCAGGCATCAAACACTTGAGGATAATTGGATCGACGTGTTATGCGCACGTACCGAAACTAAGACGTAAGAAACTCAGTAAGAAAGCTGAAAAAGGAGTACTAATCGGTTATGATGGAGATGATGGCTATCGAATATGGTCTAAAGAAAATTATAGGCTTATCAAATCAAGAGACGTGATTTTTGATGAACGCCCTCTCATAGAAAAACCTATAAATCAGACAGCAGCGGAGGCACCTAAGGTAGACTCAAACTCTTTTGAGATACGATTACCTTCTATTGAGCAGGAGATACAGCCTATCATACCAGAAGAAGATTCACAGATGCCACACAATCAAGAAACTGTTGAATCAAGTGTACCGATTAATGACTCAGTTAATTCCGATAGTGCTCAGTCTGACTCTGATGTCGATATTACTTTATCAACTGGAAGTGTTTTACCGCATCGTGATACAGATCTACAAAATGAGTTTAGAGATGACTTATTGAGAGAAGAGGTTCAAATTCAAGAAGCATATCAAGAAAACGTTCATCTTGATCAACGTGGAGAACAAGTTCCATATAGAATGACTTTAAGAGATCGTTTAACAATCAAACCACCTGATAGATTTGATGAATTTGTTCTTAATTGTGTTGAAAAGATCTATGATCATGAAGAAGAACCAAGGACGTTCAAAGATACGATGAAGTCTGTTGATAAGAATAGATGGCGCAATGCTATGGATGATGAAGTTCCCTAAAAGATAACGATACTTGGGACTTAATGCCATTGCCCAAAGGCCGCAAAGCCATTTCAACTAAATGGGTTTATAAGATTAAACGAAACTCGAATGGAAATATCGACAAGTATAAAGCCAGACTTGTAGCTGTTGGTTATTCTCAAAAAAAGGCATGACTATGTGAAAACATTTAGCCCAGTCGCAAAAATGAACTCAATCAGGACGCTTATAAGTATTGCTGCTCGAGATAATATGATTCTAGCACAATTTGATGTATCTACCGCAGTTCTTTATGGAAGATTAAAGGAAGAAATTTACATCAAACAGCCAGAAGGATATACCGATGGGACTAACAAGGTATGCAAATTGAAACGCAATTTATATGGACTTAAACAAGCACCGCTGTATTGGAACAATTGCATAAAATGATATCTTTTCTGCCCTTCTTTTACAAAAAGGTTTCAAACCCGGAGAAGATCCTTGTATATTCTCTATGAAAAAAGGGGAAGACAGGTTGCTTCTAGTCCTATATGTTGACGATGGCATGATTGCTGGGACGTCACAGGCACTAATCGATGTTTTTCTCGAGAATTTAAAAAAGCGATTTAAAATAAAAGCCCAAAGTGACATGGATACCTATTACTTCCTAGGACTTGAAGTAATGAGAGAGGAAGATTGTATCAAAAATCAAATTGAAAGTACTCGAAAAATTCTGTATGCAGAATAGTAAGGCTGCTGCTACACCAAAGATTCCGAATTGAGAGAAGATGCTGGAGGAGACAATTCGTTTCCTTATAGAGAAGCGGTTGGAGCCCTTGCATATCTGATGGTGGGCACAAGGCCCGATATAACTTATGCTCTTAGTGTTGTGTCCAGACACTTAGAAGCTCCTACAAAAAGAGATATCCTAAAAGTGAAAAGAATATTTCGATATTTAAACGATACTCGTAATTACTGCATTACGTACAAAATAGGCGTGGAGAAAGAATTGGTCTGCTACAGCGATGCAGATCATGGTGGTGATTCTGACACTGGAAGATCGACTTCATGCTTTGTATGTGTTTACGGAGGTCCTATATAATGGAGAAGTAAATTACAGACCTCAGTTGCGATATCTAGCACAGAAGCTGAAATTATGGCTGCTAGTGAAGCTGCAAGAGAAATAATATGGGTTAAACGATTGATTGAAAACATAGAGCAATCAACCATAACTCCTATTCTCCATGTCGATAACGAATCTGCCATCGAGCTTGCACTGAATCCACCATATGAATTTCATAACAGAACCAAGCATATCAAGCTACGACATTTCTTTATACGAGAAGCCATAGCTGATGGGACTATGATAATTGCAAAGATTGGTACAGAAAACCAAATTGCGGACATGTTTACGAAGGCACTGTATAAGCCAAGACTGGATATGCTTTGTCGTGAGATTGGTGTTGACGTATGAGGACTCTGTTGTTGCTTAGCTTCAAGAGAAGATGTTAGTTTGTATATCAAAACTTTTTATAGGTGATGCTATATAACCTCCTTAAGTAAAAGGAATAACCTTTGACATCATTGAATTAATAAAACAAAATGATGGTGTCACTTCTTTAAATATTTTATTCCAAGTAAAACATCTAAGTTACCATTAAACTCGTATTATTCAATTTATGCCTTTATTGGTTTTACTTTAATAAAAACTGGTAATTATAAAAAACTCCATTGTCCGGGTTACGTTCCAGTCGAAGTTTTTATCGGCTACGTGCCCTTTAATGGCAGCCCACGCCATCTCGATGGGGTTCAAATCGGGATGATACGAGAGTAAACGAAGGACGTCCTGGTTGTTTTTTTTTTAAACATTTTTTATTACGTAACTTTTATGCACGTCTTTGTTTTTTTTAATTAGATCGTAAAGTTGTGGCTTACGCATGTCCTTTTCATAGGGTATACCCTTTTCTACTAACCACGATTTCATTTTTGCCTTCTTGTCATTAGATGTAGGGGCAGGATTCATTAATTTGTTGTGGTATGCAGCATTATCGATAACCATCACCGAGTTAGGACTCAAATTTGGAATCCTCGAATGGAAGATGGGTCCGTAACCATTTCTCATAATTTGTGAAATTTATGTGAGCATGATAGTCTCCGGTTTTGATTTCAGATTTGAACATTAGTAGGGCGTTCGGAACAAACACTGCTTCTGACCCAGCGTGTACCATCACTATCCGCTGACCTTTTGATATCGGGTGCTTTAGTCCTTGAGTGGAACCATCCGACCACGCCTTACCTGTTGTATGTGATGAGTGGGCATACGACTCTTCAGTGAATACAATTGGTCGCCTTTTATCCCTGTATTTTTTCATTGGCTTCAAGTACAAGATCCTTTTCAGGCGAATGTCGGTCTTCTCTATAAGAACCATTCTATTGGTTTCGGTCTTTCGCCACTTGAAACCCAAATTTTTGACGATTATCTTTAAGCTCGTTTTAGCACCTTGAAAATTTATATCCCGTTTGAATTTCGCTAGTAATTTGTTTATGATCGGCGTTTCTTTTTCGGTTTTGTGGAAGTTGTGTATGCATCTTTTTATTACTCCTTGGTCAAAATAATCTACATCAGTAATAGGTTTTGATCTAGACCTTTTTTTACCAGGCGTGCGGAATACCGAAAGTAAGCCCGAAATATTGCTTTCAGTTGCGATCCGCTGTACTGTGCGTTGGGACACACAAGTTGCGTTAGCAACTCTTAAATAAACTTTAGCTACATCTTTTACGCCTTCTTCTTTTTCTTTTTTCATATACTGCGTTAAATCGTAAATAATTTTTCTCGCCTGGGGATTTAACACACAATTATGTTTTGGTGGCATATTTGGCGTATAAAATATAAGTGCCAACTGACACTTGCAAATACCACAAATAAACTTAACACTAAACGAAAAAACTTAACAATAATAATAACAACAACAACGAACAACAATAAACAACAAAAACTTTTGTAACCGACTGTGCTCAAGACCGAGATAACGACACGAACACGACACCAATGCTTACGAGTGACCGAGACATATTACCGTGTACCGAGCATTGCTGAATAAGCACGAAGTAACCAAAAAGGGATGTCCAATACGCGTGCCTGAGGGTGTTGTTTGATCGATATCTATTCAAATCGATTGAAATTAAGTCATAAAAAATATCTATTTTTCACTTTTATAAGGAAGTTTTAAATTTTCTCAAACAGTCGTTACTCAAGTAGATGGTAATAGATAACTGATATTTAAGTAAATCATGTCTTTCAACTGAGAAAATAAAATTTTATTAGTTTTTTTTTTATTAAAGTAGAAATCTCGTTTATTAACTACAAAATTCACTAATATTTGTAAATCTATTTCGTTTAATATCTTATACAAACAAAAATCAATAACTTCTAAATAAAAGTAATCGATTACGAAATTTGATTGAATAAAGGGTCGATTGTGTTTACTGATGGTCAATCTCTAGGCTAGACCATCGCCCCCCGTACGTCGCCTCATGCCACCATATTGTTCCTAAAAAAGTCATTGCGCAACCATCTGCGCAATGTTCAGACTCGCCAAGATACGTCGGCCGTATTATATTTTTCCAATAACCCAATTTACTTTGGTTAGTTAAAAAAGAGTCTTATTAAAGGTATTCAAAAATATATTAAATATATTATTACGAGTGCGGGACTCGAATTAAAATGCCGTTGGAATTACTATAGAATTTATTAGACCTATACAAACACGTAGAACACAGGTACAAATATAACCGGTCGCAACAAGTCCAAATGTAATGCACAATTAAATAACACGCGCAAAGTCCGTCACTATATAGCTTATGGAATGTACACACGTCTTGCCCGTAACGCAATCGTCGCTTGACTGCCTCACCCCTCCGTTCGGGCATTGTTTTATAATGCACCGATGCCATATGTCTACCTGGCAAGCGTCGGCGCCATTCCCAGAAAACAATCTGCACACCTGCTTAATTATTCCTGCGAACGGCCATATAATATTATTGGCCATACAATACACAATAGACTGTTTTTCTAAGTAAACAAAAGAAATCCAAATGCGGGAGGTAATAACCCGGGTTTATGGTAGGCAGATGTGCGTTTACTTTGTCGGTGTGCTTCGTGGAATTTTGGCTAAGTTGTAACAATATATTAAAAAATATTTATTTATTATAAATATTTATGTATTTATAAATATTTACGTATATAGTAATAACTTAGAAAACAAATATATTTGAAGCAAAAACTTATGAATGCTAACAGTGGTACCTGTCATGTAGAATTTTAATCATTCTACGAATAACCTGAGTAAATTAAAAGGACCGACAGATCTGAGCAGTAACAGGAAATTGAAAATATTCATAAATCTACAAGTTATTTGTTCTAAGCGTAAAGGGCATGTGTTATGTGTTGCATCTGTGGAAGGAGGCGACCATCATAATGATAGATACACATGTCGGGACACATTTTGGGCATTTTTGGGTGCGGTGTGTAGTCACAAGGGCATCAAGCTTGCAACAAATCGCTATCTACTAAAGTGCATTGTAAATTGTAATATAGAACGCTATTAGTGTTTATTTCAAGTGTACTCTAAACTAGGATAGTAAAATTGTATCCGTGCTGATTAAGACTTTCATTTTAATCTTTAACAATACTCAACCACACCGTATATGAATATAAATATTGATGAAGGCCTTCCTGAGCTTTCAAATACATAAGCAGCACAGCAGACACGACATTTACATAGTGTGGCCAACAACTCAGGGCCTGATGTGTGATGCGCCATTTTCCACAAAAAAATAGGCTAAATTCGCCGATTTGTAACCAACTTTATAAAAGGAAGATATTTTCAATACAATATTTTACTATCTCTTAGTATAATTCTATAAATGCATAAAATACATATCATATTGTTACAATTTAAGTTCCGACTAAAACAAAATCCACATGCATATCTATAAAAACATATTTTATAACCTACCTGTCGGCATTTGAACTAATTGTAATTCTTTTATGATTGTCTTCTTTTATTTACTTATTTATTGGTTACTGTGGAGAACAGCCTATTGTACTCGTTTATGGCCGTTTCCAGGTATAATTAGCCAGGTGTGTGGATTACGAATTCTAGGAAATTACGTCGACACTTGCCGGGCAGACATATTTGCATTTGTGCAGTATAAGACGATGGTTTGCTGGAGAGAGGGGGCAATCATTCGCCCGTTGTCGTTCGTCGCGCGCGCACGTCTCCCGCTCCGCCTCGGCTGTCCGTTATTCGTGTTCGTTGTGTTCGTTCGTTCACCCGGTCGATCTGTGTTTTTTCTGTGACAGTGCAGTGAAAAGTGCGTCATCAGGTGGTTTTTCCACCAAATCGTTCGTCCCCCTCAGGGACAATGGACGGCGTGGAGCTCTCTCCATTGCTGTTGGAGGGTTTGCTGTCGTTTTTACGACAGCAATTCTCTCAAGCGCTCGACCAATTTTTGAGGACTCCGGAGTCCCAATCAATGGCGTCCGTTATCTCGGAACTTAATTCCGAGAAACCCTTACACGTGCAAGGGGCCCCCGCACCCGCATCTGCCGCGACCACCGCACCCCCCGCGACCCCCGCCACCGCGCTTATCGCTGACCACCTGCGCTCTGCCTTAGCGCCCGCGCCCCCCGCATCCCCCGCATCCGTACCCGCCGTGTTACCGGTGCGCCCGCCGCCCGCACCCCCGCTCAACGATGCCCACCGTGTGGCACCAAAATCACGCGCCTCGTTTTCTCGCGGTTCCGCGTCGGGACAACCGCGATCGAGCTCCGCGAGTTCGACGACATCGCGTTCGCGATCGCCCATACACCGCGTAATCGATTCTCGTCGAGAAATCGAATTATCTCCTGACGGTCCGCAATACCTCAGGGATGCCCCTCTTCCACCGGCCGATGAAATCACCCCCATGGATGTCGCGCCTCCCGCGAACATCCCCTTAAACCGCGAGGACGATGACGGTTTTATAACCGTCAATCGTACCAAAAACGGAAGACCCAGAGGAGGAGTCCCCCCAACCCCGCTCCCACTGCGGGCACAAAACCAACAGCGGCACCTTCCAGCCGCCCTGGGCCACCTTCACAGCGCCCGCCGCCACCCCTGATCATCCGCGAGAAAGCCCATTGGCTTCAACTCGCTAAGGAGCTGCCAGGTAAGGCAATCTCTATAAAGAAGCCCGTGATACCCAACACGGCATCAAAGTTATGGTCACGTCTTCAAGTGACCACCGCTCCCTAACATCCTTGTTATGTGACCGTAAAATCGGTTACTATACTTATGCCCTGCCGGAAGAAAAACGCCTTCGGGCTGTAATCCGCGGACTCCCACAGGAAATCGAGTGTTCCTACATTCTCGAGGACCTTAAGTCCCAAGATGTACCGGTGCACGAAGTGCACCGTATGCACAGAGGCGACGCAACAAAGTCTCCTCTAAACCTAGTATTGGTTGTCCTCGACCTCTCCCCAGAGGGGAAAAAGATCTTCGAACTTGAGAAGGTCTGTGGCCTCTCTGGCCTTCGTGTGGAACGCCCACACGAAAAACATACACTGCGGCAGTGTCATCGTTGCCAACTTTATGGGCACTCTGCCCTACATTGTCAATCCCGTCCCAGGTGCGTCAAGTGCCTGGGCGACCCTGGACCTCGGGTGCACACGCACCCGGGACTCCCGGAGCCACCGAGCTGCATTCTCTGCGGCCAAGCGGGTCACCCCGCTAACTACAGAGGCTGTCCTGCCGCCCCCGACCCAAACGTAAGTTCGGAAAGGGCAACGCCCAAAAGGCACTAGAAAAGTGCCGAACAAACCCGCATTCGTGGCGGCCCCCTCCAGTGGTAAATCACTGGACGGGTCTTCCCACGACGGAAGCGTTCCCTCCACTAAGGACGCGCGCCCCAATTTTGGCCGGCCTACCCCAAGCAACCCCTGCCCCCGCCCCCATTTTAAAAGCACCTTCTGGGCCGTCACCCCACCACTCTTTAGCGGAGGACTTAGCCTTGGCGACTAAATTCGCCAAGAACTTACCTTTCGACCTAGCAGAGGTCCAACTCTTGGCTCGAAAACTAAGACAAGTTGCAGAGTCTGACCAACCCTCCTCCGGGATCAACTCGTGATCGAAATGGATCACGCGTACCTCCTCCAGGTACTTAGGTCGTTATAACTAAACAACCTAGTTAAATTATTGTTACCGGTAACAAATGGCGCATGTAGGTAGAAATAAACCACGCTCATTGACTCTGGCGACTTATAACGCCAACGGCCTTCGAAACCAGCGCGACTTGGTCCATGACTTCCTGGTTACCAATCAAGTAGATATACTACTAGTGCAGGAGACCTTCCTGAAACCGAGTGAAAGAGATCCAAAGATCTCTAACTATCAGGTCACTAGACATGACAGGATAGGCCGTGGTGGCGGCACCTGATCTATTTCAGAAGATCTCTACACTGCATGCCTCTAGTCACCCCACCACTAGTAGGTATGGAGGTATCCGCCTGCAGACTAGCAATGACTGGCCACCAACCTCTAGTCATAGTCTCAGCATACCTCGCGTGCCAGAAAACCCTTATTAAGAAAGACCTAGAAGCCCTATTCAACTTAGGCCCAGCTGTTATAATAGCCGGAGATCTGAATTGTAAACACGAACAGTGGAATTGCAATACCACTAACCCCAATGGCAGAGCCCTAATAAATATATCAGACAATCTTTTGTTTGATATAATAACTCCCATGACCCCACACGATACCCCCAACCGCGACTGGGGACCCCAAACACTCTCGACCTAGCATTACTGAGGGGCGTAACTCTTCAGTTCCATTCGATCGAAACGATGGACGATATAGACTCGGACCATCGCCCGGTTATCCTCAAATTAGGACAACAGACGGACCAGACATCTGAAACTAGGACCTCTGTGGACTGGTTGAGTCTTGGGGACCTCCTCAAGGCAACCGAATCACAAGACCTGGACCGCATCCCGGACCACATCGAATCCCACCAAGACACGGAGACGGCGATCGAGGCCCTCACCAGCCACCTTCAATCCGCCGTGCGGAACTCGTCCAGACAGGTGCCAGTGGAGAATGACCGCCACTTATGCCTGCCGGACGAAGTGAGGGTACTGCTGAGGGAAAAGAGAGCCGCCTCCAGAGCTCACGACAGATATCCCACCGAAGGCAACAGAGTCCGACTCCGCCAACTAGAGCGCGAGGTCAAACTACGTATCCGGGAAGTCAGGGAACAACGTTGGGACAGAACGTTGAGAGATATCGAACCAACTCACCAGGCGTACTGGAAGCTGGCTAGAGCTCTCAAATCAGATACCCTCACTGTCATACCCGCGCTAGAAAGAGCCGACAACACCGAGGCGTTCGATGATGAGGAGAAAGCCGAATGCCTTGCTCAGAGTCTAGAGCTTCAATGCTCCCCCACTACACAAAACGTCGACCAGTCACACCTGACGGAGGTGGACTCCGAGGTTGAACATAGATCCTCCTTACCAGCGGAAACCACACTCGACCCAGTCACGGTGGAAGAAGTGCAAGATCTGATCAAGTCCCTCAAACCACGAAAGGCCCCAGGGATCGATGGCATTAACAATCGCGTGTTAAAACTCCTCCCCGGCCACTTGATTATAATCTTAGTGAGCATCTTCAATGCCGCCATAACAAACTGCTCTTTCCCCGCGATCTGGAAGGAAGCAGACGTCATCGGTATTCACAAGCCTGGAAAACCGGCTAATAAACCGTCCAGCTACCGCCCAATCAGCCTACTGAGCACACTCAGCAAGCTTTACGAGAGGGTCATCCTCTCTAGACTAAGAGATTTTGCCATCAGCAAACATCTACTACCCGATGAGCAGTTTGGATTCCGTGCCAGACACTCATGCGTCCAACAGGTGCACCGCATCACGGAGCACATACTATCCCACTTTGCCCATCGCCCTCGTCGCCCTATAGGAACAGCCGCACTGTTCCTTGACGTAGCTAAGGCCTTCGACAAGGTCTGGCATAACGGTTTGATTTACAAGCTGTACCAGTTCGGTGTACCAGACAGACTCGTGCTCATCTTGCGAGACTTCCTCCTAGGCCGTAGCTTCCGTTTTCGAGTGGAGGGAACACGCTCGTCCCTCACCCACTCACAGCCGGTGTACCACAGGGCTCGGCACTATCTCCACTACTCTTCACGCTGTACACCAGCGACATCCCAAAAACTCCAGATGTAGAGTTGGCCCTCTTCGCGGATGACACCGCACTCTATACATCAGATCACAACCGACAAATGGCTTGCGTCCGGCTACAGGTAGCTGTAACAGAGCTAGGCGAATGGTTTCGCAAATGGAGGATAGAGGTAAACCCGGAGAAAAGCGCAGCAATGTTCTTTTCCCCGGGCACGCTTCGCTCTCCCAAACGCGCTTGCCTTCGCTTAAAAGCCATCTCGCTCTACGAACAAGAGATCCCTGGGCAAAGTACACCAAATACCTGGGTGTCACCTAGATCAGAACTTGCGCTTCAACGAGCATATCACTATAGTCCGGAATAGAGCGCGATTTGTGATGGGTCGTCTAGCACCCATGATAGATAAACGAAGCAAAATGTCCCTCAGACACAAGCTTACTCTATATAAAACATGCATCCGCCCGATCATGACATACGCGAGTGTGGTATTCGGCCATGCCAAGCCTGCCCTTTTAAAGAAACTGCAAATCGTTCAGAATAAATTCATGCGCAGAGCCGTCGGTGCTCCCCTCTATATGCGTAACATCGACATCCACCGCGATCTGGAGCTTCCCTCCATCAAAAACTACATTACGTCGCTCTCGCGTAAGTATTTCGATCTAGCGCCGCACCATCGAAATCCCCTCGTCGTGTCCGCGTCCGATTATAAGCCTCGACGAATGGCTCTCGTGCGACGACCGCGTAACATCCTCACGGACAAGGTCGACGATATCACAAAACGGCTGGCTCGGATCAGCCCGCCCGCGGTTAGGACGGCAGGCTGGCAGGCACCGACAGACAGACACAGACGGCGGCGTCGACGCCGCCAATCACGATCTCTCCACGTCCCCGCGAGGGATGCCAGGAGACACAGCCCCCCCCATAGGATAGGCTAGGCGTGTTGCTGGGAAGTTTCTTTCGCCGTTTCTTCTCTCCCAGCCATAACACGTTGCGAAACGGCAGTAAGATAGTATAGGCCACCGCGAACCGCCGATCCCGGTCCGCCGGGATCCTTCCTCTCGGGCTTTATATTACCCGTCACCCGCTCTCAATTAATGCATTGTGTCGCCTTATGGTGGGCATCATTAGATTCATCCCCCTCTCATGGCAACAGTCCAGCCGAGGTGAAACTCCCTAGGGAGCCCCCTCGAGCAAGTTGCCTCCCGGGCTCGAGCGCCTTCGCTTCGCAAAGGCACTCGCCCCGAAAACCCCGGTAAAGTTGTGAGGTCTTCGGACCAACAACATAAAGTCAAGTCCAATAAAAAAAAAAAGAGGGGGCAATCGAGCGAGAACCACGGGCGAAGCGAGACTGACGGACTTTGCGCGTTTTATTGAGTTACGACGACCTTCTGCATTATGTTTGGACTTTTTGTCTTCGGTTATATATTTACTACATATTATTATTTAGCCAATTTCGGAAGTTTCCCGCGTTTTTTTCTCCAAAAACTATTCAACCTATTAGTTATAATGAAATATTTTTTATGAAGTAAAAAGTTTAAATGATCATTAAGATTTAATCGCTTTGTGTTATAATTTCAATATAACTCAGAGGTCTTAAAGTTTTACCAACAAAAATTGTATCTTGGAACAAACCATAGAAAATAAACTACATGCACAAATGAGTTCATAATACATGTTATTCTATGTTAAAGTTATTTTAATTCACGATAAAATGTCTGTACAGATTTTAGTATTTATAAGTCTGTTAATTATCGATACTAATGTAATAAATCTAAAAAAACTATTCGCAATGGAAAATTATTTTTGAAATGAAATCAAAAGTTATTTGCATATGACATGGTACATACAATTTATACAGGTCTTAAATATTGGCAAATACCCCACACCCCACTTCGTACCTGACAACATAAATGAACTCGATGATAACCTTTGATTTATTGAAATTAAATTTCATGTTTTCATAAATAAATCATGAGAAAAGTGTTAAACTTACCGATGAAATGCGGTCTTATCCTTTCCTCTTTTAAAAATAGTGCCGACACATTTCAATAGCGCAGGACGGCATGATGATTTTTTTTGTGAGAGCTCTAACCGGTAAAGTAGTTGAAACCATAGATGATACACTTGGGCGAAACGACACTAACTTGTATTGGGAGCAAGTGCACCAATTTTAGTTCAGTTCATGCGTTATTTAGTCCTTTATATGATCTAAAGCCTCTACGGAACCTTTCATAGTTCCTGGACTACATTCTTGCTACGCCTAGATAATAATGTCTTTGTTGCTACGTGTTCATTTTTTTCTTGATTTCGTATAGTAGTTGAGCTGATTTCGCATGAAGCCATCTGTCTATTGCTAATTACTAGTTGGCTAATAGGCGCCATAATGGCATAAAAATCTGTTGATGAAATTTTACATGAATTTCATTCAAATAGGCATGCATACGAGCCGGGAGTTCATTTTTGCATACTTTTTCGAAAACTTCTTGGAAGATCTGGAACGGATGGCGGTTACTCTTCCATACTCGCACAGAAAAATGGCACTTCAGATGTAGTTGCAAAATTGATCAGCGACTACATCTTTAAATACTACTTGAACACTGTTTTCAAAATTTTACAAGAAATTGTTAAGGTTTCTCAAAACACTCCATATCACATCGGAATAAGTAGCTTTCACGCACATTCACACATAAATTTTGTTATAGATTAGATGGTGTAGGGTGTTAAATAAAACATGGGTAATAATATTTAAAGACTCATATTATTGTATTGAACGTTTATTCCCCCATTTTAAAAAATATGTATTACACAAAGAAATCTGGAATGAAGTGCCAAAGGAAACTTTATCTGATAATTATATTTCACTTATCTAATTAAGTAAAAACATAATGGCTTCACTTGTCCCTTACTTTGATAAGATCGTCTAGATCTAGAGCTACACATATTTCCTTAGAGTCTGTGCGTGGATTGCGGTCCAGTATTTCAGTTATGGGGTAGTAATTTTCACGATTGTCAACATTCCATCCAGAGTACTGGAATATTAAACAAAATAAATATATTATGCTACTATATCAGAATATATGTTAATAGGTGAGTTTATTCTTACAACAATGCCAAGTTTCATTAAGTTTGTTTTTTATGTTTATATTTATCCTCATATTCATAATAGTTTTGAGATTTATAGGCTCTCAAAGTGTTATTCATATTTAAGTTACATTCAGAAAGTGATTATGAGTAGCATTTTTTAAAGAGTATACATTAATATGAATAAGAAAGAGGTTAATATTCACATATTGTGTTTACAGAAAAAACCAAGCTCACAAACCAGGAATGGCATCAAAGATTTGCTAGGACTTCTAAAATTTTAAGCAAATTGAAAATCAACTACATTAAGAGTGAAGTTTCATAAAAATGGAATTCACATTCATATATTAGCATGATAGGATGGATTAAATAAAATGTCTATTAATTACATGGCAAATTTCTTAATTGGGGATTGATAACTTAATCAAATGTTTAAGAAGCTGAACTTGCAAGGAAAATTTTGATATTATATTAATATGGCTTAGTTAATATTTAAACATTAAATATACTGCAATGTATGCAGTATATTATAAAGATTTTATGTAAGAAACAAATATAAAAGTTTTCCCAATAAGTTTAAAATGCTTGTAACAAACAGTTTTGTTTAATTCTTAAAACTGTAAATAAGGACCATTTGTAAACAATAGGTGCTATATAGAATTACTCATACACTGATGAAAATTATAACTTACCACACAAGTACATTTGTGTAGAATTTTCCCATTGGACTCCATGGGGATGAATTTTTGAAGCAATGCTTTTCCATCTATTTTCCACAAATTAATTTCGTCCAGCTTAGAAATAACTGTGTCTCCATCCCATTTTATGTCGGATTTTAACAAAACAAAGTTACCAGACTAAAAAACAAATATGTTTAATTTGAGCCATTTTGAAATACAGGCAACATACTAAATACTAAGGTTTCTTCAATCATAAAAAATTGATTCTGAACCAATAGAAATGTGTATATGAATTAAAATGCCTATTTTGGTAGGGGGTTTCAAAGACAATGAATCTTAATTTCCCAAGAGCTTGATATCAACACTCTGTTTCATCTATGTAATGCTTACACTGTACCATCCCATTTTCATCTCTAAACTGTAATACATCATTTCTATATTATAAAAAAAAATATAAATTACAGATTTTTTTAAATATAAAAACTCATAAATATTATTATTTTATACTAAAATTTTATATAATACTCTCGTGCAGAGTACTACTTATTCAAGAAATTGTTTGTGAAGTAGTGGTATTTCATGCTGAATTTCTATATTTACTATTGGTTGTAATTTGACATAAACTCTATACAAATAATTACCATTTTCTATCAACAATATATAAATAAATGAATAGTAAGATATAGAATCTTGGCACTAGAGACTAAAGGCTGGGTTACACATATTAATTACAAGGTTGGTAAGAATAACCCATTCCATGAAGGAATAAAAACAACAGTTACAGCTGTTAAACAATTAAAGGCTGATATTATTATAGAAGAGAAATGCATCATGTTTTTAGAATAAACAATATTACAATAAAAGATGAGTCATTTATTAGTCACGATATCAAATTATAGCAAAAATACTCACATGGAAATGCTTTGGTACATCTTTAGACTGGCTAGAATCGGATTTATTGCCATCAGACCCATTTTTCTCATCATCGGAGCCTTCCTCCTCATCCAGATCCCCTTCCTCATCTTCTGCCTCTTCATCATCTTCTCCTTCCCCTTCACTCTCCTCAGATGTTGAATTTTTGCGCTTCTTTTTGGTATTATTGGCAGGTGCTTTCGACGCGCGCTTGCGGCCAGCACGTGCCGCAGGTTCATTCTAATTATGAGAGAATTGATTCAATAAATAAGCTCAAAGCTAGTGGAATTAAATTTGCTATTTTTATAGGTAGTCAAGTTCATATGACAAAATTATAATTTAATATAGGGTTAAAACACAACTATGTGTAAGGGACACAATATTATAAGAAAAAGTAAATTCTAGAATTGACTGTTTGTAACTTAACCTGCAATTTAAGACTTTATTTCGTAGTTACCAGTGCTTAGATGGAATATTTTAAAGATTGAAAATTATTATTTAAATGGTGATACAATTAAATTAGTAACAAAAGAGCGTAATAAAGGAAAATTGTATATTTGAGAAATATATTGTTCAAAACATACTGAGTCGGCGGCATCCGGCGTCCAATCCTCGCCAGAATCTTGAAATTCTTCTGGATCCCCAACAGGCTCAGAACCTTCCGAATCTTCTTCATTTTTCTTCAAAGACTTTCGCTTTCTCATATTTGTAGTGTGCTTCGAAATGCCGCAAAAAATATGAATAAGTTTTAATAATTATTGACAACCCACGCTAAAGCAAGGCAAATAGTCAAACCATTAACCAAAAACTAAACCAACGCTCCGTTTCATAGATAACACACTCTCCATTCATCATAGATAATAATATATTTTTTTTTAGTTTATACATAACCCAGAATTACCAACTCTCAGAAATATTAACCCTAAGGGCCTGTCCGCACAGGGATATTTCACCGCGAGGTTTTTATTCTCGCGTATTAAATTCCGCGATCGGAGGTATACCTAGTACGCACTGCGAATAAAATTTCGTACTATTTTTGTCAGTTTAATTCAGTTCTCGGCTAAGACGCACGTGTAAAATGGACAACCGAACTAAAATTTTAATTTATCTAATCTGAGGAGCTGTAACAGACTTATCAAAAGATGTCATGAACATTGGATTCACCCACTTCGGCATTGAGACCCATGAAAGGATTTTTCTACATAAAATACCAAGAGTTGCGAAAATACAGCAAAAAGTTTTTTGGCTATTAGAGAATGAAAAATAAATCATTCGATAATTTACTACAACTAGTTGGTCCAGCGATTACCTATCAAGATATGAATTGGAGAAAAGCAATTTCATCTGAAGAAAGACTCTCGATAACTCTAAGGTAAGATGTTAGTTACCTACCTACCTACTTAAGCCTACCTACCTCCAGGCGCATTATTATCGGTCGATAAGATCAGATGAATTATTGTCATATATTAAATCGACCGATAATAACACGCCTGTATAATCTTTACAGTACAGTACCGTCAGGAGCAAAATGTTCTAGGTAACATTCCAGTGAACATTTAATAACTAACAAAGGTAAATAAAAACAATGGTTAATCATACATCATCATTTATTCAACAGAAATTAACTTTTATTCAAATAAAACATATTCTTTCATATCAATAGCACTCCCTTCTTCACTCTTCATACGTAGTGGACGTATGAAGAATGGCTAAATGAGGTATTTGGAAAATTTGAATTGTGAGAGAGTGAATACTGGGTTTGAGATGAATCAGGCTGAGATTGAGGAATGACAGTTTGATTATGAGATGGCGTGTATTGTGTTTGAGGAGATAAATCAAGCTAAGATTGAGAAATGACAGTAGTATTACGAGATAGAATTTGGGGAGAAGGAGTTTGACGGATAGTATTTGGACAGGGTGACGGCGCATTTCGGTGGTAAGATGAATACGACGAAGATGATGGTCGATACTGCGACAGAGTGGAACTGGCTCTAAGTGGCATGAAATTTTCTAGTGAATATTTATTTACTCCGTTAAGTGCATTGAGAATTTAAATTTTAGCGTAATGTTTTTGCTCCGTTGAAAGTTTTTTGAGCATTGGTATGAACACCTGATGAGGATGTTTCATTTCACAAAATGAAACATCCTCATCATATTTTTTGTCCTTCAATAATTTCAATATTTCATCATCACTATTATTTTGAATTCTACCCTTTTTGCGCATGCTCATTTTAAGTTTTCTATTTCGTATAGCTTCTGTGTCAGTGTTTTCATCGTCGGTTTGATTAGTAAGGTCTTCGGTATTGCTGTTGGTGCTTTCTGGATCTCTAATATTGTTTGTTGTATCTATTAATGATTTTTGAGGGTTTAAAAATGAAAGTGCTCTCATGTGTATTCTTTTTTTCTTTGTGGCTTGACCAGAAACTACCTTTTTATCCGCTGCTACCTCTCTGAGGTATGTATTTTTAAGATTTTCCATTTTTTTTGCACATTAGCTCCTGTGAAAGAAAATAAATGATTATTGTAAAGTAATTTAATTGTTATGTAAAATTATTTAGGTCTATACTTGTCTGTTTGTAATTTGTATTACATATTTTTTATGATTATTGCAGATATTTGGCTTCAGGAAATAGCTACTATTCGCTGTATTACGAATATCTTTTGGTATCTCTACTATTGGCGAAATTATAGAAGACACGTATGAAAAACTATGGTTATGTCTATAACCTTCATACATGAAAGAACCTGGTCCCGTACTGCTGAAATTTTCCATGAAAGAACCCATTTTCCACACTGCTTAGAAGCGGTGGGTGGAAATCATATAAGGTGCTAACAGCCTAACTGCGCGGGTTCCGAATTTTATAATTATAAACAATATCACTCCTTGGTTTTGATGGCGGTTGCTGATCCAAATTATTATTTCATCAATGTTGACATAGGTGCTTACGGCAGCAGTAGTGACTCTACGATTTTTAGAAATTCTACATTTGGGAAGAAGCTTGAAGGTGGTCAATTAATACTTCCATCACCAAATTACCTACTAAACGATGAAAATGGGAAAAAAATGCCTTATATCTTTGTTGGAATTGAAGCGTTTGCTCTCTCAGAACATATAATGAGACCATACCCTAGAAGAAACCTATCTGTAATTCAAAGAGTTTTTAATCACAGACTCACACTAGCAAGAAGATTTATAGAATGTACATATGGCGTACTTACTAATAAATGGAGAATTTTACATCGAGCTTTAGATGTAAACCTAACAACTTGTGACCAAATAATTAAAGCATGTTGCATTTTACATAATTACGTTCGCAAACACGATGGAATTCTGTTTAAAGACAGGTTGTATGGGACCGAGTTACAAAATTTGCGCCCTAGTCCTATGAGATCTAGAATATCCAGCCAGCATTGAAAACAGAAAATACTTTGCAGAATATTTTGATTCATCGAAAGGGTCAATTTCATGACAATATGAAAGAATATAAATAAACATCTATATCTACACACAGACCAAGAAAATTTAAAAATAATAATAATTATTGTCAATTTATATAAGCGGCACAAAAGTAAAACCAAAATGGCGGATGACGCTGCCGGCGTCGTAGGTACTTCTCGCATAGGTACTGCAAGTCGATTGAGACTTCTTTGTTTTCAAGAACATACCGCCATATTGATTTAACTTACTTACTGATAGAGAGATATAATAGAATAATACATTATTATAATTTAATTAATAAAGTATTTTACTAATATGTTTGTTTTCTTTCAGAGTCACTGCACTGTTCCCAAGTGAAGTATATGTCTTTATATATTTCCTCCTACAATCTCGCCTTCAATATTCTATCGTGGTATGCTTTATGAAATTTGTCCCACAAGGGAGGTCTCCTGTGCATCAGCGAGATTAGTTGCTCCACATCAATCTCGTCATTTTCTTGCACGGCCGCCGATCAGGCGGGAGAAGGAGCGCGCGACATCTTTTCAATAGCGATGTTGCACGACTGAGCGGAACGCGCGAATTATATTCCTCAGTGCGAACATAGCCATAGTTACTTTATACGGTACAAAACATTATTTGTACCGTATAAAGTAACTATGGCTATGTTCGCACTGAGGAATGAAGTCTTAAAAGAACTATGAAGTCTTAAAAAAAACAATTTCTTATGACAAGTTTATTATACGACAGTTCTTACAAGACTAACTTAATTACAATTAAATTATATTAACTCTAAAAATTTAAATGAACACTAATTCTTATAAAGCGATGACCGGCCGCTGCGTGATCAGCAGGTTTGTAGGCAAGCGCATGTCCAGCGATTGCCTAACTCCTCCCTCCTTAAGATGGAAGCGCGTCCCGCAGCTTCCTGCAGCGTCCCCGTTGCTGGTCGAGATATCTTGTATTTTTCCTTTTTTTCTGTGCTGGTATACTTTCCAGGATACATAGGTTATAAGGGTTACGTACAATCCCATTATTGACCAGCTCGGTGTTGCCATGATCAAACTCCAGTCGATGTTGCTGTCCATTTCGACGTCCTCGACTCCGTCGAGTAACTTATAGACATTATCCAGGGCAATGTCCTCTAGCGTCAGCTTAATTGGGGTGTTTTCTGGGGTGGTTATTTCCTCCTTTGGAAGTGGGATGATGTTATCCACTGTTATTGCGTGGGCGTTGGTCCTCAAAGTCCGGTTCAGGATGTTTAATTTGCATTCCTTTGTTATTGATATAATATGGATGCCTATGAGTTTTATGTATTCAGATTTCGGTCCGCGCTGTTTTCTTGCGATGGTCTCTTCTTTCAGGATTACCAGCCATTTGTCTTCTGCTATTTTGTTGTGTTTGAGGTGTAATTTTGCTCTCGTACAGTTGGGTGTTTGGTGTTTTATTAGTTTTATGATGCAATCATCGGAGTCCTCGATGGCTTGAGTGTTCAGTGAGGTGCAAAGATGAGTATCTTGCGTCATCTTCCTGCAGTCTTCATCCAGGTACGAGTACTCATCGCTTCCCAGTGCAAGGTATTTGGATTTGGGAATTATGGTAAGGTTATGTTTGTCTGGATAGAATACAAGTGAATCAGGTCATAGGGGTTGGTATCTATGGAGGGGATATCTAATATAAATGTAAGCGTTGCTTCCGTACTGTAGGCTTTGACGTTTATAGATTTTTCTATGTTATGAATATTTTTAATGGAAATATTATCTATAGGTTTAAAATTATTGGTTTTTTGCATTAGGTTTAGTTCTTCTAACAAGCTATGTGGGGGGATGATACTAGGGTGCATTACGCCTAACTGAGCGAACGTCATCGCGTCTTCTAAAATAACTAGCTAACCTAGGAGTAACTCTAGGCTAAATTCTATTTGAATATATAAATCTGAAAAGTGCATTTGATTATTACTAAGGGTGGTATTATCTAAAAGGGCTGCTAACTTCTTCTGATTTTGATTTAAAAAGTTTATTTGCTTACTAAATTCGTTAATAGCGTTTTTTGCTAAAAAAATACCGATTGCTTTTGGGAACTAGTAAGTTTCCCACGGAATTTTGGATGTTATGGATTTCATTTTCAAATTTAACTGCATCTTCGTAATCTAAGTTTCCCGTAATCGCCTTAATTACTGAACCTAGCCCATTAATAATACCTCGCCTAACTCTATGGTGCGCTGTAATAAAAACTAGGATTCCATTGGTATTATCGACGGGATTTAGAATTAAGTCGGCGGTTGCGTGGAGCATGAAGGCTCCTGCGAGGATCCTGGAACAAGATGGGGTCTTTTTAGAAGTTTGAAATGTACTCTAATTGACTTAGAATTGGGGTGGTTCCCTATTATTTCTGCGACATTGTTCGGGTGGAGTTGGATGATTTTGTATGGGCCTTTAAAAACGGGTCTAGTTTTGTCATTCCTTGCAGTTTTGGCGACCTGCTTATATACTGTCTCACCTACCTTAAATAGTATGTCTTCAGCAGCTTGGTTTTGTTTGGTAATTATTTGTTCCTTATTTTTAGATAAGTGGGCTGCTACGCACTCTTGTACTTCTTCTGCATTCCGACGATGGTTAAGTACAAAGTCCTGGTAAAATTCCTTAGGATAATATAATTCTAGAGGGTTTCTGGATGCGGTGTGACCAAACAGGAGTTCATCCACACTGTTTGTATATCCTGTTGGAGAGTGTATTGAATTGTTGTACGCTATTATGGCGTATTTCATTATGTTCTGTATAGGGTCGTCCTTATTTGTCATTCGGGTAATTCTTATTATTTCACCAATAGTCGAGTTGAACCTTTCTATTGGGGAGTTAGAGTTAGGGTTGTACGGTGTAGTGAAATGGATATGAATATTATGTAGAGCGCATATCTCTTTCATTACATCATTGTCAAACTTGGTGTCCGAGTCTGTTGTAATTTTGAGGGGTAGCCCTAGTGCAGAGAAAACTTCTATTCGTGCGTCTGCTATGTGAATGTTACTGGTGGCGTTCAGGGGCCTGGCCTGAGCGAATTTTGAATTTTGTTGTCAATAATGGTCAGAAAAGTGGCGCCTCCTGTTGAATAAAGGTCCATAAAAAAATGTTGGAGTAGTTTAGTGGGTGTCTCTGTTCAAGCTAGAGGGGGTCTTAATGGGTGTCTCTCATATTTTGTTTTAAGGCATGTGTCACATTGATTAATAAATTGTTGTATAGTAAGTAGCATGTTAGGCCAATGGTAGTTTCTGTGGAAATGTTTGTACGTTTCCTGAATGCCTCTATGTGTTGACTTACCAATGTGGTACTTCTTAATTAATTCTTGTTGTTCAGTTTTGTTTTCAACTAGAGTGACACGAGATGTACATCTAATTAGCTTAGAGCCTCTGTGGTTAAATATGGTTGTACATACTCTAGAAAAATCGTGATATAAATGTTCGTCATAAAAACAACAATGAAATATTCTGCCTGCTATTGTATGCTCCTTTAGGAACTTTATGATCTCCGCCTCTGTGTTGTTTAAAGGGATAAAGACGTCTTTTATTACTATTTTCAAACTGGTCGACCTATCGTCTATTCTATATGTGGAACCTGGTGTTGATCTAATGTAAAATTGCTTAAGTTGTCTGTTGATAGCGTCAGATAGTATTGGGATACCGTTATTGTCGTTGTCTGGTTGGGTAACGTTAGTTAAAATTAATTGGTCGGGTTCTGTCGTAATTATGCTCATTGTGTTGGTTGTATAGCGGTTTCTAGGTCCATGTCTTGTATGTTGTAATCGTCAGGTGCATCGGTTGTATGTATGTCGTTGTTATCGTCCATTTGTATGTCGTTGTTATTGTCAGTGTGCATGTCGTTATTATTATTGGTTTGTATGTCATTGCTGTTTTCGATCTGTATGCCCTTGTTATTCTCGTTGTTCGTGTTATTATTTTCTACACAAATACGGGCGTTGTCAAAAATTCGGTTAATAATATCGTCGTCGTCGTTATCATCTAGGTTAACTGCTAGTGAGTCTATACTTTTATGATATATTTTAGCTCGGGATAGGGTATCTGCTTTAGTGTTCTGTGTACCCTTTTTGTATGCTATTTTGTAGTCGTATTCCACGAGTTTCAATTTCCAGCGGATTAATTTGCTACTTTGATCTTTTAAGGACATTACCCATGTGAGGGCGGGGGGGGGGCATGTGGTCTGTATACACTATGAATTTTCAACCGTACAAGTATGGACTAAAGTATTTAACGGCCCATACTAGAGCTAAAAGTTCTTTCTCATAAGTTGAATAGCGTGTTTCTGTTTCAGATAGCGTTCACGACGCGTAGGCTATCGGTTTATCTGATCCCACGGTACCTTGCGATAGTACTGCGCCTAATTCTAGGTCAGATGTGTCAGTCGTCAGTATGAATGGTTTGTCAAAGTCAGGGTATTGTAATATAGGAGAATTAGTTAAAATTTGTTTACATTTGTCTACTGCGTCCAAAAATTCGCCAGTATGTACTACTTTTGCGTGTTTCTTTAGACATGAAGTTAACGGTTTAGTTAATTTTACGAAATCTTTAATAAATTTCCTATAATACCCTACAAGTTCTAAAAATGATTTAATTTCCTTTTGTGTTTGGGGTACGGAGAAGTTTAGTACTGCCTTAATTTTGTCTTGATAAGTCCTTGGTCTGTCAGTTCGTGTCCTAAAAAAGTAACTTGTTTTTGTAAAAATTGAGATTTTTCTAACTGAATTTTAAGATTATTTAATTTAAATCGTTCAAAAACTTGTCTAAGTTTCTCTGTGTGTTCCTGCAATGACGTAGAGGCTATTATTACGCCATCAAGATACATAAAAACATTATCTATTCCTCTAAGGATGTGGTCCATAAGGCGTTGAAAAGTGCTTGGTGCATTTTTCAGACCGAATGGTATTCGCAAAAATTTTTAATGTCCCCTTCCTGTGGTAAACACGGTTTTTTCGATATCTCTGGGGTGCATTTCGATTTGGTGGTAGCCACTAGCTAAATCAAGGGTTGTAAAGTATTGTAAACCGCCTAGTCTGTCAAGGATGTCATTAATGTTCAGTAAAGGGTACTAGTCTTCTATTATTTTGTCGTTAAGTCGACTATAGTCTATCAGAAGTCTCCATTTGATTTTGCCCGCGGAATCCGATTTTTTTGGAACAATGTGTACTGGGCACGACCACGGGGATACACTCTCCCTGATTATACCTTGTTTTAGGAGGCTGTCTATTTGATTTTGAATTTCTTTGCGTTGAACTGGAGTTTGTCTATAACTCCTAACAAAAACGGGTGTTTGGTCGGTTAGTCTAAGTTCATGTTTAACGGTATGGGTGAACGATAAAGGTATGTTTTCACAGTAAAATAGATCTCTATATTGAAAACATAATTTATTGATTTCGCGTCTTTCCTCTTCGTTCATGTGGTCAGTCCAGATTTTATTTATATTTTGGCGTAATTCTGAGTCAATATCTGTTTGTATGTCGGTTGCATATGTTTTGTGAGTTTATATTTTCGCCTGGTTCGTCCGGGGCGGGTTCTAAGAGATGGGGGTAGATGTTTTGAATAATTTTATTTTCATCTGTGTAGTTAATTACGGAGGTTTTAAAGGTCCCGTTTTTTACGGTTACGAAAGCTGTGAGTGATCTTAGTCCTTTAGGAAGTCCAGGAATCGAGGGATTCCTCGTACGCTATCGCGTCTATCGCTGGCCCGCTCAGCCTGCTTTTAATAAGGCAAGTAATTACTGCACTTGTCCTTACCTGTGGGTCCAAACTGACCAGAACACTTCCTACTTCCCTAATAAAAAAATTAAGGGTTTTTGGATTGCCATCATACTTGGGCATTAAATCACTAATAAACTTAAGAGAGGAAAGTTCTCCATTAGTCATAGCCATCATTTAAAATATAAGTTATAATAATGTGAATAGAATATGCAAAATTACTTAATTGAATCGGAATGCCGCTCGATAATTCGACCGCGGTATGTATTGTATTGTACGTAAGTATCGTTTTCAAGTTAAATTATAATTAAAGTGAATATGTCTGTTGCCTATAGCGATCTGAGCCTACAGAAACGAACACACACAAAATACATAAAATATTAGACAAAAAAATATCGACCGGAAATAGAGCAAAGGAACTGGGTATACCAAAAGCACTCACCCTACAGTCCTCTGCATCTCCAGCCGGGCCTCGTAGAACTGCTTATACGTTGCTCTGGTTGCACAGGTTTTCCGATTTTAGGGGCTCCCGCACGTTAGCCACCCAGGTTCATATTATCGCGAAAGTAACGAAACTTCGTTCACCCTTCCGAAGAGGTATATTCGAATAGGGTGTCGCAATCCTACCGACTGCGCCAGATAAGTAGGGTGGCGTGGATAAGTCTTAAAAAAACAATTTCTTAAGACAAGTTTATTATACGACAGTTCTTACAAGACTAACTTAATTACAATTAAATTATATTAACTCTAAAAACTTAAATTAACACTAATTCTTATAAAGCGATGACTGGCCGCTGCGTGGTCATCAGGTTTGTAGGCAAGCGCATGTCCAGCGATTGCCTAACTGGCTTCGCGTTCAATTTGCATCAAGTCTCAGATTTTTTACCGCGAGACTTTTTTACCGCCAATGCGGCTACTCCTATAATATTAAATGTGTTACAGAATTACGAGAAAAAAAACGTGCGGTGAAATATCGCAGCGCGGACATGGCCTAACAGGGCGTTCCATATGTAGCTCACAACGCCCAAAAAGCTCCGTTAGGCGTTCCACAGAACAACCACGGTCGTTATGGTAGTGGCGAAACGTTACTAATGACGTCGTCATTTTCGATCACACAACGCTCATAACGACCAATGTCAATAGATGGGTTGAATAGCCGTTCCACTTGGGCTTACGATTGTAATGCCGGCATCCATGCAGGAACGGAGAAAGAATACAATTTCCTGCAGCCGAGCGAACTGTCGTAAGAGACGACAAAACAACTCGCAGCCAGGTGGTAGGGCATTTGCCCCTCTGGATGGGTACCACCCCTGGTCTAGAGTATCCCACCATAACAACCTTTAGTTGTGTTTCGGCATTAGTGTTCAGGTTCCAGACTTCCTTATGAAAGCAGCAGCGTATTTGTAACACTGTTGGTGTTGCAAATATCCATAGACGATGGCAACCGCTTTCCACTGGGCCGTCTGCCTGTCTGCTGAACGCATGCAATAAAAAAAGTGGAACAAGAAAAATCGCGGTCGTGAACGTGGTCGTTGTGAGTCCCCATGGAACGTAGCCTACGTAAAGTCAGAATTTACTAAAGCCGGAAACATATTATTAGTATGCAACGCCCCCCGATGCAAGAGACGCGTGTGAAGACAAATCAATATCATGTTCTATAGCCAAAAACACTCTATTCGACGCGACGCTCTCACACGTGCCACAATCCCCTTGCTCCACCACCTTGTTTATGATAGCGGGGGCAAAAACGCCACCCAACGCATCGCGCAATGTTTACTTTGCTGGACAATACCTCGTATCACGCCTCATTTGTATTAAAATCTTCATGGAGCGGATACTTTTAGGTTTTATTTTATTTTCTCCACCTGACTTTTCAATACAACAAGATATTGGTAGAATTAATGCTAATCCAGCATTTTAGACAGGTGTTCATAATTTGTTTCTGGTTATAGAAAATAGTACCTAGTACCTACATTTTGATTTAACTTCACGTATCTTTTGACATCGGGTCGCATCGTGTGTTGATAATTGTTTCCAACTTTATCGTATGAGTAGAATGCTCCTCGTTTTACAAAAAGACTATGGTTCGAAATAAAAAGTGTTGCCTTGTCGTTTTCTCTTGTCATATCAGCTGATTGCGTCATTACAATAGCAAATAACGCAAAAACAAAAAACAAGGCGCATATCGTCATTGTACTCATTTTGAAAATTACCGTGTCAAAGAGTCATCATAATGAAATTCCAATATAAAGAAGAGCATTCTTTCGAAAAGAGGAAGACGGAAGGTGAGAAAATTCGAAGGAAGTATCCAGATCGTGTTCCAGTAATTGTTGAGAAAGCTCCAAAAGCTAGACTCGGAGACCTCGACAAAAAGAAGTACTTAGTGCCCTCGGATTTGACGGTGGGACAATTCTATTTCCTGATTAGAAAACGCATTCACCTTCGCCCCGAGGACGCACTTTTCTTCTTCGTTAACAACGTCATACCTCCGACATCTGCCACGATGGGTTCCCTTTACCAAGAACATCATGATGAAGATTTTTTCCTGTACATAGCATTTTCAGATGAAAATGTTTATGGATATTAATTCCTTTGGAGTATGAATGGAATGAATACTACAATAGGAGTTACATTATTTCATGTCTTTTCCATATGGTGAAACTTAATTTTAAGGTTTAGCTTAATATTGATGTATTATTTTATGGTCATATGATTGTATTTGGCACTATCATTCACATTCTTCATGAACACAATGTATTATTAATATATATTTAATAAATATTATTGTTTTCAATTCTTTGTTTGGGTTAGGCTTGTAATTATTTGTATCTCTTAACAATAAACAGATAAACCAAATAATTGATTCTTTTGTTATTTCTGATGGTGTATTTTATTATCTTTCTACTTAACAGGGCAACTTTAATTTTTGAAATAGATTGATTTTGATACAAATGTAAAAAAAGCAACTGTTATTGAATTCCTATCAAAATTATCAGTGAACTAAATCAAATTGATTATATGCTCTATACCCAAATTAATGTAATACAATGCTTACCATGTTGAAAAACTAGTTTGTAATGGTTTTTCCCTAGTTCACAGCCTTGCATATTTTAAACACATTAGTTATATTGGTGTCTAAAATAAGGATGTATATAAGGCAATTAATATAGAAAACTAACTGATAATCATAGGCTAAGTTGCTGAAACATAGAAATCATAAAAAATCCTATTTAATATCTGCATATTCCAGATTAAGAACAAATTACTTATAAAATTTGTTAGTGTTACTATTCATTCTACTTATGTAAATGACATAGACAAAGGAAATTATACAGAACAGGTTTGTGTTGTTTTGATGAGTATAGTAACACTACTCTTTAACTTTTTATTTATTTATTTATATGCCATATTTTTCCCAAGGTCCATATGTGTCACCCTTCCATTTTATACTCCACTGAAACTTGTAGATATAGATTATTTATCTTGGAGCTAATAGCAGAGTTCTGTGATTGGATCCATGGTACTCGCTTCAGAGCCTGCAGTCCACATCCCTATTGATGTGAAAGCATCTGGATACATACTGTCTTGCGATGTCAAGCAAACATTTCATATGCTTATTTATCAACAGGACACCTAGTGCTCTTGTAAACTTAAACAGATTTGTTTCTTAAAAATAATCTAAAATAAGTAAAATATAGTTGGGTCTACATAACCATATACATAGTGATTGGTGCACTTACTACACTTGAAAGGTAATTTTATAATTTTTTTCCAAATCCATAACAGAAATTCTGTTAAAAGCTTATATGCTGTTCATCTGTGTTAGTGTTAAAGATTAAGAACGTGGCCGAATAGGTCTTATTTAAAGTGTTAAAAATAACGCCGTTAACGCATACCCACATTAGTGGGTTATATACAGGATGTTTCAGCAAACGGAACACCTACTTAAATGGGTGAAAGGGCGTATAACACTAGCGTACGGTTACAATAAGGAAACAATTCTTAATAATTTAGTTTTAGAGTTATGACCGTTTAAACTTTCACTTCTTATCACCATAATTTCGCATAAAACCACGTGGAACATGTACAGTAAATGATTTTAAATCGAACATAATTTTTTCTTTTCAAATTTATTCATCCGGTATTGAAAAAACACATGAAAACTAACTCCAGCAGCGACGTACTTTTGGTAGGATCCCCCTTAAAAATGTTTACAAATCGTTGAGGTCACGAACTGTCAGCTGAACTTTATAAAAAACGCCGACTATCGGTAAGCCGGATGCGCGGTTATTTTGTCGGCATTGTCTGTATTTGGCGGCATTATTAAAGGGCAACGAACTTACCAAATGTTTTATGCAATGATTCTTAGTGTACAATGTTAAGGAGAAGCACATCCAAAATTATTATTTTTACTTCCTGTATCTTTGTTATTATTAAATAATAAAATTATAATGCATCTTAATTACGATATATTCCCGGTATACTATAACGGTTTCAAGCAGGTGTTCCGTTTGTTGAAACACCTGTATATACGTTATCTGTCAATATTTAACGTCATGAACAATGTTGCATCCCCAGTAACGCATTAAACACATCGCCATATCTTCGTGAAACGGCCTATATCTGTAACATTATTCCAGATGAAAATCCTGTATCATGTTACAGACCTAACGATAAGTAAAGTCGGTTGGGAAATTCTTGTAAATTAATTTTCATTTTCAGAGCTCTCAGGCTTTGCCGCCTACACTTAGCGCCGAACGCCTCAGGTACAAGTCTTGGAGATTCAACTTTTCAGAATCATATCATAGAGGGGGCCTACACGACACTGCCATTGCGCCAACAAACTGTGATTACAAGGCGCGACCGCGGCGCCGCACTTTCACTATCAAGCGTTCGTCAGCGGTGGGGCGGCGGTATTACATATATACAGAAATTCATTCAATTAGATACATACTACATACATACAGAAATTCACAGAATAGCAGCGCGGTGGTGAAGAGAAAAAGAAATGCATATTATTTGACAATTATTATATTTAATTCTATACTTGAAACATTTATAATCTACTTTCAAAGTTTAATACCATATCTATGTTTAAATAATATAATATCAAACTATACAGTGGCGTCTTATTGTTGTAACTACAAAAAATATAATATATTTGCGCTTTTAATAGTATACTATGCGCTGACAAATCTATAAAGAATATAATTACAACAACTAAGCATAATTATTTGAGAAAAATCCTAATCATCAGTTTGAAAAAATATTTTATAAGGAATCCAAAATTCTTTACAACTAAAGACAGAACTCATTTATAATTATATTAATTAATTCAGAATCAGCTAGCTCAGTAAGAGTATGAATAATAAAAACATACAGAAAACTTATACAGCATTAAATGAGATAAACATAATATTACATTAAATTATCGAATTCAGAATAAACAGTAAGTATAGTCTGTGCCAAACTTTATGGCTGCTCTTTTGTTTACTTTGACGTTTTTAAGTGTTGACGCCTCATTTATTAATGTTGCCCAAGTTCCTTAAATCCGCATTTTTAAGTTATTCAATATACAATAATATTATACTTTCACTGGTGAGTTCTAGTGACGCACGCAAACCAAAATCTACAATTTCTGAGGTTTCCCTAAAAGTTTGTTTGCTTGATTTTGCAGGCAGTGCTTGGGTCCATATGCATTTAAATTTTTTATATTTATTTTCCATATGTTTACGAAGGTGTACATTTAAGTTGCTTAATGTATCACATTTATATAGACTTATATGATATGAGAACTTCGTTTCTCTTGTATATTTCTACTTTATGCGAAACATTAAATAAAGTTTATGAAAAATCAATAATCATATTCACATACATATATTTGAGTAAACCTACTATAGAATCACATATGTATGGTGTCTCCCCAGTGCCGTTACGGAGGTGTATATTTAACTTTCTTTTAGTAACGCATTTATATGTTGACATGAGAAGTTAACTTCATTTGTGTGTACCAGTACTCTATATACGGCTATTTCCTACATCTTACTTACCTTTCAGCCTAAGTGTTTGAAAATTGATATAGGCTCCACACAAATAATTTCAAATTTCTACCGCTTGTAAATCAAATCAAATAATTTGCTTAAAAACATGGTTAGTAAAAACATTAGATGACAATATGTTATTTTGTTTCACATGTTTTTGCCCTTTCAGGCATGCAAATAGTAATTAAAAGTTGAAAATCAACTAATTAGCAAAACCAGATTGTAACCCATTCAATCCACAGACATTATTTTTTTTTTAAGTACGGCAAATGCATGAGTAGGAATGTATAGAAACTAGTCATAGACTTCCAATGACCGATTCCTACTACTATTCATACAGTTACCTTATTATTGATATTGGTAAAAATTTGACATTACCCGTATGGAACTTATGTCAAATTTTAACCAGCAGTAACGTAAATAAATGGTTAGTATGATATAGGAATTGACGATAAATTATGTTTAGGTATCCTCTATAATCACATAAAGCACCTATATACAGTTTCTCCTTAATGGTGTATTTACAAAGGTGTATATTTATTAATATATATGTAATGAGATGAAAGTTATTTCCCTTATAAGTTTTTATTTTGTATAACGCGTTTTAGATAATGCATAAATGAACAACAATGACCACACAACTTACATATAAATGATTTCTTCTTAGTGTGTTTACGAAGGTGTATATTAAAATCACTTTTTATAACACATTTTTGTATTGGCATATTTTTTATGTTAAACACGTAAAGTTTGAATTTTGACTAACATTGAACAGAATATCTCTAATGGCCGAGGTAAGCACCAGCCCTCTGATCACCTGAAGAGTCAATGAGTCGTTTCGATAAATTTTGTTTCCTTTTCCTTATAAATGTAATTCAATTTCTTACACAGACTATAGTTTGTCTTACTGAGCAACAGATTACTGCGCAATAGACGGTTTCTCACACAAGCTTAGTAATTACGCAATCTAGAGATGCCATAAAGTTTAGCGCGGGCTATATTGACAGTTTTACTGAGCAACACAAAGAATCATCCATGGCATGTTAGTACAAAAATGGACATTACAAGAAAATTAATTGTCATTGCAAGTCTGATCTCGTGGTGAACGCGACCTTTATATTTTAGGTCTTAATTATTAACAGTATTGATTGGTATAAGGTGGACCAGATGATTTTTCAGACATTTTGCTTACTTAACTATTAGTTGTAACTGGTCACATCATCATTTTTGCATGGGATATATTAAAACAATCATTGTTTAAGCAGGAACCATATACCGAAGATGGTAGCTATTATTATGTTATAATGATAAATTTCATACTACAGTGTACCAGCAAATACAAGACTCATAAGATGACAGGAGGCTTAATTCCAATTTAAAATTTAAACTAAACGACATAGTCGGTTTGCTCAGTAAATTGCCTAATCTTAATCAAATATAATTTTTTAACACATATTTCCTAAGAAAAAGTTGGTATTTGATAGAAGTATGGTTAATATAAGTACACATATTAAAATCTGAAATTTTATGGAGATCGCAAATAGCATAAATTTATTTTGAAATTTGAAATACCCTCTTTGTAATAGTTACGACTTTAACAAAAATATTTTTTTATAAATAAATGTGCACGTGTTACGACATCTAATATGAAAATCAACTGTGCTGTTTAACCTTATTATACGACTATGTCATACATACAATTACAATTTATTACTAAAAAGTATTTTGTATACTTCACTATATTTAAAATGATGCCATGAACAATCTACTGCACGACATGCATAGACATAAATAGTATACGATATACACGACAGCACACGAAAGAAGATGTTGAAAATCTTAAACATTTATTTATAATGGAACATATAATTATGACTATGGCTATTTAGTTTCATATAATAGGAAAATGAACATTCTCCTCGTTTACAACTGACAGGATAAATACTAAATTGGAAATATCGTATATTTAAGTTGTCTTAGAATGGTTACACAATTCGCCTCTTTGCTTCAATAACGTGTTATCTTGAAAATTGAAATTTTAGAAGAGTTGCTACGACTTACACAAAATAATTGTATCGAAAGAAATAACTTTTTCTGTCAATCTATAACGTATTTAAAAAGATACCGCGTTATTCTTTTCTATACAATTATATTTTTAAAGTTAAATAAACTCTTCTAAAATTTAAATTTTTCAAGATAACACATTACTGAAAAAAAGAGGCGACATGACATTATCTACGTAACTATTTAAAACCGCATGTAATTGTGTGAGCGTCTCCCCGGCCTCCCCCGCGAACGCATGCCGCGCCCACGTGACCCGCTCTCGCTATCTGCAAATTTAACGTGTTTATACAGTTGCACCTCTTTGTCTTCATTATTATTAATAAACACACCTCGTAACATATTAATTATTTGCTAACAGACAGAGCATTAAGACAGCGATAAATGTTATTAGCACCATTTCTTTAAATATTGTATTAATATTTAAAGAAATTTAGAGCAACTGTTAATAGCAATTTAGAGTTTTACACAACTAATAATTGATACCGATGTTACTGAGCAGTATACCAATTTTAATACCGTCTTACGACAGTGTAAGAATCGTGTAAGCGGGACAGTGCTAAAAATGCACAGCAAGCAATACTCTGCGTATAGCTCTTGTTAATAAAGATCACATATCGGAAACCGATCCGCCTTATCAGCCGATTGGAATTATAATTTGTATAATACTGTATCTAAATATTTGCACAACCTTCATGTATAAAGTCCGCGCCACCAAAGAAGTCCCACAGACGCAGTGTTGCAATCGCCGTACTTAATTACTGCATAATAAATACCAAATATTCCAAAGTTAAAGTTGTAAATTTATTTCCTTCTATGAAATATCGGAGCCGCCACTTTTAGTTCATTTTCCGTGGCACTTTTTTGTGGCGAGAACTGTGGTGTAGGTGTACAAGGTTGTGTACCTGCGGCGCGCATCCAGCGCTGGTTGGCGGAGTGCGGGTGCGGGGAGGCGTGTGCGGGCGCGCGGCGCGGCGTGGCCGCCGTCGAGGGCGCGCTTGCTTCCGCTTCGCGCCCCTCCTCCGCCACCTGCGTGTCACGAACATATATTATAGGCGCGCGAGTTCATGTCCATCGGGGCCAGAGGTGACGCGCGGGGGGCAGCTCGCCCCGCCTTCGCCCACCTCGCCGCATTTGTCTGACGTAGAGTGTTGTCCTTGAAGGTTGTGACGCGCGCTTATCGATATCGAAAATTTACGTCAACGCTATTGTGTTATTTTATTGTGAATAAACCATGACTACTCCGCTTGAAGTCAGCGACGGCGAAGATACTGATTCCGACTCTGATCTGTTGGTTGTCTTTTCATCTGATAGTGATTGAATTGGAATTTAAAAAATATTTTTCTTTATTAGAAATAAATAAGTAATTACTTATCACATTTATTTTATTTCACAATTTGCAAAATTACCTTAAGTTACAATAAACCAAATTGACAGCTGTTGACTAAATCGGTAGTTATTGTCGACATTACCATAATGAATTAGGTCACAGCACTACCGCATTCCTCAGGATGGACATGAACTCGCGCGTCTACTGTACGTTTATTACCTTTTCATTTCTCATATTCTGAAATTACGCTTGGAGTTGCCTAATCACTGGGATGAAAACAGCACTTTTCGTCCCTGGGAAACGATTCTCCCCACTGTCAAAAAATTTAGAAAACTATGTGAACCATAAATAATACATGCGACTCATGTCCCAACTTTTTTACAGCCACTGTTAAATCGCGGCGTAAATTGTAGTAAAACAATATCAACAATTTTGTATCATCATTTTATACTTATAAATTACTTTTTAGTAAATTACTATTTAATTTACATGAATTTGAACTAAATATTTATTATAATCAGTGACAAAAAATACTGCCTGGTAGAATGCCACAGAAAAGAAATTTACTTGATGTTTCATATGTGACATATAAATGAGTTTATCAGATTTAGATATGGATTTAACGTCTGATTTCATTAGAGAAATAGTCGTTTGTTTAATTAATCAGTTTTTATTTACTTTTCTAATATTCGAAATGAAAAGTAGAATGTTAACATCGGATGAGAGGGCTATGTACGCAGTCGAACTATTAGCGCCCTCACTACGCTCGTGTGCAAAACCATCTCATGCCTAAATATTTCCCTTTCAGCTCTCGTGTAACAATCTAATATTTTATGCTTAACTAGGATATGCCCGCGACTTCGTCCATGTTTGACTTGAAATCCCTGCGGAAATCCCGAGACATAAAGTACCGCAGCATTTAAAAAAGAATGTAAGCTATCGTTTTAGTGAAAACTGTGTCGGAATAAGCTGATTTTTATGCACCCGAACAAACTACAAACCGGTCCCGGGAAAAATCCCGCAAGAATCTCAGGATAAAAAGTAGCGCAGCTTTTAAGTCTAAAAATTTGCTGTCAATCAGCAAAAACCGCATCGAAATCGGCCCAGCAGTTTTGTGGTGAATCCCGAACAATATGTCCTAGTATTGTATAAAATAACAAATATTTCGTAGGCTGCGGGGTTAGAAGTGCATATCATAGACGTTTGCACATCAGGGCTCGCTGCCGCCGAAAGAGAGAGAGAGAGGGGGGGAGAAATCTGCGCATGCAACATCCGGAAGCCATCGTCAGACTGGCCCCTGGAGGCGTAGATACGCTCAGAATACTCTCCCATGATTCCATCACAATAGGGCCGACTGCAACCAACAGTGCAGTTGGGTGAACCTCCTTTGGTGAAGTGTTTCACCTTAGCCAATCCGGGTTTAACCAATCTTGAACATAAAGCGGCATGGTGGGTAGTAACTATGTATACCATATCGTCTATATCCCGTGTCGTCTCAGTCCATGCGGGGCGCAGGTTTAGGTTTAGCGAGGTAGTTGAGAATGCCTATACCCAGTCTACATTCAGTAGTCTGCCGCAGGTGGTTCTTTCTAAAGATCACTTGCAAACGGTCATCCACTTGAGGCCTAGACTGAGTTCGAAACGAATTCCCCCTGTGTATCAAACCATGGCTCGCTCTCACAGCCAGTTTCTAGCTAAAATAAATTCTAACAATAGAAGTGGCCAGTACCAGCCGGACACAAATCAAAAATTCCCCCTTTTCAATTATTTGCCACTAAATGCGACATATAAAATACTAGCTGACCCGGCAAACTTCGTACCGCCTTAGAATCAATAAAGAAAAAAACGTTGATTTCTGAACGATGGGACGAATATTAAACGTTCGACATTCAAAAAAAAAAAACTTCACTTTTAAATCCAATTTGATTTCTGAACGACTTTTAAATTTAATTGATTTCTAAACGACGGGACGACCATCAGATGTTTGACACGTAGGAATAGTTTCTAAGGGAAAGCGAAATTGTTGTTTTTACTATATTCCAAGCATTTTTTTTTCATATTTACTCACCTTTTAAACCTTCCCTGGACTTCCACAAATAATTCAAAACCAAAATTAGCCAAATCAGTCCAGCAGTTCTCGAGTTTTAGCGAGACTAACGAACAGCAATTGATTTTTATATATAAGAGATATCTTCTTTCGAAATATCAACCATATAGAGCAAACAGTTTTTAAGAAAAATGACTACAATTTCTGAAAGTTACGCTACTGTGACTTCAGAGGTACGGTGGATCGATCGGTGCCCACTCCAGTAAAACAGAAAAAAATGTTATTGTAAAATGTACCTGATGTGGTGAGGAGGGTTCGCTGCCCTGTGAGCTGACTGCCGGCGTTTCGTCTTCAGCCCTAGATTCCTCCCAATCCCTTGTGTCGTTTCCTTCAGTCCCTGTGGAATCATCTACTTTAGATATTCGTGTCATTTCTGTGAAAGTCGTGGCGTAGAAGCAAATGTAGTTAAGACTATATAAATATAAACTTATTAACACGTAGAAGACGAATTTAGAACTAATTTAATAGTAGACATATGTAATTATATACAAATTAATGCCACTAAATGTAATGAAACTGGAAACAGTTGTTTAAAAGTAAAGTATTTTTCTAATCTATACCATAATAAATCTGTAGGTTGGATGAAGTTTATACAATCAATTTAAAAAAGAGAAATAGAAATCAGACCAATAGATTCCGAAAATGCAATTTTAATAATTTTTGCCTGTCTGCCTGTTAAAGAGTAAGTACTACTGACATTAAATATGTGGAAACTGCTGTACGGATTTAAATGAAATTCGATACAAAGCTAGCTTATATCCAGACTCAAGACATAGGATTATATTTATCCCGTTAAATGGTATTATTTCCATGGAAAAGACGAATAAAATTAAATATATGAGACGCTGTATCTTTTTTTACGTCGCCTTTGCAATATAAAACATGTCATCATTGCAATCTATCGTTCATTGTAACTACATAATATTACCTCAAATCAGGGTGGTCTCACCTCTCTGTGAAAAAAATGATATTGTTTTTTACCGTAGCTGTAATAATCTCTGTCTCTATTAATATTATAAATGCGAAAGTAAATCTTGTCTGTCTGTTACGCTTTCACGGAAAAACTACTGGACCGATTTAGCTGAAACTCAGTATATATATTTTCGATGTTGAGGATGAACATAGGATACTTTTTATGCCGAAAAATGGGATAGTTTCCGGGATAAAAGTATATTTTTTTGTTTGTCTGTAATGCTTTCACGGAAAAACTATTACACCGATTTGGCTGAAACTCTGTATAAGTAAGTGTAAGTTCAATATTTAGGTTGGACATGGAATACTTTTCATCCCAGATAGGGGTAGATTTATGTAAAGGTCATCCCAGAAAGTAGGATAGGTTTTGATTTTTTGTGATGTCATTTTTGTCACTTTGGTCATTTTCGTTACTTTCGCCATGTTCGTCATTTTGGTAATTTTGCCCATTTTCGTTCATATATATAAAAATTCATCATCTATAAAAAATGCGATAGTAACTCGGTTTGTCTATCTGTCAAGCTACCACGGAAAAACTACTAGAGTACTGGATCGGTTTTGTAGTAATTTTGTACATATGTAGTTTTAATAGATAATTTTCAACCCGGGTGATAGGATAGTTTGCGATACAAAATGAAGTGAATCTTCAAGGGGCAAATAGCAAGTACATAATAATTTAATAAAATGCAACATGTATTAATGCTTGTTCTTTAAACTAGAGGCACGCACTGAGATTTGTCCCGTGGCCCAGCTGCGGGGAAAGCTCTAGTTACTTAAATGACTGATTGGAGTACCAAATGATAACCTAAAAATAAAGCCCAGTCATTATCTCTTTGCATTTTACTTTTATAATTTTTTCATAATCTAATATCCGTAAGGGATAATCAGAAATAATTTCATATCCGTATCTGAAACCGATAGAGTATTTTTCATAGATCCATATCCACCTTTAGATCAAGATTTCATATCTGTAACATCCCTAATCTTAACTGCTGCAGTTAATGGAACCAAAAATCATAGCGTATATTTGGCTCCCGAGCGTGACAATTTTCGGTTTTTGTAGCGAATCCAAGGGCACAATAGTCGGCGCCATCAAAGGCACCGGCAAAATTCCGCGAAAAAGGGCGCTCGCAGTACGCTCGCGAGCCAAGAGCACCCTAGAACGTGGTCACGGTATCTATCTAGTTACAGTTCGCTGATGAGTCAAAGGTGGCTCATTTGTCGTCGCGAGCGAAGATCATTTTAGGCGTCCACATTAGAGCGCATTCAATATCCGCTCGGTTACAGCTGCGGCTGGCAGTTGAGTACGCGGCATTAGATGCGTCATCTGCCTGTTTGCCAGCTTCGCAATAAAAATTAAAAATATACAAACGTGTGTCGGTGCGCGGCCTGTCCGACTGCGCGGGCGGCATCGCGGCGGCGAGGTCCGCGTGCGTGTCGTGGTGCGCGGCTGGCGTGGCGGGCGCCGCGAGCGCGCCGGCCGCCACGCCCGCGCCGCCGCCGCCCGCCTCTGCGAACGTGAATCGCGCGCCGGCCGCGCTCGCGCCCGCGCCCCCCACGCCACCCACCGGCGACACCACCGCCTCGCCGAACCTATCGAACACATCGGCGTCGTTAGCCTACTCAAATCAAGGGAAGGGTGACATGGGTCGCGACCACACCATCTAATATAAACTATCCCCGATTCTTTTCTGTACAATTATCTGTCTTACCTTTTTTGTAGTAGTAAGTCATGTTATAACATAGATTCATTTATTTATAATTAAGTTTTAACGGTTTTAAGCGCAGCATTTATTAGATTTTTATACCGACGTTACGGCCACTTTTCAGTCACCGTGATCAAGGCATATTTTATAACATGATATAATACTAGAAATAGAGATAAGAAAGGTTATGTGTATTAGTTGGGAAAACTTGAAGATTATTTTATTTATTTATTTAAAACCATTTTTTTTATCAAATCAATCAAAAATTCAAAAGAAGTTTACAAAATATCAAATAATTTGTTTAAAAAAAAAAAACAGGTTACAAATAAATAAAATACGAAAAGTCTTCCTAAAACATGTTCGGCTTGTGGCATAGTTTATGGGACCAACCTTTGCCCTATATCTTACAAGATAATTTTTAGTTAAATTATGTCTTTAGATGATAAATATAAAACATTTTCTACCGTAATATCTAACTTTAGATGTCGCTTAAGTTTTCTAAGACATTTAGACAACGTTAAATAGTGTAATTCATTGCAATAAATCCTATTTGTAATGTACGAAAATGATCTAAGGAAAAACAATGTATACACTTGCTTAGACATGGATTCAGTTTAAAAAGATTATTTTCGAATCTGTCAAATGGCAAAGCATGACATACCCATCATTACGTCTAGGAACATACAGGGTAGGCGTAGAAGGTACTATGCTGTCATCCCCGTCGTCACCTCCGCTTCCTCCCAGTGATAGTGTTCCACTTGCTATAAAACATATTTAAATATCAATTCATAGCACAACAATTAATTAAGAATGGTGTGTTTATATGCATATATATAACTGTTACATGCCGTCAAAGATAAACGCACAGCTGCCTGTCGTAAGCGGTAGTTTATTTATTGTCTTCCCGGATTTAGGAATTCTTTTATGTTTAGAATTTGTAATTAAGAAAAACATGCTTGTTTTCCTACTTGTTTTATCACCATCATTAGCGTCGAACTAATCCTTATTATTTTCGACTTGTTGGCCGTTCGCAGGAATAGATAACCAGGTGTGCAAATTACTATTTCTTGGAAACTCAGTGCACGCGGCCGATTTTTTTGGACTGTGTAGTTAGTATAAGACAATGCCCGAATGGAGGGGTGAGCAGTCAAGCGTCGACTACGAGACGAGTAAGACGTTTGTAGTACTTTGGATTAGCTATATAGACGACGGACTTTGCGCGTGTCGAATTGCATTGACTCGTGCCGGGTGAACTGGTTGCATCCAGTTTTATTTGTATTTGTTTTATACGTGTTTGTACAATTCTAATAAATTATATAGTAGTTCCAACGGCATTTTTAATTCGAGTCCTGTAGCTCGTAACATAACGAAATAATAATATTTAAGGGACAAAAAAGTGTAAAAGTTAAATATATATTGAATTGGGCTGACTTTCCAGTGGGCCTTCAGGGCCAAATCTTAAACAACACAAAATAGCGAAAAATACTTAAAGGAATCTTGAGGTCTATTTTGACGAAAACTAAAGTGGTATCATTAGATTTTTGAAAATATCAATTACCCTTGTCAGGGATCGAACCCACTGATCTTGGATGAACATAACCACCTGTATTATTACACCATTCCATAGGGTAGCTTATAAGGTTCAATTTCTATGAAAGAATGTCAAACTAAAAACTAAGGGAAAGGGTGGTTTTGAACAAAATGTTCTATTTTCAAAATCAGACAATTCGATTACTTACAAGGGTAATTGATTTTTCAAAAATGTAACGAAACATTTTAGGTTTCATCAAAATCGGCCTCCTTTGAGTGTTTTTCGCTATGGCCCTGAAGTCCCACTTGAAAAATTCAGAATGAAAAGTACACATGAACACTTTTTTTTATTTAAATCGTGTCATATACATAGATGTGTACCTTCTGAGAAGCAACTAGTTATGTTATAAAATAGCCACATTAATAGAGCAATGTGGCTTAAGAATAAAGAATAACATCGCTAACTATATTTTTCACATTTTATTTATTTTACCAAAGTAACACGTTCAAATAGTACTGAAGATGGACAAATAATTAAGAACGATTTATTAAACTGCTCGGGAATCGTTTTGTATGACACTCACATTTAAAAAATCACTATAGTATGTAGGGCGAGAAATTCAAAAAGGCAATTTAATACATTTTTAACTAAAATTAATAGTTAATAGCATATCCACAGCTTTTAATTACTGCTTTACACCGGCGAGGCATTGACTCTATTAATTTTTGACATTTCGCAAGAGAAATAGAGTTCCATTCTTCTAAAAAAAGTCGTACAGCTCTCTTAAATTCCCACACTGTGTATTTGAAACCTTTTTCTTTACTGCGAACCACAGATTCTCTATTGGGTTTAGATCTGGGCTGTTAGATGGCCAGTTTAAGACAGAAACTGATTGCGCTGTAAGAAATTCCTTTACGGTACGTGCAGTGTGCTTTGGATCATTGTCATGCTGGAATGTCCAAATAACCGGTAGAACGTCTTCAGCATAAGGTAACATTGTTTCTTCAAGTATATTTTTGTATTGGAACTGATCCATGTTACCTTCTATCAACTTTACAGGTCCAACACCATGTCCAGAAAACCACCCCCAAATTTTCACTTTTCCACCACCGTGCTTTAATGTCACTTTCGTGTACTTAGGGTCGAATGCTGTATTCGGGGGACGTCGCACATATCGTTTTCCATCAGAACATACTGTTTATTTTCGTCTCGTCAGAAAAAAGTACATTTTTCCACTGTCGCACAGTCCAGTTTTCATACTTTCTCGCAAATGCAAGCCGGGCTTGCCTGTGGCAAAGTTTTAATATGGGTACCTTTCTTGCTATCCTACCATGCAATTTTTCTTCTACCAAACGTCTTCGAATAGTATGTGCTGAGATTGCTGAAAGGTTGTTTTCACCAAAATATTCTTTTCTCAGCTCATTGGACCCTTTAAAAGGATTTTGTTTTGCCATACGAACGATGTTTCGGTCATCTCAAGGAGTTGTTTTTCTCTGTTTAGGTACACGTGGAAGATTCGAAGTAGTTTGATATGTAGCAAAATGCTTTACAGCGTGGAAAACCATCGTTTTTGAACATTGCAGATGGTCGACTACCTTTTTATAAGCCCAATTCTTCCAGCGAAGTTTTATTATTACTTCCCTTGTAGATTTATCACAACTTTTATTTTTCCCATTGTTTTTTCATAAGAAGCAATCACTTTTAATCTTTTACAGCACTAAATGGTGCCAAAATTATACAAACAGTAACAAATCGACTAAGTGTTCTCTATTTAAATCTGAATAAAGGTATAAACTATTTAGCGTTCTTAATTACGTGACCAGCCAGTAAATAGGAATACTAGGTTTAGAAGTAGTGTAAAAAGTTTGTCTATTTATTTTTAGTTAATCATATCAATGAATACAGTGGTATTATGGAAAAGTTTTACGATATCGAGAGAAATAAAAAAATTGCATGCAATTAGTTTTGCGTCTTAGTTTAAAAAAACCTTCACTTTAAATCAGCGTTCTTAATTATATGACCACCACTGTATATATATATATATATATATATATATATATATATAAGGTGGAATTTTTTACTGCCACCTGGAGGGAAAGGACTCTAAATAATAGATAGCAAATTTTACTCCATAGAAACCTTTCTTTATTTTTGAAAAGAAATAAAATCGCATTCAAAGATTTTCGAAAATTCTCTTGCTTAACCCGGGTATCGAACCAACTAAAATCTGTAAAAATTACACCGATCGTTAGGGACAATCACCAGGATAAAATGTCTCTAACATACTTGGTAAATTTAATGAAAGGAAAACCATGAAATCTGTACTTATACTGTGTAATTTTTACAGATTTTAGTCGGTTCGATTCCCAGGTGAAGCAAGAGAATTTTCCAATTTCTTTGAATGCAGTTTTATTTCTTTTTAAAAATAAAGAATTGTTTGGTTGGAGTAAAATTTGCTATCTCTATTATTTAGAGTACTTTCCCTCCATGTGGCAGTAAAAAATTCCATCCTGTCTATATATATATATATATATATATATATATATATAATGTGATTGACACTCTTTAATTTAAATATCGAACTTCTCCCAAAAAGGTTTTATACATATGCACTTCTAAGAATTTTTTGATTCACTTAGGTATTTATCTCCTGTTTTTTAATGCCTGGGTCCAGTTACATTGCGCTCTAATCTTTATAGGTGTAAGACATATAATAGCAGCATAATTTAGGTTGCACACACTGTGAGACTTATAGAAATACACAGATATCATAAATCTTTTATTCATAACAATGTTACACATCAATTTCTATATGTAATAATGGTCTCAAATTAACATTAGGTCATAAACTCTTCATGGCTATAAAAGGTATGTTCGACTAAGCACTATCTGAGCCGTATTTTAAATGAATAGATGGCTCGTAAATCTGTTATTCCTTTGGGTAGTTTATTGTATATCAACGGTTCCATGTCGCGCGTCAATATGCCCGATGTCCCAAGATTGTGTTTACAATGTTTCATGTAGAAATGTGCGCCACGCCGCTGCCGCCTCTTGCATACGGGGCGTACGGTAGTTGGTTAAGTTGTAACCAATGTCCATATATTTATAGGCAACTTACATATTTAAAAATGACTAAGCTCTCTTAAAACCGTTAGTAAAATGTTTAGCATGATATAAAACAGATGGATGATAGTCTGAAAAGAATAGAGGTTTGCAGTTTACACTTTTAGGTGTCCAATTGACTTACGCTCGGTGCCACTGCTGATGGCCTCGATTTGTTGTGTGGGCGGGTGCGGATGGGGCTCGCTGTCGGGCTCGGCGGCGGCCTGTCCGCTGCCCCCCACCTCGCTCTCGGCCACGCCCACCCCCACTCCGTCCTCGCCCTCCTCCCCTGCCTCGCCAGCCTCCCCGGCCACCGGCGACTGCACGGGAGACTCCTGATGTACAATTTATTGAATTATATTTTCTTGAGTTTTTGTAACTAGGTACATATAATAAAACAACGTTTTAAAGGTTTTACGCGCGGTATTTTATTTGATTTTTATTCCGATGTTGTCTTCAGTGATCACGGCTACTGAAAAGTGGCCGAAACGCCGGAATAAAAATCAAATACAATGCCGCGCTTAAAACCGTTAAACATAGAATCATTAAATTTATTGATTTATAATCCCAATATAATAGGGTAATAAGAGTGTGGAAAGTTAAATCAACTGGCAGTCAACGTCGTAGACTCATAGATTCTGTAGAAGCCACTTAATATGAATTCATAAGTAGGTACACGTAAAAGGAGTCAAATAGCGCATTAATTATTACTTGAAAAGTAATAAGAATTGTTTCTACCATGATATTTTAAAAGTGATAAGATGTAATTTTAATGGTTGCTGTTTCATATGTATTTTTTTATTTATTTATTGTAACATGTGTCCACTCAAGTCAAATGAGCCATTCTTTAACATTTTACACAACGTCACAGCCTCATAGTTTTTGTACAAGTGTACAAAATTAAATGTCATAATTTTGTACAAATAAAAGGAGTCAAATAGTGTATAATTATTGTTTAAAGAGTAAATAACATTATTTATATCATAATATTCTAAAACATGTTGCCTGTTTTTTAAATGTAATAAACGTTAAAAGGAAACGGGGGTTTTTGGGCCAAAGAAATGTAATGAGTTAAGATATGGCTTAAAAAAAAGCGTTATTTTTCTATTACAAAATGGAAATCATCAGTCCTCAATTCTATCTGGACGACGAGAAATTTTAAAAATAAAGTTACAAGTAAAATTAGCTATCCATTACCATATTGATTTATGTGAGTGAATTTCAACAATCCCTATTAATATTATAAATGCGAAAGTAACTCTGTCTGTTGCTCTTTCACGAAAAAGCTACTGGACCGATTTAGTTGAAACTCAGTATATATATATTATTTATTTTTTGATACTGAGGATGAACATAGGATACTTTTTATCCCGGATAATAGGATAAGTTTGGCGATAGATTTATGTAAAGATTATCCCAGAAAATAGGATAGGTTTTTTATTTGTGGTTTGCCATTTTCGTCATTTTGGTAGGTTTTGGTAGTTTTTGTCGTTTATGTAGTTTACAGATAGATAGACGGGGGATATATAAATAAAACTAGAACGAGTTGAAATAGGGGATGATAGTTTGTATGGGAGACCAATCATTTCTCAAGTTTCGAGATAAAAAAATCATAATCTATAAAAAATATGCGATAGTAAGTCGATCTGTTTGTCTAAATACCGAAAATGAACATAGATACTTTTCATCCCGGGAGATGGGATAGTTTGCGATATAAAATGAAGTAAATTTTCCGGGGTCAAATAGCACCAACATAAAAATATAATATGTACAATGTAACCTGTATTAACGTTTACTCTTTTAAACAAAAGGTACGCACTAGAGTTTTACCCGCAGCAGCACGGCCGCGGCGTAAACTCTAGTTAATAATACGAAAACACTTACATCACATGATTAATTATTTGAAAATAACTAAACCCACTAAGATTATAAAACTTCATAGGCTTGTTAATTATTTCCGTATCGTTTTTATACTAGCTGTGTAAATTTTCTACTGAGAATAGTTATTTATTCACCTGTCGAGTGGCGTTGTCTGCGTCGTCTCCATCGCCCTCCTCTTCCTCCTCTTCACCGCCCTCAACTTCCTGTTCCTCCTCCATATCCTCCTCATCTTCACCCTCCTGTAAGGAACATTGACATTTAATTTGCAAACCAATAAACAAAAACGCCACTACTACAACCATTAGCAAAAGATAAATAAAATACGCAATGTTAATGAAAAAAAGAGATGCACTATTATTATTAAACCCCATCTTACTACTTTGACCTCTCTCAATAAAGTTTGAGATTTCTGAAATTACCCTATACATAGTGCCGGTGCAGCGTTCGTCGTCCTCCTCGGAATCAACCACAATCACACCCTCATCGTCCTGATCGCAACGCGACGATGTCGGCACTTGGTATTCCACCTCTACGGACCTTTCGAAACCCTGCAATACAAAATTATCACCTAAATATCCTCTTCGCAAATAAAGAAGACCGCTGAGGCGCCTACTCTCAATAACAAGCGGGATTCTGTCGCAGCCAGCGGTGCGTGAACAATGCAACGAGCTGCGGACAATGACCTCTATTATTGTACCACTGGACCGGCTGCTGTCACTTTTGAGAGTCAAGGTGCTACGTGCGAGAATTCCAATCCACTAAAAAGTTATTTATGTCGATATATGGCTATGGACGTGGCAAACTTCGAGTGATGTGGCAACGGGCACCATTGATAAAACATATGTCTGGCACCACATGTATTGTTTTTCAGTAACACCACAATGACAAGAAAAGGAACAAAATCCATACAGCTTAACCACATGTAACATGTGTATATAATAAATGCTCTATTTCGGTTTATTTATTTTTTAGCTACTTATCTTCAGTTTTTTTTAAATTATGCTATCACTGTTTTCTGTTTTTTTTCTCACGTAATTTTGATTATAATTTAATTTAATTTTACTTGTTTTTACCATGGGTCGCACGACTTTGTGATTAAGGAGCTGGTCACTGAAAATCAGTGCTGTAGCAGACTATGTTTCGGCATAGCAAAAACTGAGTGCCAACCTCATTTCGCAAATTGCGCCACACATTTTCAGTATTATTGTTATTATTATAAATTATTGTTAAGTGTCGCATTTTTACAAATAAATATTTGCTTTCTTTCTTTATATATTGCTTGCTTACATGTAATACAGGTCTACACAACTAATAATTCCTCCCGATGTACCTACGTAGTAGACCAGTGTCAATAGATAACCTTATTGTAGGAATCGTGTAAGCGGAATAGAGCTAATAATGCACAGCAAGAAACATTGCCTTATGCGCTTGCTAATAAAGTTCAATATAGATTATTTACATGTCGAAAACCGATCTGCCTTATTTGCGCAAACGAAAACTGCCGATATTGAAGTTATAATTTGTGTACTACTACTATACTATACAAATTTTCTCATCATGAATCTCCAGTTAATTCAATAAAAATATATATACGAATCACTTAAAAAGATATGTTTACTTTGAGGGCCATTTGCCATATTAGATACAGAGATTGACGCAAGTGGCATTTCAAATTGGTGCAAGAACATAGTTTTATTCATATACAGCAGCTAGTCTAGTGGTAATGATAGAGGTCAGTGGCTGCGGGCATCACCGACCTGCACCCGAGAGCGCTTCGAGGCGAGGTGGCGCGCGGGCAGGCGCCTCTTCTGCGGGCGGGCGTCGGGCGGCGCCTGCGTCGTGGTCACACCGGCCGCCGTGTGCGACGTGCTCACGCTCCCCGAAGCCTGCGAGCCCGCAACCGATGTTGGTGCATTCCCACCTATTCCTATTCATAGCAATCCAATAGAGCAAATCAATTCAGAAACAATAATATTTATACAAATATAAGAACAAGTAGGTACATAGCTGTAATAAAACTACGTATTACGGTTTCAGGCGCGAAATTTTATTTGATTTTTATTCCGGCGTTTCGGCCACTTTTCAGTAGCCGTGATCACGGAAGACAAAGATGTCAAGTGTCAATGAGTAATGTTAAACTTCTTATTTAGCCTACCGCCGACTTGTTCGTATTAATTCATGGTTATTATTTTATTTAGGTTTATGGCTTGGCAGCTAGACCTTTAAGCCAGATTTTAGATTACAATGTAGTTTTTCATTTTCTTAAGCCTATGTGTAGCACAGCTGAAATGTAGGTTATCAGCTAGTGCCATTCAACAGAGTTCTTATGACAACTCAAAAGGCCACATTTGACTATGCAGTTCACATTTCTTACAAAACACATAATTACTACTCAAAAACTATCAATATCCTACAACTATTGTTCATTTTAGAGTAATTTTACACATTTTTAGAAAATAAATATGCACAGCACAATATCTCCTTTCAGTTCCCGCCAAAAACTCCTGGTTATTATTTAATTTATGGGAGCCTAATCTAATTTATACTAGTCGCAAAAACTTAAGAGAATACTATGTGGACAAAGTACATAGGCTGTTTAGGTTTCATTTCATTTTATAAAATACAATTTTTCTCATTTTGCATTTGACTCCAATTTAAATATACAACAGTATTAACCTCAGTCACAAATTAATCTAAAAAAAATTCTATACATCAATAAAAATACTCCTTAGGGCCGATTTTTCAATCATCAGATAAAAGCTATCAGTGGAATAAATTATAACCTGACTAAATTTAAAAGTGGAACATTTCAGCAGTTTTATTCGTGTAACTGTCATTTTTATTTTTCTCATGTTGTGTTTTATTCTATTTTTCAATCATCAATACTGATGATTGAAAAATCGACCATTCGTGAAATAAAAGACATACAACTTTAAAAAATTGTTCATGTGTGTGATAGAGAATACAAACCGATTTGTTAAAAAAAACAATTTTTTCCCGTTGTTTGCCGTTTAACATTCCTTGTCCTTATGTGCTACACTATGATTTGGTATAATAATACGGGTAGGGATTTTTTTTTAATCAGCAGATTCGATTGCTGATGTGGGTAATTTTGATTTTTCAGTAAATCTAATGATACATTAGTTTTTGTCGGCCTCGAGACTACTTTGAGTGTTTTTCGCTATTTCGTATAGTTTAGGATTTGGCCCTGAAGGCACATCTGAAAAATTCACCTGTATATAATTATGATGGCCAGTGCTGACATTTTTTTCACAATTCCCTACATGTAGATAGATGTATTTGGAGTATATGCCGCATACCCCAAGTTCCAGTAAAAAAATTAGGTTTGTAGAATAGTACGACGGACGATAAGCCAGACAATTATGACCCCAATCTCCGACATTATAATGAAGAGGTGAAAAATGAAACTCTTACCAGATTGTGGTGGAGTAGGTGCAGCGGATATCGCTGGTATGGGCGAGGCGGAGGCCGAGGCGGTGGGCGCGTTGACTCCTCCGCTCGGTGGCTCGATGCGCGGCAGCACCATCGCTACTGCCTGCTAAACACATCAGATATTCATCAAGTAACGCTCTTAAGACGCTATTTCAGCTTAATATAATTATACATGAGTTATTTGTCAATGTTTATTAACGTCATTACAATGCCGCATCTCAAATAACGCATTAAAGCCGTGATATCTGCATAAAACAGTCAGCAACACTATCCCAGGTGTAGCAGAGGCATATCTTACACTTTTAGTATATACAAATACATTTAATTAAATTACGAATTTTGTATATAATTTAAAATTATATACAAAATACTAGACGTATGAAGGCGACTCGTATGTAGCTCGATTTTCTTAAGTTTTTTATATATCACGAGCGAAGCCGCGGGGAAACGTGTAACTGGTGGCGAAAACCGCTTAAAAATCCGTTCTGTGGTTTAGGAGTTAGTGGATATACAGAAAGATAGACCGATGCAGAAAGTGACTTTGTTTTATACTATGTAAATATTAGTATAATTTATATTTAAATTTAAGTTTTATCTTTTCTAGTGTAAACAAAATCTTGTAAATATATTGTCAAACAAAAAAAGCATTAATTAAATTATTTTTCTTACGGTCGAAAACTGAAACGTCCCTCAAATATTTGATTGCTTCGGAAATAATTGAACATCTAAACTCCAAATTCATATTCTCAAAAGATCATTTTAAGTGGCCAGTAAAAAGAGGAGCTGCTCAAATTGAGTGGCCTTCAAATGCCACTCAGTGAAAATATCGTATACTGGAAAGCCACTAAACGCTATTTAGCTGTCAGATGAACTGTCAAATCGATTTCAGTAGCCCCTAAATTTAAAAGTGGTCGCTAGGTCTCCTAAATCGATTGTAAATTAATATTCAAGTGCTAGAAAATGTATTTATCTTCTCTTTCGGATCATGAAAGGCATAATGTGAGTCGCCGTAATGTATAAAAGCTTAACGCTTTTGAAATCACACAAAATCCCAAACTTCTCGCTGTCTTAATTCGAGTTTATTTTTTATTTTCAATAATATTCTGATATCTGAAAACATTTAAAACACATGAAATACACAATACATACCTCTTTTGTAATTGCAAAATTAATTTAAGAGCTCTTAAGTTCCAGTGTCTGCGTCATATTTTTTGGTTTACTTCTTAATAGTTCTTTTTTTATTGCATGAATTCAGCAGACAGGCAGACAGTCCACCTGATGGAAAGCTATTACCATCGCCTATGGATATTTGTAACCCCGAAGGTGCTGCTGTTCTCTAAAGGGAGACTGGAACCTGGCCACTAATACTGGAATACAACTCAAAGTTGCTATGACGGCATACTCTAGACCAGGGCTGGTAGCCATTCAGACGGGCAAATATGCTACCACCTGGCTGCGGGTGGTTTTGTCGCCTCTTATGACTGGCCGCCTGAAGGCAGGAAATTGTATTATTTCTCCGTTCCTGCACGGATAAAAGTTCTAAGAGTATATCCTTCTTAGACATTGTATAAATACTTCCACGTTTCTTTTTATCTTCCATATTTCTTTTTTTCTGGTGATTTTATTTATAAAATTAGTACATTGCACACTGTTTTCGAAATGTTTATAAACATTATAAACACCCGCGCTTGTCAAATATCTCTAAGCGACACGTTCCATTCTATGAATAGCCAATCTTATAATTTCGTTTTAGTATTACTTATTTTTATCACATGTTCAACAATTGAATAACATAAAATAAACATTCAAAATCTTTTTTAAACGGAAATGTAGTTATGCTGTTAAATACATACACAATAGAAAGAAATATCTATAACGGGTTGGGGGGCGTCCATAAATTACGTGAGGTGTTTTTTTTAATTTTCTGCCCCTCCCTCGCCCCCTGGTGAGATGTCGTGAGATTTTATTCAACCCCCTCCCCCATCCCCCAATCTCACGTGAGATTTTTCAAAATGTGAGTTTCTTACGTAAACGCGTTGGATTGTTATTGTAAAAAGAAAAAAACAAATTTGCTTCGTGCTTTTATTTACGACTAGTTAAGACTAGTAATCAATATTGCTGAGAGTTTAATTATAAGTGTAATAAAAATTTAACAATAGAATACTTAAATCGTAACTACTGTGATTAAAAAAAGAATACCTACTCTAATTCAGTCCATGGAGAATCATGCACGGTCTCAAGAGAGACTATTGGAACCAACATGTCCATATGATTTTCAGTAAAATCATCTGCTCCTTCAACTTCGTTCTGATCTAGCCACTCTAAGCCATTGGCACTTGCACAAAGTAACTCATTAGCTCGTCTTGTGACAATCCGTGAGGGTCACACTTTGCGGAACATACGCGCTTGCTTAGCTGGTGCAATGTGGGCTGATCGCCTGTGCTCTGCAGCTCTTGTGCTAGATGCAAAGTAAATACCACATGTACTGCAGCATCTTTTCTCTAAATCATCACGTACACTTGGGCAAAGAGATCATAAGGCGTGCTGATGAAAACATTCAGCGGTTGAATCGGTAGGCAGTGGCGTATTAGAAATGGAGCAAATGACTTTCCGTCATGCTCTTTAAAGTCCGGAATTGTCAAATGACCATCAACTTGAGTGATAGGGTATGGAGGTGGCAGAAAACGGTCGTGAAGAATCATATGCAGATCACTCCGGCGTGGGCTGCAGCACTTCCGGTCATCGCATTTTATAACCTAAAAAAAAAATTATTAACAATTTCCCTTTGTAACTCTTAATAAAAAATTGTTGATATTAGTGCTCGTTAAAAAAAAAAAAAATTGGCACGCATAAAAATTTGATATAAACCAACTGCCAATGTACCTGGAGTAAATATTGGCTCTCTCTCTAACGTACTCAGTGTACCATTCTTTCGGCTGGCAGGTCTGGAACGCTGGAAGTGTCATTATTCGGGTCTATATATTCAGCGACTACTTCGTGTCCGTCAATGCAAACTGCAGACCATATTTCAGCCAAAATATCCCCTGCCTTTTTGAAATTATCCTTTTCCAGACTTTCGTCTAATGTTCTGCCGCTAGAGTCAAGATGTGTCCCAAAAGAATCATGGGGAAGAACAACGCCTGTTAGTTCTCGACTGAGTGGAGCCATGCGTCTCTCTACTCTGTTGAATGCGCTCCTGCCAGGGGCATTATTCACAATAAATACTGCGTCCAAATCATATTGTTTAAAATGCTCTATGGCGTGTGCGATCACTTTGCGATATCGCGGATTCTCGTCAGGTCCACCGTCACTTGAAATTATAAGAACAGGTTTAACTTTGCTGTCTATATTCTTTATAAATTTGGAAAAAGACTCAATTGTTAAATTCAATCTCATGTTGAATGTGATGTATTATTAACTCTTCTTCGGGAATTTTTGCTTCGCTGTATTCCATAATTTTATTACATCGTCCTGGCAGGATTTTTTCATCTTATAGACGTATCTTTTGACGTATGCGTTATAAAAATCTTGATAACTCATTTTAAATTAATAAGAGAATGCACTGAGCCGAGTAAAACATTTACAAGAATAAACAAAGCAGGTTGGAACCTGTCCGTGTGTCGCTGCCACTCAGCTCGTACGCTCTCGTTCATCGAGTCGCGCGTTCGGCTGACAGTGGCGCGAAAACAAAGGACGGGCTACACTGTACCGTAAATTCAGATTAAATTGAGCTATTTGGTATAAAACAAATATGGTGGTTTGACAGTCAGTAAATGTATAACGTTGAAGTATGAATGAAATTATTTTCTTTCGAAAGAATTAGCAAATGATCTTAATCGTATTACGATTACGCTTAAGATTAAATCTTAAGCATGTACAATCTGGATTAAATGGACCAAAATAGTTTTTTTTTTTTTTGTTTCAATCAGAAAAAAAATTGCGTGATATTTGCCGAGACCCCCCCTCTCTCCAACGTAAGATTAGATGAGATTTGACTCGACCCCCTCCCCCCCTTAAACACCTCACGTAATTTATGGACGCCCCCTAAAATGTACAAACCCGTTGTATATCAACTTCACATGAAATTTATTTTAGAACTAGCTGACCCGGCAATCTTCGTACCGCCTCAGAATTTATTTTTTTCATATTTACTCACCTTTTAAACCTTTCCTGGACTTCCACAAATAATTCAAAACCAAAATTAGACAAATCAGTCCAGCCATTCTCGAGTTTTAGCGAGACTAACGAGCAGCAATTGATTTTTATATATAAGATTTGATTTTAGAATAGTTATCTACATTATTACCGTCTACAGACGAATAAAGGATATTCACCTGCTGTGGAGCTTGTAAATGCGACGATGATTGTGCATTACTGTCGCTGGTTCCAGAACTTCCCATCCCAGCTTCACTTGTGTCCATGTCCTGGTATAACATTTTAATATAAGCTTATTGTGATTATGGAACATGCTAAAACAAATAGTCCAGCAACCTGCAATTGTTAAATGTAAAGTTAAAATCATATAAATAATCTGTAGTAATAAACTAAGAATAACAAATTTTGAAAAATAAGAATATAAAACCTTCTAGATAATACTTTTGTGCAAGTGGCCGAAACGGCTTTTACAGATTCGTATTACGACTATGACAAGTATCAATATAAAGTGGAATTTTGTGCTATATCTTGCACTTGTCAGTATACTTAGACAGTGCCAATTTTATTAACAGATTCACCAAAAGCGACCGCTTTAGGCCCCCAGAAAGTACCGAAGAATTATTCTCTAACTTTTTGATATAATAAATCACCACTGAAACTTTCATATGATGTTTTATTATTTCAACCATTTTTATTTAGCACCACAATAAACGGCGCTGCAGTGCATCCACTATCTATAATACTACCGTTGAAACAATAAGCATGATATACACAGATATTTTAACGTGTTTGTTACATTTCCACAACTGATCTAAATAAAATTTAGCTACCTTTTGTCTTCAAAGAACAATTTAGGAAGAGGTGAAATAGGGAATGAAAATTTATATGAGCAACTCGATTTTCTGGATGGTTTTAGGGATGACAACCATTTTGGTTTTTTGTTAAGATATACATGTTTCGGCATAACAGTTGTTTTTACTTTATTCAGAACTAATTTGTTCAGAAGACGCGGGAACACCTAATGTAATAAATATGAAGTTATTCTATTTATTATAAAATTGTAGTATTCTGTTTCTACATTTGTTGTCAAACAACTACTGTCAGATTACTGGGCCAATTTCGATGCTGTTTTCGCTGAACAATAGTAGATTGCCGGGCTCAAAATCTGCGGTACTTTATATCCTGAGAATCCTACGGGTATTTTCTATTTTCTTGGAAGAGGTCTAAAGTGACCACGTCGAAACAAAAATTGATTCCGATGCGAAGTTTTCACTGATCGATAAAATCTTTAGTAACAATTGTAGTCGTGTATACCTTTAGTAACATTACGTATCCCATGCTTTTACGGGAATTTCCGGGATTCAGGTATTTTCATACTTAAAAATCTATTACCTTGAGGAAAAAAGCCGTTGATTTCATATTTAGCAAAATAACTGTAATCTTTGTTACCTGTCTAACGTGGACAAAGTCGCGGGCAAACGCCTAGTAATTTATATAAAGTGTATCTTTTCGATTTTACATATGCTGGTTTCACTATCTTACTATTCACTCTTACACTTTACCATATTGGTAGAAATTCGCCATACTTGTTTGTAGTTTGTCTTTAAAATGGATGAAATAATGAAAAATAATTTAAAATTCAAAAACCAGCAAAAAAGGCAATTTAAAAGTAATGCACTAAAAAGACCCAAAAAAGATTGAGAATAAAAACAAAATAAAATAAAGTAAACTCTACTTCGGTTTAACAGATTATATTATAAGCTGAAAGTCAAGTTAAATACCGTATTGAGTTTAGGCAAGCCGTAGTAAGCTGAACCCATTAATTTTCTTTCGGTTTATAATTTGTAATTGGGTCCCGCTTGCTACTAAACTTAATACGGGTATTTAACTTAGGCTTTCAGCTCATAATATAGTATGTACTATATAGTGTGTATAGACAATATTGTTCATACATGATGCGGGCTGCGTTCACTTTAACCTGACCGCAGGCCGCATCCAGTGACAAATGCTTAAACCGAAGTACAGTTTACTTTGTTTATAGTTTACCAGTTTTCCGGTCAAACCCTAGTGCGTGCGTCTAGTTTAAAGAACAAGCATTAATACGTCATTGCTATTTGCCCCTGGAAGATTCACTTCATTTTATATCGCAAACTATCCCATCTCCCAGCATGAAAAGTATATACATCCTCTTCCGGTATTAAAACTACATTTAAACAAAATTGAAGAAAACCCGATCCAGTACTCTAGTAGTTTTCAGTAGTTCCCTGAAAGCTTCACGGATGGACAGACCGAGTTGCTATCGTATTTTTTATAGATGATAAATTTTAATATCAATAAACTTGAGAAATGATTGGTCTCCCAAACAAACTTTTATCCTCTATTTCAACCTGTTCTAGTTTTATTTATCTATACCCCGTCTATCTATTTGTAAACTACATAAATGACAATGACCAAAATTATTTTTGATAACTGAACCAAATTTAGTTTTTAACATGGAGAATATGCCTTGATAGGGATGCCTACTAATTTTTGTTCATGGCTACCTGGCAAGCAGGTATGATGAACATGTAAGTCAATATAGGTAACTACAGCTTTCTGTTAACCAAGAAAAATTGGTATCATAAGAAAGATAATTTAATTACAAAAATAACTGTATAGACTTGCCTGCAAAAAGCCATTCATGGAATACTATTGACATGCTTTGAAGATTTCAAAAATAGCCATGAACACTTTTCGATTGGCAAGCTATCATACGCTAGTTTACAAATCAATATAATTTGATAAAAAATATGTCTTATCTGGTTATCAGATAGGTGAAGTTCGATCTTTAGCGTCTCTTTGTTTTACTTATATGTTGGGCAAAATGTAGACATGATTGATTGCATGTCAAACAAAACAGACAAATGAAAATTACAATTTACGTAAGCAGTTCAATTCTTCAAGAGAATTTTGGTCTTGCGGTTGATGTGGTAACTAATTTATTTCTTTCGTTTTAAATACGATTGGGCTACGGAAATTTATAGCTATTCTAAATTTCATATGATATCACGAGGTCCGGCACAAACCAATCTATTATTCCTAATTAAATTTAAACATAAGTTAATGTTATTATTATGTAGATATATTTTTGTAATCCCCCTTTTAATTTCCTTTATTTTGATACCCTACTCGATAAGATTACTTTTTTTTTAATTAGCATATTACTATTTCGCGCCATCCGCCATTATTTTTCAAACACCTAAAGGATACCTGGGTTTTTAAGACTAGTATAACGACACCGTAACTGTCGAAATTCATCAAACCTTTTGGAAGACACAAGGTAATAAATTTACAAACGTACAAGATACGCACGAAAACATAATAACCTCTTGCTTGGCAGTCGGATAAATATAATTTGCAATAAAACCTGTTTATATGTCCCGCACAGAATGTTTGCCAATATTAGTACTACTAGTACACGAACGGGGGGCGGTCGTAAGAAGCGTGAGGGGTGCTCGTTGGCAAACCAGTGCGAACTCGTTGAGTGAATCTCCCAAGTGCATCATTGGCCACAAACAGGTATTTTGATAGTGCTATATGAAGATATAGGTATTTTCTAAAGTTTTCGCAACTAATAGACATAAACAAAAATTAAATAAAAGCAGCTACTGAAAACTGGCCGCAACGTCGTAATAAAAATCAAATAAAATATAGCGCTTAAAACAGTTACATAGTTTTATTGTCCTATATCTTCTTTAGAACTTTTCCTTGCAAGTGCCTTGTTAATAACAATAGTGCGTATTAATGAGTGACATTGTAGCCAAAAATAAATGAATGATGTTGGTATGCGGACAATGATGGGCTCAGGAGATTCATCCTCTTACGATAAGTCGGTGCTAGTGGTTCGATGTGATAAGGGGGAGTGACCTGTGTGGACTCGGGTGGTGCAGCGGGTGTGGTGGCCAGCGAAGCGCGCGGCAGCGGGCGAGACGAGGAGGCAGGCATGTACTCGGTTGAGTGGGCGTCGTGCGGCTGCGGCGCCGTGGGGCCCACCTGCGCCATTGGCCGGATCGACGCCAGTGGCGGTTCGCCCCCGCGCCGACTGCCACTCACGCTCACGCTTTGTTGGGCCACACCTTCTCACAGTATACATGACAATTTATAACAAAATAAGTATCCTCTTGGATCGTAATCATGAAAAAATAAACTAAGGGCCAATATATTAATCATCAGATAAAAACTATGCATTGACTAAATTATGCATAAATCATACTTTGTGAAATTTTGTTATTGTAATAATGTATATAATCATTTTTATGTTTTACTTTACATGGACTTCAAGATGTTGTAGAAAATATTTAATAGAACTCGGTTAAAAATCAACCCTAAAACAAATTTACGCGACCACAAAATGACATCAGTCTATTTACACTTTGTGCTACATTTCTAACCCTTTATAGCCCCATGTGACATTTCTGTAACAAACCTCACTAATCCCGCTAAAATGCCATACTAAATATAATGATTTTATTTAAATCTATTAACATTACCGTAACATACCACTAAATACTTTTGTACCCAATAATATTCAAAGTCGTAATCTATTGATTTACGCGAGTTTAAATTTTTCGGGTTAATGAAAGTGACAAATTGAACTCGCGCCAAAATTGAAATTGATAAAAAAATATAAAAAGTGTATTAAATTGCATTGTTTTCATGAAAACCAGTAGGTAAGTTAATGATTTTATTAATTTAATGTTAGCAATGTATATTCTATCAGTACTATATATATTTTTATATGTTATATCACTAAGGTAGCTTTTAATGTTTGTAAAAATTCTGTTACATTGAGAGAGGATGGTAATATTACACTGAGAAAAAAACATCTTTTTTTCAAATTTTTAACGATTTCTTAAATGTCTGATCTTTGTTAAAAATGGCATAAAGACAGCAATTTGAAGTTCTGCGCGACCATTGGTTGCTGATCAATGATAAAATGATCGATCCATTTCCTTTCAGTCTGATAGTTCAATAAAAAAATATCATATCAAGGCTTACAAAAAAACAAATTAAAGCTAATTAAACAATTTATCCAATCCATATAGTGATTTAATTGAAAACAAATTCGAAATCCGAGGGAAAAAACACTTTTCCTATCGGTATTCATTAGGATTGCGTGATACTTGTCGCTTGAAAATTTTTACTCTCCTAATACCTTGAAATTTCAAGCTTTAAATTGTATTTTTTTATGACTCCGATACGGCTATTTTTAACAAAGATAACAGCCACCTGAATTTTTTTTTGATTCTTTAATTTTTCCGCTAGTGTAAACTAAAGTAACTAAAGTATTATATATGAATATCGATGTTATGCTGCCTTATTTTTTCAGAATTACGCCACATTTTGCCAATATGATAATGAAGATGGGTTAGATATCGATGACGGTAGCGTAATTAATCCCGAAGTGTAAGATAAAAAAAACTTCAACGGCTCGGTAATGTCTCCAGCAGATTTTTGACTTGATAATGATGAGACCTTATGCAAGCTGAGGCCAAAGCCTAATATCAAGAGGCGAAAATGATCTATGCAAAACGAAATTCAAGCCACAAACGATATGGATCCTGCGCAACATGTTCTTCCATTCACAGTAAGGCAGGGCCAGATCGGCCACTGGCCAATTTGGATAGAAAAAAGAATATCTTGCTAGTTTCCCAAGTGTGCTGGCGTCTCACAAACATTTTGCGAAAAATGTGATGTAGCATTATGCCACAACAGACGAAATTGTTTCAAATCATTCTATACTACATAAGTATTTAACTCAATGTTACAGTTATGTCATGCTCCCCAAAATACAATAAGAAATTAATAAAATATACTTTTTAAATTCTGAGAAATACATGTTTTTTTATATTCCTAAACTTATTTATACAATAAATCTAAATTTCAAGATGTTGGGCTACAAAGGGCTAAAATGTGAGATGAAAACCAGCATTTAGAAGGAATATGCATGTAATAAAATGTAATCACCTGCCATAGGTTTAATATTAGCAGTAGGTGGATCTGTTGTGGTCTTCTCTGTGGTGGTTTGTTGTTTTGTCCCTGAAGATTGGTTGGCTAACTGTCTCTGCAGCATGTTGACTTTCTGCAGTAATGCTTCCACTTCCCTGGTCTTCTCAGCTTGGGCTTCGCCACGTTCTTTTTCCAGGCGTGAAAGCCGACCTTCATATTGGGACTTAATTAAAGCCACTCTAACATCCTGCTCGTCACGGGTACTTTGCTCTATGGCACCGAGTTTGGTACGTGATTCGTCTAATTCTCGACTTAATGAGTTTTTCAATTCAGTTAATTGTACTATTTTATTTTTAGCTTGTTTAAGAACTTGCTTGGCTTTTTCATCTCTGTCTAAATTTGCTGTTCTAAGAGTTTCAAGCTCTTGTTTTAGCTTTTCAGTATTTGCTTTTTCTGTTTCTAACTTAGCCTGTAATTCATTTATTTGTTCCTCCAGTTTCTTAGTAGTTTCCGTAATAGCTGCATCAGCTGCAGCCACTTCACCTTCAGTCTTTTTCTTTTCTTCCTCTACAGACTTAGCTAGCTCTTCATACTGGGCTTTGTATTTTTTGGCTATCTTTCTGATTTGCATTTCCTTATTACGTATGTCAGTTAATGAAGCATCTTTATTGGACAAATCTTCAGTCAGCTTATTGTTCGATTCATAAATTGATGAAAGTTCTGCTTTAGATTTTGCTAATTCTTCAGTCAACCGAGCTGTATCATCCTTGACCGTTTGTAATTCTTCCAATAGCTTTTTGTTGTCATCCACTAAATTGTTGTGCTGTCGTGACAAACCAGTGTATTGTTCTTCTAGTTTTGCCTTTTCTACTTTTATAACACTAATCTCTTCATTTAATTTTTTGACATTTTCTTTTTCATTAGTTAACATTTTGGCCAATGTTTCACGTTCATTTTGTAGACGTTTCCAATCTTCAGGACTTGTTTTATTAGCACGTTCCACCAACGCATTTACTCTAGTTCTCCATCGAGCACAATCTGCTTTTAGAGAATTGTTTTCTGACAGCAAGGTCTCATTTTTTGATGAAATATCAGAAATTTTTTCTTGTAGAGGAGTTAGCTCTTCCTCTAATTTTTTCACTGATTTAGAAAGATCTTCAACACGTTGTGATAATACATCACGTTCTTCTCGTAAAATTCTATTGCTGTCCGTTAATGCATTTAGAGTTTCTACTTTCCTCATTATATCAGATTGTTTGTTTACTGTGATCATACTGACTTCAGACCGTTCTCTTTCGGCTGCTAGGGCCAGCTTAGCATCATCCAGTTGCTTTTCTACTATTTCGAGTTGGGATCTAAGTCTCATAGTCTCAGCTTGCAAAATATCAAACTTTGCCATAGCTATGTCTTTTTCTTTCCTCAAAAATTTTACAATTTGGAACAACTGTTCAGATGATTTACCATCGTCTTCACTAACAGATATATTTATGCTTGTATCAATAGAAGACTCATTTAATATTTCAGATTGAGAACGAGAGGCGTGTGACACGGATAATTGGGTACCCAAAGCAGCAATTTGATCATGTAAGAGCGAATTTTGATCATTCAAATCTTTTAGCCGTTGAGATAATTGTTCATTTTCACTTAGCAATATCTTTTGCCTCTCTGCCCATGATGCCTTCTCATTTTCTAATTTTTCAACTGCACAATTTTTCAAAGCCACTAATTCATTCAATTGATTCTGGGCTTTTGATAAATCTTCCTTAACCTGAGTCAAAGTTTGAATATCAGTGGAATGTAAAATCATTTCATTAGTATACTTTTCTTCTGCTTTTTGTACTGATTCAGATAACTTCTTAATTTCTTCTCGTGCCAGATCTAATTCACTACGATACAAATCATTGTTTGCTAAAGCAGCTTTTAATTCTTCTTTAACATTGTTCAGTTCATTTTTCAATTTAGTATTGCTATTAGAATGTTCTCCATTAGTGTGTAATGATAGCTCAGCTTCAAGCTCAGAGCATTTATCCTCAAGTATTTGTAATTTATGAGTGTATTCATTTAGTTTTCCTTCTGTCTCAGATTTATAATTCTCATATTCTATATTGAGAGCTTTCAGTTGTTTCTCTGCACCTTCAGATATGTCACAATATTGTTTTATATGTTCTTTTGCTACATCAAGTTGTTCATTAAGAGATTTCAATTCTGCATGCTTATCAGCCAATTTATTTTCAAGTTCTTTAATTTTTTTTACAGTGTCAAAAGAGCCATCAGTATTAGGTGCTAAGGCAACTTTTAGCTTTCTTACAATTTCTTCATTGGCCTTACTTTTTTCAGTCATTTCATTTCTCATTTCATTAATTTCTTTTCTCATCACATCTGCGGCGTCCTTTTCCTCTTTCATTCTTAATTTGGCAGTTTCAGTTTGTCTCTCCAAATGAGCCGCCAATTCCCGGAACCGATCTTGTTCTTCTTGTAGTCTCCTTCTCAAAGCTGAACATTCGCGAGTAGTTTCGTCTAAGCGTGATTCTAATTTGGTGCGATTTTCTGCTTCAACTCTTTCAAGGCTAGCTTTTATTAATTCCAGATTTTTTAGAAGTAATGATTGGCCCTGACGCTCGCGATTCAACATTTCTTTTTCAGTTTGCAGGCGTACTTCTGCATCTTTAAGCAACTTAGTTTCAAGCTTCAGATTTTCCACCTGAATTTCAGCAGCAGCTAATTTACTTTGTGCATTTAAAGCTTCATCTCTCAAATGTTGCAAAGATACTTCCTGCTTGGCGATAGTGGTATTATAAGCTTTATTCTTTTCCTCCAATGAAGTTATTTGCTTTTTATATGTTGTTATATTTGTTTGTAATATTTTAAGTCTTTCATTGTTATATTCTGAGGTCGATGCACATTTACTGTTAGCTGCAGTAAGTTTTGCAATCTCTTGTCGCATGTTATCAATCTGATCAAACAACATTCTCTCGTTAGTGACTTTTTCTTCCTTATATGTTTTAAATTCTTCCTTTAATAGTTCTAAATGCTTCTCTGTTTCTTTATACTTAATCTCAAATGAAGATGGTTCAAAATTAGCAGGCTTATTAATATTTTCGGATGAGGTTTCTAAAGTGAAAGATCCACTTTTGTCCAGTTCTGCTGCTTCCACTGCCGACAACTCGTGACGTTTTCCTTTCATATGATCATGATATAATTTTTTAAACATATCCCTTTGCCTTATTAACCCATTAACCATTTTTGTTTGACGCTCTTGAGCGTCAGTCAATTCAAGTACTCTATTCTTTAAGGATTCTATTTTCGTCTGCATTTCACCACTCTCAAATTGTTCTTTATGGCGTTCTAGTTCTTCCTGTTTTTCAGTTAAATCACGCACCATACGAAGAAGTTTTTGATTATTGGACTGTAATTCTTGGATATCACTGAATGTAACCAATGTTTTGGATATAATTCTTGATGAACTTATATCTGATGAATTTGTAGTATTTGAAGCAGCATTAGAAGAATCATGGTCCCCATTAGGCAGCAAACCACCACGACTATGTTCTAGTTCTTTCAATAAGAAACAGACCTGTCTGCCTAAATCTGCCAATTCACCCTTGAGTTTTGAAGTTTCACGGTTGTAATGATTCGCAATCTTAGATGTTTCATTGTAATCATCCCTCAGTCTATTACATTCACTGACTAATGACTCCAATTGTTGTGAAAGTGCAGCATTTGTCTCTAGGGCTTCTTCATATTCTAACTTTTGTTTTTGTAAAAGAGGAGCCTTCTCTTCGAGCTCTTGTACAATCGTATTGATAGTAATGTTGAGTCTTCTGTTCTCTTCTTTTTGTTGGGATAATTCATCAGTAACCTTTACCAATTGTGAATATATCTGTGTTAAAGACATGCCTGATTTCAGCAATTTACTTGCAGTTGCTGCTGATGGAGCCAGTTCATTTAAAGCCATGTCTAGATTCTGGGCATTAGCAGCTTTTAGTAAGTCATTGGCATGTTCTAATTCAATTTTAAGACTTGAAATAACTTCGTTCTTTTTCTCCATTATTTCTTCATGGTCCATTTCCGACTGTTTATATTTTGTTTCTAGTTCTCCATACTTTTCTGTAGCCTCGTTTAGTAGTTTTTGCAATTCTGTAATTCCATCTGTAAGTTCTGCTGTCTTTGCCTCAGCGTCATCGTGCATAGCTCGCAGTAAGTCAGCTAGTTTTGTTTTAGCATCCAATTCTTTCTTGTAATTCTCAGTCATTTTGTTTTCAACGTCTCTCTGTTCTGTTAATCGTTGTGTAAGACTTTCAATGCGATTATTTAATGTCTTTTTCATTTCATTTAATTGGGCAATAGTTTCATTTGCAGCACTTAGTTCCTCAACTTTTTCGGCAAATTGAGTTTCCAAACTAACAAGTCTGCTTGTATTATTCAATCTGACTGTCTGCAATTCTGATGTAAGCCTATTAACTTCCTCAGTAAGACCAGCAATTTGAGAATTTAGTAAAGTCCTTTCTTGTTCAATACGTTTTTCACGATATTGTAGGGACAGCTCCTTGCTTTGTATATCATCGTTTAATACCAAGGCTTCACATTTTGCATCGATAGCTGCACGTAATTGCTGGGATAAGGCTGCTTCACTGGCTGTAAGTCTTTCTATTTCAGTATCGCGCCGTTGCAAAATACGAGTTAAATCATTTCTTTCATCAACAGCTGCATCTCTGGCACTTTTCATTGAAATACCTTCATTTTCAAGCCGTATAATCTTATCTCGGGTTTTTTCCAGTTCCGAATTAAGAGATTTAACTTGGTTTTCTAAATCTGTGACTGTTTCATCAGCAGTAATAAGTTTTTTTGCAGTTTCATCATATTTGGCTGTTATCTCCAGGAGAGAAGTTTCAAGTTTATCAATTTTGTCATCTGAAAAAGATAATTTTTAATATCAACTAATATAAGAAACCACCACCACCACCAATAATTTTGCTACAATATATAAAGTACTATCATTAAACTTGGTGGTATGTTTCGCTTTGTGCACTGAATATGAAATGTTTTTGCAAGATCATAACTCACAGGGCCAGCTGATCTAAAATAGAATAATAATTTATTGCCAGAAATGTATGTAGGTTTATCATGTAGAATTTAGACAGTCAAATGGTGTTTTGTTTTGGTGTTATATATACTTACAATATATTTTGCCTTATTAAGTGTGCAATGTTCAGATCTTAGAATTTCAAACTCAATAATTTGAACTACTATTAATAAAAATTAAATGTCACAATAATATTACATTTTATTTAGTCATATAAGATATCACATTACATTCAGATGTTCAAAATACAACATAGAGTATATAAGAAAAATAAAGCAAATAGGATTTTGATAATATAAACAATCCTCACTTTTATAAAAAAAATCGTTACATGTTTTTTTAAATAACAAATTTTTTGTCTCTTAATATTGTCTGGTAATTTATTGTATATTAATGGAGCCATACATATTACACTTTTTTGAACTAGTTAGTGTCCTATTGATACTGTGAATACAAAGCGTATTATTATGGCGTCGATTATGATTTTATTATGATTTTAGCCTGCCCTAGCCTTCGGAAAAATTAAAGATTATATGAATAGACTCACATATAAATATAAAATAGGAAGTCTTAGAATTTTATAATTAATCATGTTTGCTCATCCGTACTTTGTGTAAAGTCTATCTAATACAGCGTTTTTGAGCTTTAAATGCAACATCCACGACAAAATATTAACCGTTTAACCCCACGAAGACACCGGTCTGCACATTCTCTGCCAAAAAGATAGCATTTGTTCCTGCGCCACAGTTTCAAGGAAAAAACCCTTACCGTTTCCAATAGTATTTTTGGCGTCGATAAACGAATGACGTGCAGTTTCTGTGTCATCTGGAAGGCAGCGCTAAATTAGCCTCCAAAAAGCTTGGTTTACTAAACCAGTCCAAGCAGTATTTCACACAGCATATGGAGTACTGCTCTCACCTATGGGCGGAACTTCCTTAGCAAATTGACCACCTCGACTCCATCCAGCGTCGCGCGGCACGTACCGTCAACGATCTCACACTAACAGGCAGTTTATCGTTTACCGTTCGAAAAGACTGTGCCCTTTGCGTATTCTACCGTCTGTACAATGTGGAGTGTTCCCAAGAATTGTTTGATCTAGTGCCAATGCCTCATTTTTATAATAGCCCTGCTCGCTATCGACGGGATCTTCACCCCCATTTCCTTAAGCTCCCACGTTCAACTACACAACCTAGAATGTTTATTCAGTGTACGACAATAAACTGTGTTGTAAACGTTCAAAGGCCACGGTAACCACTTCCCATCAAGCAGGTCGTCTTCCTGTTTGCCTGCAACAGGCAACCAAAACACCTCAGTATTCATAGAATTCCCCCGAATATGTCGCAAGTCTATAAGTAAACCGTTAAAAGTACATCACCTGATTATTTTTAGATTGATGTTTAAATTATTATTTAAGAAATAATCAATAAATGAAATAGTGTTTCGTTTATGTCAGGTCATAAATTGTATTATAAATAACTCTAGGACTCTAGGTGATAGGATACAGTGCTGTCATCCGCTAATAGAACCAATAAAGGATTTATTGCTTTAGTTAAATAATTAATTATTAGTTAAATTACGTACATATTTATAACATGTATGTAATTTAATATTTTCTTAAGTTTTCGCGACTTGTATACATAATAAAACTACATTTTAACGGTTTGAAGCGAGGTAATTTATTTGACTTTTGTTATTCCGATGTTTCGAAACGTCGGCATAACCAAAAATTAACTAAATTACCGCGCTTAAAACCGTTAAAACATAGTTTTATTATGTATGTAATTATCATAATGTTAAAGAATTAAAAGAATGTCAGCAATAATGTAGTTACAAGGTCCTGCACTGACGCCGAAGATGCAATGGGAGAGGTCATAAGACACTGCCTTGTGACACTCCGAACATAGTAGGTTCTGGTTTCTATGTCTACTGTTTTTTAGATTGAAAATTAATTCTTCTAATATTTAGTTTTTGTCTCTGATTAATGAAGTAAAATTTTAGTGGTCAACATTGTCCCTAATGTCAAATGATTTTAATTTTTCTGTAACCTTCTCCTCTTTAAAAAAAAATGTGTTTGTGTGTAGTTTAAAACACAGTAGAAGTGAAACTTCAGAGAATATATAGGCGAACAAAATTACGCTTAGAAGACAAGTGTGAAATGCACACACACATTTTCGCATTTCTATTCTATTATAACGTTTTTCTCTTTCCATCAAGTGGGCCGTCTGCCTATCTGCTGAACTATGCAATAAAAAATAAAAAATAAGTCTTTATTCTTAGGTATTTTGACCCTTAGACGTAATAATTCAATCTAAAGTACACTCACTAGCATAAATTCAAAATCATACGTCCGTAACAGTGAACTCACTGTTATGCACGTATGTGTATCAACATATCTGTTGATCTACGTATAAAAGAATATTTGCCTTAAGTATCTACAGATAGACATAGAATTAATACGCTTAGAACCCGAGTAGGTACCAGTAAAGTGTAGCACTTTTAAATAAGACCTAAGTCTCAGATCGCATATCGACGCGTCCGTCCCGTCCGACCCCGCAAGACAGTCTCAGTAATGCGAGCTCCAATAGTTACAATTCTCTTCTTTTTAGAAACAGTCTATTTACTACATTTTTTGTACCTTTGTGTGCGTGTAACGAAAATAATTACATGGCGCTCACGCACACATCAATTGGTTTTGTGTTTCAATTTTGAATGTAAATTTTTGTAGAAAACTATTACTCTAGAGCTAAAATTCATCTGAAACCTTTTAAGTTTTATTTAAAGTGAAAATTAATAGTAAAGGTAAAAGTAAAGGGTAAAGAGAAATGTGCTTTATTTCGAATTAAATATTATTCTAATTGGAGATTTACGTTTTGAAGTCTATTTACAATGCCCCAGGGCGGCACGTAAGGCAAATCCGACCCTGCATACAATTCCTAAAAAAGTAGATGAAATATTAGGCACAGAGGGTATATTAAGACCTGAAAGTAAACATATTGTGAGGAAGTGCTAGTTCAATACTTCAAACTTCTTCTATGTTCTCTAATCTGTGAAAGTATTAACTAAAGACAAAGCTATTTCAAATACTTATGTATTAAATTTCAGCATTTATCGGATGCAAAAATATAGAAAAGGATTTTTATTGGTCGTCTGACACTAGGGCATATGGTATTACGGTCTAGAAACTTAAAAACTATTTATTTTTGGTTATTATCTTTAAGAATGTCCTCAAAAGGATTTTTCAAAATAAGAATTCTTTTTAGAGTTACAATGGCTTTTATGCCGCGGCTACTAAATTGGTCAAATAAAGGTCAATTAAAAAAGGTAGAACAGCTCACTTAGCTAAAGGAACTACAGAAAATATTAATCATGAAGTAGAAGACCCAACATATGAATCAGGGTTCAACAATTAATCAAATGTAACTATTAGTAGTATTATCCGAGTTATGCTGCCAAAACTATCTGAAACTTAAAATGTATTTTTCTTGAAACTGCTTTATTGGAGCTGCTCTCGACATGATATCTCAAATAATGTTTTCTTAAGTTTTCGCGGCTTGTATACATAATAAAACATAGTTTTATTATGATATCTCAAGTTCTACTCAAACAATTCACTTGGAATTTAGTGAAAATTTTCTTTGTATATCCCTCTATAGTTTGTCCTTTGGATTTGAAGAAAAAAAACATTTACTATTTTTAATAATTTCGGAAAGGTCAATAATATAAATAAACATGTGTCTAATTTTTTTTTCAATTTATCACCATTTTATGATTTTTATTATCTTTTCTTTTCTTTTTATTATCTCTTCTTTCTAATTTCCTAGCATAAATTTGCACCAATCAACATGAAGGGATTTTTGCTCTTCAGTAAAAGAATGAGGTGTCCATCACGAAGTTAGCTTCCGAACTTTAAGGAGTTCATGCAGGATGGTGGAAACTGCCTGTGATCCAATCTTCAGTTCAGCTAAAATCTCTCGATGTGTTGTCTATTCTCCCGCAATAACCACTTTACCCGAATGACATTTTCATGAGTAGCTGCAGTTGTAGGTTGGCCGGATCGGGGGTTGTCATTAAGATTCTCTCGACCGCATTTAAATTCACAAAACCAATAAGTAACTGTTGCTAACTGAGGAGCAGACTCCTCAAATGTAGCTTGTAAATTTTCATGAGATTCCTTGAAGGTTAACCCTCATTTATAATCTAAAAAAATCATAGCATGAACAAGCTGCTTCCTGCGCAGCATCCATTGTTGCAAACAAAAGAAGAATGACATATAATCTTTAACCATATTAAGAAAAACTACACATAGATGCAATGATTGTCACCAAAGAGATTTATATTGAAATTAGCCATCAATCCTATATAATTTAAAGAAAAAAGAGATTGTATTTATTCTGTGGCTAACAATTTTCAGAAAAACCTAGACACCAGCAGTAGAATTATTGTAATAAACCAAACACAAAATTCACTCATCTTATATAATTTTTAATGTATTGCTTTTCTATGAAATAGTTTAGCTTTAGAAAAATCCACATCTATTATAGGGTAAACTTTACAATTTTGGACTCTGGATTGGTATACTAAGTTGAGAGCTTCACTCCCCACCTCAGCCTTCTAAGCTGTAAGGCCAGAATTCATATCTGCCTTCAAAGTGGAGTTCCTGTCTAAGTCTACCCCATAATTAGCCACAATCCCTTTATTTTGTTAAATTTAAAAATGCATGTACCGGCAGCATAAAATGGTGGAGGGTGACTCCTCCAACCCTTAATTCTACCTTAAAAGGTAAGGCACTATAAAATTTACACCAAATGCCCCAATGAGGAAGTTTTTTTAAATTAAAAAACTCCCCCTTCTATACCTCCTAACCACTCCCACTTCATGGTGCTAATATCCAAAGTCAACCCCAATTATGTCTTAATTTGTAAAGTACATGTACTAGTTACATGACAGTTAAAATACTAATCCAGCATTCAAACAATATTTAATAAATATCTACATTAATTAATTAGTGTTAGAAGTCTGATCACACTAAGCATACACATTTTCTGACTTAATATGCATATTGTAACAATTACATATAGTAAATGTAAAAGGAAACATTGTGATAAAGCCTGCAAATCAACATAACCAATATGTTAAACCTTCCAAGCCACCTTGGACAACACATAAACTATCTATTCCCCTAACAAAATGGGAGGTTTAAGTAGTAAACATTATTAAGCTATTATTGTTCTATTTCCTAGACTATTCAAGTTGTTCATGCAAATTTAATGAGTGTTACTAAAATAAATGGAAAAAGATATCTATACCCCACCCAAGATAATCCTTAAATGCTTTTTTATTATATCCCATCCAGGGCCTCTAGATTGGGTAATCTTTTTCCCAAAAATTGAGGTAGGTATGAAATGTTGTTTCTGGGTAGGTTGAAAAATTCGAAACAAGCATTATAGTATATCTAATAATGACGACGATCTGGATGTCATGTTACTTTTGCCCTATTAAATTCATTAAAATAAGAAAAGTTGACTCTTCACATTGACATATGGTTAAAAAACATTTTGCCAGTATGTGGATCACACGAAAATGATATTGTAGATTGTTTAGTTTGATGGATCATTCCACAAAGCATGTTGTCATACAATACAAGTATTATTTGAAAATAAAATTATTTTTTAAAGATCCTAATCACAAAAAATTTATTAACTTTTCACTCTCTCTTCAAAATATCAAGCTGAGTTCTAGTCCGCAATGTGATAATTATATGAACAAAAATATTCAATAAATAGGTAAATGCATGGGCAAGAAAGCGTCAAGCATACCGGTACACTTACCGATGTTAGTTTTGTTTGTTTCGTGAAGTGCTTTAGAAGTTAGGTATTCTTCAAATTTTTGATCAATGTATGTGTTGATTTTAACTGCAACATCTTGAGGAAAATTTTCAATTTCAGATTGTGATAAAACATTTTGCAAATGGTTTTTATTACCGGCTTTAAATTCTGTAGCCTCCATCTTCGTCGAGTTACGGCCAATAGACTATGCCACAGACTACTATGGATTTGTTTATTTAGGTTTATAGCTTGGCAGCTAGGCCTTTAAGCCAGATCTTAGATTTTAATGTAGTTTCTTCATTCTCTTAACTTCCTGACGCCCAGGTTTTTCAACGCTTTCGAGAACTAAGCACCCAAAGTACTTAAAAAAAGGTTTCAAGGGCGAAAACCCAAGACTTTGAACTTTAAAAATTATACCTTACAGTAATCTCACAGGTATGATATTATTTTTTCTTGTATCAGGTGAACGAGGAGAAAGAAAAAAGGACAAAAATAGGTTACCTTTTGGTAGGCCTTTGGGTCAAAAGCAATTAACTTACAAACAACAAACATTTACATTTACAACAATTTTTTCCAATTAACTTCAAAAAATCAAAAATGAAATTTTACTTAAAAACTGATTTAATAACCTTAATAAACAAAAAAATCTTTAAAATTAATAGAAACATTTATTTTATTATTATTTATTTAAAACATTTGAAACAATCATGGCAGTCCTTATTAACCCAAAGGTCTATTAAAAGGCCTTAAATTTAGAATTAAGATAATTTTCACTATATCTCAAATCCATATAAAGTTTTGATTTAATCAGCAAATATAGTATATAAACTTCCATTTTTGATAAGCATATCAACACAAATTGTAAAGATTTCATTAATAAATTACGATTTATTTTCACACTCGATGATCTTGTTAGATGTTAAGTCAAGAAAGACAAATTTCTTTTGTTTTTGTAGGCACTGTTGCTTGGTCGTAGACAAACAAAAACCTCGAACATACGTTCGGAGACATCACTTTATAAAAAGTGGTAAATTTGAATTAGTAGCGATGGCTAAAGCTGGGTTACTTAGAATAGTACCCTAGGCGTTTATTTGACGAAATTGGATTTGTGGTTGGGCTTTATTCCCTATTTCATTGAAGTACTTTTTTAAGGACCGTGGGTGCTAGGAGGATAAGCCTATGTGTAGCACAGCTGAACTCTAGGTTAAAGGTTATCAGCTGGTGCCATTCAACGGAGTTCTTGTGACAACTTAAAAGGCGACACAAGTTTGTTTTTCTCACAAAACACTAATATAATACATAATGACTACTCAAAAATAATCAATTTCCTACAACTATTGTTCGTTTTAGAGTAATTTTACACATTTTTAGAAAATAAAACTGCGCAGGCACCATCTCTTTTCAGTTCCCGCTAAAAACTCCACACTACTATGTATTAGCAGAGCATATCATAGCCTCCGAGCGCCCACGGTTCTTAAAAAAGTACTTCAATGAAATAGTGAATAAAGCCCAACATCAAATCCAATTTCATCAAATGAACGCCTAAGGTACTATTCTAAGTACCCCAACTTTTACCATTGCTACTAATTCCAATTTACCACCTTTTTTTAAAGTGATGTCTCCGAAAGTATGTTTAAGGTTTTACTATGTTTAAGGTCTACGACCAAGCAACAGTGCCAACAAAAACAAAAGAAATTTGTATTTCTTGACTTAAAACTGCTTCTTCTTCTATAGAAATTGACTACGTTGATTAAGCTCAGCATTTGTCGTTGGCTCAACGCTGAACGCGAAAGCTATTGGAAAAAAAAATGTATTGTCATATATAGTCAGCATGACATTTCATTAGGTGTCAATTTATATAAACTGGCCGTTCCGTAGCCACAGCCAGTGTTGCCAGGTGGGGATGATTCATACAATTTCGGGTTTTTCCGTCTTTGGGAAAGAAATAGGGGTGAAGTATCTTTGGGGGCCTTTTGGGGGAATTAAGTCAGGGAAATTTTGGAGTTTTTTTTAAGTACCATTAATTCATCCACAAACACAATTCTCATCACTACAATTATTATATCTAGTAGTAGTTTATCTTAGAGTTATATTCTATTAGTGAATCATATTTAAAGTCAATCGTTCATTTTAATAATTCAATTCATTCGTTCGTTCGTTATTTATTTATTATGCCATCTCTACTCGTATATGTGGTATCCTATAGGCTACGTTCCATAAGAGACTCATAACGACCACACTTACAACCGCGATTTTTCTCATTCCACTTGTTTGCTGGCATCTCAATCGTAAACTTGAGTTTCCAGTTGAGTGGAACAATTATTCGACCCACCTATTGTCACGGATCGTTGTCGTCGTTTGGAGGTTCTTTTTTCAAAATGCTCATTTTTGGGTTTTGGACAAAAGTTTAGGGATAATTAATATGACTATCTGGCAGCACTGGCGGCTAGCTCAATTTTTATCTTTTAATTTTTCATGTTTTTATCGTCTCGTGGTTATTATCTAGTGACTAGTGTTTCCTTTTATTTTTTACACTATTGCTAAACTAATACAATGCTGTCTAACATGTCAATTCAGAACCATACAATATAAGTTTCCGTGTAATTAGTATATGAGATGTGCGTTAGAAATGGATGAGGAACGATGTTTACATGAATGTGAGAATTATATCCAAAGTCACAATATTCAATTATTACTAAAGGATTGCATTGTGCAATTATGTGTAAATAAACCTGAAAATCCTGTTATATTCTTAAGACAATATTTTCAGAAACTAGAAAGAGTAAGTACCCATTGTATATAGGTCATTGAAGTGACCTAAATTTCAACTATAAGATATAAACACATATTTATACAAAAAATATGATATGGGGGCGTGGGGGGAGGGGTGTACGGGAGTCACCCTCCACCATTTCGGGCTGCCAGAGATGCATATTTTTTAATTTAAAAAACAGGAACCCTGGGGGATTTAGTAAATATTTCATAGTAACTCGCCTTATTAAGGCAGTATTAAGGGTTGAATAGTTGGCCCCCCATTACCAGCTGTCGGACATATATGGTATTTTAGTAATTTAAGAAAATGGAGGGGTCTTGACTGCTTATAGCAGACTTAGATGGAAGCTTCACTTTTAAGGCTGATCTGAAATATGCCCTTATAGGTTTAGAAGTCTTTGTGGTTATTTTTTTTTACCACCCAGAAATAGCTGCTTTCACCTCCTATTTTTTAAAAGTTAATTAACTTATTAAATTAATATACTTGTTCACATTCAAGTTAACTCAATTTTGTATTCCCTTCACACTCACGAGATGGCGCTAAGTCATTCCCATACAAAATTTTGTTAACTTGAACATGATTGAGTAGTAAAATAATCCACTCTAAGCACACAGGTTTCTTAACAATCATTCTGGTTAAAAGAAAACAAATATAGGCTGAAACTATATGAGTTATTCTATTTTAAACTTAAATCGGATTATTTGGACATTTTGTGAAATGTGTAATGGGTGTAAGCTGCAGAGCTATAGGAGTTCAGGGGATTAACTCAGTTGTGTTATATGGCCTGAAATAAACATACATTCTGCACCCTTTATTTTTGGTGGGATATAATATAATTACATGAGTATTAACTTTTGCCAGCTAATGAGTATGGAACTTCCACTTTAAAAGGCAATCTCTATGGTGCTCATGTAGGCTGACAATATTGTGTTGGTAGATTCGGACATGGGGCGCTTGGTGCATTGTGTAAATGAGTGGAAGAGGTTGTTAGAGAACGGTCTGAAACTAAATGTGGCGAACACTGAGTACTTGGCCTACAACACTACAGATCCCACATCCATGCGCATAGGCGAAGATAGGGTCGAGCGCACGGATCAGTTTAAGTACTCGGGATGTGTACTTAGTGCATCCGGGGATATCAACCTCGATGTCAAGAAGGCCAGCAGCTTGGGCCAAGTAGCGTGAGGTGACAGGTGTCTGGTGTCATTTGTGACCCCAAAATGCCGGTTAAATTAAAAGGACAGGTCTATAAATCCATCATTACACCTGTCTTTTGTATGGCAGTGTAATGTGGCCTGTACTTGACCGACACACACAAGAACTGCGCGTTACGGAGTTGAATATGCTGCGATGGATGCGTGGAGTGATGCAGAAAGACCGTGCCAGGAACTCCTATATTCTTCTTCGTCAGTCTTCGTATTAGTCTTCGTCAGTCTTCATATCCGTGACATAGTAGACAAAATGCAAAAGTGTCGCTTATGCTAGTACAGCCACGTTTTACGGAGACCAGCTTATTATATGGGGAACAAATGTCTAGCCATGCCGCCTCCGCTAGGTCCCTGTTGAAGGGGAAGGCCCAAGAAATGTTGGCTTGACATTGTGAAGGATGACATGCATATCAATGGTCTCAAAACGGTGGATGCTGAAGACCATGCGAAGTGGAGTAGAAACAGTAGGAAAGCGGACCCTGGGTGTTGGAATGAATGGTCCAAACGCAACTGGGATTTAACACTCGGATTATGATGATGATGAGAGTAAATAATAAGCATAAACAAAAATTTGAAATAAATCTTCCACCAAGTGGATTATCTGCTTGTTTACCTGCTTAAGGCAATTAAAAGAATAAGAAAATATTCTGATGGTTTTGGATAGTTATGGAAAGAACTTATTGTTATCTTTCAATCTTTCAAAACTAAAACAATATCCTTGTCTGTAACCCATTTGAAATGTTACATCTAATTATTGCACAAAAATTAAGGGAGCAAAGAAATATCCACATTTTTGGGTGATATTCAACATGCTTAACTTGAGAAAAATGGTCTTACAAGTTTAAAAACTGTAAATTATAGCTATTTTTATCTAGTTTTTGGATGCATACTTAAAAATTTTTTTTTCAAAAGTTATTTTCGAGTAGTTTTGAAAAATCCACTGACAAAAAGAATTCTGTTTTTTTATTCTCTTTTTGGTCTATAGACTTGGCAAAAATTTCTTAACTTAACCTCCTTATGCAATAGAGAACTTGTTTATTCAGCTTTCATTTTTTTTAAAGACCTCAATACAAGTCTTCATCTCTCTTTTGAAAAACACCCAAAAATTTGCATAATTTTTTTTGCTCCTTTAAATGTTTGTATGAAGTATATAATATTATAAAATTCTAAACATGCCATGTCTGTTGGTGTTGGTTGTAACATTGGAGCTATTTAAAAAACAAATGGAAAGAACTATATAAAGGATGGAGAACACTATGCAATTTTTATTACATTTCTTGTCTGTTTGTTCAGGATTCATGTAAAAACTACTCCGCTAAATTGGATGTGATTCCCACTGATCAACAGAATACTTAAATCTGCGCTACTTTAGAACCTGGAAATCCCTCGAAATTTTTTCTGTGAATTCTTTAAAATGACCAGATTAAAAAGAAATGAAAAATTTCAATAGCAAATTTTATGCAATAAAATGTGTGATTTTGCTATCCCGGGAATTTTCCTGGCGGTTTGTAGTTGTTCGAGTGCATAAAAATTAGCTTATTTCCACACAGTTTTCACTAAAATGATAGCTTACATCCTTTTTTTTAGGTCTGTGGTACTTTGTCTCTCGGGAATTCCAAGTCAAGCGTGGATGAAGTCGCGGGCATATCCTAGTATAACCATATAATAATAACATGTAAGGAAAACTAAGTGCCAAGTTTGTTATAGTAACAATAAGGATATTTACAACAAAATGACTAATAATAATTCTATAAAACTCCTATGTCTTGCAAAATATTATTGCAGTCATAAATATTCTAAAATTGGTGTCTACCACAGTTAGTTTGTGAAATCAGAACTGATGGCAAAGCGAAGGATTAGTTTGGTATGTTTTATCTTGGCTTTTATAATAACTAGACTTCTGTCTGTTAACATGAAATTTTTTTCAGGACTTTAGGCTGGTGTGCATAGACATTTAACTGATAGTTAAAATAAAATAATTGCTGTTTAGTCATATAATTTTATTGATTACTATATTTTAAACATATGTAGATATCTATGCACACCGGCCTTAGTCAATTGCGATCATCATATTCAAGTTTACTCCAAACCATGATTGGTTTTTCCTGATTTTTTTAAAGAAGTTTTATTGGACTCTACTCTTTTGGCAATATATTGGAATAATAAATCTTTATGAAAGCTGAATTTTTCATTGTTAATGTTTTGTATGGTCATTTATATTTTGTGAACAATTAATTTTTAGAAAATTTGAAAGACCAAGTGCACCCCAATCCCAACATATCCACTATTGGATGATGTGGGAAGAAGACGCTTCAAACCACAGGATCGTGCTGAGATACTAGCTGAACACTTGGAGAAGCAGTTCTCACCCCCACTCGGTTCCAGTAGCAGCCACTGATGATATACGGGAACACCATCAACTCGTCGAAAGGACAGTCCTCGAATTCCTGTCGCGTCCTTAAACGCCTTTAGGCGGGAAGGTCTTTAATTCCCCGGCCTAAATGTGAAAAGCTGTATTATGCCTCTCAAGGCGAAAAGCTCCAGGCAGCGATGGGACACTTACAGAAGCTCTCCGCAATTTACCCAGGAGAGGCTGTGCAGCACTTGCTCGCCTATTTAACGGCATTCTTCGTACGTCGTACTTCCCTTACGTATGGAAGACCGGGAAAGTCATAATGTTACCGAAACTGGGCTAGGATCGTCGCCTGCCCTCAAGCTAACGGCCTATTACGCTACTGCCGCACATTGCAAAGCCGTTTGAGCGCCTGCTGCTGCGGCGGCTGACTTCATGCATTGAGCCACGCCCGGAGCAGTTCGGTTTCCGCAGCGGCCACTCTACGACGCTCCAGCTAGCACGCGTACTGCATTTTCTAACTTGCGAGTTTAACAAAGGCAATTGCACGGTCGGGGTCTTTCTAGATATCGAGAAGGTCTTTGATCGAGTATGGCATGCAGATCTAATATTTAAACTTATCGACACCAGCACGCCGCCCACACTCGTGCGACTAGTAGCGTCGTTCCTAGATGGCCGAAACTTTTATGTTTCGATTGAGCAAGCCCTGGCCCAGAAGCGGGTCATTAACGCAGGTGTACCCGCCCAAGGCAGCTGTTTATCACCAGCGTTGTACGGACTCTACACCGACGACATCCCGACCCTAGCGGACTCTTTACACCCCTGGGAAAAGGATGTGACGCTGGCATTATATGCCGATGACAGTGCCTTTTTCGCGATATCACAAGGTGTAGATATGGCTGCCCGACATATGCCCGACACATACATGCAACGTGTACTGGATAAGCTCCCGGTGTGGCTTGACAAGTGGCATATGGCCGTCAACGTGGGGAAGATGGCCGCACTACTAGTCACCCGCCGACGCTACAAACCGGAACCGCTGAAGCTTCGTGGTCAGGAGATGGAGTGGCAGACCTCGGTCAAATACCTCAGAGTGCATATAGACAGGTCGCTGACCATGTGTTTGCGGGCCGAACGCGTCATAAATGAAACACGAGCCTGATCCGGTCTGTTCCCGACTCCAAATTGCCTCTGACGACGAAGATCGGGGTCTTTAAGACTGATCTCCGCTTGAGGCCCACGTATGCGGATCCGGCTTGGTACGCGCTGTGCTCGACCACTCGAAGATTCCAAATACAGGCTCGACAAAACATCGCCCTGCGAGTGTGTACAAAAGCGGGTCGATATGTCAGGAACGACGTTATCGCTCGCGATGTGGGCATACCCAGTGTTGAGGAGTTTGTGGCGATGATGGCGCGGCGACTGTTCGACTGCGCCGACTATGGCGGCCACACGTTACTCCGCGGGATTGCCCCACTATACCCACGGCCACCAGACCATCAACACACCTGGCTGCCGACTCCTTGTGATCTCATACGCTCACCTAATCAGGGTGATGGCGTGAGGTCGCAAATCCCGCAAAGCTGCTGATAGGCTACCAGAAGCCACAGATGGCCACCTAAAGCCAGAGATGGCCACGGAACGTCAAGGAACGGCCTACCAAGCCGCGGAAAGCCTGCGAAGGCCATCGAACGCCCCAGATTGGCCAACGAGAGCTGCTGCGAAGCCATCGCCATGCGGAGAAGACTCCAGCAGCTGTCCACTGAGTTGCAGCCGGGGTAAAGAGGTAAAACCTCGAGGTCCCAACCTCGTCATTATAGATAACGAGGAAGAAGACCCTGGAGAGAAAAGACCAAGTGTTACATTTATTTAGTTGCATAGTTGTTGTCATGTAAGGTTAATAATTAATTTTATGCACACTCTTAATTTTAAGATACAATCGACCATTCTCTTAATTGAATAATAAGTTTTGTATAGAGTAGTTGTCTATAAATTACCATAATTTTATGTAACAATATTTATCCCTAATATGATGTGGTAATTGTGTAGATTACAATTCAAAATCTCAATTGTATATAGACGGTATTCACTACATTTTATTTTCATGTTGGCAGATGCGATAGATTTTTTTACTGTGTTTGATTTATTTTATTTAATGTAAAACTTTAAATATAATATCTGATACAAAATATTATCTAAAATTTTCAAACAATAATGTAATAAATTCTTGTCATTCATAACCCTTTTAATTAAAATAGTTTACCAATGACTTCAATCGGCTGTCGGTTGTGCCAATTTGCTAAATTACTTATACTGTAAAATTGTTGGAGGGATGGCGAGATATTCTAAAAATATTTGTCGTATTTGTAGAGTAGTCGATGAAATGTGCTTAAACCGTAAGGTGCTCTGATTATAAGTATTGTGACCAGTTGCTGTTCTTTTATTACCATAAACCCTTCGGAGTTGTTGCAAGTATTAGACGAGTGTTGTTGCATACTTAAAATCTGAACAAAGTAAATTTGAATTACAATATGTAATCATTGTGTAATTTTCAAGATGCACAGTACTTAACACCTAATAGTTATATACATTTATACTCAACTGTTCAACTATCACTTGTAGTATTATTAAGGTTATAATTTAAACTACTTTTAATATTAATCTCCACTTTATTGTGATTACTTATCTGACAAGTTGTTATTATAATATACACTTGTCAGCATAACATTTTATTTCAAAGGCTGTAAAAAGGACTATATTATGTAATCAATTATTATTGTTTTAGGAACAAGTAAAAGCTGCGGCAGCTGCTGCTGCTGCTTTAGAGGGTGAGGCAGATGGAGAATTGTCCCCACTGCCGGTGCCTGGAGGACAGTTGCCAAGGAGGCGTGGCGGGATAAGTGCTGAACCTGTCACAGAAGAAGATGCTACCAGTTATGTTAAAAAGGTAAAAGCTCAGAAATTGATCCTTACACTATGGATTGGTGTAATAATACAGGTCCTATTTTTTATCAGCGGTTTCGATTCATGACTTACCCTAATTGATTTTTCAAAAATCTAATGATACTATAATTTTAATCAAAATCGGCCTCGAGACTCCTTTGAGTATTTTTCACTATTTTGTATACTTCAGGATTTGGCCCATTAGGAAAGTTCTCCTATATGCCCTAATATAACCAACCTTTAATAACATTATTTTTCAACGCTACAAATATGCATTTGGACATTGTCATTAACGCAATTGAAGCAGGACAGGAGCAAAAGAAAAAGCAATGTGTATGTAAAGGTTCTCAATACAATATTTTCATTTTTATTTTCTGCATTCTTTACATTTGCGAAACGAGTGTATCAAAATCAACATTACATTTGAAGAGAATTTTGATCCTATTAGGTTGTGCCCAAGGACTACAAGACGATGGGTGCGTTATCGCGTGCCATCGCCTCAAACGTACTGTTTACCCACTTAGACGAATCAGAGCGCGCAGATATGTTTGACGCCATGTTCCCAGTGCAGTGCCTGCCTGGTGAGACTGTTATCCGACAGGGTGATGAAGGAGATAACTTTTACATTGTTGACTCAGGTGAAGTCGAGGTGAGTTATTTAAAAATAAACATACTAACTATTGAATAACAGAAAGGGGCGAAATATTTTCACCAAAAGTACTTTGATAAATTTTGTTTCTAGTGTTGGAATTTTGATAATAAGGAAAACATGTTTTCAGTTTTCTCTCAACAATCACAAAACAACTTACCATAAAATTAAATGTTCCATGGGATTGTCGAGTCAAACTACTGCAAATTCCCTGATGTTGGTCGTGTATGTTTATGTACAGTAGGTGGTATAATAATCCACACTGAATTAATGCATTCGACCTAATCTCCGGCGACGGCCTCCTGTGGAACGCAGAGGCTCTGGATTCGATTCCTGTTATCGTAAATATCGGAAAGGAACATTCTGTTATTTACTATTTTCTGGGTGTCTGGGATTGGCCCCAGAGTGGTTAGTTGTATATTATTCAAAAACAAGCATAACTTGGCGATATAGAGTGTGTGTATTTGTCTGCCCATTATTTCGTAGGAAGGTTTACGATAACGCTACATATTACCTTATCAAGAAAGATCATTAATAGAATTGGAAAATGATAGGTCTTAGTTAACGGTGAGCCTGTGACTACGATCGGCGAAGGGGGCAGCTTTGGTGAGCTGGCGCTAATCTACGGTACGCCGCGGGCTGCAACCGTGCGTGCGCGTACCACGCTCAAGCTGTGGGGCCTCGATCGTGACTCCTATCGCCGGATACTCATGGGCTCGACCATACGCAAGCGCCGGATGTACGACGAGTTTCTCTCCCGTGTTTCTATATTGGGTATGTTGCATATTTTGTTCTCCACCAATCATTGTCATAGGAGGAGTAGAAAACACGTACTGATGACTTTTACCCCTATTAGACTTTGGAGGGTAGAGGGTAAGAAGTACCATCTTATCTGGTGGGGAAGTTGAAAGTGTCCAGCAGTATGCGGAAAATAGGGTTTCATTTACCTACCACAATAGCTAAAATGCTTATGATATATAAAAATGTTTATGATATGAATTAAAAAATTTTGAAGTGCCATAAGTATAGAAAACCTCATATATATATATATATATATATATATATATATATATATGTAGTGTAAAATAATTGTGTAAATATAATGCTGTGAGAAAATAAGTAGTGCTTTACTTGGGTCCTTGTTTATTTTTTTATCTCACTCTAATTACTTTTGGCGCTTCCTTTAAAAATTATCCTATGCTACTGCAGCGGCACCTTTATTATCCGTGTTTTGGCAGACACTTTTTCAACACAGAGACGATACTCCTTACCTGTAACCTACATAATTAGACGCGAGAAAGCCACGTCTTGCTTCTGCAGAATCCAGGGTTCCACCAGAGGCACAGAGCTGAGAGTTTCATAAAACAAATGGACTCTGCTTTCCTTCGACACTGGATGAGGTTGCTTATCTAGTGTTGAGGGAAGGGGGGATAGGTCCCGTGGCCTGGTCTATGGCCAGGCCGAACTCCAGGTGATCAGGACGCGGGAAACCGCGGCCATGATCTAATCTTGGTCAGTAGAGTTGGAAAACCCTGTTGCTGGCATTGACACGGTGGAAGCGGTTCGACCGCAGCTGTTGCGATGGCTCTCGCGGAAACGCGGGACCCTGACCTTCAGAATGACACAGATACTTACCAGGCACGGTTGCTTCGATAAGTATCTGTGTCAGATTGCGGGCTGCTTGCCTTCACCCCAATGCCGCCAAGGTGGCGCGCTGGACACGGCGTTACACACGCTAGTCGAGTGCGCAGCATGGGCACCTCAGAGGTTTGAACTCGAGACACTTGTAGCACCGATCGAATCGCTGGGCGATCTGGTGCAAGCCATGCTGCACAGCGACGATTGGTGGGTGGGTGCGGCCAATTTCTGCGAGACGGTAGTGTCTCATAAGGAGGCCGCGGAACGAGATAGGGAGAGAGATGGTAGTGCGCATGCGTCTCGCGGGCGCCGACGTCAGTAGGGAGCCCGGAGGCACAGGTATGCGCATGACCTCCCTCCCTGAAATACCGCTGCAGGGGTCCTCTAGCATCTAGGGGGCAGAGGAGTCTTCACCTCTGTTGACGAAGTGAGTTTGCCTCTCCCGGGGCATTCTCAAGCACTTGTGCGCTAGGATCGGTGTGGGCGTAACTACGTTCTGTATCTCACGCCTTTCCTGCCATAAGCGCGGGGCACATGTGAGGAGGGTGGTTTTAGTGGGGTATTGATTAGTCGAGTCTCCACACAAGCCGGTTGATTATTGTTTGGATTGCCTCAGTGGAAAGCCTCCATGATCAACAACGGTCTAATCCCTAGCAAAGGACCCGGTATGTGCGAAAAGCATTTCCCCCGCCTTAAAAAAAAAAACAAAAAAAGGCGGATAGGTCGTTCTTTCTATGTCTTTGCTATGCTAATAGCGATGTAAATAATGTATGTAAAATCTACAATATAATAAAAATATTAATAACTAGGATATATAGGAGATATAATAGGTTGGGGAAAAAGTCTTTTCGCATGTAGTATGTATGAACTTGTAATAAGATCTCTTTGGCTATACCATTTGTATCTGGCTGGTTTTGGTATGATTAAAAAGTTTTAATTTTAAAGAAGACAATTCCAAATTCAAATTAGGAAAATGTGTGATTTTCATTTGTTTTTGTTATTGTTAAAATGAGTGAATCTAATGAAAAAATTTTATACATTTTAAAATTTTACTACAAAAAAAGTAAAAATGCAACACAAGCCGCGAAAAAAAATTGTGATGTTTATGGACCTATTGCAGTATCTGTGAGAGTAGCGCAAATTTGGTTTAAGCGTTTTCAATCCGGAAATTTTGATATCAAAGATGCACGTCGCTCTGGTCGCCCTGTTTCGGACAAAATTGATGCCATTTTTGAAAAAGTGGAGCAAGATCGGCATATTAGTAGTTACGATGTAGCTGGAGAACTGGGAATTGACCACAAAACGGTTTTCGCGCATTTGAAAAAAGCTAGGTACACAAAAAAGCTCTATAAAAGCTCGGTGCCTTATGAGCTCACTGAAAGAAAGCTAATAACCGTGTACTCATTTGTGATTCTTTATTACGACGTAATAAAACCGACCCAGTTTTGAAGAAGCTGATAACTGGTGATGAAAAGTGGATCACGTACGACAAGAACGTGCGAAAAAGATCGTGGTCAAAGGCCGGTGAGGCTTCACAGACTGTGGCGAAACCCGGGTTAACTCGCAACAAGGTGATGCTGTGTGTATGGTGGGATTGGAAGGGCATTATTCATTATGAGCTGTTACCGCCAGGAAGGACCATCGATTCTGAACTGTACCGCGAACAACTGATGAGATTAAAGCAAAAAGTTGAGAGAAAGCGGTCGGAATTAATCAACAGAAGGGGTGTGGTTTTTCACCATGATAACGTTAGATCTCACACATCTTTAGCCACTCAGCAAAAATTACGAGAGTTTGGCTGGGAGGTGTTAATGCATCCGCCGTATAGTCCTGACCTTGCACCTTCAGATTTTCACCTGTTTCGGTCTCTGCAGAATTCCTTAGGCAGTGTCAGGTTAACATCACGAGAGGACTGCCAAAACCACTTGTCGCAGTTTTTTGATCAGAAGCCCCAAAATTTTAATAGCAATGGGATCACGTCCCTACCTCCAAGATGGCAAAAAGTTATCCAACAAAATGGCATCTACATACATTAGTCAAATGTAAATAAACTTTATAAAAAAACCTTTTGAATTTTTATATAAAATACGAAGAAACTTTTTCCCCAACCAAATATATGGAAAAATGTGTCGAAATAACCTATTTTTTTGCACCCGAACAACTACAAACCGTTCCCGGGAATATTTTCCGCGGGATTCCTGGGATAAAAAATATCACACACTTTATTACATAAAATTTGCTATCGATCAGTGAAAAAAAAAAATTAGAATGCGGTTTTAATCTAGCCACTTTAAATAATTTCCAGAAAAATTCTCGCGAGAGTCTCAGTATAAAAAGTAGTGCAGATTTTAAAGTCTAAAACTTTGCTGTTGACCAGCGAAAACCGCATCGAAATCGTCCTAGTAGTTTTTACATGAATCCCAAACAGACAAGAAATCTACAAAAAATGCATCGTATTTCAATGTACAGACAGACATGGCATTTTTTGAATTTTATAATATTATAGATTACATTATTTGTCATGAGTTCACTTAGAATGTAAAGACATGGGAACCTATAATAATGATTGACTCTAAAGGCGGGCGCTTAATGTTGATTGCTTGTTTTATTTCTTTTAGAGATCCCAGGTTCAAGTTTCTAATGAGGTTAATTTCCCAATTGTATTTTCTGTAATATTTTACTCTCTTCTTAATGTTACTTGGTCCAGCAACAGAATTGTTTATTGCTTTACCCATAATTTACCTTGAAGATATACAGTTGTATCTACTGTAAGAAAAAAATAGTGACACAATGTGGACAAGCAATTTTATATATTTTCAGAGAGTTTAGAAAAATGGGAACGTTTGACAGTCGCCGATGCATTGGAACCTGTATCTTTTACTGATGGAGAAATAATTGTACGTCAGGGTGAACCTGGAAATGACTTCTATATCATTGTTGAAGGTTAGTAGAAATCAAACAGTCCTTTATTATATTGCAAAAACTTTGTCATTCCAAAATGGGTTCATCACCAATCCAGTTATTAGAGAGTAACAGTTCATTTCGCAATTATATAGGAAGTCGTATAATATGTACTAACACTGATACTATATTTTGACAGTTAAATATTCTTACGGACATTTGAAGTTAGCGTCCTGGAGAATGTCAATAATTTAATTTTGTTTCTTTGTCATTAGGGTCTTATATATACCTCTTACATAAATATGCACATGCATATTTATGTAGGGAATCTATAGACTAAATAGTAATAAACGAATTGTGTGAAGAATGATATGAAAAATCATCAAAAAATATTACTTCTCTCTCGTGGCTGGTTCTTGCAATTTGCTAATTATTCATTTGCTTTACTACTGGTTAAAATTTGACTTAAGCTCCATACCAGTAATGTTTAAATAAGATATAGAAACTGGTCATCAATGGACGAAGGGACAGCACGATTGCATAAGGGTTCAGTTTTTGTTAAAATGGCTGACCTATCTTATAAAGCAAGCAATAGCATGTTAAAATTTATAGGGATTTGTAGTAACATGTCGTGATTTTTTTAAAATCAAATACGGTAAGGGTTCCTTACATCTAATACATTTTCCCTTTTTTTTGTTACTTATATTTCTGTTTCTGATAGTTTTAGACACTAGTGTGTTCGCGATAACATAATATGCGGGGTTAACATCACTCAAAAATATTGACACCTAAAGCTAAAGACGCCACAATTACTCAAAAAATCACGCATAAAAAAGAAAATTTATGTGTTGTATAATATTTGTTTATAAGCTATTTTATAAGTGTAATAATAAGTAATGCAAATTTTTGAGAGTTCGTAAAATAATCCCCGTTTGTCAATTTATTGTGAACACATAGAAAAACATTTTCAGTCTTTTTCACATTGAGTTAGAGTAAGTTTGTCGGCTTCTTTATGGTTCTTAAAGAAGCTTTCAAACTTACTCTAACTCAATATGAATAAGACCGGTGACGTTTAGGTACCGCGGTGGTGCTGCAGCAGCGGCACGGGCAGGGTGCGGGCGAGGGCGAGGGCGGGGACGGGGGCGCCGCGCAGGGCGTGGAGGTCGGCCGCCTTGGCCCCTCGGACTACTTCGGCGAGATCGCACTGCTGCTGGACAGGCCGCGCGCCGCCACCGTGCGCGCCGCCGGGCCCCTCAAGTGCGTCAAGCTCGACCGCGCCAGGTGAACTACCGCGCACCCTACTTTTTTTATCATGGTACTAGCGGACCCGGCAGATGTTGTCCTGCCCTGAAAAAATAAAATCTAGGACCTGATTCTAGTCCTTCCTACCGGTTCCAATTGTGAATCTAAACCAAACGAGGAGCCATTCAAATACACAAAAAAATTATCAAAATCGGTCCAGGAGATAAGAGGATCCTAGAACCCGATCCCAGTGCCACCTACCGGTTCTAATTGTGAAAGTAAACCATCCGGGGACCCACCCACACAAACACACCATAATGACCAAAATGACAATAATGCCCATAAGCACCAAAATGTCCAAAAGGACCAAAATGTTCAAAATGACGAAAATTTCAAAAATATTCAAAATGATCAAAATGTCCAAACTGTTCAAAATGTCCAAAATATCCAAACTGTTCAAAATGACCAAAATGTGCAATAGTCCAAAATGCCTAAAATGTCTAAAATGACCAAAATGACCAAAACGACCATACTGTCCAAAATAGTCAAAATGACCAAAACGACCATAATTTCCAAACTGTCCAAAATGGCCAAATATTCAAAATGTACAAAATGTCCAAACTACCCAAAATGTCCAATTGTTCAAAATTTTTAAAATGATCAAAATGACCAAACTGTTCAAAATGACCAAAATATGCAATAGTCCAAAATGCCTAAAATGTCTAAAATGACCAAAATGACCAAAACGACCATACTGTCCAAAATAGTCAAAATGACCAAAACTACCATAATGTCCAAACTGTCCAAAATGGCCAAATATTCAAAATGTACAAAATGTCCAAACTACCCAAAATGTTCAAATTGTTCAAAATTTTCAAAATGACCAAAATATGCAAATGTCCAAAATGACCAAAATGTCCAAAATAACGAATTTAAAATTACCAAAACGTCCAGTCACCAAAGTGACCAAAATGACCAAAACAACAAAAATGGCAAATCACAAAAAACCAAAACCTATCCCACTTTCTGGGAAAACTTTTGTATAAATCTATCCCATTATCCGGGATGAAAAGTATCCCTTGTCCACCCTCGGTATTAAAATTACATATTTTATATACCAAATTTCAGCCAAATTGGTCTAATGGTTTTTCCGTAAAAGCATAACAAACAGAGAGACAAATATATTTTTATCCCCTAAACTATCCCATTTTTCGGAAAACAAAGTATCCATGTTCATCCTCGGCATCGAATATATATATATAAATATATATAATACATATGTATATTGGGGTTGCGTTTGATAGCTGTAGGGATAGTACAACCGTACAAATCCCACTTATCAGCACTTTTATCATATATATTTATTTTATTATATATTTTATAATATATATATTGTTACGAGCTACAGGACTCGAATTAAAAATGCCGTTGGAACTACTATAGAATTTATTAGAACTGTGCAAACACGTATAAAACAAATACAAATAAAACTAGATGCAACCAGTTCACACTGCACGATTCAATGCAATTCGACACGCGTAAAGTCCGTCGTCTATATCGCTAATCGAGAGTACTACAAACGTCTTACTCGTCTCGTAGTCGTCGCTTAACTGTCCGCCCCTCCATTCGGGCATCGTCTTATACTAACTACACAGTACAAAGAAATTGGCCGCGCACACTGGGTTTCTAAGAAATAGTAATTTGCACACCTGCGAACGGCCACAAAGTCGAAAACAATAACAATAAGGATTAGTTCGACGCTAATGATGGTTATAAAACAAGTAAAAAGACAATAGCATGTTTTTCTTAATTACAAATTCAAACGACAAAAGAATTCCTAATCCGGGAAGACAATGGACTGCGCTCACAACAGGCAGCTGTGCGCTTATCTTTGACGGCATGTAACAACATTATACGTTGTAACAAAAGAGTTCCCAAACGCACTCGGCGTGCACTAATTTAATCTTGGAACCTAATAAACTGTTGATTTGTTTCTATTGTGAAGCTAGAAAGTGGTTATTCAAAAATGAACTTTCAGACTAAAGCTATACCAAATTATGCACAAAGAGCGGTCTTATCGCTAAAAAGCGATTTCTTCCAGAGAATCCCAGGATGGGATAGGGTAGGTTCATCAGCAGAGCAGGACCCACACAATAGCTATCTGACCTGATGTTGAGTGAAGATGTGATCTAGGATGGAGCAATCTTATTTAATAAGACCACTCCTTTCTATGTATTGGGGAACATAGACTCCGGGATATTGGTCCACTCGACAGTGGTGCGCAAAGGAAAGGTGGAGGCAAAATGTTTAATTCTAACGATTCTAACCAATGGTATGTCCACCATGTAACGATGGCGCAAACCGGTGTGTCTTATAGTTTGATGTGCAGTTCTCCAAAGTGTATCCCATAGAAAACGGGCAGACTTGCCTTGCGGCGATGCAAGGCCTTGAAGCCGTGCATTAAGAAGACTATCATCGCCAATCAGCCTTTTGGCCGTATTCATGACCTTTGACCTCTACCACTAGACTTGCTGCTGCAAGATAATTCACATAAATGTTATTGAACATGTTGTGTCAATTTGAAATGACACTCCTGTCAGAATCTTGTTCTAATATGGCAAATGGCTGCCAAAGTAAACAAATCTTGTACAATAATGTAAAACTTAAAAATCATTGCGAAACCCTTAGCATATAGAAACCAAAAATGAAAAGTTGTAATTTACAGTATGCATGTCTTAAAAAAATATAATTTAAATTGTATTTAACATACCTTTTTTGTTTTCACAGATTTGAGAGGGTCCTCGGTTTGTGCGCAGACATCTTAAAGCGAAATATTGCACAATATAACAGTTTTGTATCACTTTCTGTTTAACGAAACATTCAAAAGTATTATTAAGACTTCATTCATTATCATCCCTTGGGTACTGTTGAAGTTACCATGACACTAAGTTATTTTGCGAATGTGAACATGCAAAAGAAAGAAATTCTGTAAGTTATATTGAGAATTTATTTTTCAAACTTTTAAAAACAATAATTTTAATGTATCCTACTATTATATTTTAACAACAATAATCATAGATGTAAAGCCCGCTCAAGTGTCACTTATGTCATAGTAAAAGGGCTGTCAATTTGTCTGCGCATGCACACCACTACAAATAAGAAAAAATAGCGTCTATGAAATGGCAAACTAAACAGTTGATATTTCTCATCTCTATGGCACCCTTATTGTGGTACTAACAAACAGTTGAAGTACAACTATTCAATCATATGAGTGAGCAAGAGCATTTCTGTTCACCCACAAGGGTTCCACAGAGATGAAGAATATCAAATGCTTAGTTTTTGTCATTCGACTACATGATCCTAAAAAGTACTTTTGTGATCAAAAGTACTTTTTAAACTCTACCATCTTGAAAAATTTCATTATTTTGCTCTTCATAATTCATAAGCTAAATTTTATACGCTTTCGTTATGTCCAACGAAAGCCACTACGACTAGAGGTTCACACTAGTCAACTGTTCTCACCTGTGGCGGTGTGTGTGCGCAGGAACAATGCAGCCCTTATAATGTGGCTGTTAATCCATTATATTCCTGTTTCAATACAAATATGATCATAATATAATCAAAATGTATGAAAAAACGTATTAACTGCTTGTTGCTATCCACCGGTGGCTGTGGTCGGTAGCCCGTTTGCATCCAGCCTGAAACAAAATCTTTAAAAAGTGTAATATGTGGTTACATTAGCAAAATAACTCTGTCACAATTCTTACATAAAGTGCTTTGCTAAAAAAATTGTTTCATTTTGATATACATTGTTGTCAAGAAATATACATAATACAGCAAGTTTAAACAATAATAACATATCTGCATTTTCCATGTTTTAATTTTTCGCCTTTATTTTTTATGGTTCAGATACCTAAAGGTAATTACAAAATCCTTATGGTCGCTGTCTGGTTTCTGTTTCTGGGAATTAGCTAATTATCACGTACTGCTACGCCTAGAAATCTGAACTTTAACATGTTTATACAAATCACATGTGTATAAATATGATATAATGTAAACTTGACGAACATATTTTTTGTAATATTGAAGGGGTCTTTAATATTATTAAAAGGAAAAATAATTATATAAATCTCTATATGATTTTTTCAAAATATTTTTGTTTATCTTAAAAACAATAGTTTTTGGTCTAACTCTTGTAACAAATTAAAATTAACTTTCAAATATTTATGCATATTTTTTTTAGATAACCACATCGCTTGTCGCAGTCGCTTTTTATTACTTTAATTACACCAAATATATTAGGTTGGGGAAAAAGTTTCTTCGCATTTTATATAAAAAATTCAAAAGGTTTTTTTATAAAGTTTATTTACATTTGACTAAAGTATGTAGGTGCCATTTTGTTGGATAACTTTTTGCCATCTTGTAGGTAGGGACGTGATCTCATTGCTATAAAAATTTTGGGGCTTCTGATCAAAAAACTGCGACAAGTGGTTTTGGCAGTCCTCTCGTGATGTTAACCTGACACTGCCTAAGGAATTCTACAGAGACCGAAACAGGTGAAAATCTGAAGGTGCAAGGTCAGGACTATACGGTGGATGCATTAACACCGCCCAGCCAAACTCTCGTAATTTTTGCTGAGTGGCCAAAGATGTGTGAAGTCTAGCATTGTCATGGTGAAAAACCACACCCCTTCTGTTGATTAATTCCGGCCGCTTTCTCTCAACTTTTTGCTTTAATCTCATCAGTTGTTCGCAGTACAGTTCAGAATCGATGGTCCTGCCTGGCGGTAATAGCTCATAATGAACAATGCCCTTGCAATCCCACCATACACACAGCATCACCTTGTTGCGAGTTAACCCGGGTTTCGCCACACTCTGTGAAGCCTGACCGGTCTTTGACCACGATCTTTTTCGCACGTTCTTGTCGCACGTGATCTACTTTTCATCACCAGTTATCAGTTTCTTCAAAAATGGTTCGGTTTCATTACGTCGTAATAAAGAATCACAAATGAGTACACGGTTCATTAGGTTTCTTTCAGTGAGCTCATGAGGCACCCAAATATCGAGCTTTTTTGTGTACCCAGCTTTTTTCAAATGCGCCAAAACCGTTTTGTGGTCAATTCCCAGTTCTCCAGCTACATCGTAACTACTAATATGCCGATCTTGCTCCACTTTTTCAAAAATGGCATCAATTTTGTCCGAAACAGGGCGACCAGAGCGACGTGCATCTTTGATATCAAAATTTCCGGATTGAAAACGCTTAAACCAAATTTGCGCTACTCTCACAGATACTGCATTAGGTCCATAAACATCACAATTTTTTTTCGCGGCTTGTGTTGCATTTTTACCTTTTTTGTAGTAAAATTTTAAAATGTATAAAATTTCTTCATTAGATTCACTCATTTTAACAATAAGAAAAACAAATGAACATCACACATTTTCCTAATTTGAATTTGGAATTTCTTCTTTAAAATTAAAACTTTTTAATGATACCAAAATCAGCCAGATACACAAATGGTATAGCCAAAGAGATCTTATTACAAGTTCATACATACTATATGCGAAAAGACTTTTTCCCCAACCTATTAGATAATATATGTACGAGTAAAAAAATGTGTAAAATCTATAAATAAAAGTTATAAATTCAATAATGCAGTGGTAGAGCTTCAGCCATCTGACAACGGTGGCTGGGTATGTGAGATACTAGCTAAAATTTTACACAACAAGCTTTGTTTTCAAGTTTGGCTTGAATGGTTGAATTTTACACAAAAACCTTCCATACCCGATACCAACTCACACACAGCCACTTCTGTTCTTTCATTAAATGTTATGTTATAATGTCCTATTTATTTGGTTTATATAGTGCAGTTGTAGGCGAATAAGTTGACGATTAAATTATTAATTAAAGAATTAAAGCAATAAAATGTGTTAATTTTATTCTATAGCATAAGTATAGTTACGTGCGTAATCTCTGCCCGGCAGTAAACCAGGCCCCTAGCTCTGGCATTCTGTCGGAACCGTCGAACCTTGGCAAGCACGTCCGCCTGGAGTTCCCAGGGTGGATCTCCCGTCAAAAGTGGCGCCGCCGTCCATGAACACAGTACGATACCTCCGAATAGACCTCACCGCAAGGGTCCGCCGAGTTCTCCTCAGCAGAGTCCTGTTGTGGCGGTGAAGGGCGTGATTCCATACGGGTGCATCATACAGAGCCATACTCCAGAGGATACCGGAATATAGCCGCCGGGTCCCTCCACATTGAGGAGAAGTCTGGCGAGGGCGGGCGCCCGCGGTTGTAACCAACTTGGGAGCAAGCTGTTCAAAATATCTTTTGAACTGCCATTTCCCGTCGAGAACAAGCCCCAGATACCGCATCTGGGGCTTACGAGAAGGGAAACCCCTTGGACTGTCACACACAGGTCCGCAGGTGGATTCCGAAAACGCCTATGGAACGTGAGAGCCTCTGTTTTCGCGGGGGAGACCCTAAAGCCCAGCCTATTTAAATCCCTTGCGAAGCCATATATATAAATAAAACCGACTGACTTAAAGAGGTAGTTGCCAAGCCATAAACTACAAAAAAATATGTAAAATGAAATGACTTTTTGGCGGGTACTGAGAGATGTTGTGCTGTGCAGCTTTATTTTCTAAAAATGTGTAAAATTACTCTAAAATGGACAATAGTTGTAGGATATTGATAGTTTTTGAGTAGTAATTATGTGTTTTATAAAAAATATGAACTGTATAGTCAAATGTGGCTTTTCGAGTTGTCACAAGAACTCTGTTCAATAGCACCAGCTGATAACCTACAGTTCAGCTGTGCTACACATAGGCTTAAGAAAATGAAGAAACTACATTACAATCTAAAATCTGGCTTAAAAGCCTAGGTGCCAAGCCATAAACCTAAATAAAATATAAAATAGCATAACATCAGCTATCTATGGCTACGTTCCACCAGAGACACAACGACCCTGTTCACGACCGCGTTTTTCCCGTTCCACTTGCTTGCGGGCTATACAATCGTAAACCCAAGTGGAACGGTTATTCGACCCACCTCTTAGCATTGACGTTGTGATCGAAAATGATGACGTCATAAGTGACGTTTTCGCCACTTCACGGCTACGTTCCATCAGGGACTCACAATGACCGCGATTTTTCCCGTTCCACTTCCTTACTGGCATTGTAATCGTAAACCCAAGTGGAACGGCTATTCGACCCACCTCTTGACATGGGTCGTTGTGAGCGTTGTGTAATTGAAAATTATGAAGTCTTTGGTGACGTTTTCGCCACGACCACGGTCGCCTTGGCTAATGGAGCATTTTGAGCTACTTATGTAATGCCTTGCACAACGACCGCGATCGCCCCGTGGAATAGCGAACGGAGCATTTTGGTCATTCTGGAGCGTTGAAAGCTACTGGTAGAACACGCTGAAACAAGACACCATCCTGACACCTCCTGTCGTAATGAAGGCTGTATGGACTAAGTCCTTTGCCTGCCTTTTTGGTAAATTTGAAAAACAACATAAGTAATAACTGTCAATTTTTTTTGTTCAATGTTTTATAGGTTTCATTTCCTAAGTACTACTATTAATTCAAATTTATACGAGGAAATAGTGTAAGTAATATTTTGTATTTGTATTAAAAACAACATGGATGTTATCGAAACCATAAAAAAAGATAAAGCTTATGTTAAATGTAAATTGATTGTTAAAAACTGGGAAAGAGAATTTAAGTCAAAAAATTCGCGAATTCCCTCTAAATTTGATATTAAAGAAGCACCATCTAAAATAAAATATGCATACAAAAAGTATTTTCAACTAAAAAGCACAGCACTTGAAAATTCTTTGTCAATATGTGATATTGAGAATGACTTGGATGCTTTTCAAGACCCTGTTACTGAAATAGATAATACTCTGCTGGAAACTGACAGCCCTAATACAAAACAAATATTAGATTCTTTGCCTAGTGGTCAAGAACTTGAACAATTATTATCACAAGAAAACAAACAGCAAAATCTTAAAAATTCTCATACACTTACTGAAGATTTATCAAAAAAACTGTTTTCAAATAGAAAATTTTCTTTAAGAAATCCCAGAAAATTCTCATTGCCAAAGTCAGTTTGTGTTTCAGAAGACTCGATAATCAATGATAATACTCATAATTCAGAGCTAGCAGCTCTTAACTCGGAAAATGGTACTTATCCTATAACCTTTGATGATAATATTGATGGAGTAAACAAAAAAAGTGTCTCATTAACAGGATTTTTAGAATCTTCAAGGAATTGTCGATATTCTATCTCTAAACAAGAAAATTTAAGACAATTGGATATGTCATGGCTTAAGAGAGCTGCTGCTATTCCAACTGATAGCTTGGAGCTTAACGTCATGAATAATGATGCTCCTCATACTTTTGGTATTGGGAATATAAAACTTCCGATCAAAGATAAACCTTTAGAATATGTGGAAAACAGTGAATCAGATGGGGATGACATTAGTATTGCCAAATTGAAACCAGCTCTGAAGAAAAGAAAAATTAATAATACTATTCATCCTGAGTCTCAGAAGAGACATAATAAATCTAGTTCTGATAATGAAACATTACATGAAATTTCTATGAAAATTAATAAAAAGAAGCTAATTGTAAATATTAAAAATAAGAACAATGCACAGACCAGAAACATCAAAAAATTATTAAAAGAACAGCAACAACAACCACCAGATATTAAGGAATATGTACCCTTTAGTGTAGAAATTGATATTCACCCAAGGTATGGTGGAGTCAGCAATATTATAACAAAGAATGTTTCTACAAAGATAAATAACAATAGTAAAGAAGCAGAATCTGATGAACAAAAGTTGGAAAAGAAAATCAAATCAGGAACACTTAATGACAATTTTGTTAAAATTAATATTGAAAAGAAAGTGTTTGTAAGAGGGAAAAAGGGTGTTAATTATTCTAAATATAAAAAACAACAATGGAAAGACAAAAAAGCACTGCACTCTGCTATGGAGTTTCCAGAAGCTGGTAAAATATCCTGTTTTAAATGTGGACAACATGGACATATGGCCAGATACTGTACTTCACACAAAACAGACATACTTATACCATTAGAGAATATTACTGAAGATTACTTACCCAGTTTAGAAGATGTTAAAAAAATTGCAACTGAACAAATCTCTCCACTCAAAGATGAACCACTAAAACAACTATCCAGCTTTTATGAGTCTAGTCCAGTTCCTGATTCATTTATTACACTACTATCTCAAAATTCAAATGGTAGTTGTAATAATATTGAACCAATATATACAAATTATAAAGACAGCTTACATGCTGACATTCATGAAGATCTTAATAAATTTGGATATGAATCATTTAGACCTGGTCAAGAAGAAGCTATTAAAAGAATATTGTGTGGTATGTCAACCCTTCTTATCCTACCAACTGGTGGTGGGAAATCTCTATGCTATCAATTACCAGCTTACATTTACAGTAAATATAATAAATGCATAGCTTTAATAATATCCCCCCTGGTTTCTTTGATGGAAGACCAAGTTTTAAATGTACCTGACTTTTTAAAAGCAGGATGTCTTCATGCAAACCAATCACAAACTCAGAGAAGTAAAATAATAGATTGTCTGAAAAATAATGAACTAAATATTCTTTTAATATCACCCGAAGCTCTCATTTCTGGTGACACAAGTAATGGCTTCTCAGGATTATTTAAAGCATTACCACCAGTTGCTTTTGCCTGCATAGATGAAGCTCATTGTGTTTCTCAATGGAGTCATAATTTTAGACCAAGCTATTTAATGATTAGTCGTGTGTTACGGGAGAAATTGAAAGTAAAATGTATCCTTGGACTTACTGCTACAGCAAGCCAAGCTACTATTAAAAGTGTAATAAATCATTTAAATATTCCTGATGGTATAAATGGTGTGATAACTAATCCTACTTTACCAGATAATCTTTATTTGTCAGCTTCATTTGAAAAAGATAAAGATAAAAGTTTAGTATCATTTCTAACTTCAGAACGGATCAAATCATTCAATTCTATTATTGTGTATTGTATAAGAAGGGATGAATGTGAAAGAGTTGCTGCTATTTTACGGTCATGTCTTCAGGAAAGTGTGAAAATGAGTATGGAAACAAAAACAAAAAAAAGGAAAAGAATGTCTTATGTTGCTGAAGCTTATCATGCAGGTATGTCTGCATCACAGAGGAAAAAAATCCAAAAACATTTCATGGATGGGTCTTTGAGAATAATTGTTGCAACTGTTGCATTTGGGATGGGGATAAATAAATCCGACATAAGATGTATTATACATTATAATATGCCCAGTAGTTTTGAATCTTATGTCCAAGAAGTTGGGAGAGCTGGTCGTGATGGGAAATTGGCAGTCTGTCATGTGTTTATGAATAACAGTAATCAAGATAAAAATGAACTGCTGAAACATATACATGCTAATTCTATTGACAGACCCATTATTAGAAAATTGCTGCAAAAAGTCTTCATTCCTTGTGAATGTGAAACATATCAAAATATATCATGTTGCAAAGGCCATGAAGTTGGTATTCCTATTGATACTACAGTGGAGGAGTTGGATGTACCTTCGGAAAACATTGCAACATTACTGTGTTATGTAGAGCTTCATCAAAATCATTATTTAAAATTATTGAATAATGTTTATATAATGTGTAAGATTTCATCATATGGTGGACCTCAAAAAATATTTCAAGCAGCTAAATCCTGCCGTCCTCTTGCAATGGCTATTTTACTACTTAGCAAAATTGATCCTGATGTAAATAACAAAAGTATTATTGAATTTGATGTTATTGAAGTTGCCTCTGCCATTGGTTGTGAAAGTGGAGTAGTAAAGTATCAGTTAAAGAATTTGGAATGGCATATGGATAGTGGCAGCTCAAGAAGATCACATCTAAAAGTAGAATTTAATACTCTTGGATTTAGGATAAGAGCAAGAGGAGACTTAACTCCATTAGAACTTGATAGCATTTTGGATGACCTGCATAAATCAGTAATTCTACAGGAAAAAACTAGACTGTACCAATTAGAAGAATGTGGTAAGGCCTTTATGAAACTCAGTAATGATTCTACAGAAAAATCTGAGGATGACTGTGAAATTATATTAAATGCAAAATCGAATGAACTGAAAGCTGTTATAAGAAGTTATTTCAGTAGAGATCATACAATAACTAACAATATCACATTTGAAAAGAGACCATTAAATATAGAAAATATTGCATCTGATGTGCGATCCCTTGTTAGTTCTTACAAAGACTGTAGTTTTAATGGACGTAGTATTGCGAGAATATTTCAAGGCATTTCCTCTCCAAACTTCCCAGCCATAGTTTGGGGAAGAACTAAATACTGGCGTTCCCATATTCATGAAGACTTTAACGGTTTGATTAAAGTAGCAACACAACAAATTATGCAAATGAAATGAGTTGTATACTTATAGACTAATGTCTGTCATATTATTATATTATCACATGCCTTTTTGATACAGTGAAATAAATGAAGTTGTGTTGTGACCTCAGACTAGTTTTAATTTCATATTGTACCTATTTGAATCTTAAAAATATTGTCAGTGCCTAAAATGAAATTCTTTTATTGCGAAGCTGGCAAACAGGCACACACCTATAGGCGACGATAATTACTTTCGATCAACCCTAGATGTTTGCAACCAGGGGCGAAGCCAACGCTTTGTCGGCCTTTAAGATGGTATGGGGGATGAGATAGAGGGATCAGACAGGAGGAATGGGATTAGAATGGCGGATGGGATAGAGAAAATTAGATAAGGGGAGGGGGAAATGGGCCATCGGAACTCTCATTCATTGAAACAGGATTAGCTCAAGGCCAATCGTTTAACGCCTATATTCTGCGAGAGCGTGGTATCACGCCGATTGAGCCGCTCCAGGAAGTTATAATCAAGATAACGACTCCAGTCTGGCTCTACCACTTACCATACCACGTTTATTTCACTGCCTTTGATATGAATGAACTGATTCTTATAATTTGTAAAAAGTATAGTTTAAAAAACAAAAAGTCTGATGGCAAACCGAACGAGTCCTATTTATATCTTGTTTTTTCTTACAAAATAAATTTTTGGATACGATTCTAGTTAAATTGTCTTTAGGTGATTAATGATGAATATATAAAATATTTTCCACTGTAATATCTAAATTAAGATGTGGCTTAAGTTGTCTTGAGACATTTAAACATCATTAAATAGTGTAATTCGTTTCAAATATCCCGTTTGTAATGTACGAAAATGATCTTCTAATGAAAAACAATTTATACGTTGCTTATCTTAGTTCTCATACATGTTATATCTCAATGTTCTCATACTTAGATCATATAAACGTCTAGATAGCGCATCAATAGCACAACAACGACCCAAGAAAAGTGCACTCGCTCCCCACGCTTTTTAGTGTCGTGTCGGCTACTTTACAGGTTAGAGCTCTTGCAAAAAAAAAAAAAAAATGTCCTGCGCTATTAAAATGTGTTCAGACTATTTAAAAAGAGGAAAGGATAAGGATAAGATGTCATATCATCGGAACACTTAACACACTTTTCTCATGATTTCTTTGTAAAAACATGAAATTTAATTTCGATGTTTCAAAGATTATTGAGTTGATTGATGTTGTCAGGTGAGAAGTGTGACTTATTCCCAAAATTTGGGGAATTTTGTTACGATTTTTTAAAAAAATATGAATTATGAAAAAATCTATAGAAAACAGACATATAATGTTTGTGTGTCCGGTTTTCATAAACTAGTTTATATTACGCTTTCGATTTCCTACCGATCTAATTGTGGCAAATCGTTGGATAAAAGTAATCCGGGAATCGCAAGATGACCACCACTGGAATCCAAACTAAAGCTCGATAATGTCTTACAATCATTTTGAAGAAAAATAAATTTGTAAATCGGAAAAAGGTTTTAGTAGAATTAAAAAAGGAGCTGTGTCCAGGAAGGTATGTATTGAAATAGCAATATTAATTCAATTATAAGATTAATAGTAATAATGATTCAATCATTTCAATAATATTTTCTTCTTATTAGTTTTGGAAATGAACCGAATTTATTTTAATACTGCCATATGTATGTACTTACGGTAACGGAAATAAACTAATATACTTTTTAAAACAGAAAACACAGGATAATATACACATGGGATATTTGTAGTATCATGCAAGCAAAGTTGAAATAACCAATTACATATTGTTGCAGTGCCTGTTTTTGCTGGATTGGAAATTTACAACAAATGAACAAGGAGTACGTTTTCGATGCTATACAATTTTAGTTACTTTTTACTGTTTAGTTTCTTCTAAAGCAAGTTTAGTTATCGCTAAAAAAAAAGGTGCAGGAAACAAATTTTAGTTTATAAAATAATCAAACCGAACTAGTTTGAATAAAAACTTTTGGATATGAATATTTTTATGTTAATAATAGTTATTTTCAAGTGGTTTAGTTGCTCTTAAGTCCCTGCACTAAACTATTCCGTGTACCTACCCCGCAGTTCCTACTACTGATATAAATTTGGATTACACATAACACACCCAGTATGAACCCTTCGAATCGTTCCAAGTCCACTATTACAAATGACTTCACTGATTTTTAGCGCAGGAGAATCTTTGGGGCATAACTAGTGGTCTAATAACCTTCGAGAACATGTTGTGTAACACAAAAATATTTTGCCGTTATGAATAATTCTTTTAGAATTATTACATTAGTATTGGTAATTAACAGACTTATAAATATTTACTAATATCTGTACAGACATTTTTTTGCGAATTAAAATTACTACATATACTAAAATGTGTTATGAATTCATTTGTACTTGTATTTTTTATTGTTCCTTCCAAGCAAGACACTCTACTTTTGTTGCTAATACTTTAATTAATAAAAAACTAAAACCTCTGAGTAATAAAACTACGTTTCAACGGTTTTAAGCGCGGTATTTTATTTTTATTATTCCGACGTTTCGGCCACTTTCCAGTGGCCGTGATCACGAAAGACAAAGATGTCAAGTGTCAACGAGTATTGTTAAAGTTTTATTTAGCCTACCGCCAACTTGTTCATTTTAGTTATTTAGTTTTAATTTTGTTTATGGTTATTATTTGCTCTATGGGAGCCTAATCTAATTTAACCTCTGAGTAATATTAAATTATAAGACATAAAGCGATTATCTCTCAGTATGGAGAACCTCCGGCTGCGAACCGAGCTGAACTTCTTGCGGGAAGAGATCGCCTCCTACCGCAGGGAGTCCGAAGAGATCGTAAAGCATCCAAAGCTAAAGAGGTGGAGCAGGCGAAGGCCGCCCTCCCCGAGTCGTTCGACAGTGAGGAGCTGAAACGCTCCATCATTGAGTCGGTTGGGGACCTCATAAATACCCGGTTCGCTGGGATAGAGGATCGCCTTCGTCCGCCATTAGCGTCGGACAAGAAAAAGACGGTATCGTCGCCGGCGCCGACGCGCTTGACTAAGAGGAATGCCGACCCCCATTGGGACCCTGAGGACTTACTTCCACTGGTCCCGATGAAGGTGGTGCAAACTCTTATCACACCCGAGGTCGTGCCTCTTCCTCCACCAGTGCCCCCAAAAAAGAAGAAGCGTGGAGGATTAAGCATAGAAGGAAGACGCCTATAGAGGCCTCTTCTATTCTTGCTCCCGGGCCCGCGGTTTTGGCCGACGCCTGGACCCGTAGCGTCAACCGCGTCATCTCCCGCGGTTGTGGCTACCGCACCCATCCTTATGGAGGATGACGCGTGGATCACGGTCGTGCAGGGAGAAAAGGGGAAGGGAGCGGCTGCGCCCCAACCCGCGCCGCATAATACGGCTCCGTTAGCGGGACAGAGAAGTACGGCCAGACCACAGCAGGCCAAAAAGCCAGCTGTGGTCTTCGAAGAGCCGAAAACAACAGCAGTTACATTGAAACTGCTGCCTGAGGCTCAAAAAAGCGGTGTCGCCTACCGTGAGGTCTTTCGAAAGGCCAAAGCGGTGGTGGACATCGTCCTGCTAGGCCTACGAGGTGGTCTAAAGGTCAATCGGACCGCCCGGTTCTGTAGCTTCTTCCAGGGGCTAGGGGCGAAGCTAAGGCGGACCGCCTGACTGAGAACCTTTGAGGGATTCTCGTTGGGATCGCTGAAGCCCATCCGGTCGGTGAAGAGGGCGGAGCTCTATATCTCCGACCTCGATGACTCAGTGACCCCAGAAATTTTGCGTAACGCGATCGCTCGTGCGGGCAATTGCTCGCGCGAAAAAATCAAAGTCACGCGAAAATGGACCGGGCCTGAGGGTATGGTTTGTACCGCGACAGTACATTTGAAGCGATGAGGCTGGTGAGGCGGTGAGCGTCATTCCGTCATTTGTCCTGTACAAAACTTCTAGTTCGGAAATGTTCGTTGAGAATCGGATGTGATCGGCCTCGGTCACCTCATTTCACTAGCAGTCGTACATGTCATGTTGTCCCTCTTTGTCATGTGAATATCCGTAGTAGCGTCACTGTACTGTTATCTTCGTTCCGTCCTTCCTCTTACATTTGACGCGTGAGTAGTAGCGGGAATAAAAATTTGAAGTAGTACAGATTTAAATTTTGAGCCGTATCAGTACAAATCTATTTTGTACGGGACAAATGTACTACCTCATACGTGTACTACTCATCACTAGGATCTAGTGACTTTCGCCACATTGCTGGGTCGAGTACTCGTCGAAGTGTTTATTTGCACCGAGTATTCGTACACTGTCTCGAAACTGTACTCGTTACGTGTAATCAAGCCTTAATGAGTACAGTGGCGAGACAGTCAACACGTGTTGATGGTAAAGGAAAATATCGTGATGACACCTGCACATCGAGGTAACCGATGTGTGAAACCCGCCAATCTGCCTTATTCAAGTGTGGCTGGTATACTGTCCGTTCCGAAACTAAGACATTGATTTTTTAATAAATACTTTATATTTTCAAGTAATGTATACTATCTATATTATAAAATTTTCTAGGCGGTGGTTAGTATACATAAAAATTGGCTGATTGCGATATAATATGATTTTTAATAGAACGATAGCTTACTTTCTTTCTTTTAATTCTGTGGTACACAATATCCTGTAAATCCAAGATTTTTCTGAGAAACGATCACGGCTAAAAATGTCGTGAAAATTGGCTGAGTTACTCTTATTATGGCTTAGCTTGGTATAATACGTAACAATTTGCATATCAGACTAATCCGACACTTCATATTTCCCGGGATTTCCTAACTTCGAAAACACGTGATTTTACAACCTACTTGATCTAATAGTTTCAATATTTATTAGACATCTTTAGTAGAACAGATGTAGTTATATATTGCCTTTATTAACATTATTTATCTAGTTTTTAGGGGAATCTTCGGGATTCATCTAATTTCATATTAAAAAATCCGTTGCCCCGTTATATATACATAATGATAATGTATGTCCTGAAAGACCACGAGCCATAAAAATGGACCGTACTTTTGGGAAGGCCAACACGTAGAGGCCCCTTGACTTAATGTAAATGTCAATGTGTGACGCTGACCGGCGATTATTTCTGTCTACACCATGTAAAATGGACCCAAACACTAGCCGTGGTCAGTGTTGGACTATTGTAGGAAAAGAACAAAAAGTACGGTTCGGGGAAAATATGGAAAAAATGGGCAGACGGTGACTCGCCACTCCCTGCATGGGCCCCAAAAAATCCTGTACAAGATATTTGAGAGGCAACATAGGTGTGAGTGGCTAAGGGGTGTGGAGAGGTGGACTGCATGCAGGTTTACCGAAGCTACTTCCGACGTTAGACCATTTAAGACTTCCACCCCTGGAGCTTGAGTCTTAGCTAGTGATCTCCACTCCGTGCCGGCTAGCTAAGACAAACACGAAGGCGGTGGCCCTGCTTTGGCCACCTAGAGTCCGGTACCAGGTCTCGCTACTCACCTAACGCTTAGCCACAAACCCCCCTGCGGGTTATAAATATATACATACGCAATTATTATTGTCTTTACAAATAAATAAATATTTCTATTTTAAATAAAGATGTAAATTAATACAATAAATAACAATTTTATTATCATAACAAAATCCTTCACATGTTTTGCTTATTTTATTACAAATAATGCTCTTTGTCATACTCTATCTAATCGTCCAGTTACAGGATTAATTTTTCCAATGGTACCTTTGGGATCGGGTGTTAAAGAACTCCATTCTGTGCTTTCACAATAATCAAATTTTTGATTACCACATTTCATAATATCATTCGAAATGTTACTAAAACTTATACATGAACCTAATACATTAAAAAAGTCTATACTAAGAGTATCAATCCACTCTTTTAAATCATCGCTTATTCTCTTCACATTAGAATGCGCGATCTTTTGCAATAATGCACTGTCAATCTGATCAGGCATAATGTGAACAGATTTCAAGTGAGAAAAGTTCTTGTAGGAATTTTGTGATCCACTATGAATAATGTTAACTTCTTGATGGGAGATCTCCTTTCCAGAAAAATATTCAAGAGGGGTAATTAAAAATCTAGTCAATGCTAATAAACCATCTCCATCAAATAAACCTACTTTCCAAGTACCTGGCAACAGAGGTGGTCTTAAATTTGGCTTTATAAAATTTGTTAAATTATTTTCCTCTATGTGAATGCTGTTCACATCAGCTATAATGCCCGCTGGATCTAGCCACAAAACGGACAAGTTATCACTTTTTACATCAGTATTAGGAGCAAACTGGTACAATAAAACTGGATCTGATAGAGGACCTAATATATTTGCCATATTTCTAAAAAGAGTTTCTTTTTGATCATAGTCAGAGCTTACTTTAAAAGATTTAATACTGTTTAAGTATTTGCTTTTTAAATTGAACTCTAAATGTTTTTTTGGTTTATACCATGTTTCCATACTAATCGATATATCATTTTGTAAAACAGCTTTATATAATATTAAATTGCCTTTGTATGTATCTTCATGACTGTATGAGTTTATTTCTAGTATTTCTCCTGAAGATACAATGCAGTTTTCCACTCCTAAAATTTTTGCATTATGACGAAGGATACTCATAGCATGTGTTAAAATAACATCATCTGTACTAGCAGTCAAGTCATCAGCGTGGTAAATACTTTGCCAATATGATTCAATGTTTGGTAGAATATGGTGGTCTTTAAATCCTATATATTTTTCTACCCTATTTATGATTTCTTGATTTACAATAGGTTCAAATTTTCGTGCAAAAAATAATTGTCTGTCTTGTGTGTTCTGTATTCGGGGCCAGTCTTCAGTTCTAAAGTCATTGGGTGAGCAGCCACACCAGTCCACAACATGTTTATATTGGCATTTGCAGCCTAGTTTCCTTTTCCAATTTGTTACATGCAGGTTATTGTCAACATATGTTTTACAAAAGCGTGAGTTTCTTAAAACTGTATGGAAAAATGATTCTGCTGGTAGCAGAGTATGCTGAAAAATTATATCTAAGCCAGCCAATAATTCATCATGTTTGCCAACCACATATGAAACAAAATCTGGTGACAAGGCTATCCAATCACTTCCTCCATCTATTATTATTCCAGTGGGTAATTTGCGCTCTCCTACACGCCACATGTGGGTATCACATTCAATAAAAGTTTTGTCTAAACCTTGCTTTTTGATAAATCTTTGAACTTCCCGTCCATGAGATTTAACAAAGTTGAGTCCTTTATTGTCTGAAAGAAAATTTTCTAAACTTTCTAAAGATTTAATAGGAAAGTCGCTTTCACTTAAATTTATTACAAAATCCCAATTCCAGCCCAATTCAATAAATTCTTTCATTGACGTGAGTAACATTTTAAGTAATGATGCACCACCCCAAATAGTTGCAAATCTTTTTGTGGCGAGTTTGATATTTGGAATTGTTTTTTCTAAATTTGAAAGTTTTCTGTGCAGATAGTCTTGCCTCTGCAAATAAAACAGTTGGTTAAGCTTATTCACGCATTATAATATATATGCTTAGAAACAGTAAATGAATTGTTGTTTTTCTTTCTCTAATGTTTTATGTTATGTATTACCCATAGACAAATATTATCCACATAGGTATAAATATAAAATTAATTTGTTTTAATGTTTGTATAATCATGTATTTTGCTTTACTACCTTAGATATAAACCGGGTTTCATAAGTTCCAGAATTTTTTATTATGCTTACCTTATCCACGTGTATATAGAAATAATGATTACTTCTATAAAGGACATTTATTAACCTATGTACTTGACGCAAAGCTCGGCCATTCAATGTCAGGAGAAAAACAATTTTCACAGATTCTTTACTATTAATGATTGAATCTGGGGTTCTTGGGACAAATTCTGAAAACCAATAAATTGAATTGTTATTAACTTCTACAATATGAGAGTTATTATACAGATATGTGACAAAATATATATGGGTTTTACAAAATAAAGTTATTGAAGACAATTTTATACAACTATACAATTTACTTGGACACTACAATCAAAAGATTATTAAAAGCAATGTATAATAATTAATCGAAATTCTTTCATCTCTTTACAATTTTATAAGATAAGGAGGAGGAATTTCACAATTTCAATTACTTTTGCCTAATGATGTCTAGTAGACTCCTTGAGGTATAACATGTCTAGAGAGTGCATTGCTAACAAACAACACCGCGAAAGAAGGCATAGAAAACGCGAAGCGTTGCTATATTCACTTTCCAAAAACTATCGATGTGTGCGTGTTTTGGGGGTATCAGCTAAAAAATAACACCCTACTTTTTGTAATTAAATATTTTTTATGTTAGTGAAAAGTTTAAATGATCATTATGATTTAATCGCTTTATCTATTATAATTTTAATATTAACCAGATGTTTTAAAGTTTTTCTTAATAATTCAAAGTATTACCAACAAAAGTTGTATCTTGGAACAAGCCATAGAAAATAAACTACATGCAGAAATAAGTTAGTATATGTACTAGTCATTTTAATTTATATCAAAATGTCTGTACAGATTTTAGTATTTATAAGTCTGTATACCAAACTAATGTAATAAATCTAAAAAACTATTTGTAATGGAAATTTATTTTTGTTACACAACAAGTTGACAAAGGTTATTAGACTAGTTATGCCCCAAAGATTATCCCAAGCTAAAAGTCAGTTAAATCAGTTGTAATAATGGACTTCGAACGATTCGATAGGTTCATACTGGATACGGGCGTTATGTGTAATCCAAATAAAAAAAATAAAAAAATGTGTGTGTGTGCTGTTCACACGCAGTAGAAGTGAATCAAAGTGTGACAAGGGGTGTGAGGGATTCTAAAGTTCATGACGTCACATTTCATATATTATATCGTTATAATATATTTAAGCTTTAAAACACGAAATTCGATTAACGCAAAACTGCAAAAGGAATAAAGAAAGAAAAAGACTATTTGAAGAAAATGGCGACAATAATTACATATAATATAAATATATATATAACAGCCCATAAATGTCCCACTGGTGGGCTCGGGCCTCTTACTATATGGGGGGACACAACACACAGTGTACCCGTCACGCTTGTCCAAGGCGGCTTGGCAGGTTCGACACATCGGTTATCTCGATGTGCAGGTTGCATCACGATGTTTTCCTTCACCGTTGTTAGCATGTGGTAATTGTAACAATACATACAAGAACAATATAGTTACATGTTTATATATTATTATTATATACATATCATATTTTCCAAAACATTTCCAACTCTACATAATAATACATTCTTTTTATGGCCGTTTTGTGCAATTCATGCATTATCTAGACGTTTGTATGATATAACAGTAGACTAATCTGTGCGCAGAAGGTTTGCCGATAACCTCATAATATCACGCGTCGATGGTCAGTAGGGTTGACAAAAAACGTTTACATAAATAGTTGTTGCAATAAATTTATTATTTTAATTATTATTGTATATACTTTACATAAAACGAATAAAAAATAGTCTCAGTCGAATTTGCCCACCAGTTTCTTCCTATGGGTATCAAAAAGGCGACTAAGAGAAAAAATCTTATATATAAAAATCAATTGCTGTTCGTTAGTCTCGCTAAAACTCGAGAACGGCTGGACTGATTTGGCTAATTGTGGCTTTGAATTATTTGTGGAAGTCCAGGGAAGGTTTAAAAGGTGAGTAAATATGAAAAAAATTGATTCTGAGACGGTACGAAGTTTGCCGGATCACCTAGTAGTAAATAAAAAACAATTTTGTTATTTACGTAGATTATATATTAATATTTAATGAATGAATGAAACTAAGGCCTAAAATAATAGTTTAATCATTAAAGTCCATTATATCAGACATAACTGAATCACTTTCTGTGTCTGTTTCTAGTTTAGTGGAGTCGCTATCACTGTTTTGACCTACAGAAATAATAAGCTCTTTTTCATATATTTCTCACAACCTGTCTTCTTCCCAATATTTTTGATGCAAGCCATCCACGTGGTTGGCTTCCTTTTTCTAGTCGCTTGGCGTGAATACTTTTTATAGCATTTTGGGTTAAGCTTAATATATCCCTTTCGGTCTGAGTTACATTTTTATCTGTGATGCGCTGCTGCTTTAATTCCACAAGTACCCTATCGGGTTTAAGTCACAGTGATACAGTGGTAATTGAAGCACTTTGTGACCATGTCTTTTAATAATTCGTCAACCAAATATTTTTTAGGTGGCAATAACATTTTGATGATATGGTATAATCCTCTTTTGGTAATTTTTTCTTCATATGTGACATTTTGGTCACATAACCAATTCTGCATGTCTTCTTTATCTTTTGTCTGATGCGAAAGTCTGTCGTTTTTCTATTTGCTTGCTATGATATGGAGCATTATCAATAACTACTATACCTTTTCATTTAACCATTTTACAAAATTATTGGTAGTCACCTGTGGAACTCTTACATTTGTAAACTAGTTCTGTGTGTTCTATGAAGCCATTCTCATTCCCAATGTGAACAGTAATCCAGCTTTGGCCCATATTAAAATTCTTTTTTTACATTAGCATCTAAAGAATTTTGCCAGCATTTAGCGACGGTGTAATGGCTGTGAATCCAGGTGTCAACAAGATATGTAACAGGTTTCTTATCAGCACCAAGTTCGTCATTTTCTTTCAACCGGTGTAAATATCTTGCTCTCCAGGCTGCTATATCCGGTTTCTGTACAAGAAAGTCTCTAATATTTTTTCATTTTTTGAATTTGTTGCCTAGCTTTTCTTTTACTATTTTTCTTAATTAAGTTTTTTGTCTGGGAAAGTTCAATTCTGTTTTTGCAATGTTTAATATCTTTCTGAGTTGACATTTCTTTTATTCACTATATAGAAACTCTCAATTATATTTCTCAGAGCACATGACAATATCGCCTATTTCAAGCTTCTTGTGTATCAGCCAATGTGCCTGGTGTAGGTTTAGTGCTTCTTAGCTTCATTCTTAAAGTTTCGAAGGGTTCAAATACTCACACCTGTGGCCTCACTAGCGGGATCTAACACACACACAATGGGTATAATAGGTGACCCTTTTTGTTTTTCTTTCTCGAAAAACATAAGAATTTTTTAAATAGTATCACTTCCCCACCACAATAGGCTTTCCCTTTACTCATTTTGATAAGAAAATAACAAAAGGAAAACAAAAAATTCAAGTTAAACTTAACAAAACAACAATGAATTAATTCGGAGCAAAAGCAAAACATTACACATGCATATCAGTTGCGTTGTTAGTGGTACTGACCAGACGAGTATGTGACCCAGTCAGTGGAGATGGGAGGGGTAGTCAATCAGCAAACCTTCTGTGTGTGGCTTATAATGTCAATTATATATTAATTAATAAAGTTAACACTTACTAGCTAATCCAGTCTCAAACACATTCATAGTGAAATATCCACCACAAATCTTTGTTGAGTCTCCAGGACACTTCATGTCACATGAACTGTTTGGGACCTTTGATGAAGCTGGTGGTGCATCTTCACCACAGAAACATTCTGTCCTGAAACAATCCAGACAGTTTGAAATTTATTTCAATATATCTTATTGTCTAAGTACATTATAGCCCTATATTATTTTGTGGATGCGGTATAGATATGAAACACTTTTATTTATTATTGGAGATATAAAGTGAATTTAGGGTGGTTATAAAAAAAAATCACAAACTGCCTTAGCCTTCTAACCTATATTAAAAAAGTTCCATTCTATTCATAATAAATAAAAGATGTTCCATAAAATAAATTTATCAAGTACTGAAATATCTTATTGGCATAAAATGTGCTGTTATACACTTAACAAAATTTTACAGATGAATTCAATTATTAAAAATAAAATAGATTGATCCACTTCACAGGACCTTACATATACATAATAACCCTAATGGGGCATCTTATTAATATTATTATGTATTACTTCTACATCATAATGATTAAGTAATTGAGTGTTTAATGTAAAAGCTTGTTATTTTCTTCTAAAAACTTGTTCCCAATAAGAGTCAGTAGGTACATTCATTTTATATTAAAACTCATAAACTGTAATTACAAACAATTTATTGGGAGCAAACTTTTTCTTACACCTAGTCTTTTCTTTCTCTTCTTACTCTCTTGATAGCATATTTCTATCTCTATTAACACCTAAATTAATAAAATAATAATAATATTACTTTAAGAAAAATAAATTATTTAACTTCAATATACAGGAGGTGAATTTTTCAAGTGGAGCTTCATGGCCAAAGAAGCAGTGTTCAATTTCTTAAGACCTCTTTTTTTACAAGACATGTGTATAGAATATTGAGAACATGAAATTGAACTGGCAATTTAAAATTTAAAGCAATAGCAATAATTTTGAACAACTGATTATTATTAACATTATATTAATACAAGGAAAAAATAATATGTTGTTTAAAATGAGCCCTTTCTTTCAATTTCCTGTTTGATACTCTTTCAATAAAATTGATCCTTAGCACATGTGTACTATCGTACATGTATTATCCGTGCAGGAACCGAGAAAGAATACAATTTCCTGCGGTCGAGCAGCCTGTTGTAAGAGGCTACAAAACAACCCTCAGCCAGGTGGTAGGGCATTTGCCCAACTGGATGGCTACCACCCCTGGTCTAAAGTATGCCATCATAACAACCTTGAGTTGTGTTCCGGCATTAGTGACCAGTTTCCAGTCTCCCTTAACCCTTAGTAGCCTGATTTACGAAAGTGATATTTTTTAAATATTACTGTGTTTGCTTGAGGGTCTAAATGAAGGGAAAAATAGCTAAAAAAATCACAATATTTATTTTACATATTTATTTAGAAAAATAAAACAGGTATCAATTTTGATACTTCAGGCATTAAGGCCATAAAGAAATCAGATATACCTATGCATGAAATAATGTGAAACATTGGTTGTTTTTATTATCGCATAACGACACTACACTTTTTACAAAACCAAGAGGTAAGTTTCCTACAATTATTAAATTTACACTTATTTTTAGAATCCATAAATATTTTTTTCATTACCAATACAATCGCACGCACGTCAGTAGAGGGTAGTACTTGTACACCTGTCCGGGGTCTTTTAGAAGGTACTGTAGTATCTTGTCGACTGTTGGTACTAAGTTTTCCCCTTTTATTTTTCGAGTGACTTTGATATCTACATAAAGTATCGGCAAGATCAGTTCTAAAATCTGCTAACTTCATAATATTCTTCTGAAGTTTTCCTTTCATTATATTCTTTTATGACCCGAGGACATGATACTTGAACATTGGCCTTTAGTTTTTTTTCATAGCGGGTTATAGTATCCGCTGGTTCAGCGCCAACATACGTGGAAAGTAATGGTACTTGTTTGTTGTCTTTCAAACTTGTGGCCGACAATTCTTGGCCTTCGTGAGAGGCCACATTTTTGTGATATGTTCCTCTGGGTACGTTAGACTTCATAATTTCCCGTTTCTCTGGCAACTTGCACGACGTTCCAAGCCTGTTTCTCTGTACTATTCCAAGACAATAAATACCTTCGTTGGTCAAGTAATGTAGCAGAGGAATATTCGTATAAAAATTGTCAAAATAAGTTATATGATTGACGTGCCTTGGTACTGGTCGTAACAATCGAATAACTGTATTCGATACAGCTCCGAGTTCTGGTTCGCCAGGTAAACGGTCTATGTCCTTAGCTTTTTGGATTGGACTATGTCCATATTCTTTACTCTCCACACTGAGTTTCTAGAGTTGAAGGGTGCAGTTTGCAGGTTGTTCTGGCTGCTGGTTGTAGGAGTTGGGCTTCGTTCAACAGTCTCTAAATTATGTTGCATGTCGGTATCTACGTTTGCTGCAGGCGGATCTGCATCCATGTCTGGGTCAGTAGGAAAATTACCTACATCCTCTTCATCTTCTAGCTTCATCAGACGATCTCTTTGGCTCGAATAATAGTCTATGTCATCTTCATTATCGGTGGAATCGTCTTCCGAAATTTCACCATTTTCTCACCGCTTCAATATGCTCTCAATCTCTTTTTGTCGCATTTTTGATAAATTTCTAGAATAAAATAAAAATAAAAGTAATCCTAACACCAAGCCATGCAGAAAAATAATGAAACGGAAGTTCAAAAAGTTTTATAGCTAAAGAATTAGTAGGTAGGCTTTATGTAGGGCGGAATGCCTGAAGTATCAAAATTGATACTCACAAAAATAGCACTAGTTTCTTCAAGTAAAACATGCACTCGAAAAAAATAATTATATCTTAGCGAAAATAATATATTCACTTACCTCAAAAGTATTTATATTCTTCAGAAAAAGAAAATATATCAAATTTGTATTCAACAAAACTTTTAGTAAAATGTGTTTACTTGTTCACTTTGCCGCGCAAGTAATATGTCATAGATAAAATAAAACAATAATGACATTTGATTTTTTTTTAATTTCGTTGGAAAGAATATTATACAACAATAAAATACGTACAGCCAACCTATAAAAAAAACTAATAGTAATGTGAACATTCGGTTTAAAAGATTGGTATCAAAATTGAAACTCTAGGCTATTAAGGGTTAAAAGAGCAGCAGCACAATTATAGCACCTTTGGTGTTGCAAATGTCCATAGGCAATGGTAACCGCTTTCCATAAAGTGGGCCGTCTGAGTGTCTGCTGAACTCCTGCAATAAAAAAAATTACATGACAATGACACACTGCTAAACTGTGTACAACCACACCACCATCATTTATTTTAAGTACATATATGACAACTCTCATTCACAAATACATAGAAATTCACAGTAGCAGCACAATGGTGGTGTCGTCTACCCAAGCGCTTATAAGCTACATTCTATAAGCTGGTGTAAAAATACTAATGATTATTTTTAAATCAATGGATTTAACTCATGACTAGGATAATTGATTTTTCAAATATCTAATGATACTACTTCAGTTTTCATCAAAATCCGTCCAGACTTCTATGGGTATTTTTCACTATATCACAATTTCAGATTTGGCCATTGAAGCCAATATAGAAAAATCATCTGTATACAGTCCATATAAGCTCATGTAAGACATACCTTTAATTTATTTGTTAATTTTAAACATCTTACCCATATTGTACACCAGCAAATGGAAATCCAGCCTGAACACAAATATCTAAGCATGTCTTTGGGGAATTTGTATTCACATAGACACCATAAAATCCTGAGAGTAATCTCAGTTTTTTTTCATCAACATAACATCCTAAATACTGGCCATAACTTGCCCCCTCATTAAAACATTTGTTTTCAAGTGCTTCAGGATAAAAATGTCCTTGTTGTATAAGACATGTCTTGTTAACTATTTGTTGTTTACAAAGTTGCGATTTTGCGCGGTGTACTGCTGATATAGTTTCTCTATTATTAATATCACAAGCAGGATTGAAATCTAGCTCTTCCAGTCTCAAATGAGTACCATGTTTACCTGTTAATTTACTATTTGAAGCCAAATCTTCATCATCGTATCCGAAAGAATTTTTTCTTGCGGAAATTCCAGCTACTTCTTGCCTTTTAATTGAAACATGACCATTTTGCTTTAACAGATTATCCGTTATAGTAGGAAAAAAATTTAGAGCAATCAATATTTGACCGAAAAATGTTAATAATACCGCAATTCCTATACATTGGGCGTACTTAAAACAAAATCTCCGGAGTGAAGCCATTTCTATTTGCCCTTTTCCAAAATTTCCAAAACTTTGAAGGGTTGCCGGGCTTCAAGTATTTTCAATTTAAAACAATAGAGAATAAACTGGTGGCCATGTAGTTCTAGATAAATATGATACTTTTATAACATTTTTATGTGTTTACTTTTACAATACATTTGGAAATACGTATATAATACATTTCGTGAAATTCAAATTATTACAAACAAACCATTATTGACATTAACAATTCTATAAGATCAAGATTGATTAAGATGTTCCTATTGTTAAAGTTTACCACAAAGGCAGGCAAAGAACTTGGTACATACAGCCTTGTCAGTTGCATTCGTTAAGAAGTCATTCTTATTTTATTACCTCCTAGCACCCACGGTCCTTAAAAAAAATAAATTAATGAAATAGTGAATCAGCAGAAAACGCGCGGGAAACTTCCGAAATTGGCGGTCGTGCTTTTTTTCAAAGAAAATTTAATTAATTGATTTCGTGAGGATTCAGTGAAGTTATTTCTTCCTATTTCTTAAGTAGTTTATCTATTAGTTATTTATTGTATATATTAATCTATTAGTGGCTGATTTAGAGTGATAAGTTAGTTTTCTTTTTTATTATGGGGGTTGATCCCCCTGACGACCCCGGCGGAGGCCGGGATCGTTTTCGGGTGTCTCATGTAGGGATGGAAGTAGTAATAGATGATACATCGTCCATGGATATAGACGGATCTCCCCAGCAGCTTGTATGCAAACAGTGCAATAAAAAGCGTAAAAAGAAGGACGGGAAAAACATTTCAATTGTTGACGGTTATAATTGTGTTGATGCTGATGAAAGCAAGCGACCTCTTTTATCAACTATACCCAATCCTCTTCCTCCACCAACCATCACTACCACTGAACCTACTACCCACCAACGTCAAATTGGAAGAAAATATGTATCTACAGACCTTGCATCTTATAGCTTCTGATAGGCATGGCGGTGTTGCTATCCTTATCGATAGCTCTGTTCCTTACAAACTTATTTCTCTTCCCCCCTTAAGTGATGGTATTGAAGCCAGTGCTATTACTGTAAATAATATTTGTATAGTTTCTGTATATATCCCCCATCCTTCTGTATCTTTATATAGTGAGCTAAGTGATATGTTACAATCATTACCAAAACATTTTCTACTTCTAGGTGATTTTAACTGCCAACATTAGGCATGCGGAGGTTCATCTAGAAATAATTTTTATGGTGAAGAAATGTTAAATATCCTAGATTCACTTAACTTATGCCTTTTAAATGATAGAACTCCCACACGACGTACTTGACCTGATGAAGAGCCCAGTTCACCAGATTTGTCAATATGTTCTCCAAATTTAGCTAGTATACTTTCTTGGTTTGTTCACCCTTCTACATGCGGCAGTGATCATTTTCCTATTACCATTACTTTTCTTTCTTTACACCCGAATATAACTCCGAAATCTAAACCCTGTATGAAGTATAAATTGCTAAATAACTGGTCAATATTTAGTCTTTAGAAAAGGCAAAGTTTATGGCGATGACCAGTAGAAAAGAAAACAAAAAAAAGGGGGCGAAAACAAATAAAAACTTGTTCTAGAATTAGTTTACCGCCACCAACTGAAACAATGTCAGTATATACATATATAGGACAACACACATTTTTAAAATTTAGATACATAAAATTTGATAAAGGATTATAATTTTATATTATTAACGGAAATATATTTGTTTAGAGCATTAACTATAAAACGATTACACATGTGGGAAAGGAGAGTTTTAATGTTAGTGGGTCTAGGAATTTTAGCTGGTAGGACATCATATACGGATGTGGGGTAAAGGGGACAATTAAAAAATATATGGTCGATAGAGCCTTCCTCTGTATTGCATTCACACATTGGAGAGGTACGAACTCCAATCCTATAAAGATGGACAGGGGTACACGAATGGCCCAGTCGAAACCTGCAAATCACTGAGGTGAGTTTTTTGTCAGCATTGCGGAATTTATAGAACCATGGTTTGATGGGTATCTCTGGAGAAATATCGTTATAAAACTTCCCTTTGACCAGACTGGAATTTGTCCAACTAATAAGCCATTCCTCTTTAAGATCTTGCAGAGCTTTAGAGCAGAGATCCTGAGGGTGCAGTCTGGAGTGGTCTAGGCATCCTGAAACTATTGCACTTTTCGCTAACTGATCAGCGGTCTCATTACCGATTATACCTGAGTGACTAGGAATCCAAGCTAGGACACCATCTATACTGTTAGACTGGCACAGAACGAGATTTTCCTTGATTTTAAGAATCAAAGGGAAACGCAGGCCAATTGTTATATCCTCTGAAAGGATAGCTTGGAGGCAGCTTAGAGAGTCTGAAAAGACTATACATTTATGTATCGTATCTTTGTTAGCAACAACAAACTTTATTGCCTCCAAAATTGCTATTGTTTCACCAGTAAAAGTAGATGTAAATATGGGACATTTATAGATCAATGCTAGCCTGTAGTTAGGGCACCAGACAGCAGCACCAACACAGCCTTCTAGAGATAGTTTAGAAGCATCAGTATAAATTGGGCACCAGTCTGACCATTCCGATGAAAGCCGTAGGTTAAAAAAATCACTTGCTCTAGGATCCTCTTTGGAGATTCCAAAACGTAGTAAAATTTTAGGGTAGAAATTTAAGACTTGATAGAAGGTACTAAATGTAGCTAGTTTATGGGATTCGAAAAACGGAGTATTTAATCTGTCTAATTTTCTAAAAGATTTTATAAGACATGGAAGATCTTTATGGTACCAGTATGGGTTGTTTGTGATAAGGGAAGAGAGGGACTTGATTTTAGAAATTAAAGGGTGAGAAGAAATCTGACAAGTTTTATAAAAGAAACGATCACATAAATATTGGCGTCGAATTCGAAGAGCAGGGTCTAGCGCCTCTATCTGTAGTGCATTGGTCGGAGATGATCGCATGGCACCCAGGATCACCCTGAGGCATCTATACTGTAGCTTGTCTAGTTTAACAAGAGCTGTTTTTGAACAGGGCTGAAGAACAAAAGAACCATAATCTAAAATACTACGGATTATAGCATTATGTAAAGAGGTATTTTGGTGTGCATAATTGAAAAAAAAGAGAATATAACTGAAACCATTTACTTTCGTCATACTTTACATAGGAAACGCGGCAACGTGCACAGGCATTGCTCACGGACATTCTTAATCGACGAAACGACGGGGCGGCCGGCGATTCCTACGGGGACGCGGCATAGGGGAGGAGGTGACCGTACCACGAGTGCCAGGCGCCGGGGCACCGTGAGGCTCCGATGGGACAACGTTGCGCGCTATAATTATATATTAATTTTTGGGAATATGGGTGGGCGCCCTACCAGACTCCTGACAAACATCTAAGAAGATTTAATTTCGATTCCGTTTTTTTTATAATAAAATTTAAATGATGTAGTCCAGTCATTTTTGATTCTAAAAATACACCCAAAAATGTAATACTGTCGCAGACTGGAATCAATAGATCGTTACACACCACTCTGATCGATAAGGGGTTTTGTTTACGTGTGAAAACAACTACTTTACTCTTATCTGGTGACAAATGTAGTCCATGTTCCGTTAGCCAGTTAAATAAATAGTACAATGCGCGGTTTAACATAGATTCAGATTGCTCTGTTGTATCAGCTGATGTATAGAGTACTATATCATCAGCATACTGTAATATGTTACAAAAGGAGGTAACAGTGTGATCTAATTCTGAGGTATAGAGATTGTATAGCAATGGGCTCAAAACAGAGCCCTAGGGGAGGCCTTTCCATGTCCGACGAGTAGAGTGAATAGAGCCTTCTAGTCTAGTTACAACCGAATGATCCATTAGAAAATTACATATGTAGTGCGCTAACCTCACGCGAACACTCAGCTTATGCATTTTCTGCCTGAGGTGGTGAAGAAGAACACTATCATACGCGGCAGTTATGTCGAGAAACAGTTATGTTGACGGCCTCTGTGGTTGAGCGGGCTAAGCCGTTGCCGGCCTACCTCACTGCAACGCAGAGGCTCCGGGTTCGATTCCTGGTATGGTAAATTTCAGAAACGTATTTTCTCCGTTATTTACTATGGTCTGGGTGTCTGGGATCGGCCCCAGAGTAGTCCGTTGTATATTACCCATAACACAAGCGTAACTTGCTTAGCTTGGGGATATACAATGTGTGTGTTTGTCTGCCGATTATTATAAAAAAAAAATATATTAAAAAAGAAACACGGCCGCCAGGATTTGTCGTTTGGATAGAGCAATCCTAATGTCGGTGGTAAGAATCGAGAGACTGTGCATGGTACTTGAGCCTTTGCGAAACCCGTATTGGGTGCTGGAGAGCATGCTATTAGATTCTAAGTACCATTCCAAGCGATTTTTCAGAAGGTGCTCCATTACCTTAGCAAGGATAGACGATAATGCGATAGGACGGTAGGACGAACGCATGGAAAGGTTTTTACCTGGTTTGAGAATGGGAATAATAAGTTGGAATTTCCAAGAGTCTGGTATTACACCTAATCCATAGGATTTCTTAAGAAACTTAAGAAATAGGGTCTTAGTGTAGGAGCCAGCTTTGGTAAGGAAGGAATATAGAATACCGTCCAAGCCAGGGGAAGAGTCTGTAAGTCGATTGAAAACACAGGATAATTCAGACATATTAAAAGGTTCGTTAAATTTGTGGGGGGGGGGGGGGACAGGGGTAAGGAGATGAGAGAGAATCATAATTAGGAACAGAAGGAGGGGCCAATTGACTAACAAAGTCAGAAATCCAGACCGAATTATCATTACACGAGTGATTAGATGAAAGCCAGGAACCACGAAATCGTTTTAGGGTCCTCCATACTAGGCAAGAAGGAGTTTGTGGATTTAGGGTCTCTGTAAATCTAAACCATGACCTTTTCTTTTTTTTTTGAAAAATCTTTTATTAGCTGCCATAGCCTTTTTATATTCTATATAATTAGTTATTGACATATCCGAATTATATAGGGATTCAGCTGCCTTACGGTTTTAAAACATGGAGGTGCACTCATCATCCCACCATGGTGGAGAATAACGTTTTTTGATTCCAATTTTTTTAAGGAGGATGCATAGATGAGCTGCCGTATGCAAATCATTAATTAGTTGGTCATAGGTATGGAGGAAGTTCGATTCAGAAATCTCTGGGATTGATTTAGTGTGGCGATCACTTTCTATGACATATGTATCCCAATTCGCCTTATTAGTTTTGTATTTTAGGAGAGGTGAGAACTGGCGAACGGGAACACTGAGGTGAGGAAAAGAAATGAGGAGAGGTAAGTGATCGCTGCCATGAGAATCTTCGAGAACAGACCATGATGCAACAGCACAAAGATCTGGAGAGCAAAGAGAGAGATCGGGCGAGCTTGATTGATTGTTTGGAGCGACTCTGCAAGTTGGAGAGCCATCATTTAAGATGCATATTATGTTAAGATGATCCAAAATTTCCACAAGATCACACCTAAAAGAATCATAATAAGGGCTGCCCCACAACAAATGAGCGCAGTTGAAGTCCCCCAAAATAAGGTAAGGAATAGTGAGAGTCGTGAAGATGGATTGAAGCACAGGGATTAAATTGGAAGAAGGATGCGGAATATATATAGACAATGTAGTTAAGTTATAATTGTGAATTTTTACAGCAACAGCATTAAGAGAATTTGGTAGGGGTGGGAGAGGGAAAAGAGAATATGTAAGTGATGATTTTTAACAATATAGCTGAGCCAGCATACCCATCGTCTCTGTCATCACGGAAACAAGCGTATCCAGGTATTCGAAAGTGGGAACCAGGAACAAGCCATGTCTCCGAAATGGCAAAAACGATGGGATCATGGGCATGTATCATTTGAGAAATTTCATGTTTTTGGGGGCTATGCTACGACTATGCCACTGGATGAGGTTGAATTTTAGAAACAATATTTATGAGCTTGCTCAATTTGGTTGCTACGTTGGACGGTGCTGGGTGACCATCAAATTTTTACATAATATTTATAAGCATGGTGAGCAGCCCATCTATAAGATTGTCATTATTTGCATTGCCTCTTAAGGCAACCCCGTTTTGTGAGGATGGAGGGTCGTATTGAGAAATCATGGATCGATGGGCAGCCCTGTCGTAACCAGGGGCCAAAGGAGCGCGGGGTCTGGGGGAGGAGTATGTGGTGCGTCTATAACTGGTAGTTATTGGAGAATTTTGGGAGGGGGTAAGGGAGTTATGGTCCCGAGAGGGTCTTGTAGTATAATGAGCTGGGAAGGGTTTAATTGGAGCAAACATTGTACGGGTAACATCTGAGAAAGACCGAACTGAAGGAGGGAAGAGGATTGCCGCCTCTGAATATGAAATATTATCCTCTGACATTTTCTTTTTAATAAGTTTTTGTCTTTCCAATTCAGGGCAGTTCTTGTCGATAGCATAATGGCACCCTTTGCATAAACAACAAAAGGCATTTTCGGGAGTAACAGAACAGGTGCTACCAAAGTGTAATTGGCCGCATTTATAGCATCTGGGCTTGGAGCGACATTTGTCGGTTACATGTTCAAAGCGGCAGCATGTGAAACATTGTATTGTCGGTAACTGGTAAGATGTGACTGGAATTGAGGTGTAGCAACAATAAATATGTTTAGAGAGGATCTGTCCAGTAAATGTAAGAACTACTGTTGTTGTTGGTGTCCAATCTATGGAGCCATCTGGCTGGCGTACCTTCCTACTGAACCTTCTAGCCTTAATAATTTGTCCGCAGTAATTCTGGGGTTCCTACCTGTTCTACGAACTCTTCCATGGACCAGTCCTTGGGGACTTCTTGAACCACTCCCATACGGGAGAAATTAAAAATTGTGATAATAGCCTTATATTAAGCAGCTCATAAAGTTGGATTAACCACAAAGTTATTTGCATCTTGAGCAGAAAGAAACTCTACAGATATTCAGTTTCTACCCACACTTTTGATTCCCTGTTGAACTATTTTGCCAACATTTGTGTTAATCATCATTTTATCAAATAATATTTTATTTATAGTAGCTCCAGAGATAGAATTGTTTTCTATTCTATGCACGTGGACCAAAAAAAGGATCTTTATCTTCACTCGAGTACTTGTAAGGAACATTAACAGAATGATGGACCCATAAAGATTTGTCTGTGTTAAGGTCTGACGACAACGGTGCTTTTTTTGAAGGAATGTTCGATACTTCGTCAACCGCAGAACGTTTTCTCATTTCTGCAGGTCGCGACCGAGAGCCACACGGCTCTTGATCCATTTGTTCATTACATGATATAGAGCCCGGAGGAGGGTCTGGTGGACCAGGAGGAATATATATACTAGGAGGACTAAATTGAGTATTTGAATGAATTAATAAAAACTTACCTTATAAGGGTAGATTAGAATATCACCAAGGAAGAATAAATATATTTAAAGGAGTGGAATCACACATATAAAAGGTTAACTAACTTAAAATGTGTGGTCGAGATAAGGAGAAAATAAAAAGCAACAATATATTTTTCTGATAGTTTCAAGAGTGACAATGTCACGTCTCTATTCTTTATTCATAATGCAACTAAATAGGTTCACAATGTTTCAACCTTAACAAACTACATGTAGATAGGACACATAGACAAGTTTAAATAAGAAAATTATCAATGAAACTAGGATAAACTAAAATTTAAGAGTGTCAAAATCGCCAACGCGTGCGTTAACTACGGCCTAAGTTTTGACAGTCAGAAAAGAAGTTGAAAAAGTTTATTCACGTTCAATGACATCTGACAATTTTGAGCTGTATAACCAAGTAGCATATGACATTCGTAAACTTTTAAAAAGGAAGAAGTTTGAAGGATGGAGAAATGTCTGTTCTAATATCTGCCCAGATATTAATGCTTCAATTGTTTGGCAAAATATTAAAAGATTTAGAATGGGTGTTAATTCATCTTCTAAAGGTGCCTTGTCACGTAAACTGACTGAACAGTTCCTTGACAATTTAGCTCCTTCGTCAGTTCTTGAGTTGCAAATGCAATGCTCATTCCCTATTTCAGTTGCCAATAATGCCTCAGGACCAAATGCTCCATTCTCCATGTCTGAACTGAAAGGCATTTTAACAAGTTTAAAAGACTCCTCACCTGGACAAGATGGAATTCCCTATTCATTTTTTGGTACCAGCAGTGATGTAACTTTAAGTTATTTTTTAAATGTTATAAATTCCGTTATGTCTTCTGGTTGCATTCCAGAGTCATGAAAGTCGCAAATAATTATACCCATAATAAAACCAAAGAAATCATCTTCTGATGCATCTTCCTATCGGCCTATTGCCCTGTCCTCTGGGCTGGCTAAGTTAGCAGAGCACCTAGTCAAGAATAGATTAGAATGGTTTCTAGAAAGCAATGGACTTCTTTCTGAAAGCGAGTTTGGCTTCAGAAAAGGTAGAGGTACTTCTGACAGCTTGAGTATCCTTGTCACTGATATTAGAGTGGCATTTTCATAGAATAAATCTGTCCTTTCAGCTTTTCTGGACATCAAAGGTGCTTATGATAATGTTATAATTTCTATTCTTCACAAAAATTAAATTATCTTAATGTTCCAGAAATGCTTACTCCCTTTATAATTGGAATGTTGTCAGAGAGATATATTAACATTAATATGCAAGATGGTTCTCAGTTATATAGATGTATTTGGAAGGGTTTACCTCAAGGCTCAGTGTTCAGTCCTATACTTTATAACATATACACATTTGACTTAGAAATTGCTTTAAACCATTCAGTTAACATTTTACAATATACAGATCATCTACTACTGTATAGTTCAGATCAATCTTTTTCTAGGTTATGTAATTCTATTACCATATCTCTTGGGCTACTGAAGGGCTGACTTGATGATAATGGCTTAGAACTATCTGTTCTTAAAAGTACTGTAGTTCTTTTTTCTCGTAAACGCACTTCTCCTGAAGTTAATATTATTTATGGTAATATTCCTATGCCTGTTAGCACTCAATGTAAATTTTTGGGGGTTGTATTAGATACTAAGCTAACTGGTATTCCACATTGTGAATATGTTGCAGCCAAGTGTGAAAATATCATCAATATCTTGAAATGTCTCACGGGCGTATGGTGGGGTGCTCATCCCTTCTCTTTGAGACTAATCTACAATGCCTTAATAAGAAGTGTAATCGATTATGGCTCCTTCTTGTTAGAACCTTGTAGTACTGCTGCTTTGAATAAATTAGACAAAATTTAATCTAAATGTTTAAGAATTGTCTTGGGAGCAATGAAAACTAGTCCAAGTAATTCTATGCAAGTGGAATGTGTTGATCCCCCTCTGCATCTTACGAGGCAGTTTCTCTCAGATAATTATTTATTCCGCTGAATACAATCTGGTAACCATCCATTATTATCCAAATTGAGATCCCTTTCCGATGAGATTACCTCATCTAATTATTGGTCCCAAAAGTCTTCTCCTTGCTTAATCAAAAGTTTTCATAAATTGTTATCTATTGAAGCCCCTATTCACAACTCAAAAAGTTTTCCTCTCTACACTTCCGTATATGAAGCTCTGACTTTTAAGCCTGATGTTCGTCTGAATTTGGGCATAAGTAAAAATCTTTTGAAACTGGTTATGCTTTCAACTCTGTTTTGAATTCTGAATTCAACAGCATTAATGACAAGTGGCATCATATTTTTAGTGATGCGTCCAAACGTTCCACAGATGGTGTAGTGGGGGTTGGGATGTATCACTCACAGTATGATATAGTTCAAAAGGTTAAATTAGCTCCTGAAAGTTCAGTTTTCACCAGTGAATGTTTAGGTTTGTATATAGCGGTAGAATATATCCTTCTTTTAAAATTAAAAAAGACAGTTATCTTTTCGGACTCAATGAGTGCCCTTCAATCTTTAAGTAAATATCTATTTAAAACTAAACTTGTTAGCCCGTTAATTATAGAAACTCGAAATTTGATTATAAAATCTATACAAAACGGTTATTCTGTTATCTTTGCGTGGATACCAGGTCACACGGGCATACGAGGAAATGAGAGAGCTGATAGGCTTGCTAATGATGCTACTGCATGTGGTGATTAAGCTTATTATAAAATATACGCTTATGACCTTGCAGCCCTACCCAAAATGTACCTACGAAGTTCGTGGAGTAAGCTGTAGTCTAATCTCTCTGAAAATAAAGGCAGATTTTATAAATCAGTTCAATCTGAAATTCCTTTGAAACCTTGGTTCTCCAAATTGACGTTGGGCAAAAAAGAGGTGTCGTGTATCTTAACTAGAATGAGAATAGGTCATGTTTGTACATCTGCCCATCTAGCTAAGTTTGCTATAGTTAAAGTGCGTTTCATAGAATAGTTCCTTTGCCGCCATGTTGGCAGTAACGCAAACAAGTGTTGCCACATTACTTTTATTACAAAACCTTACATTAAGGGAAATATTTTTAAGTTTGATTGACACAATATAAACTTTTGATATTTCCCTGAAGAATGTATTCATCTATCTTACTTTGATTTCTCACTATTAACTACTAAAAGTGCCAACGATGTCCTTCGGTTATACTTTGAATAAGGACTTTCACATGGTCATGTATTAAGACTTCGTTTTTTTTAGTCTTGTAATATTTTCACTAGTATTTAGAAAAATACTTAGCTAGTGGGAAGGGCAGAATCATTGATTAAAAAAACAAAACACGACTTCGAAATATATTTTTATTATAGTCTTACACAATAATTGTGTTCATCAAAGTCTACATCTGACATTTCCTCATACTCATAGTCACTATCATCAGAACTATCACTATCGTCTCCTACTTCGATTATGAATTTATCCATTTCATTGTCTATGGCTGGGCCAGCAGCGTAGTATTTTTCTTCAATTTTTATTACATGCTCGCATTCTTTCTTCCATTCCTCTTTAGTGATAGTAGCAAAAACTTCTTCCGTAATTTGTACTATCTTATTAAATTCTTGACCTAATTTTTTTTCAGCTATCCTTCTTTTTAATACGCTCCATATGAGTTCGATGGGGTTCAAGTCATAATGGTAAGGTGGAAGCCTTACCACTTTATGGCCATTTTATTCCAACATCACATCTGCTTCATATACAGGTGGTTGTTTGTGTTCTTTAATAATTTCAAATAGCTGTGCTTTTAACATTGTCGGCAAATAAGAAAGTCCTTTATTTATTATCCAAGATTGCATTTCTGACTTTGTGCTTGACATTGTGGGTGCCTTATCAATCTGCATGGTATGGTATGAGGCATTATCCATAACAACAATAGACTGTGGAGGCAGATTTGGTATTAGTTTTTCTTTAATCCACTTATTAAAATTCACTTTATTCATTTCATCATGATAATCCGCTGATTTCGATTGGGATCTAAAAATCAGTTGAGCATTGGGTATAAAGCCCATGGCGCCACCTGCGTGAACAATTATCCACCGTGGTCCCTTGGAATCTGAAGATAAAACACCTTCTTCAGTTTCGCTTTGCCAACATTTTTCATGTGGCGTGTATATATATTTCATCTAAATACACGACTGGCCGCTGGGCTTCAAGACGATTTTTTCTTAATTCTTCGAGGTATCGATGGCGCCAGGTGACAATGTCGTATCTCTCCATCAAAATCTTTCTTTTGGATTTGCATTTTTTAAAATAATATCCCATTTCTTTTATAATCCTCCACAAAGTGGTGCGTCTACCTTTATAGTCTATCTCATTTCGCATTTCATGTAACAATTTCGCCAATGTAGGCAATTCCTTTCTTACAGCATAAAATTCGTGTATTTTATGCCTTATGGCACTTCGTTCAAAATCATCCAGTTCGTGAGTTTTTCGTCGAGGACCAAATTTGCGCGGTGTTGTAACTTTTTTCGATGTTGAAGCTGCTTCCTTACCTTCTTTGGTAATTTTCGACAGTTTTTTCAGATATACCTAAAACAAAATTAAATTATTTATTATTATTAATTCATGATATCGTAGGTATACGAAGTTTTTCAAATTCGTACAATATCGTTTGAAATTATTATTATCCATTATACATTTACAATCAAAATACTCTTAATTTTAATAAGAATAGTACTAATTCACTGAAAAATCATAAATCTTTCTTGACAATAAAGAAAGCTATAATATAGCTTACATATTATATATTTGCATTTACAAAAAGTATCTAATTTTTGCCACTAGCGGCATAAACGATGGAAAATTAAATTGATGCTGGTAACCCTATTTCACTAACCTGTAATAGCGGCAACCCGAGCTTGTACACATCTTAATGGAATAATTGGGGCCTCGTTACGTTTTTCACGTTCACAAAAGTCTTTCGCTTTCAACACCATGATTCTTTCACCACTTTTCAATGTTTTCGGCATGATTTTCTCAAGAAATCACAGTTAAACTAATTAAAACTCGCAGAACGTGTCTACCGTGTTGACGTAATTGACAGACAGGGATGCCAATATGACGGCAAAGGAACTATTTGATGAAACGCACTATAACAGTGAATTATGCGAATGTTGTGAAGTGAGTTATGTGAATCACATTTTCCTGAACTGTACAGAATACGATCAGTCACAGCTCTTTCAAGGTCTCACACACCTCATTCCTTTACCCACTTCTATCCATATCCTGTTATCATCAAATAATCATTTGATTTATCGTTTATTAGGTATGTTTATTGTAAATAATGATATTAAGATTTAATTACTTTTTTCTTACTTAACTATTTATTTATTTTCATTTAATTTACATTTGTGCATAAGTATATAATATTTATCACTATTCTTTCCAGTTCCTTCTCTGAACCTCTCCTTTTCCAAATTCCTTTCTTTACGCGTTTTTTTGTATTTACATAAAATTTTCCTCGTTTTAATTCAAATTAATTAATATTTAAAGTAAAAACCCAGTTTCCTGTATGATTATACTGAATACGTTGAATAAGTTCATCAAAATGATCAAGATTTGTCGTTGGCTCAACGCTAACCGCGGAAGCCATAACAGAAGGAAAAAAAAAATACAACATATTATCATATTCTCACAGAGTACATTAATTTAATATTCTAGACTTGCTTTGAAGTTGATAGCCGGTACACTTATAAAACTAAATTACTAATATAGGTAGTTAAAACTATAAAAATATGATACGTAATTTTCAGAAACTGACTAACACATCAAATAAGATGATTTATCCTAGCTATATAAACGTTAGAGATGCTCATAGTGACGGTAAACTAAAAGGGAAAGTAGCTATAGTAACAGCATCTACAGACGGGTAAGTTTACTTAGCATCCAGGTTGTTTGTATACACATTATCGTGTTCATTGACCCGTTAAGGTACACTAGATGCAGCTATCCAGTTTAACTGCGTGTATAACCTGGATTCTATGACTTCTGAACTTTATTTTTTTATTTATTATTTTGTTGTTACTGCAGCTCATCGTGCAACATGTCTCTTATACTGTGAGCTATTTTTGTTATTGATAAACATGAGCCCAAATTGGTTCTTTTTACTTTGAGAAAGATTATGTGCACTTATTTTACTTCAAATATTTAATCCGATCATTCGTAAGTGCAAAGTCCAAATAGATATCAATTATGATGTATGAGATCACGAGTTGATAATAAAATCTATAAAAAGAATAGGTACGTACCTACTACCGGTAGGTATGTTTATTAACTCTTAATTCTAAGTGTTTTCGAAAGGTACAAATTCATTTGTAAATAAACAAAGGGTCTCCTATTCATATTGAGTTTGGAGTATGTTTATAAGCTTCTTAAAGAAGCCTACGAACTTACTCGAAATGTGATTTATAGCAGAGTCGCGAGACATTTGGCTGTACCGTTCGGTATTTTTCGTCAATTTTTAACCGACTTCAAAAAGAAGGAGGTTCTCAAGTCGTCTGTTTTATTTTTATATGTTCGTTACTCAGTTTCTCCCTCAATTGTGGACGGTTTTTTAATTGTTTTTCTTTTAATCGAAAGGTTATACTCCCAAATTGGTCCCATTTTCACAATGTCAGGATCTGATAAGTGGATTCCAAGGAATTAGGGAAACTCACGAAAATTCGTAATCAACTTATTCGTAACACGATATCTCCGTGAATTGTAAACCGATTTTCAAATTGTTTTCTTTACTAGTAAGTGTATACTCTCGAGGTAGTCTCATGGTCACCAAGTTAGCATGTGATGAGTGGATCGGATCCCAGAGATGTCGAGCATAACCCTTTTTAAAGAACGCCGTGCGTCTAAATTCTTTCGAAAAAAGCTTGTATACGTACCTGTAGATATTACATTTTCTACAGGTACTTAATTTTTTATATGCATTTTACGCGATTTCTCCGTCAATTATGGATCAACTTTTAATTTTTTTTCTTTATTCGTAAGTGTGTATGCTCCCAAGGTGGTTCCATAGTCACCAAGTCAGGATCTGACGAGTGGATCCCAGAGAAATAATAATAATAATAATTCATTTATTGCAGATTTTTTTTAATATTTTCATATTATACAATTTTATATTATAAAATTATTTCCATGTTATCAAAGTTCAAATTAATTCACGGCACAACAATTCATTAATAAGACAAATACTAGGGTCTTATACCCGCGTCACTATAATTATTATCAAGCAGAGTTTAGCCCGCGGCTACGCCGCGGGTCGATCCCTGGTGCGTACCTCTTGTTTAAAGAGCAGGCGTTAATACCTACAGGTTACATTGTGTTAATTTTTATGTCAGTACTATTTGCCCCCTGAAGATTCACTTAATTTTATATCGCAAACTATCCATATCACGGGATGAAAATTATGTAAGTCCATTTTCGGTATTAAAATTACATAAAAATTTTACAAAATTACACCAAAACCGATCCAGTACTCCAGTAGTTTTCCGTGAAAGCTTAACAGACAAACAGATCGAGTTACAATCGCATTTTTTAGAGATGTTTATGATGATTTAATATCTTCTAAACTTGAGAAATGATTGGTCTCCCATACAAACTTTCATCCCCTATTTCAACCCGTTCTAGTTTTATTTATCTATCCCCCGTGCATCTATCTGCAAACTACACAAATGATAAAAAAAACCAAAAATGCCCAAAAATGACGAAAATGCCAAAAATGACAAGTGCCAAGTGTCAAAAATGATCATAATGTCAAAAGTACCAAGTGCCAAAAATGACCAAAATAACAAGTGTCAAGTGCCAAAAAAGAAATAATGCCAAAAATTACAAAAGTGCCAAGTGTCAAAAATGACCATAATGCCTGAAATGACAAAAATGACAGAAATGCCAAGTGCTAAAGTGCCCAAAATGACCAAAATCGCCAATAACAACATAATGACCAAATTAAGCAAAATGGTAAATCACAAAAAACCCATCCCACTATCTGGGATAACCTTTACATAAATCTTCCCCAAAATAAATCCCATTATCCGGGATAAAAAGTATCCCTTGTCCACCCTAGATATTAAAATTACATATGTATCAAATTTCAGCCAAATCGGTGCAGTAGTTTTTTCGTAAAAGCATTACAAAGTAGGAGACAAATGTTTTTATCCCGGAAACTATCCCATTTTTCGGGATAAAAGTATCCTATGTTCATCCTCGGCATCGAATATATATATATATATATATACTGAGTTTCAGCCAAATCGGTCCAGTAGTCTTTCCGTGAAAACGGAACAGACAGAGTGACTTTCGCATTTATAATATTAATAGGGATGTTTCTACTCCACGGCGTCAAAGGTATATGTATACCAAAATGACTTCAAGTATGGACTCTGCCACCAGGCCGCGAGGCTGCAGAAAACAAACAAACTGCATGCATCTAACTGGCCCATTTACCTAGCAGTGGAGAGTCGCATCGATCTATAAAAAGACTGAGCATGCTGTTAGTGCTACCGCGAACGCAGGCCAGTAGGGATGCGCATCTTTTTCTAATGATGGTCGCAAAGCCATCAATTCGCGCTTCTGTGAACATCCCTGACGCACTGCACCGCCACGACAGCCCCAACAACACACTCAGCCTATTATTATACTGGACACGTAGGTCGCTGTCAAAGATATTATAATACACGTTCTTTTATAATATCTTTGGTCGCTGTATGCCCGCTGCGTATGACTGACCCACAGGCTGCACGTGTAGAAGGACTGACAGTTTGCTCGGAAAACTGTCTTCTTTACCTCTTGCGTACAGCGTGCAAACGTGCGGGTCAGCATGTTGCATCGGACAGCCAGCGACTTACGTTACCGGTCTATATCATAATCATCCTTTAAGTCTTCGGTTACTCAGTGCCCCAGATACTTAAACTTGGAAACCCTTGATATCGGTTTGCCAGAGAGGTATACTTGAGGAATGATATCGTAAAACTTAGCGCCTGCTTTAAATATCATAACCTCGCTCTTCTTAGCATTATATCTAAGGCCATGGTTCACCGCGTACGACTCACATATTGACAAGAGCCGCCTCAGACCGCCGATAGAGGGGCTCTGTAGAACCATGTCATCAGCGTAACTAATGTTGTTCATGCACACCCCATCTATGTGACATCCGAGATGTGCTCTGCTGAGTTCATCTACCAGCTGATTCATATAAAAGTTGGAAAGACGAGGAGAGCTTAACCCCCCCGCCTCACCCCGCATTCCAACCTATACATGTCCGAGTACGACTTTGCCCATCTTACAATATTTTTCTGATTATTGTACCAATATTTAAAAATTGATACAATAGCAGGCGGCAAAGTCGATTCACTTTCCAATTTCCTCCATAGTATCCCAATATTTACGAGTTCAAACGCCTTCGACAAGTCCAGAAAGCAGGCGAAAACAGGTGTCTTTCTTACTGTATAATACTTAACAGTCTGCTTAAGGTATAGTATAGCACTTTCTGTTAATAGGCCTGTTTTAAAACCAAATTGGGCGTCAAGTGACTTTCAAGTGTTGGCAAGCAGACTGTCCAATACCTTAGCGATGACAGTAGCCAAGGATATGGGCCTGTAATTTGAAATGTAGGAAGCGTCTCCAGTTTTACTCGTCGGGATTGGCACGACTTTTGTAAACATGAGATCATCAGGCAAAAAACTGTGACTTATAATTTTATATATACTTTATCTTTGAACTATTTTGCATTGTGTGTCGCTATTGGAAATAAATATTTTTCTTTCTTTCTTTCTTACTTATAAACAAATTAAAAAGCATTGCTAGTACTCGAGGGAGATGAATACCAGCATATTTAAGATGCTCAATACTGAGGCTATCGTGGCCGGGAGATTTTGCTCTGACCATATTTGAATTATCGAGGCAACTTCCTTTGCAATGAAAAACATTTTATTGTCTTCTACACCGACCTCGACAGAATCAGCCGCAGGCTCACGTTGTCCGAGAGGTGACTCGTTTTTAAAATGCCGCTGAAATTCATTAGCCATACATGAGGGATCGTGGTGATCTGCAACGCTCACAGGACGACTCCACTTTACATTAAGCTTGTTTGTTAGTTTACAAAATTTGATTAAAAGCTTTGGCACAGTAATTTTTAGCTATCAAATCCATTTTAATCTGAATTTGATTAGTTTGACCATATTTTATTTTTGAATTTTTTTCTTGTTTCATACATGTCACTATATAATTTACCACTTCTAGGTTTACCATTCGGAGCCCATGCTTTATTAACATGTTCTAGCCGCCAGCACATTCCAACCTGGTATATACTTATTTTTATGACGGTTACTTTGGAGAAATCGAGAGTAACCCTTATTAAAAAACCGCAGAGCCTACATTAAAATGTCCAATTTCTACAGGTGGATTAATATGTTATTCCGAAAGCTATTGAAGTATTTGAGCAACTAAAAAGTATTTTTTTTAACTAACAAAACAGTTTTCTTATTTTGTAAATTTGTTGTTGTTCTTTTATGTTTTACTTGGCACTGACTTCGAGATGTTACAGAAAGAAGTCGGTTAAATATTATTTTTTTAGTTTTTAAGGTGAAGTCGGTTTTGTTTTTGTTTAATAAAATATATAAGTGTTCGTAATTTCAAATTTAAATAAAATCAAATAAAAACTGGTGTTAGTAATCTTCAAAACATAGTAAAACATACACTCTGTGAATAAAAGTATAGTTTTTTTTTTCAGTATAGGCTTTGCTATAGCAAAGAAATTGGGCAACGAAGGAGCGTCTGTGGTTATTAGCAGCAGAAAACAGAATAATGTCGAAAACGCTGTTAAAAGTCTAAGAAACGACGGTATCATAGTAGAGGGCGTAGTTTGCCATGTTGGGAATGCCGAGCAAAGGAAGAAATTATTCGATACAGTACGAATTCATGTTTTGTCATTAATTAATACAGTTATATAACAGTATATTTGGTTGTTGCACCTTGTGTACAATGTCTTAATTTGTATGTCACTAATTTTTCTCGGAAACTGGATCGACATGGATGAAAGACAGAAAGGTGTAGTCATTTAGCGCTACAAGTTATATAGTGAATTTGTGAAAAAAAAAGACTAAGGGTGGCCGTCCGTCGCCGTAGATGTAACTAAGGGTTAAAAACAACTTTTTTAATGAAGTAGTTAGTGGACGAATATTAGCTCCGAAAGTCGTAAAAATGGTTCTCCCTTTTAACATATAAATTATGACGTGGAAAATTATTCAAAATGAAGGTAGAGCTTAACAATACTTTCAATGAAGATTGTTTTGAAAAAACTGTCAAAGTACCTAGTTTTGAGTTATAGGGTACTTTTGATTAAACGCTTAAGTACGCGGATTACCATGATTGTACTTCATTTTAAAATTATTTCTGTCAGATATATTTTGTGTAAATTTTCTTACGTTTTATATCGGATATCGACATGAAATACTTTGTCCTTGAAATTGTAAAACAGCGTTTCATTAACGGGTTCCGCTGCTTTAAAAAGTTATTAAAATTTCAGGCAAACATCAAATTTGGTGGATTAGATATTCTTATTTCCAATGCCGCAGTAAATCCTTCTGTTGCGCCTATATTGGAGGTCAGTAACAATTTGAATAATTATTTTAGAGGGTTTCGGTTATCTAACGGTCTGAACGTTGACGCTCTTTTTACTAGGACGCACGCAGAGGTGTTGAGTCAAGATTTCAGCAGGGTAGGTAAATTCCATCCGACCAGCTGGGGCTGGCCATCGTCTGTTAGGGCCCAAAGCCAGGAAGGAGAATGGACGCTAGGAAGAATAATGATATTTCAATGCGTAAATCGGCCCAATAAGCCGGAGAGTCCTACACTCTTCCATTACCTTATCTGTTTATGATCTGCCCACCACGTGGTCAGGACAGTCCATTAACAGAATTTTACCTCGGGGGAGAAAAAGGATATATTTCGTAAACGAACTTTCCTTTATAAAGATTTTCACTGGGATTGGATCCACATTAAACTATTGTATGTTTTACGGTTCTCTCGGTCCATCTATAGGTGACGGTAGACTTTTTATCAAGTGGGCCGTTATAGCATGGCCACGGACATGGCCTTAAAGACGAGTTATGCTGTAGAACGATGTCCATGCTACGTACTGCCCAGTAGCGACAGCGGAACAATTTCAGTGGACATATTCGGACCGCTATCTCTGTATGTTGTCGCTGCGAATCGTGACCTCGTTTAAGTCGTCGCTACATTTGTTTATGCCGTCCTGAGTGTCGCTGCTTCGTTCGACATAGATATCCCGCTTTGCCGCCGAGCACTGCGAGTCGTGCCATGCTTCATACATCTTAATACTTTGGTTTTTGTCACCTATCGCCAAGGCCGGTTTACCTTAAGTGCCGCTCTGGGGCAATATGAAAAATACCGCCCTATATTATCTAAGTACTGTAACTAGATTTCAAAACATAAATATCCAATAAGACCCCGATTTTTAAGATTTGGCATGAAACCAATCCCTTCCCGATTTTTGAAAATCATTGATTTTTATAGTAGAAAGTTGAATTTTTTTTTGCTAATAAGCCAAATTTTGCCGCCCTGGGCACTAGCCCCTAGTGTAAATCCATCACTGCCTATCGCGTAGCTCAAAACGATCAGTCCGTGGCCGGGCCGTTAGTCTGTCTTCAGACTTACTACTTACAACAAAAATTATAACATAATTTAAAAAAATATTTCAGACGGAAGACAATGCATGGGACAAAATATTTGAAATTAACGTAAAATGCGCATGGCTCTTGGCTAAAGAAGCTTATCCCGAATTACAGAAAAGGGGAGGCGGGAGTATATTGTTTGTTTCTTCAATAGCTGGATATCAACCAATGGAGGTGGGAGCATTTATAAATTTATATGCAACAAAAACACCACTAATTATAGTTTTTGCAATTCGCGAAGGTGACCGGACCTTACTTGTGGTAAACACGTATATGTTTGAACGAGACCAAAAGTATGTATATGATTAAGGCCGTCTTTACCCGGGGGTACGAGCGGTGCGTGGTACCCGGGCGCAGGGACCATGGGGAGCAAGTCGATTGACTTCAACAAAGAGTAATTAAAAAAGAAAACATCGTCATAGCTTTCAAGATTTGACTGAGGACACAACTATGTATAGGTATACCTACTCGTACATAATAAATTAACTCTCAGTTAAATGTACTACACCAATAAGTAGCGCCAGATAGAGTAGTTCTTTCTGTCAAATTTTATCCATTTAAAGTTAGTAGTTTAAAAAATGGTTGACATACAAAAAAATCTGGATATGAGTACATGACGGATGTATATGGATCCCGTTTTTGTCAAAATAGCTAGGTGACCTTAAAAATGCAACATAAAAATTAAATCCTGCTTTATTGTTGGTAAGAGGGCGTAAACTGATTTTCGCACCTCGGTGCCCAACACCCTTAAGGCGGCCCTGTATATGAATGATGGCAGGTTCCTATATCTTACAATTCATCCACTTGCCTTACCATCGGTTGAATTTTGATATTACTTGCATGGAGTTGTAGCCGCAGACGTTCGATCACCACGGCGGCCGTTCGCAAATGATCGGCAAACGCGCTGCTCCTATTCGAGGCCACCGTGTTCCCCTCCGCGCATACCTCGCCTTACCTCACCGCGACATGTGTATTCGTTCGAATGCGCTTATTATTATTAAATGTTATATTTTGTTTAGCAGCTAAATGTGTGATGCAATATAAAATATTAATCGGTATTTTAATCAAATATATATGCATTCCTGAACTGCAATTCAAACACACAACAGTATTTAATTTCCACCTGAAGACCTCCAAAGTGGTGACCACCGCAAGAAAACCACCTTCTGAAGAAAGGATCATCTCGAAGCAAAAATTCTGCCTTGGAAATCAACTGCATCAACAAGAAATTCCTGCAGGAAAGAAATCTCTGCTCGTCTGTTTAGCCGATCAAGCTCAGACACTATGGAAGATTGCAGTAAAGCAGCAGCCAGCCATATACTGAAGGAAGTGTCCGGTCTCGCTGTGACACTAAGAATTCCACCACTCTGGCGCGACAGATTAAGGCTAAGGTTTGTCCAGTTTGAAGCCATCGTCTCGGCACAGAAAAAAAGGCGACAAGGCGATGTATAACTTCGTTGTTGGACAACTGGAACGACAGGATTTCGACGAAATAAGTGAAATTTTACTAAACCCGTCTACTGACAACAAATACGACACCATCAAGAAACGACTCCTCGACGTATATGAAAAATCTGAACAGATGCAACTGCAGCGACTACTCTCTGAACTGGAACTTGGAGGAATGAAGCCGTCACAATTACTAAGGCGTATGCAACACCTAGCTGGCGACAGTGTCTGAATCAGCGCTCCGCCTAATGTGGATCAATCACCTGTCACCAGCAGCCCGTGCAGTACTGGCCGTCAGTGAAAATATTGCCAAGCAGTCGCAACTTAGTGAGCTTGCTTTGGTGGCTGACAAAGTCGTTGATCACTCCACATTAGCAACACCAACAAACCCGATCTTCGCAGTCACTACAAGAGCCATGTCACTGCCACAGCCACAACCACCTACGAATGCATTCAACAAGCTTTACTCAAAAATCGACCGCCTCACACAAGAAATAGCTGAACTGAAGACTAATCAACACTGAGGGAAACCCTTCTATCCTAATTCATTAAGATCACATTCCCGAGGGCGATACAACAACAACCAGAACCATCCCAGCCAAGCTACCTGCTATTATCATCGTAAATTTGGAAATGAAGCTCGAAAGTGCACACAGCCCTGCAATTACCAGAAACCAGCGGAAAACTAAGCTCAGCGTTGGATGCGGCGGAATCCCACGCTCAGATTACCTCTCACCGCCTATTCGTCTATGACCGCAACTCACGGCTATCTTTTCTCATTGATACCGGTGCAAACATATCGGTACTACCGCGGCACGGCAACATCAAAACGAAGCCTACGAACTTTTCAACTATACCGCAAACAACACAGTCATCCCAAGATATGGCGAAAAGACATTGGATCTGGATTTGAAACTGCGTCGACCTTACAAGTGGAAATTTATCATCGCAGCGGGAGCAAGCCCATTATCAGAGTCGACTTTTTGAAGCACCACAAGCTACTCGTCGACCTCGCAAGCCGATGCCTTATTGATAAGGTGACAAACCTCAATATAGGCACCAATAGTCAACGCAACGAAACCCACAATACGCAGCATCGACGTGGAACAAAAATACCATCGCATACTAGCCGCTTTCCCCTACATTACTCGCCCATCGTGCTTTAAAGAAATACCAAAACACAACGTTGAGCACCACATAGAAACGAACAACCCACCACTCCACTGCCGCACACGTCCACTCGCACAGCACCGCTACATGGCCGTCAAAAATGAATTTGAAGATATGATGCAGCAAGGCCTGTGTCGTCCCAGCAAGAGCCCATGGTCAAGCCCGCTACACGGCGTACCTAAGAAAAATGGGGATTTACGTGTATGCGGCGACTACAGACGTCTCAACGCAGTTACCATAGACGACCGATACCCCGTACCACGACTTAAAGATTTCACATACTTACTACACGGGAAGAAAATCTTCAGCATATTGGCCCTAAACAGAGCCTACAATCAGCTACCAGTTCAAGAAGCTGACATACAGAAGACTGCCATCACAACACCATTCGGACTTTTCGAATTTCTTCGAATGATACCAGGGTTCAAAAACGCAGGCCAAACATTCCAACGATTCATCCACCAAGTTCTCAATGGACACGATTTCGCATTCCCGTTCATCGATGACGTCATCATTGGATCAGAAAATGAATCACAACATGAACATCATTTAAAAACAGTCCTACAAAGACTTGACGTCTATGGCATAACCATCAACTCATCAAAATGTGTATTTGGAAAGAAAAAATTGACATTCCTGGGATATGACGTGTCAATCGAAGGCATAAAACCACCATAAGAAAAGGTTCAAGCCATCACTGACTATCCCCGGCCAGCAAACATCGAAGAGCTTCGTCGATTCCTCGGTATGATTTAAATAAATAAATACCCTAATGGTTCGTCTCAGGCCTAGTCAGTTAGCTACTGTGGGCAAATCTTTGTTTCAGAGAGCACATAAAATCTGTGACGAGAACCACGTGGCTGGAGAGCTTCAGCATGTCAAGCGAGTTCTACAACGCAATCAGCTGAATACTCCACACCAATGTCACAAAGACCCTAAACCACCTTCAGCTGAGCGGTGCCCTGCTACCCTACCCTACATCAAGGGGGTCACAGACAGAATTGGTCGCATCCTCAGGCGAGCTTCAATCAAAACATATTTCAAGCCGCATAAAAAGATTACCCAATTGTTGAGACCTGTGAAATGCAATATCCTACTCCAGGATGCAGGTGTTTACAAGCTCGATTGTGAGTGTGGATTATCATACATTGGGGAAACAAAGAGGAACATAAAAACACGTGTAAAAGAACACATTGCTGACATGAAACACACAAGGTCTACGAAGTCTGCGATCAGTGAACACACGCTGGATAAGCCCAACCACTACATCAGATTCGATAACCCACAAATCCTCGCGAAAGAGAATCGTTTCATACCTAGAATGATGTGTGAGGCTATTGAAATCAAAAAACACCCAAATTTCAATAGAGAAGATGGTTGGCAAGTACCACCTGTTTGGGATCCGATCATCAAAACTATCAAGACCTAGACCCAGCAAACACCAACAGCCAGACCTCAGGACACTGTGAGTTCTTTTTGCGTGCACCGGAACACAAACAAACTTGACTGATAATTTCTTTTATTTTTCCTTCCACCCATTTTAATATTATATAAGATTATTAGAGCTAGGCATGTTTGCTGAAGAGTTTATTGCACCGCTTCTTCTCTTCAAGCCATAACATGTTGTGAAGCGGTGGTAAATTAGATTAGGCTCCCATAGAGTAAATAATAACCATAAACAAAATTAAAACTAAATAATTAAAATGAACAAGTTGGAGGATAAATAAAACTTTAACAATACTCGTTGACACTTGAAATCTTTGTCTTCCGTGATCACGGCCACTGAAAAGTGGCCGAAACGCCGGAATAACAAAAATCAAATAAATTACCGCGCTTAAAACCGCTAAAACGTAGTTTTATTATAGAATTTGTTCATTTAATTTAAATAAGAAAACAGTATTTAGAAAATTACTTATTCATAATCTATAGATACGTAAATAAAACGTGTCGCTTAAAGCACTGAATGGATTTTAATGAAAGGAGAAGGGAGACTTTTCGGCCAAAGATATGTTAGTAGTTAAGATATGGCGTAAAGAGCGTTATATTTTTCTATTATAAAATGGAACATCAACAATTAATAATATGAAAACACGCGACACGATTAATTCATTCCAAATAACTATAGTTCCTATAATTATTTAAAAAATCAGCATAATGAAAAGAATTTTTTTAAATCCCTCTCACCTTTTATCAATCTGGACCCAAGAATGTATGTGTATCCGTCTCCTTTGATATAAAGACTAGCTGTCTTTATATCAAAGCTTTATAGTTGTCTTTATACACGTATATACTTAAGTAGGTAATTTTTAACCTGAAATATGATGGGATCCTTGTTCGTTGAATGTAGGCTAAAGTCCATGAAGAGAATTCGCGGTACAACTGATATAAAATTATTTTATATCATTCAATCATTACAATACTTTTTTGTTATATTTCTAATTTTTACCGTCACACATATAGTTATGAAGTTTGTTTATGCTTATTCTGAACTTTTAAAAATAATAATACTTTTAGGATTTTTTACGTCGGTATCTCTACTGAATTTTTTTTTTATATAATATTCCAGCCCTTAGGTGCTTACAGCGTAAGTAAGACGGCACTACTGGGCCTGACGAAAGCTATCGCTAACGAAGTGGTACACGATAATATAAGGGTCAACGGGGTCGCACCTGGAATTGTAGCAACAAAATTTGCGTCGGCAGTAAGTATTTAACTGTGTGACAATTCTGTTTAATTATTAAGATTAGAATAGTTTGAAAACTGTATCGAGCGTAGTACTTAGGGACTGGCTTTGGGAGTGCAAGCTTAAGCTGTTGATGTTATGAACTCTCGATTTTTCAAGGCTGCCGAAGCATGCGGAGCGCCTACTGCTAACGTATTGCGTGCACAACAGGTTTTGAAATCGGCTCGACCACCTTCTAATCACAGTCACTACGATTAAATCGCTTTATTGCAAATGAAGTGTTTCGCATTGTAACACGTCTCATTCCGCCGAAAGAGTAAAGATATATACAGTATTTCCATGAGTCTACTTTGGTCAGCAATATTGGTACTCGCCCCTGTGCTGGCATGCGCTTTTAACCGTTGTCTACAGTAGGGTGCATATCTAGCAGCTTTAAAAATAAGTAAAATTTCGCCTTTGTTCAACGCTAACGGGAAATAGAGCTGTATCGACGGATATCGTCCCCTCTCAACAATCCCAGCAGTAGCTAAGGTACTAGAAAATGGATTGAGTTCACGCCTAACCGCCATTTTGGACGACACTAACGCACTGTCATGCAGACAATACGCATATCTTCTACTACCCGACTACTTCTCTTACCCGTGAGGTGCTACGATATGTTGTAGGTGCACGTGAGCGGAGCCAATAGGTAGTAGTTGTCTGTTGTGACCTGTCAAAGGCTTTTGACGTAGCAGACCATGAAGTATTAGGAATCAAGCTCAAATACTACGGCATTGATGGACCTTCATATGCGTTGTTAACGGACCTGATGCATAACAGAAATCAGGTGGTTATTGGCAATGGAGGCAAAACAATGTCGGACCCCTTGAAAACGGAAATGGGAGTAGCCCAGAGATCATCAGTGTCAAATATTCTATTTTCACTACTGCTTAACGATTTGACTGACTCCATTCCGGAAGCTGAAATATTTATGTACGCTGATGATGTGGCTGCTGTTGTGACTGCTTCTTCAGTGGACACTTTAGAAGAGAACTCAAAGAATACAGCAACATAACTGTCGAATTGGTTCCAGAGAAATGGGCTTGCCCTCAATTCGTCGAATACACACTTCTTACATTTTTGGCTCTCAGGAACTGCGCCTAGACCATTGTCTGTTAACGTTGCTAGCAGCACGCAGCACGATCAACCAGGTCGAATATTTTAGGATGTTTGTAATATATAAGGAATGTAGAAATTATTCCAAAATAAAGCAAGCAATTTAGGTGGCAGCCCTGGTTGAACGGAAGCAGAGACTCAATTCAAGACCATGGCCCGTTTTGACAATAAAGATGGAGGATATCGTAAGAAGATACTTTTTATTTTACGAAAAATGTTTCCTTCCTCACATTTAAATAATACATGAACTACATACAATATGATAAAATATTTTTGTATGTTTTTTAAACATCATCATTAGTTTGGATGCTCTGGGGCAGTTTGGGCATTGTCATTTGTTTTAAACAAAACATATTTTTTTCAGATCACTTCTTCAGAGGCCGGAAAAGAACAAAGCTTATCAATAGTACCAATGAAAAGATTTGGAAAACCTTTTGAAATCGCAAATGCAGTCGCATTTTTAGTTTCCGATGATGCAACTTATGTTACTGGAGAAACTATAGTAGTCGCAGGAGGTGCGTATGCGCATTTGTAAATTGTTTAAATGGTTACTTAAAAGGTGACTGATATATTATATTAAAGTGGTGTTGAGTTTTTTTATTAAATAAATAAAACTTTAAAAAAATACCTTATAGTCTATAATTTTATCCTTGGGTCAATTTTGTTTTATTCTTCATCATCATCTGAATCTAATATATCACTTTTATTAATCCCTACACTCCTAAGTAATGTACTTGACGGACCTGCTGATGACTTTTCTTCTTTCATACTTTGCACTATATTTTGTAAAATATTTTTACTTGTGCCAATATTTTTCTCTAGTGAGAGTTTCGATTTTATTTCTTTATCTAAAAAATCTGCAGAAGTATCATCAGTATAATTTAATTCATCTTCCTCATCATCGTTTGTATCATTTTCATCATCTGTTTCCAGATTGTTATCAGAAACTAAAAAGTTTAGAAATTTTTCTATACATTCACTGAATGTATCAACTTCGAAATCAATATTATTTGAATTATAGACATTTTCATTGCTGTTTGTTTCTACACCATCAAAGTCTGAAGATTTATGCAGGAAGTTACTTAACTCATTTGTTATTGTTTGTGCTGTTACAATATCATTGTTTTTATATTTTGCTTCTTTACCATAACGACTATGTAATAACTCATTCAAATGTTCAGGATGTATATTTAGCCAATCATCACTGTCCCCTAAGAGTGTAGAATTATCTTTATCTAAAATTAGTTTTTCTTTTAACATTATGAACTCATCAGTAGACATCAATTGCTTCATTTTCTTACACACATGTAAGTTAACTGAACACTCATTATTTGCATAGTAAGTTTTAGCATTTTCTAATAACTGTTTATACTCCTGTGAACCTTCCATAATACCTTTAAAATATCCTTTCTCTTTTAAACTATCTAAGAAATTAGCAAATGATTTTGTAGAATACATATCTGTACTTGATTTTAAAATCATATTAAATCCAATAGTAAGTTTTAAACCAATGTTAGTCCCATCAGTGTCATTTTTCTTTGAATAAACATTATTTATTAATTTAGAGTGGACTAACATAGAATACAGACATTTAGTAAATTTCACTTTCGTATTTATGCAGTCATCAAAAGACATATTTTTGCACATCTTGGCTTCAAGTGGGTCATGATTACAGTAAGTAGTTGCAATTGGTGCAATAAGTTTAGATTCTAGTGTTAATAATGCTGCCAACTCTGCAGGTATATTAACAACGGCTTGATGAGTATTTTCTTTAATTTTTTGTGGATAGTTGCCAATACGTTCAAAAACAGCTTTCTCTATGTTGTCTATGACTTGAGTTCTCTCAGGTGATTGCATAACTATCCATAAGGCATCAGAAATGCTCAAATTTGTTTCAAGATTAACAAGTTCAGGTGAAATGAGATGTATGTGGCCATTGTATAAAAATACCTGAAATGAAAAGAATGAATGAGGATAGCAGTCCTCAAGATAAAATGCTAAAAATTTAGATGCTCATTATGATTACGAAAATCTAGGGTGAAATCAATGATAATGAGTATGAGTATCTATATATTTGATAATAATCAAAAAAAATTACAAGCAACAAAAATTTTATTTTTTAAACTTACTCTATTTACTGTAGTATCTGGGTTCACCCATTGCGGTAAATAGTCAGCAGCCTCAATCAAAATGAACTCTCCATCACTGTCTTTAATTTGCACAATAATATTAGGATGTAACTTAGTTATTTCTAAGACAATGTATAGAATAAACCACTCATCCTCAATATTATCTCCAAAACAGGTGACACTAGTTAAATGAAGTGGTGTATCTGTGACAAAATTAGTTATGGATACTATAATAAATCTGTAGGGTGAGTAAAATTTTTACAATAAATTTAGAAATGAAAAAAATAACCAAAAACATCATTTGGAAACAGATTTTAAAAATGGAAGTTTTAGAATTTTTGATTATCTATTAGAGCATAATGTGAAAACAACTTGAAGGAATTTAAATGAAATTCGACACAGAACCTAGCTTTTATCGGGGGTCAGTTGTTAGGATACTTTTATACTGATAAATGATGTCAGTTCCATGGGATAGACAGATATAGGTAGTCAAAGAAGTGGCGCTGCATACATTGCAATTCATTAACAAATACATTGTGGTTATGGCATTGCGAAAGAAGTTTCGCTGGCACATGCTAATCATAAATAAATATATTTGTATGAAACATCAAATTTTTTTATCACTTTTTAAATATATGATCCTCTTTGCCTATTGGAAAATACTCATATCCTCAATATTTATTTTGCATGGTGTTATGTTCTATATATTCATGTTTTATTCTCCCCTTAATGCCTACTACATATGTAACTATATATCATAAAGATTAATCTGTTCATAACGCTTAATATGTGCAAACTGATTTGCTCAGATTTATTGATCCCTGTGTATGACAAATCTTTGCAGATTATTTGTTCCTTCTATTCTATTCTATTTTTGGGTGATTTGACATCAATGCTCCTGATGCTGATTCGGTCAATGTCACAGTAACTTAGAGAATGTCAGGTGTTGTAGTTACATTGGCAATAGCAGCTGTAAAATTAGCAAATTTGGTCTGTTTTATTTCCAAATTCAATTTCTGTGAACCTGGAAACAACACAACATAAAACTGAGTTATACTAACTACACTTATGTTATTTAATTTTAAAAACTTACTTAGTATATTTACAGATTTTTATTGATCAGTGTCAAGAGAAAGTTTATAATGACAGGGCGGGGAAAATCTCCCGGTTAAATATCATATAGGGGTGTAGACTTTTGGACAGTGGAAAAAGATATGTTCCAAAGTGCCTTCATCCATGCCAATTCGCAAAAGGAGTGACCACGCAGGCTCTATTTTCTAGTTAAGAATATCTAATAGGGGATGGGTTGAAATGAGTTTATCCTTCCACCACAGCAGTTGCAATTTTTATTAGATAAATCATTGTTGATTGCATTTACACAATTTTATTGTCACGTGTGGATGGCGGCTGCTTAGTACAGCAGTTCTTCACAGAGCTCAATTGTGTGTGCATGCAGCTTGAAACATGTTGGAAGAAGAAAGAGGTGGACAATGCATACAATTGGAAGGCTATATTTCTAGCTACAGAAGTGAATCTTGCCTTTGGAAAACAAAATCAAAGGAGTACCATGATTGCAACAAAAAAAATTCTACAACAGGCTGGTCGAAAAATACAAACACGGCCGACTCGACTTTTTTTCTTTTAACACATAAAGCAGGCCTAAGAATGCAAGTGCTTTATCATCTTCCATTGCAGATGACATGTTTCTTGCATAAACTTTTGGAAAGAAGTAACAAGCAATACTGGTATAGGTAATGTAAGGAGAGACTAGGGGCATTCAATTTAACTATACAGTCTGAAATCTCTATGATTTATTGTTACATATGTAGCATGCATAAATCTGTTTGCAGTATTAAAATATAACTTTTGATAGTTGCTATATACACACACCCATGCAATGGAACCCAATCCCCTCAATTCAAATCATATAGTTGACAGGTGTAGTTGCTACACCGGCTGTGCTTTGTCTCAAAGTGGCATGAGATTGAGGGTAATTTTTTTTAATATTTCTCCTCCACCAGACAAGCAAGATCTCTCCAATCTTTTTTATCTTTTTGTTCTTTTTTGTATATATTTATATTTATCTTTTTTTGTCTTTTCTTTTTATTGTCTTTTTTTTATTCTTTTCAGAAAATTTTACAAAGGGTAATTTATGTAGGTAGGTAGGAGTGGATTAGGTTCCTACCTAAGGTAACATACACTTTATATACAGTAGACCTACTGTTATTTGGGGTAGGAAACAAGTTTTTAGGGTCCACAAACAAGTTTTGAATGAAGAATGGGAAAAACAAAAATATGTTAGATAAGGTTCTGTCACTTTTGTTGATTACAAAGTGTAATTTGTGTTAAGGAATACACTTACGCTTAACATATATACACTAAAACTGTTTTTGAGTTTAGTTAACAAGTTTTGAATTAGTTTATTGATTTTTAAATACGAAAATAGTTTTTTTTTGCTTATATACCTATTGTGACCATGGTTACAAATCAGTTGTATCACTCACTGACTGCTGATATGGCATTTTCGCTTGGCTTGTGGGCTTTAATCGAAATTCAGACCAGTAACTTAGGTTAGGTTAAAATTTAAACCAAAACGCACGAGCCGATCGCGCGAAGCGAGCGTGCCGTGGCAGCGGCCGGCGAGTGCCAGAACAGACTGGTCACCATCGTGACAATGTTCTACTATCTATGACTATGAAAATGATGTTATGACATGTTTATCTGATATTATTAATTGGCTCAACTCTAATAAACTAATTATCAATTTATCCAAAACAAAAATTATTCAATTTAGAACAAAAGAAGTAAATTAAATCATCTAAATATTAATCATAATAATATAAACATAGAACAGGTTAATTGTACAAAATTCCTGGGAATCCAAATTGACGCTCATTTATCATGGAAACAACATATTGACATGATTTGTAGTAAAATTAACAGCTATGTTTTCGCTATTAAAAAAATTAGAATGTGTACATCCTTACAAATGGTGTTAATGGTCTATCACACTCATATTTGCTCATTAATCCATTACGGAATCATAATATGGGGAAATTCCCCTGATATTGCAAGAGTTTTTATAGCCCAAAAGAAATGCCTTCGTGCCATATTTGGAATGAAATGGTCAGAATCGTGCAAACCGGTTTTTAAATCTCACAATCTCCTTACTGTGGCTAGTATCTATATACTTGAAGTCGCTAAGTTTATCCAATTCAATGGGTCTTTGTTTGAAGAATTTAACAATGTTAACGCGAGACTTGTGACGCAAGTAAAACTAAAGATGCCTGTGCCTTCTCTGGATCTCTTTAGAAGGAACTGTATTTACATGGCTCCTCTTATTTATAACTTTTTGCCAACTAATATTATAAACATACCCTCAAGAAAATTCACTGTAGTCTTAAAAAAGTGGCTGATTAAGGAGTGTTTCTATACTGTAGATGAATTTCTTAAAAAAAGTGCTTGTCATTATTATCTATATGGAAAATCTTAGTGATCTATTTGTTATTTTTTTGTTTTTTTTCTTGACATTAATTGCTTATATAATACCAAAAATTGACATTCTAATTAGAATAGATAATAAGCATATTTACGTAAATTATAATTTTTATTTTATTATATCTTAATTTTTAATTCACTTTGTACACCACTATGTGGTAGAATGTACTGTTCACCTACAATTGTATAACACCTGTATAAACTACATTCTTGCAAATAAAGATATTGATTGATTGATTGATCGTGGCTGCGACTTAACAATCCGGTCCACAAATTTTAAGCAGTGGGTGGGCATAGTGGGTAGGGGAGAGGTATACTTACCCCTACTACAACCCCCTAAGTTCCGGAAGTCATAAAATATTATTTTTTTGATAAACATAACCTCACTTACTATTGTTGAAATTGTGTCACTTTTGATAATAACAAAGCGTGAATTGAGTTTATGAATGTACTCACGAATTACATATAACCGCCAGAACTTTTTGTAACACTAAAACTGTTTTTAATGTAGAAATAATTTTAAATTTAATTTGAGGCATAACTACAAAATTCATGCTAGGTATATAATCGATTGATTAAAAGTGACAGTTTTTACTGTGACTTTTTTTTAATGGCTCGGCTGATGTGTGATGATAAAAATAAATTAATCGATATGTCAAAAATACTTATCGATTTTCAATTAAGAAATTCGAAATCTTGAGCTATTAATTAATATATTGTTTTATATAATTTTGGGAAATCGATATTTGTCAATATTTCTATAAAAAGAAAATATTGACAAATATTTTGCATTTTTTATTGCCGCCATTTTATTCCTTTTCCCTAGTAGTTAAGTGAATATGCTTTTAAAGTTAATTAAATTATATAGGCACCATGGTTTATTTAAAGAGATCCCTTACCTGATAATAGAGCGGAAGAGCGAAGCCAGCGCGCCCAGCGAGTGCCAGAACAGACTGGTAACCATTTCCTATTTAATTATTACACACAAACAGTCGGTTAAGTTAAGTTGTATTCAGACCAAAGCACACGAGCTGAGCGAGCGAAGCGAACATGCTGTGGCAGCGGCCGGTGAGTGCCAGAAATGACTGGTTACCATTTACTATTTATTTTATACACATGAACAGTACAACGCCTTAAAAGTCTCGTATGAAACATTTGTTTTATTTATCAATTTAGTGGATGACTAGCAAGTTGCTTTTTTAATATGATAATAAATCAATATCTCAATGATATCAATTATTAATTACATTGGAGAACAATTTTTTTTAACATAAATAAATGTGTATACGTAAAAAAATCGTCTTTATTGGTCGCCATTTTGGATGGTTACTCTTGTAGTATATGTGAATGTGCTCTATTGTGTTTTTCTTCACTTTTATCCAATTAATCTGGTTTTTTGGTTATTTCTGTTTTTTTATTTTGATTACTGGCTTTTTTTCGACTTTAAAAGGATTTTTCAACTTTGGACTTATGATAGAAGTGCAATATTGGCAAAAAAATTAGTGAGGTTATGTTTATAAAAAAAAATATATTTCAAGATCTCTGGACCTCAGGGGTTGTAGTAAAAGCAATATGCATCTCCCCGCTACCTGCTACATAAAATTCCTGGGCCAGAATGCTATAAATTTACCACCATCGTCACAATATAAGGAAACAAATGAATGAAGAAAATAATATCTCAAGAACTACGTCTCCTAGAAATGGGGATGACAGAAGGGAGAAGTACTACTCCCCTCCTCCTCCGCCCCTCAACTACTTAAAATTCAATGACCACTAAGCAAAAAATTTGCACTTGTTGTTGTTAGGTCTATACTTTTTAGATATTTTTCTTCACAAAAACTGCAGATGTACCATGATTCTTTTTCATTTACGGTATCTGCTGTGTAATATAATAAAGGTATTGACAGAATTTTGAGATCATATAAGAAATAGATAGGTTATTTTTGATAAATTGACCAATAAATAAAGTTACTTTCGGAATTCAACTAATGTGCTTGTTTTGTATGACAAGTCAGTTTCTGATAATTATACCTTAGGAAAGAGGCAGAAGCTTACCATTACGGCTTTTATCCAAAACAATTGGAGTATTTAATGTAAATTCCTCTTTATGCCAGATGTAGTCTTGTGATAAAGTTTTAATAGTAAAATTTATTTCTTCACACAACTTCGTCCAAGAATACTCATTGTTGCAGATATTTGTGTTTGTAATGCAAGGAAATAATAGACATTGAACGCTATCCTCTGTAATAGGCTCCATTGAGTCTTCTAATCACAGAACACTCGTACTCTCTAACGAGAGCTTCTAATAGTATGGTAAAATGATAGTTCTTCTTCTTTTTTATATTGTATTGGTTTTCGGCTTGTTCTTGGGTGAACTGCCATTGACTGCCAGTGTCAAGTGTGAAAAAAACAGAGCATCTTGAGAAATCAGATAAATTTAAAATAGATTAATATAGAAAAAAAAAAAAACAAAATCCTTGTTCTCTATTTTATGTTAATTTTGTCACCACCACCTAAAAATGAAATACACCATAATTGATTATTTTTATGAATATAATAACATCACTAAATAGAACATAAATAAATATAAGGACATAACATAAACAATTAATATAAGTAAATACGACAATCAGACAAGTACACTAGTACGTTTTACAGTTTGATATTGTGTATATTAATATATTTATATAAAATATTAAAAAACACAGGTTTGGGAATATTAGCAAGTATGGATTTCAGGTTAATGGGTTTTGGCATTTTAGTAGGGAGGGAATCATAGAGGGAAACTGGGTTCATGGGGCAGTTAAAGAAATTTGATCCACAGAACCCTCTTCTATCTGGCAATCGCATAAAGGGCTGTTACGAACATCTATCCTGTATAAATGAACCGGAGTACATGTGTGGCCTAGTCGTAACCTGCAGACAATAGAAATCGCCCTCTTGCTTGCTATTTATATTTGCAGAATCAAGGTTTTGTTGGGATTAAATCTTGTATCTCACTGTAAAATCTGCCTTTTGACGAGCTTGACGTATTCCAGTGTGCCTGCCAACTCTCGTTAAGATCAATCTTAGCTTTAGTACACAAATCTTGGGATTGCAAAATATAATGCTCAAGAGTGCCCAACGATGATGGGACCTTTGCCAATTCATCTGTTTTTTCATTATGTCTAATACCGCAATGGCCTGGTATCCAAGCAAGGACCACTTCCAAGTCATTAGCCAGGCAATTAAATAGCATTTCCTTGATTCTAGTAACTAAAGGGAAACTCAAACCAATTGAAAATTTGTCAGAGAGAATGGCCTGTAAAGACCTCAGAGAATCAGAGAATATTATCACCCGTGTAAAACGATTTTTGTTGTCAAGAATAAACTTGACTGCTTCTAATATCGCTGTTAACTCTCCTGTGAAACAGATGTTAGGGAAGGGCATTTGAAAATTAGAGCAGTTTGGAAGACTGGGCACCAAACTGCTGCTCCCACATCCTGATCCCTAGACAGTTTTGAAGCATCTGTGAATATATGGTGAAAATGTGACCATTCTGAGGACAGTTTAGAATTAAAAAGAGAATTAACGTAGCGATCGTCTTTACCAAAGTCCAGGAGGTACCAAATACCAAAGTCTAGGAGGATTTTTCGCTGGAATATAAGAATATTGTAATCTATTGTGAAAATAGAAGGTTTAGGGGACTGGTAGCATTTAATGTCTAAGGACTTGATTTTTCGTAAAGATTTTATAAGACAGGGGATTTCTTTATGGTTCTAATAGGGGTTATTTGGGATCAGGGAGCTAAGTACACCAAGTTTGAGATGAGGGGGTGTAATGAATTTTGGAAGGTCTTGTACGTGAAACGGTCGCATAAAAATTGCCGGCGATGTAGAAGAGGGGGATCTAATGCTTCAATCTGTAGAGCGTTAGTGGGAGATGAGCGCATAGCATCCAATATGAACCTGAGACATTTATATTGTAGCTTATCTAATTTATCTAATACCGACTTTAAGCAAGGTTCTATTATAATAGACGCATAATCAAGAATGCTGCGAACTGTAGCGTTATAAATAAGTTTGGGGGAATAAGGATGTGATCCCCACCACACCCCAGAGAGACAACGCATAATATTTAGGCTTGACTCAATCTTCCTTTCCATATGCTTCATGTGGTAAGAACCGGACATTTTAGAATCGAGGTAAAAACCTAAGTATCTTACATGGTTTTCAACTGGAATAGTTTGCTCCACCCTTTCCCTAACACCTATAGGAATTTATCTAGCTGGTTACCTGCATTCGTAAATAAATTAGCTCCTCCTTCTGTTCCAAATGTAAACAATCTTCCTTCCCCTTATCCCCCTATTCTAGAAAGCCATAGATTTGATTCCCCGTTCTCTATGCTTGAGCTTTCCAGAGTACTTAGTCGACTTAAAGATACTTCACCTGGTTTAGATGGTATTCCCTACTCCTTCATTGTCAATAGTGGTTCAAATACTAAAAGATTAATTTTTTCACTTTTAAACAAACTGTTTGACCTAGGGATGGTACCTAATTCTTGGAAGGCTCAACTAGTAATACCTATCCTTAAGTTTGGCAAAGATCCTTTTGATCATTTATCATATCGTCCTATTGTGCTTTCTCCGACCCTTGCTAAAGTGATGGAACACTTGCTCAAGACGCGCTTAGAGTGGTTTGTTGAAAATAAACGGATCCTCCTAAATACACAATTCGGGTTTCGGAAGGGGTTGAGTACCCAAGATAGTCTCTTCATATTGATCACTGATATCCGAACAGCTCTATCCAGTAGGACGATACTAGTTGGGGTTTTCCTTGACATATCGGCTGCATATGACTCTGTATTGCTTCACCGGCTCAGGCAAAAGTTGCACCAGCTGAGTGTTCCCGTGAGGCTGGCTCATTTCATATGCATTTTCTTATGGATAGGACAGTAGTAGTAAAGATGGATGATAAGTTGACTCTCCTAGACATGTTTGGGCTGAATTGCCACAGGGCTCTGTACTAAGTCCTCTACTGTACAGCTTTTACACATTTGACCTAGAACAGGTTGTACTCCCTTTTTGTAACATTCTCCAATACGATGATGATATAGCTTTGTATGTCACAGCTAATACAGTTGAGGAAGCTGAATCTAGGTTAAACCGTACACTATTTTACACGGAGGACTGGCTTACAGAGCATGGGCTTTCATTGTCTCCAGAAAAAAGCAATGTTGTTATTTTTTCACGTAAACGTGAAATACCTACGGTCAATGTTGTTTGTGGGGAACAGACTATTCCTGCGCAGAATCGTGTTAGATTTCTGGGAGTCATTTTGGACTCAAAGATGTCTGGCGTCCAGCATTTTCATCATATTTCCAAAAAGATAGAAGTAAATATAAATGTCCTACGCAGTTTATCTGGCGTTTGGTGGGGAGCTCATCCATATACCTTAAAACTTATTTATAACGCCATTATCCTTGGTGTAGTGGAATATGGGTCATTTGTTCTTGAGCTCTGCCTCAAAACTATTGGGTATAAACTCGACAAAATTCAGTTTAAATGTCTCCGGATTATATTGGGTGCCATGAAATCGACTCCTACAAACGCTCTCCAGGTCGAAGCCTTAGATCCCCCCTTTTCAATTCGTCGCCAATTTCTAAGCGATCGCTTCTTCTATAAACTAGGCCAAAATTCTTCACACCCGCTTATACAAAAGCTTAACCATCTTTCAAACCTCATTCCGAATAACCCATACTGGTCTCAAAAAAGTCAGCCTTGTTTAATAAATAGTTTTCAAAGATTTTCCAAATTATCACATCCTATCTCTCAATTCCCTAATCCCGTACTTTATAATATTGACCATGACGCCCTCCTTTTTAAACTGAATGTCCTGCTCAGTCTTGGTATCTCCAAAACGGACAAGAACGCAAACTCACTGTTCAAACAAAAGCTAGCACTGGAATGGCCGAATTGGTCCCCTATTTTTACTGACGCCTCTAAATTATCTAAGGAAGATGGTGTTGGTGCAGCTGTTTGGTATTCTAAACATCAGATAGCACTTACGTTCAAATGCCCTACGGGGACTTCTGTTTTTACAGGTGAAACCATCGCTATATTGGAAGTTGTGAAATTTATTTTTGCACGTAAAGATAAAATTAATAAAATTTTAATACTTTCAGACTCACTCAGTTGTCTTCAGTCTTTGCTATCTGACCCTTTCTTAGTAGGTTCTAAATTCCCTATGATACTAAAAATTAGAGAACTTTTATTTTCTTGTGAGTCTAATAATGTGGAGGTTGCCTTATGTTGGATCCCAAGCCATAATGGTATCCAAGGAAATGAAATTGTAGATGACCTAGCAAAGGGAGCGATTATTTCAGGCTGCTTAGATCATAATAATATCCAGTGTTGGGATCTTTTATCCAAAGTCAACAGTGACATGAAGGACTCCTGGCAGTCTAGTTGGATAAACACAGCACAAGCTCGAGGCAGCCACCCTAAAAGTATTCAACCCGAGATACCTGTAAAACCATGGTTTCACAAATATCGCTCATTGGATAGAAGGACAACCTCTATTATTATTAGATTACGACTGGGCCATCTGTGTACTCCGGTACATTTATACAAAATCGGAGTGCGGAACTCTCCGATATGTGATTGTGGTTCCGAGGAGGGTACAACGGATCACATTTGTTTTAATTGCTCTCTGATTAACATATCTTTATATGATATCCTCCCTTCAAAAATCCCCGAACCCATAAATATGAAATCTCTACTTGTATATACTCATAAACCCTTTGTCCTACACCTACTTTGTAAATATATTAACGATAATAATATTAAATTGTGATTTATAATATGTTTAAACTAATACATACATAATTATGTGTATAATATGTTTGTGTGTGTCTATGTTATGTTGTAAAATATCCCCCAACCCATAGCTTCCCTCCTGTATATTTGTTATTGTCCATGTGTGCTATCTTTTCTGCTTAGGTGGTGGATAACATAAAACGAAACAAGGTTTATTTCACTCTGATATTTTTATTCAAAATTCGACTATTAACTTGCCTTTTTTACACCTGATACTGGCAGTAAATGGTCGCTATACTTAAAGCGTTACCAAATCGCTGTCAACTTTATGGGCACTCTGCCCTACATTGTCAATCCCGTCCCAGGTGCGTCAAGTGCCTGGGCGACCACGGGACCTCGGAGTGCACACGCACCCGGGACTCCCCGGAGCCACCGAGCTGAATCCTCTGTGGCCAAGCGGGTCACCCCACTAACTACAGAGTCCTGTCGCCCCCCGACCCAAACGTAAGGTCGGAAAGGGCAACGCCCAAAAAGGCACTAGAAAAGTGCCGAACAAACCCGCATTCGTGGCGGCCCCCCCTCCAGTGGTAAATCACTGGACGGGTCTTCCCACGACGGAAGCGTTCCCTCCACTAAGGACGCGCGCCCCAATTATGGCCGGCCTACCCCCGGCCACCCCTGCCCCCGCCCCCATTTTAAAAGCACCTTCTGGGCCATCGCCCCACCACTCTTTAGCGGAGGACTTAGTCTTGGCGACTAAATTCGCCAAGAACTTGCCTTTCGACCTAGCAGAGGTCCAACTCTTGGCTCGAAAACTGAGACAAGTTGCAGAGTCTGATCAACCCTCCCTCCGGGATCAGCTCGTGATCGAAATGGATCACGCGTACCTCCTCCAGGTACTTAGGTCGTTATAACTAAACAACCTAGTTAAATTATTGTTACCGGTAACAAATGGCGCATGTAGGTAGAAATAAACCACGCTCATTGACTCTGGCGACTTATAACGCCAACGGCCTTCGAAACCAGCGCGACTTGGTCCATGACTTCCTGGTTACCAATCAAGTAGATATACTACTAGTGCAGGAGACCTTCCTGAAACCGAGTGAAAGAGATCCAAAGATCTCTAACTATCGGGTCACTAGACATGACAGGATAGGCCGTGGTGGCGGCACCCTGATCTATTCCAGACGATCTCTACACTGCATGCCTCTAGTCACCCCACCACTAGTAGGTATGGAGGTATCCATCTGCAGACTAGCAATGACTGGCCACCAACCTCTAGTCATAGTCTCAGCATACCTCGCGTGCCAAAAAACCCTTATTAAGAAATACCTAGAAGCCCTATTCAACTTAGGCCCAGCTGTTATAATAGCCGGAGATCTGAATTGCAAACACGAACAGTGGAATTGCAATACCACTAACCCCAATGGCAGAGCCCTAATAAATATATCAGACAATCTTTTGTTTGATATAATGACTCCCATGATCCCCACAAGATACCCCCACAACCGCGACTGGGGGACCCCAAACACTCTCGACCTAGCATTACTGAGGGGCGTAACTCTTCAGTTCCATTTGATCGAAACGATGGACGATATAGACTCGGACCATCGCCCGTTTATCCTCAAATTAGGACCGCAGACGGAACAGACATCTGAAACTAGGACCTCTGTGGACTGGTTGAGACTTGGGGACCTCCTCAAGGCAACCAAATCACAGGACCTGGACCGCATCCCAGACCACATCGAATCCCGCCAAGACATGGAGACGGCGATCAAGGCCCTCACCAGCCACCTTCAATCCGCAGTGCGGAACTCGTCCAGACAGGTGCCAGTGGAGGATGACCACCACTTATGCCTGCCGGACGAGGTGAGAGTACTGCTGAGGGAAAAGAGAGCCGCCTCCAGAGCTCACGACAGATATCCCACCGAAGACAACAGAGTCCGACTCGCCAACTAGAGCGCGAGGTCAAACTACGTATCCGGGAAGTCAGGGAACAACGTTGGGACAGAACGTTAAGAGATATCGAACCAACTCACCAGGCGTACTGGAAGCTGGCTAGAGCTCTCAAATCGGACACCCTCACTGTCATACCCGCGCTAGAAAGAGCCGACAACACCGAGGCGTTCGATGACGAGGAAAAAGCCGAATGCCTTGCTCAGAGTCTAGAGCTTTAATGCTCCCCCACTACACAAAACGTCAACAAGTCACACCTAACAGAGGTGGACTCCGAAGTCGAACGTAGATCCTCCTTACCAGCGGAAACCACACTCGACCCAGTCACGGTCGAAGAAGTGCAAGATCTGATCAAGTCCCTCAAACGGCGAAAGGCCCCAGGGACCGATGGTATTAACAATCGCGTCTTAAAACTCCTTCCCGGCCATTTGATTATAATGTTAGTGAGCATCTTCAATGCCGCCATAACAAACTGCTCCTTCCCCGCGATCTGGAAAGAAGCAGATGTCATCGGTATTCACAAACCTGGAAAACCGGCTAATAAACCATCCAGCTACCGTCCAATCAGCCTACTGAGCACACTCAGCAAGCTTTACGAGAGGGTCATCCTCTCTAGACTTAGAGATTTTGACATTAGCAAACATCTACTACCCGGTGAGCAGTTTGGATTCCGTGCCAGACACTCATGCGTCCAATAGGTGCACCGCATCACGGAGCACATACTATCCCACTTTGCCCATCGTCCCCGCCCTATAGGAACAGCCGCACTGTTCCTAGACGTAGCTAAGGCCTTCGACAATGTCTGGCATAACGGCTTGATTTACAAGCTGTACCAGTTCGGTGTGCCAGACAGACTCGTGCTCATCTTGCGAGATTTCCTCCTAGGACGTAGCTTCCGTTTTCGAGTGGAGGGAACACGCTCGTCCCCTCACCCATTCACAGCCGGTGTACCACAGGGCTCGGCCCTGTCTCCACTATTCTTCACGCTGTACACCAGCGACATCCCAAACACTCCAGATGTAGAGTTGGCCCTCTTCGCGGATGACACTGCACTCTATACATCAGATCACAACCGACAAATGGCTTGCGTCCGGCTACAGGCAGCTGTAACAGAGCTAGGCGAATGGTTTCGCAAATGGAGGATATAGGTAAACCCGGAGAAAAGCGCAGCAATGTTCTTTTCCATGGACACGCTTCGCTCTCCCAAACGCGCTTGCCTTCGCTTAAAAGCCATCTCGCTCTACGACCAAGAAATCCCCTGGGCAAAGTACACCAAATACCTGGGTGTCACCCTAGATCAGAACTTGCGCTTCAACGAGCATATCACTATAGTCTGGGATAGAGCGCGATTTGTGATAGGTCGTCTAGCACCCATGATAGATAAACGAAGCAAAATGTCCCTCAGACACAAGCTTACTATATAAAACATGCTTCCGCCCGAACATGACATACGCGAGTGTGGTAGTCGACCATGCCAAGCCTGCCCTTTTAAAGAAACTGTAAATCGTTCAGAATAAATTCATGCGCAGAGCCGTCGGTGCTCCCCTCTATATGCGTAACGTCGACATCCACCGCGATCTGGAGCTTCCCTCCATCAAAAACTACATTACGTCGCTCTCGCATAAGTATTTCGATCTAGCGCCGCACCATCGAAATCCCCTCGTCGTGTCCGCGTCCGATTATAAGCCTCGACGAAAGGCTCTCGTGCGACGACCGCGTAACATCCTCACGGACAAGGTCGACGTTATCACAAAACGGCTGGCCCGGATTAGCCCGCCCGCGGTTATGACGGCAGGCTGGCAGGCACCGACAAATAGACACAGACGGCGGCGTCGACGCCGCCAATCACGATCTCTCCACATCCCCACGAGGGACGCTAGGAGACATAGCTCCCCCATAGGATAGTCTAGGCGTGTTGCTGGGAAGTTTCTTTCGCCGTTTCTTCTCTCCCAGCGATAACACGTTGCGAAACGGCAGTAAGATAGCATAGGCCACCGCGAACCGCCGATCCCGGTCCGCCGGGATCCTTCCCCTCGGGCTCTATATTACCTGTCGCCCGTTCTCAATTAGTGCATTGTGTCGCCCTATGGTGGGCATCATTAGATTCATCCCCCTCTCATGGCAACAGTCTAGCCGAGGTGAAACTCCCTAGGGAGCCCCCTCGAGCAAGTTGCCCCCCGGGCTCGAGCACCTTCGCTGCGCAGGCACTCGCCCCGAAAACCCCGGTAAAGTTGTGAGGTCTTCGGACCAACAACATAAAGTCAAGTCCAATAAAAAATAACAAAAAAAACATTTAGAAAATAATTTAGGCCGTTTTCACCTAAATGAGTTAGAAATGAATACGGAGTCCCATCTTCGCCGGGGGTGCTACTCTTAACATGAGCGAGGACTCCTTTCAACTCAACTAATGTAAAAGGCTGGTTTAAAGTGGAAGAAGGATTGACAGAAATAGATACTGAAGGACAAATTAAATCATGCTGTGAGGCAGAAGCGGGGGCAAAACGGTCAAGGAATTGATCAGCTGACAACAGGAAGGAGTTGTGTGTTAGAATGGTTAGTTGCTGATCTAAATCTTTTGATGTTACGCCAAATAACAGTAGAATGAGTTTCAGGCGTCAAAGAACTACAATGTTCTCCAACCTTCAGACTTCTTCTTTTTAAATAACTTCCTTGTCTCCTTCTGTATATCCAACAAGGCGTCGTAATTCTCTGAAGACATATTACTACTGTAATTCTTCTCAGCTGTTTTCCGTTTTTTAATAGCACTTAGTGCATGTTTCATCCCATCGTGGTGGGGATAGCAATTTATTATTATGTGGTGTTTTCTTACAAAAAACACTATCAGCCGCTTGCAGTAAAATGCATTTAAAAGAATCTGAATTTATATCTGAGGATTGTGCAAGGTTTTCTTCGACTGATAATTTGTATTGCTCCCACTTAGAATCAACTAATTTGTATTTTAATCGAGGATATTTTATGATAGGATTTCTTTTATTTTTGCAGGGCAAAGAAATAATTATAGGATAATGGTCACTATTAAAAGTAGACCAAGACAAAGATGAAGCTAAATCAGAAGTACATATAGACAAATCTACAGCACTGATTGCTTCATCAGGTTTAGTGAGCGAGTAGGAGTGCCTGAATTTAAAACACATAAATCATATAAGTCCAAAATGTCTAACAGTCCATCCCCATAACTGTTAGATGTTGAACTGCCCCAAGATCTATGATGAGAGTTGAAATCACCGAGAATCAAGAAAGGTTTAGCAAGAAGAGAAATCAAATTTTTTATTTCATTGAAAATTTGTGGAGAAGGATGAGGGTTATATTAGGTTGGGAAAAAAGTTTTTTCCCATTTTAGATAAAAATTCAAAAGGTTTTTTTATAAAGTTTATTTACATTTGACTAAAGTATGTAGGTGCCATTTTGTTGGATAACTTTTTTGCTATCTTGTAGGTAGGGACGTGAACCCATTGCTATAAAAATTTTGGGGCTTCTGATCAAAAAACTGCGACAAGTGGTTTTGGCAGTCCTCTCGTGATGTTAACCTGACACTGCCTAAGGAATTCTGAAGAGACCGAAACAAGTGAAAATCTGAAGGTGCAAGGTCAGGACTATACGGCAGATGCATTAACACCTCCCAGCCAAACTCTCGTAATTTTTGCTGAGTGGCTAAAGATGTGTGTGGTCTAGCGTTATCATGGTGAAAAACCACACCCCTTCTGTTGATTAATTCCGACCGCTTTCTGTCAACTTTTTGCTTTAATCTCATCAGTTGTTCGCAGTACAGTTCAGAATCGATGATCCTGCCTGGCGGTAACAGCTCATAATGAACAATGCCTTTCCAATCCCACCATACAAACAGCATCACCTTGTTGCGAGTTAACCCGGGTTTCGCCATAATCTGTGAAGCCTGACCGATCTTTGACCTCGATCTTTTTCGCACGTTCTTGTCGTACGTGATCCACTTTTCATCACCAGTTATCAGCTTCTTCTAAAATGGTTTTGTTTCATTACGTCGTAATAAAGAATCACAAATAAGTACACGGTTCATTAGGTTTCTTTCAGTGAGCTCATGAGGCACCAAAGTATCGAGCTTTTTTGTGTACCCAGCTTTTTTCAAATGCACCAAAACCGTTTTGTGGTCAATTCCCAGTTCTCCGGTTACACCGTAACTACTAATATGCCGATCTTGCTCCACTTTTTCAAAAATGGCATCAATTTTGTCCGCAACAGGGCGACCAGAGCGACGTGCATCTTTGATATCAAAATTTCCGGATTGAAAACGCTTAAACCAAATTTGCGCTACTCTCACAGATACTGCATTAGGTCCGGTCCATAAACATCACAAATTTTTTCGCGGCTTGTGTTGCATTTTTACCTTTTTTGTAGTAAAATTTTAAAAATGTATCGAATTCCTTCATTAGATTCACTCATTTTAACAATTAGAAAAACAAATGAAAATCACACATTTTCCTAATTTGAATTTGGAATTGTCTTCTTTAAAATTAAAACTTTTTAATGATACCAAAACCAGCCAGATACAAATGGTATAGCCAAAGAGATCTTATTACAAGTTCATACTGTTACATACCGTCAAAGAAAAGCCGCACAGCCTATTGTAAGCGCAGCTCATTATCCTTTCTTGGATTACAGAATCCTTTGTCTTTTGAATTTGTAGTTAAGAAAAACATGCTATTGTCTTTTTACTTGTTTTATAACCATCATTAGCGTCGAACTATAATCCCTATTGTAATTGTATTCGACTTTGTGGACGTTCGCAGGTGTGCAAATTAAATTTCTTATAAACTTCCTTTCCTTTGTACTGTGTAGTTAGTATAAAACGAGGCCCGGATGAAGGGGAGGGCAGTTAAGCGAGGACTACGAAGCGAGTAAGACGTTTTCTAGTACTCTCGATTAGCGATATAAGCGACGGACTTTGTGCGTTCGAATTGTATCGAATAGTGCAGTGTGAACTGGTTGCATCCAGTGTTATTTGTATTTGTGTTATACGTGTTTGTACAGTTCTAATAAATTATATAGTAGTTCCAACGGCATTTTTAATTCGAGTCCTGTAGCTCGTAACAATACATACTATATGCGAAAAGACTTTTTCCCCAACCTATTATATAGAAACATAGCATATATTATTTACAATAGCAGCAATAATAGAAAAAGAATCACTTTGTGGGGGAAGAGGAAAAGGAGATATAAAATAAGTATTCCTGATGAGTAGGCACACACCACCGTTCCCATCAGCCCTGTCATCCCTTAAAGAAGAATAGCCGGGGATTTTAAAGGTATGTAATTTGGCTAAGCCAAGTTTCAGATAGTGAAAGAATAAAGGGATTAAATTTATTTATAATGTAAATTAATTCGTGTTTTTTATTGATTGCACTTCTGCAGTTCCATTGGACTAGTTTTATTGAGATTTGTTGAGTAAATATTAATTAATGTAGCGGCGTTGTTCGGTATGCCTAAGTTGGATTGAGATAACAAGTTTATTAAAGACAAAATAATATCTGCAAGTGTTTGATTGGAGTCATTGTAAAGAGATGGTAAAGGACAACCATTGGAGGGAGAAGGCATATTATAATTTCTTGTTAAGGCATCATGGGCCTCACGGTCATAGCCTTTATTTTGTTTTGGAGGTGATCGATGGTTAACAAAAACTGTTTTTTTTTATATGAAACAGTTCTTTGGGGTGGTGAGCCAGGAACAATTGTAATTTCATTTTGGGCAGATTTGCTTGGCATAGAACATAAAACATCGGCATATGGTTTAGAGACTGTGGGATGTAATTTGGAAGCCTCCATATACGATATGCTATTTTCAGCCATAGTAATTTTAATTCAATTCAATTGTGTCCTAGTCTTATTGAGTATGCACTGTTTGCTACAACTCCATTAATTCTTCAAAAAGTAATTCTGTAACATACTTCTGTATAAAACTTATTTTAAAAAAAGACAACTTGAGATATAAATAGAATAAGAAACTTAAAGAAAAACAATATTTAGCTAGACGTGTTGCTGGGGAGTTTCTTGCCGCTTCTTCTCCTTAACAGCAATAACATGTTGCGAAGCGGTATACATAGAATAGGAAGAAAAATTAAATTTTACCTTATATATATGACCTTCAAAAAGTGTTCTCCAGTGGAACTTATTTTGAATAAAAAACTTTGAATTTGAATTTAATTTGTTTTTGCCTCGAGTATTCTGGACAATTTTTACTAGAAGCAAAATGAAAGCCCAGAACATAAGCAACAAGATCCGCGATCCTCCTCAACATTGCAACTATCACCAGTATGGCCCTGACCACACTTATAACATTTTGGTTTTGAACGGCACTGTGTTTTGGTGTGTCCAAAACGACAGCAGTTGTAGTATTGTATCACTATACAATACTACAACTGCTGTCGTTTATCGTTACCTGTAGAATTATATACCTACCCCACTGGGTAGGTATATAATTCTACAGGTAACGAAGTAAAACACATAAATACAAGTTTGGGTAAAACTTGACCATCAAAAGTGAACACTACAGTTTGTGATGGTTTCCATGTAGGGGAACCCTCAATAATGACTTTATAGTTTAGGCGCCTAATTTTAATTATGTCACCACACTCAATTCGTAAATTTGTATTTTCTTTTATTTCATCAGGAGACCAGTCAGCGGGAACTCTAACTAATCCCATTCTTGTAACATTAAAGGTGGGTATAAATGCTTTAAGATTATTATTAGTTAAGATATTTGAAGAGACAAAGTTGTTAGCATCAACAAAATTTTGGAAAGATAGAGACATTTTGTTTCTCCCTATTCTTTTCAGACTGCCATTAACAATGTTTTTAAATGTATTTTTCTTTAAAAATCTTCCAAAGACGATGGGGTTTAAAGAAGTCCCATCATCAGCAGATGTTTGTATTTTTTGTATATGAACAATAAAAGGCCCATGATCGTTTGATTCATACTGACATCTGCCGATTTGTGTGGGAGGCTGAGGAACAATAGTATCAGTGCATTCATATGTTGGTCAAACTGGAGAGACTACCGTCAACACTGTCATAGCAATGATTTGAAATCATTGCTATGACAGTGGCAATCGGAGTCCTTAGCAGGATTTGACTCCGAACTATGTTTTTTCTTTCTTTTATTACATACATGTTTGCATATTTTATGCAGACGACTACGCTATATTATTCTTTTTGGAACAGAACAGTCCGTATCCATGCCAAACTCACGCTTTAGAGTTCTTCTAGACAAAGAATAGTCTGTATGCATGCCATACTCATTAGATATTATTGTGACATAAGAACTTGCGGGGGCATTAAGCCCCCTGGGTCCGAAGGTTCGTGCATAAAAATTGGAAAAAACTTACCCTAAGAAGAGAGCTAGACTAGTAATTAATTAATAGAAATATATAAAAATACTAATATTTACAAAGGATAACTATTCTGATCACTATTAGCTTAAAAATTAATTTGTAAAACTAAAATATTTAAAAACTGCGCTCGCCAACTTCGAAGGTTTCCGCGCTTTTTTCTGAACAATAGTTGTAGGATATTGATAGTTTTTGAGTAGTAATTATGTGTTTTTGTGAGAAATTTGAACTGTATAGTCAAATGTAACCTTTTGAATTGTCACAAGAACTCCGTTGAATGGCACCAGCTGATAACCTACAGTTCATGTGCTACACATAGGCCTATGAAAATGAAGAAACTACATTATAATCTAAGATCCGGCTTAAAGGCCTACCTGCCAAGCCTTAAACCTAAATAAAATAAAAACAGATAGAACGCGCTGATAGTCATCTGTGGTTATATTATGTCTGCATTATCTTTTATTTGTGAATACAGCTCACAATCAGAGGAAAGTGACTGCGAAACTCAAGAAATTGTATGGAAAAGGTTGTTATTAGGGTCAAACAATCTTATTTTAGAAACCTTTAAAACCGTTCTTTATTAGCAAAATATTTTCTTTGACTACTTGACCATCCGCCAATGACGTCTTATCACAGAGTACATTAAATATAATCGGAGCTATTATCTGTTCGATATGCCATGTAAAAATGTTCTTATTTATAGGCCAAGGTTACCAATACCAGATCTAAGTTTTGTGTCATCGGCTGAAGAAGATATTCAAAGAGATTTGCCACATCTCCATGGTGGAAGAATTCGTTCGTTTCCACATGTTAGAGGAAACTGGCCTACATTTGTGCATGTGAACTGTAAGTATATCTTAAATAACTATAAACTTGACAGAATAAGAAAAACCTGTTCTTCATGACATTTTAAAATGTTACGATATTTAAATACAGTTAGAAAATCGCATACTTCTTGAGTTACTATTTATTAAGTATTTGTATTCCAGATGATAGTGATTCCTATCATTGTTTGAAGGTGGTAAATAAACTGAAAGATATTGTTATTGCTCATTCAAGTACTCAAGATTGGCAAATTTGTGAAGATTTTCATATAAGTCTATCAAGAACGGTTGTGTTGAAGTACCATTGGATTAATACATTTAATAAATCTCTCCAAAAGGCATTATCTGGTTTTTTAAGGTTTGATACCATTTTCTTTCTTATTATTAGATAAATTAATATCAATATCTCTGGTTGAAGTGTAAACTCTAGCTTCAATTTACATTTGTGTTGTTATTAAGAAAGCTCTATACTGCCCTTAAAAAGAGAAATGGTATGTGCTTGGACAAAGAATGGCATGAGATTAAGTGTCATTTGAGTTTTGGGGTATACATAAGCCTTTTATATAGCCACTAGACCTGTTATTTGGTGCAGGAAACAAGTTTTTAGGGTTCACCAAGTTTTGAAAAAACAAAAATGTTTGTGTTTTGTATATCAACAATAGTGACATAACCTTCTTTATTTAACAATGTTATGTCTTTTTTGTTGATAACAAAGTCTGATTTGTGTTTAGGAATACACTTATGCTTAATATATAAACACTAAAACTGTTTTTGAGTTTAGTAAACATGTTTTGAATTAGTTTAATTTTTTTTAATATGAAAGTAGTTTTTTTTTTGCTTATATATATGGTGACAATGGTTATTAAAATCAAATATAAAAATTAAAATCACTATTAAATCTGTTGTGACACTTGCTGACAGCTGTCGTAGTATGCTCGCTTGGCTTTTGGGCTTTAGTCGAAAATTCCGACCAGTGACTAGAATGGTGACTTAGGTTAGGTTAGACTCTAAACCAAAACGCACGATATATAAAAATAAATATCTCAAGAACTATGTTTCGCAGGCATAGGGGTTGCAGAAGGGAGAATTACTCCTCCCCCTCTCCCCCATCCGCCCACTCCACTCCACTACTTAAAATTCAGTGATCATTAATCTAAACTTTAACCCAGAAAAGTGGTATCTCAAAAAATTAAGATTTCAGTTTTTCCATGTATCTCATAATCTGACAAATGGGGATGTGGACTCTACTCTCTACTACAACTTTCAGTAAATTATAAAATTATTTACATGATGGATGATAATAGAAAATTGTTATATTTTTGATAATTCACACTATATCTTTATAAATTATAGCCTATGTGTTATTCTGATGTGTAAGAGCTATATGATTGTAAAGTTTCATCAGAATCCATTCAGTAGTTTTTGTGTGAAAGAGTAACAAACATACATCCATACATTCTTACAAACTTTCACATTTATAATATTAGTAGGATAAAAGACGTCTTAGGGTACTATTTTGTTATCTTTTAAAATAGTGTAGTAGAAGTAGTTTTTAAATTACTGTAGGAACAATAATTAATGTGCTATTTGAATAATTTTTTCTGCAAAGTGTACATAATAAGTTTGTAAAACACTCACAAAATCTATGAGTCATCAACAGATTGTATGATGATAAAAAGTATTTAGTTAATTTGATTATCTACCACCCTATTACACAGCTGATAGCTAAGCAAAAAAACCATGTCTACATTGGAACATTGAAAAAATCCTTTTATGTCATTAAGGTAACAATGAATCCATAGTTCACATAATCTTGATTATTTAGAAACATGTAAATTCATACTGATTTTCAATAGGCAGTATAATTGGCCTTCTGTATATTATTATTATTCTAACTGGTGCTTCATGTTGTTGGTCATCCAAAAATTAATAACTAATACTTAAAATCTGAAATAAACTATCGTGTTTGTATACTGCTTGTTCATTGTCTAGACTCTATACTAAACTGCATGTAACCTGCAGAGCTTCTATAACACATCTGGTGTGCAAATGTCTATAGACGACATAACTACTTTCCATCTGGGTGGGTCATCAGCTTTATTGCTGTATATTCTAGTAGTTTCAAAACACCAAAATGAAATAATATTGTGGCCCACTGCACATCATGTAATATGAAAATACCACATGAAGTGTTACCATAAAAATGTTGAGTCTGGCTGGTCTACTGAATAAATTGACAGTCATTAATTGTATATATTTACTGCACATAATGTAATAACTTTCCGAAATGTGGCTGATTGTAGGTTACTTTTATCCTGGTAAATGCAATAGTTACTATTGAATACGGATTAAACTTTTATGTAGGCGAAGAACAGGAAAACCTATATTTTTTATTGTATAAGTATAGCAGACAAACTAATACTCCAATTGATGGAAAATGGCTACTGTTATATAAGTGTATTACAGTATGTAAGCAATGTGAAACAATAATGATGTTTTCTTTTACAGTTTTGATACTAACTTCAGCAGTGTGAAAGTATATTGTAATGAGGAAAATTCAAGAACTTTTATTTCTCTTGAAGTAGACATTTTATGTCAAAAGTATTTAACAAATATTTCTAAGGAAGTTGATAAGTTGTTAGCAGAATTCAAATTACCAATATTTTATGAGGTATGTTGTAGAACATTTGTATCTACTACTAAGGCATGAACGAACTTTGCTCTGCATTTTTTCTGATTGTAAAATTGTGTTTTTTCAGAAAAGATAATTCATTACTAATTACATAATTATGAATATTGTTCAATCTTACTTGCATCTTTGTATTCAAATAATAATGCCTTCTCACAAAATTTTGAAATAGGTACTAGTATTGTAGGTTAATCTATATTAGCATCTCTCTCATATCTCGTAAATTTTTGTGTTACTTGCAGCAGTGCAAGTATGCACTGCTGCAAGTTACACAGTTTTTAATTTATATTATATTGCGCCAGCTCGTAAATTTTTATGTAGTAACACAAAAATTTACGAGCTGGCGCAATATAATATAAATTAAAAAATGTTTTTAATAAAATCACTTTTTGTAGGGAAGACACATATATATTGTTTTTATTTATTGTGTGAGTTCAGCTAACAGGCAGATGGCCCACTTGATGGAAAGCGGTTACCATTGCCTATAGACATTTGCGACACCAAAGGTGTTACAAATGCGCTGCTGCTCTCTAGGCGGAAAATGGAATCCTGGCCTGACGGCCAGGCTCCGTCTTCCGGCATAGGAATGCCTGCCTGACTCAAGCTTGTTATGGCGGCATACTCTAGATTACGGGTGGTATCTATCCAGACGGGCAATACCCTACCACCTGGCTGTGGGTTGTTTTGTCGCCTCTTACTGTGGGCTGCCCAGCCTCAGGATATTGTATTAATTTTCCGTTCCTGCATGGGTATAGATAAACTTATAAAACAAAACCTTACCAAGATACAAAGTTTGATCTAAATCATTAGCAGTTTCTGAAATAATTTATATACTGCTTACACATAAGAACTGCTTGATTAAATTTATAAGATTTAAAAAAAGAATGGTAGTATTAATATTTATTAATTTAATATTTGCATTGTTTCAGAAACCATCATTTCACATGAGTATTCTTTGGGCAAATGGAAATAAAAAGTCTGATATCTGTAGAATTATAGAGGAATTAAATGATGTTTTAAACCAAGAAATAGGTTCTAGAACTGTCCATGTTGATAAAGTTTTATGTAAAATTGGAAATAAGTTATTTCAATATCAATTGATATAAAATGGCTGATTACAAGAAAACCTACCAACCACAAAATATTAGCTTTGTACAACAAGAAGGCAATAGGAACAAAGTTTATATAAATCCAAATTTCAATAAGAAGCCAACAAGTTCTCAAAATTGTTCTACAAATATGTATATGCATGTGAATCCAAGATTCCAGTACTACATGGCAAATCGGCTACAACAAACTCAAGGTGCACTTAATACAAACAAAATATATGTTAATCCTAATTTCTTCAGATCTGAAGTTAAAGCAATATTAAATGATAATGGACTGAAGTCCAATACAAATGATGTAACATATTCTAGCCTCAATATCAAACCATGTATTGAGGAAAAATCAATAGAACAACCAACAATTTTAGTAAAATCAAGATATTGTTTAGTAAGAAATAATGAAAAGAAATCTATAGAAAGTACCTGTTCTAAAAACCCGACAAGTACAATTAAAATAAGCAAGTACAAATCAGTGGCTATAAATACTGTAAAGAAAAATATTGGTTCAGTTAGAAATAAATCTTTTGCACCTTTACATACTGTTGTACAAATCAAACAGCAAAAACCTCGTACACTTTTAAGAGTTAATAGTAAAATAGTTAAATCTTTGTTGACTCTGGATAAAAGAAAATCAAGTTTGGTACACAAAAAAATTAAAATTGAAAAGCACAAATTAAAGAAAAACAATATACCATGTCCACTATTTAAGAAATTTGGCAAATGTTTAAGGGGTGCTAAGGGATGTTGCGAATTTTTACATGATAAAAAACATGTGAACATATGTCGTCGGTTTCTAAAAGGGTTTTGCCATGATAAGAATTGTCTTCTGTCTCATGACTTAACAGCAAAAAAAATGCCAACTTGTTACTTTTATTTAAATGGAGTTTGTGCAAAAGATAACTGTCCATATCTTCACGTCAAAATAAATGAAAACACTAAAACTTGTCCAGATTTTATTAAAGGATATTGTGAAAAGGCCCAAAACTGTACATATCGACACATAAATACAAATCAATCAAACAGTAAAAATAAAAAACCTTTATTGAAGAAACAAAGTCAGTTCCCACAAAATATGAGAAAAGAACAGATAAAACCCAAGCACATCAAGTACGCCTTAGAACATAAAAAGCCTAAATATCAGAAAAATGAAAAGGATATCGAATATAGATATTATAAAGAACTTAAAGATGAGAACTCTATTGAAACAGAAACAATAAAACCATCTAGATGTAAATTAGGTGTATTACCGACATTTATTCAATTTTAAAAATAATGTATACTTATTTCATATATTTTTAAATAAAAAGAAAATGATATGTTCTTTTGCTTTTAATTAGAATTTTCTATATTGAACATAGTTTTTTTATTATTTAGTTTTATGGCTTGGCCAGCTAGGCCTTTAACCCAGATCTTGGATTATAATGTAGTTTCTTCATTTTCTTAAGCCTATGTGTACAGCTGAACTGTAGGTTATCAGCTGGTGCCATTCAACAGAGTTCTTGTGACAACTCAAAAGGCCACATTTGACTATACAGTTCACATTTCTCACAAAACACATAATTTCGACTCAAAAACTATCAATATCCTACAACTATTGTTCATTTTAGAGTAATTTTACACATTTTTTAGAAAATAAAACTGCACAGCACAACATCTCCTTTCATTTCCCGCCAAAAACTACTCTCTTGAACATATTGTGATGGATCTGTGCACTACTATGGATACTACGTATGACGTGTAGATAATGCGGATTGCGGAAAGATCGCATCCTGGGAACGACGGTTTTCACGGCAGTCTTCATGTCGGTGACAGCAGATAAAATGCAAGAGAGTCGCTTACGCTGCTTCGGTTATGTTTTTGCAAACCGGCTATAGCAACGCATTATGAAGTGAGGCTTCGGGTCATAAATCATTTATCTGTCTGTATCGCTCGCACTTACAGGTCCTATGGAGAGGTGTAGTGATGTGCGTAAGAATTGTAGAGGTGCATATCGATAACGGGATAGGTACGATCGATATGCTAAATTATGTTAAGTATTAATAGGAATAATTTTTCGCGAAAATAAAAGTTTTTAATTTGTAAGATAAAATGTTTGTTTCGACGTAATCATAGAGAAACTATAAATCGTAATGTGGCCCTGAAAAGGGCCGTTTTTATCTTTTCTAGGAATATTTCTTAGTTCTTAACAAAACGTCACAACAAAAATATTATATTTATAGAAAAACAACAACCCTTACTCGTAACGACCAATCAGGAGTCAGAGTGTTAATGAAGGTCACGATGACGCATCGACCCCGCGTGCGCAGGTGCTAAGTATCGATAACGGGTTGCATTGCGTGCGCATTCCTACTGTCAGTGACATTATTGCCGACAACTCAGTTTAAAATGCGTCGACTATAGTGTGGGAACAAATGTGTAGCCTCTGTCAGGCTCGGTAGAAGGGGTAGGACAAAAATGTTGGCTTGACTTGCTCGTGAAGGATGAAATGCCAATACCAGTACCAATGGGAATTATTCAAAAAAATTACCCTGTGATTTTATATTTTTATTACGTGAATAAGGGTATTTTAAGATACCAATTTGAATATTTCGTATTAAAAGCGTTAGTTTTTTTTATTAATATTTCGTGGGCGATGTCACAGCGGACAAGTTTAATTAATTTCCTTTGCCTATAAAACGAAAATAATAAAACCTGCTAATCATAGTAATCTGTGCCACAGAGTACATTGAATATGTAAAGATAGTCTTAAATCACGAAAATGGTGCTACTAACTCTATCTAGCGTGTACAATTAGCACTAATTCGAATATGAACGTACCTATACATATGTGTGTGTGTGTTCGTGTGTGTGTATGTGTACGTATATCGGGTTTGTATATACACTTATTATAGTCTCATTCATAGAGTAAGTTTGAACGCTTTATTATTCTTAAAGAAGCGTTCAAACTTACTCTGTCTATGAATAAGATCGATATTCTATATATTGTATGCTTAGGTATGGCGGCTTCTTCCACCTTGAATTTCAACTGTATTTTAAATAAAATTTCATATTATTTAAAAATTGTACATAATTTTCACTAATACATTTCACTGCACATCAAGTTTTGTGTTAATATAAAAATCCAATAGTGGGCTTGGTCGGTCGAATTAAACAAATTCACAGGTCACATAATATAAATCAGTAACATCGATATCCAGAAACAGTTTTCCTGAACAGATTCGTCAGAGTCCAAAACTACAAATAGATTGTTAATAATAATCCATTTAAGAAAACAAACGAAAAACTATCTCAGAAGTTAAATAAATAAGTTGAAAATATAACGAAAGTCAACACTTGATTTGAATATTTATGTTTATTTAAAAATATTTAATATTATTATGTATATTTGATTGGATAAAAATGGTTTTCATTTGAGTTTTTTGATAATGTCATTAATAATAAAATAATGCTAAGCAACGAGCTGCAGTCTATGGCAGGTACCATATAGAAGTAGAACCCATTTCAGTATCAAATAATCGATAAATAAATCGAGTCAGGAATTTGTAAATTTTAAAGATAAAAATAATTAAAAAGTTACAGTAAAACCCTTCTGAGTGAAAACGACTTTTCTGATCAGAGTTCTAAGGAAATGAGTTCTAAATATCTTTTTTCTAGGCATAGGTATCTTACGACTAACAACAGATAGACGGAATCTCGAACACCCACACTAAAGTCATCTAAAGGAAGGCGATTTTGGAATATGAAGCTATATTAAGAGTTACCATCGCAAGGACGAGATTCCCCTACTTGGGTGGGGAGTTCTGCAAAACGGCCGACTAAAAAGAAAAAAGAGATATAGCTCTTTCGCTCTATAGAACTCTACTACTCCTTTAGCTTAGTCGAGAAACGCAATAGAAATTGAGCCGACAACTCTCACTCTAGCCCATTCAAGAGCCTATAGAGCTAGAGCGAGTCGTGTTGTGAGACGTACGACAAAATTCTAGATCATAATATCACTTGCGTAAACAAAATATTTTTGATCTATTTTGAAAGTATTAAAGATAATTAAGTGAGTAGTATTTATTAATGTTTTTTGTCAATAAAAAGAATGTCATCATATACAAATATATGCTTAAGTATATTAAGCGCGCCACTTTACTCTGAACAGTATCTAGTTTTCCCAGGCTTAAAGTTCGGTTAGGTCATCCACTCTATCTTTCTAGTGATATTATACATATGACGGCCAACCGGTTGCCGATCGACTGATCACCCCAAGTATGCTTTCTTAACATTCCGATCTTCCTCCATCCGTTCTACGTGACGGAACCAGCGGAGATAGTGAGCCTTTATCTCCCCAATTATTCAGGTTTTCTATGTCGCAGTTGGTTCGGATCCTCCAGCTACTATCTCCTCTTTTTGTTGGACCCAAAAAGTAAACTTGGCAATAACTTATTGTTTTAAATTATGTTTTTATATTTTATTACGTCATTAGATTTTCTAGGCTACAATTAAAACTACATGGTTTAAAAAAAGTTGCAGAGCTTTTAGTGTCAAAATTGGTAAGAATATTTGTGCATTATGATTTGTTGTTGTTGTTGTTGTTAAAAATTTCCATTATATGTCTTAACATAACAAATAGATTATTTTATTAATACATCTTAGTCCGTAAAATATAGTACATTAATATGTAATAACGATAAAATAGTTTGCATTGGCAACATTTGTGTTATCCAGACGCAAGCAATGTGTATACTATAAGTTAACGCACATATCTTTCTAAAGAATGCTTCACTTACACATTTAACGCTTTTATTTACGTAGGGTTTGTCTATACATTAATCGTCAAGGTATCGATTAACTTAATTTAATAAGATCATAATAAGCCATCCCTAACTACATTGATAAGTATTGACAATGACGTTATTTGGCACTTATTTTTCCAATAACCCCATTTACTTTGGTTAGTTAAAAAAGAGTCTTATTTAAAGGTATTCCAAAATATATTAAATATATATTTAAAAATATTTTTTTATTTTAAATATTTATGTATTTATAAATATTTACTTAAATAGTAATAACTTAGTTATGTGAGATGGCCGTCGGAGGAAGTTGTAAAAAACCAAATATAATTATTAAACTTTAATTAAATTTATTCTTACAATTAATGATCACGATGATCAGTTATGACCGTGTGCTACCGCGATTGGAGCCAGTCTGTCCCGTCCATCGGTCCGCAGGGTGGCTCCGAGGCTTCCCAGGAAACTCTCCACTCAGCACTTTCTCACGCGCATGCATGAGTCACCCACAGGTGGCTTGAATGAGGTGTTTTCTTTGAATTTGTTAAGTTGTTGTTTGAGAAACAACAGGGTTGCCTCACATGTGTGGATAACCGTAGGGTTACCACACATAACAACTTAGAAAACAAATATATGAGAAGCAAAACTAACAGTGCTATCTGTCATGTAGAATTTTAATCATTCTACGAATAGCCTGAGTAAATTAAAAGGACCGAAAGATCTGAGCACTAACAGGAAATTGAAAACATTCATAAATCTATAAGTTAATAGCGATTTTAAAAAAAAAATTTCGGACTAATTTGTTCTAAGCTAAAAGAGCATGATCTATTCTACTATTTAAATGTCACTGTCATTCATCATTACATATCGTGATCATTTTTAGGGAATCTGGTTTGGCGACCACCTATATTCCCAAAAGTTAATATATAATGCTATAACTTTCTGTGTCTCACGAGTCGATCCGTATCATTTTAAATAATCGCTTGGGTATGAAACATGCTGCCGCTTGGCTAGCCCCAAAAGACCTGAATTTTCTCCAAAAACTTAATCGTATAAGAATCGCTGAGGACATGCTAGAACGAGTCAATTCCGGCCCAACATTCATGAAACGCATTGCTACTGGTGACGAGACTTGGGTTAATAACGAGTTTGACATGCAAATTAATCAACAAGTCTCTATATATAGTGTATCATCTATGTCAACAAGCTTTGGAGTGGCGCCTTCCAACTGAACCGAAACCGAAAAAACCGCGCCAAAGTCGATCAATAGTCAAAGCCATGTTGACTGGTTTCTTTGATTATCGCGGTGTTGTGCAGTCGGAATTCTTACCGGAAGGTCAAACGGTAAATAAAGTATATTATTTGAGCGTTAAGTGGCGTTAAAGAGAGCAAATTCGAGGAAAAAGGCCAGATTTGTGGAAAGAAAATTCTTTGATTTTGCGCCACAATAATGCGCCATCGCACAAGACCATCATTGTTAACGAATTTTTGATCTAAAACGGAACAAATACCTTAGAGCAACCACCTTATTCCCCAGATATGGCTTCAGCCAACTTCTTTTTTTTCCTAAACTCAAATTACCACTTAGTGTTACCCTCATTGAGATATAACATGTCTAGAGAGCATTGCTAACAAACAACATCGCTAAAAACGGCATCAAAAAGGCCAACCGTTGCTATATTCACTCTCGTAAAAGTATCAATGTTGCGTGTTTTCGGGATGTCAGCTAAAAAATATTACCCCAATTTTTTATAATTAAACATTTTTTTTATGTAAGTGAAACGTTTAAATGATCGTTATTATTTAATCGCTTTATAATTGAATATTACAGAGGCTTTAGTTTTTTTTAAATAATTAAAGTATTAGCATCAAAAGTTGTCGTGTCTTGGAACGAACCATAAAAAAATACAAGCATAAATGAATTCATAATACACTTTAGTATATGTAGTAATTTTTTTATTAAAGTAATTTTAATAAAAATAAGCCATAAAATGTCTGTACAGATATTAGTACATATTTACAAGTCCTTTAATTACCAATACTAATGTAATAATTCTAAAAAAACTATTTATAATAGCAAATTATTTTCGTGTTACACAACATGTTCACGAAGGTTATAAGACGACTAGTTATGCCCCAAAGATTCTCTTGCGCTAAAAATCAGTGAAATCATTTATAATAGTGGACTTCGAACGATTCGATGGGTTCATACTGGGTGTGTTATGTGTAATCCAAATTTATATCAGTAGTAGGAACTACGGGGTACGTATACAGAACAGTTTAGTGCAGGGACTTAGAGCAACTAAACCATTTGTAAAGGACTATTATAAATAAAAATATTCATATTTCCGTCGTGTTCGGTTTGATTATTTTATAAACTAAAATTTAAAACTAACAATAATATCGCACCTTCGGTAGTACAAGGGCATAACTGACAAAAAATCGAAAAATGACTTAAGTATGTCAATTAGCTTTAAAAAGTCCTTTTTATCCGGAGGAACAAAGACCTGTATTAATATCAGCGTAATGCCGCCAGAGGGCAACGGTGGCTTTGTCATTTTTGGTGTATTTTTTTAATATCATGGCGCGACAAAATCTCAGTGGTCAGTTGCGCCGCCACCCCCGCGCAATGTAGTTGTAAGCTGGAACGTTAAAACCATTAAGGTTAATATGCCCTTTTTCGTTTGAGATTCCTGGAAAGACAAAGTCATATTTAGTACAGTTGCGCCTATTTTATGAGCACATATTTGCAGGAACAAAGCCATTCAAACTGTTGTGGCTTTCTATGTCCAATATGTTTACAATTTCGGAGTCTTAGAAACAAATATGCCTTTGTTATTCCAATACATTAAAAATTATGAGCACGTATTTGGAGAAATAAAACCGTTCAAACTGTTGTAGCTTTGTATGTCCAATATATTTACAATTTCGTAGACTTAGAAACAAATATGCCTTTGTCATACCAATATACTTTGTATTTAGGTAGAGACATAATTATGTTTTCAGAACAAAATGGGATCCTGAAGTAGAAAAATGTTGAGGATGCTTAATGTTGAAGAAACATCTAGGCAGACCGAAGTAATTGATAAGCCTAGAATCCATGACCACTTAGAAAACACCACTGTTGAACAGAATGAGTGGTATGGGGCTACTTCCAGCATTAATTTATTAATAGACTCTTCGGCTAGAACAATGTTTGAGACATGGATAGATAATAATGACTTCGAAAATCAAGAACCTAGTGTCAATGATGATGAAACATGTAGGCAGATCGAAGTAATTATAAGCCTAGAATCGATGATCACTCAGAAAACACTACCGTTGATCAGAATGAGTACCATAAAACTACTTCCAACATTAATTTATTAGTGGATTCTTCGGCTATAAAAATGGTTGAGACATGGAAAGATAGTAATGACTTGTGAAACCAGGAACCTGGAGTCATGGAAACCAACATTTCACAAGTAGTAAATGCATCTACGGTAAATGCAACCTCAGGTTATATTATGCAGGATTCTGATTCCTCAAATCGTGGAGATTTTCACCAAGATCAGAAGGATCAGAATATAACCTTCCATGATGTAAAAAACAAACTTCTATCAGTCTAACGCTCAAACAAACATGCCTGAAACGTAAATTTTGTAATAAGTGTTTTATAATATATTTTATTTCTCATTATAATTAATATAGAACAATTTATAGATGTATATGTATGTAGTATGCTGAGGTGACACATAATTGGTTAAAGTTTTATTTGATTTTTGCTTTGAAAATGATTTTAATTTTCTCATTCTCTCGTAGGTTACTTTTCTGAAGTTTCACTTCTACCGTGTGAATTGTTAATTACTGTAGAAGAGTTGCCTGTCTAACAGACACACTGATGAGGTGGTTAACTATTTTGGACTGTATATAAAAGATAGATATGTAGATAGATGCTGGTGTATTCGTAGCTTTAGTATATACAAGTTTTGTCGTCCGTCGCACTAGCCGTCGTGCGGGCGAGTGTCGCGTGATCCCACAGCAGCCGCCGCCTGAGGCCCAGCCGTGGTCCTGGGGCGGCCCCTCCTCCTCCGCGCGTCTTAACCCGTGCGTGAGCCAACAATTACCTTAAGTGTTTTATGGCTTTTTGAAAGACTTCATAGATAAATTTTATATTTTTTGTTACTTACTGAATTATGTTTTGTTTAATATTCTGTGATTATTTTTAAAAACACATTGTGATTTAGGAAATGGTAAATAAATACTGACAAAAATTTGACAGACAGAGATTTGTTTAACGTTGCTTAACTTAAACAATGTTAAACAAATCTTTGTCTGTCAAATATTTGTTATCCCTAGTTTTAGGTGTTTTTTGAGCATAATTATAAAGATTTTCGGCAGTGATTTTTAGATTTATGCAAAATATAGTTCCTAGATTACTTTAAATAATAGGTAAATAACACATTTTAGCATAAAAAAACATTATTTTTATTCCAAGACGATTGTAAAAAGGGTCATAATTACAAAATGATTAAGATTTTGGTGGAAGAAGGGCATAAATGAACTACATTCTTTAAAAAATAAATTAAAAAAAAACAAATAATATTTTACTACTATGAACAACATGCTTCTACTCATAAAAGTATAAGGCTGGTTTTATGCATAAAATAATGACTTCAAAGTAATATATAGAAGAACAATATGGTATTGATTGTAAAAAAAACTTAAAATGGCTCTCCTGTAAAATCAATAAAAGTACATTTGTGACCTTGTTCTACCGAAGGTGCGATATATTAAATAATATATTTATTAGGAATTAATGGAGATGAAGCTAACAGAATATAGACAAGATTAATGTCTTAATTATGACAATAATGTACTAAAAAAAGTCGGTACACCGTATCTCCATAAATTTACAACATGTAACATGTAGGTAACGTAAAATAAAACTATACAAAAAATATGTCTAAAAATTATTATACACTTATTTCCGTAAATGAAAGTCTGTTTTCTATAGATTTTTTATTATTCATGTTTCATTAAAAATTCGTATTCCGACACATTTTAATAGCGCAGGACGGCATAATGATTTTTTTTGCGAGAGTTCTAACCAGTAAAGTAGTCGAAACGACACTAACAGGCGTTGGGAGCGAGTGCACCAAATTTGGTGCACTTTTTTTGGGCCATTTTTGTGCAATTGATGCGCTATCTAGACGTTTATATGATCTAAGGTCACCCGTTTTCATTCGGTAGAAGACATAAAGGAGAATTCGCGACGAGAACTAAACTCAATTCCGGAAAAAGCGGTTAAAAATGTTTTGATGATTGGATTATTCGTTGGCGTTAGTGTATCGTTTCTGAAGGAGCATAATTTGAAGGTGATAAAAAATTTGAATGAATAACTAACATTTCGTGTATTATTGTTCTTTCTCCGGTACTTTTTTGACAGATTAGTACATAATATACCGTCGAGAGTCGCTCAACGACGTTTTCTAAATACGCTTCAGTTTCATCAGCTATCATTTCCGCATTCGACAAATATGGAGAATAGAGGTAAGGATAATTATCTTATATGGGAGAAAAGTTGAAAAAGTGTCCAGCTGTATGCTATAAGCCGTTCGGTTTTCGGCGGGGGTGCTCCATTTTGGACGCCTTCGACGCACTCCGGACAGTCACGGACGAAGCCACCCAAGCGAAGGCTAATGTCCTGGCGGTATCGCTCGACGTAGCGAGCGCCTTTAACAGCCTCCCTCACGAGACGGTCAGGGCAGGGCTCCGATCACACGGAGTTCCCCCGTACCTCACGAGGCTGTTGGTCGCGTGCGGCGTTCCGCAAGGGTCGGTCCTCGAGCCGATTCTGTGGAACGTTGGTTACGACTGGCTCCTTCGGGAACCAGTCATGCCCGGGATAGGATTAATCTGCTTTGCGTACGACACCCTACTCACGGCACGTGCCGTGTCGTACGCGGAATCGGTGGACCTCGCCAACGCCGGGTTGGCGACCGTGGTCCAACGTATTAGTAGGCTGGGCTTGAGCGTCTCCCCCGCGAAAACGGAGTTTCTCATGTTCCATAGACGTTTTCGGAATCCACCTGCGTACCTGTGCGTGACAGTCCAAGGGGTTTCCATTCTCGTTAAGCCCCAGATGCGGTATCTGGGGCTTGTTCTCGGCGGGAAATGGCAGTTCAAAAGAAATTTTGAACAGCTTGTTCCCAAGTTGGTTAGGACCGCAGGCGCCCTCGCCATACTTCTCGCCAACGCGGGGGGATCCGACGGGACGACTCGGCGGTTATATTCCGGCATCCTTCGAAGTATGGCTCTGGCACTCATAAGACAGTGTGTGCATACGGCTCTCTTATGCACCCGTATGGATCCACGCCCTCCACCGCCACAACAGGACTTTGCTGAGGAGAACTGAGCGGACCCTGGCGGTGAGGTCCATTCGGGGGTATCGTACAGTGTCATGGACGGCGGCGACACTTTTGGTGGGAGATCCACCCTGGGAACTCCAGGCGGACGTGCTTGCCAAGGTTCGACGCTTCCGACAGGATGCCAGAGCTAGGGGCCTGGTTTAATGCCCGGCAGAGATTGAGGCGATCAGGACCCGGGAAACCGCGATTATGATCCAAACTTGACAGAGAGATTTAGAATCTCCTGAGGCCGGCACTGTTACAGTGGAGGCGGTTTGTCCCTACCTACTGCGATGGATCGCGCGGAAATGCAGGACTCTGATCTTTAGGATAACGCAGACACTTACCGGCCACGGATGCTTCGATAAGTATCTACATCAGATTTCAGACTGTGGGGTATCTACCTTACCCTCAGTGCCGCGAGTGCGGCGCACTAGACACTGCGTTTCACACGCTGGTCGAATGCGCTGCATGGCAACCTCAGAGGTTCGAGCTCGAAGCCATCGTAAGGTCGATCGATTCGCTGAGGGAACTGGTTGAGGCCATGCTCCATAGCGACGATCACTGGTCAGCGGTTTCTTCCTTTTGCAAGGCAGTAATGTCCCGCAAGGTAGCTGCTGAGAGAGTAAAGGAGAGAGCTGCACACGCGCTCATCGGACGCCGTCGTCAGACTGGCCTGCAGAGACAGAGGATGTGCAAAATCTTCTCCTATGATCGCAGGGGTCCGCGCACCGTGGGGGTGACCTGAGCTTGTTGCGCGGTTGAACAATGGGTGTAGCTTCGCTCATCCTCTTATGTTCTTACACACAAGCGCCGGGTATGGGAAGCAAGTTCAGGTTTAGCGGAGTAGTTGGTTCCGCCCAGTCTTCGCACACACTGCTCGGCGCTTATCGCCGCGGTCCGATCCCACCCCCACAGCCGAGAGGGACTCAGTATGGTACGAAATGTATCCCCCTGCCTCCCTGTACGTCCCTTACCTGTTTATTATAATGCCGAGATTGCCGAGCTAGCTCAGCAGTCCAAATAAACCTTTTAGGTTTAAATCCAATCTCAGTTAGTCTACGTTCTCTTTTCTTTCAGTGCGGCTGCCTAGAGATATTTTGTTTAAAGTGTATTTCTTTTAGCTCTTAAATAATTCCTTTCTTAAAAAGGTGTTTCTGAATCTCAGTATAACAGCATCAAATAAAAAAGCTTTATGCTATAAATAACAGTTCAAAAACCGTCCACAATGGCGCCTATGTAGACAATAGTATGAATGTAGCTGTTATAGATGAATCGAAATAAGCCGAGTTTAAAAATTCACCCTGATGCCAAATCGGCACTACCCTAATTTAATGCATTTTGATGGACACTTCTTCATGTACAGAGATGGTACTCCTTACTTCTACCCTCCATATCAAGAAGTTACTTTATTACGGATACCACATATGTATCTTAAAAGTGTAAAATATTTTTTTTTTAACAAAAAAAAACCGACTTCAAGAGTAACTATAACGCAAAAAAAAAAATCTACAACATCTTAAAGTTGGTGCCGAGCGAAACACATTACACAAATTACACTGTACATTGTTACAAGAACAAAATATTGGAAAAAGGAGTAATTTCTATGTTTTACTTTGCATTCACTTTAAGACTTTTTTAGTAAATTTTGTTTTTTACTTTTTGGTTACTCTCAAAGTTGGTTTCTTTTTTGTTAGATTTTTTTTGTAATGACTGTGAAACATATAGCACTGTAAAAACTGGTTATTTTTTATTGTTCCATAGCTATTTTGGTAAAAGACTTATAAAATGATTACTTTCGTTTGCCCATTTTTATATATCTCTTCTAAATTCAGGGCTCATCTCTAAAACCGCGGCATTCTGGTGAATCTGGCCACCCTAAGTTCTCGCGGTCTTAGCTCCATTGTCTTGCGAACAACATCGCGAGAAGAAGAAAGGCTTCTACATTCTCAGTTTCTCGCGAGAATGTAGAGAAGCCTAATACAACATCTTTCAAATATCGATTACATAAGGAGTTTTTGGCGGGAACTGAAAGGGGACGTAGTGCTGTGCAGTTTTATTTTCTAAAAATGTGTAAAAGTACTCTAAAATGAACAATAGATGCAGGATATTGATAGTTTTTGAGTAGTAATTATGTATTTTTGTGAGAAATGTGAACTGTATAGTCAGATGTGGTCTTTCGAGTTTTCACAAGAACTCCATTGAATGGCGTCGGTTGTAACCTGCAATACAACTGCGCTACTATAAGACCTAATAATACATCAGAATTGGCTGTATGGACTAAGATGCCTTTGCCTGCCTTTGTGGCGAATTCTACTACTACTACTACTACTCGATTACATAATATATCAATATTCAAAATATCGATATATCGTTTTGTTCCTACTTCCTAGTCCCTAGCGATGAAATTGTAATTTCGAATTAAAAATATTAAAAGAGTACATGTTTGTTCAAAATTGAAACTTCGGTGTTGTGTGAAAATAATAAGGCAAACTTCTTATTCGGTCTTTGTTTTAAAAGTTTATATAAAAATGTCTAAAGATATAATAGTTCTTACACCTAACGGACGAAGACAAAAAGTCCACTGTACTCCAGATACTAGTATACTACAGGTGATTTTCAAAAATATAAACACAATATCGTATAAATCTGTTCATAACAGTGTTTTGCAGATTTTTTGAGTTTAACAGTAAAGTTATATTATATATTGTATTATAACTTAGGAGTTTGCTAAAGACATCTCGCTGTATTTATAAACATTTTAAAATTATTTATCGGTTAGGTTATTGGTCGCTAATTGCTATTTACGCTTTGGTTTAGATCTGGGTAGCTCGCTTATAGTGCGGCTCCACCTGCGATAAATTTAAAGATATTGACGTTAAACTTTAGATTAGTGGTCAGTTAATTTTAAGTAGTGGGGGGCGGAGGGGGGAGGGAGGAGTATTTCTCCCTTCTCAACCCTCATGTCTAGGAGACATGTAGTTCTGGAGATATTAAATTTTTCATTCGTTATTTTCATTATATTGCAACTATAGTTACCAGTCTGGCATGGTGCAATGGAAGCGGTCAGTGAGTTTCACAATCGATATTTTTTTATTGCTTGAGTTCAGTAGACAGGCAGACAGACCACTTGATGGAAAGCGGTTACCATCGCCTATCGACATTTGCAACACCAAAGGTGCTACAAATGTGCTGCTGCTCTCTTAAGGGAGACTGGAACCTGGTCACTAATGCTGGAACACTAATCAAGGTTGTTATGGCGGCATACTCTAGACCAGGGGTGGTAGCCATCCAGTTGGGCATATACCCTCCCACCTAGCTAATTTAGAACCATTGTTGCAATATATAAGCAAAAAAAAATATTTTCATATTTAAAAATCAATAAAGTAATTCAGAACTTGTTTACTAAACTCAAAAATAGTTTTAAGTGTTTATATATTAAGCATAAGTGTGTTCCTAAATACAAATGACACTTTGTTATCAACAAAGTGGCAAATCAAATCAAACCAACTCAAATATATTTATTTAAAACAGTATAATATATTCTTAATTTTTACCTCTCACTTAAATATTCTTGGATACTGTAATAAGATTTTTGACCAACCACTCAAATAATTTTTGTTTAAACATATTAAAATTATTTTCTTTCAGTATATTACACAGGAACTTATTTTCTTGGTGCCATCCTAAACACACTTTTGTCATATAATGTAGTGGTATGTGGAGTGTAATGCATACAAATTTTAAATTGTGGAGGCATTAAAATTGTCAATACAGGATTGATTCGCTACTTAATCATGTTCGTCGATTTATGGCTATTTTTAGGTTTATAAGACAGTAAAGTTTCCTTAAGCATGGATGTAGCTTGATTATTAACTAGAACATTAATATTAATGTCACCACAAATTACAATTTTTTTAAAATATTTTTTCTGTTGTCTGGGTAATCATCTCATTTCAAATTTTGTTTGACTGGTTTAAAGTGCTAAAGCGAGATATATCATCTAGATTATAGTATCTCATTTTCAGGTTTTAGAAGATGTTTGTCAAAAACAAGGGTTTCAACCATCAGACTATGATCTAAAGCATCACAACCACATTCTGGATCTGACATTGACAGTGAGATTTTCAAACTTGCCTAATAAAGCCATGCTTGAAATGGTTGAAGCAGACAAAAAAAGACAGGAGGTCAATGTTACTATTGGATTGCTTTTGGAAGATGGTATTTTTGTATCTTTAATTTGTTGTGGTTTACATACCTGTAATAGAACAGCTACCTACTACATCATAATTTATAGGATCTCCATCTTTATATTATAGGGGTGAAAGACTTATTGTTTCAAGTGACATTTGGTCATTTCAAAGCCTCAAACATAAGAAAATATAAAGAAATGTTTTAAATTTAATTTTTTTATGGTATGATACAAAGTTTATTTATGATGCATCTTTTTGGGTCATTTGAAATTTTAACCTCTGCTGACATATTTTTAAAATGTCTGCAGAAAGACTTACATCCCTTTATATGTTAAATCATGGTAGTGTTCTTGGTTATACAGTGTGGCCAGAACAGTGATGTTGAAAAGAAACATTTAGTTTATGTGAGGGGTTCTCTGAATCATCCCCATGTATGTTTTACCATTTTTTTTAGTATTTGTGATTTTTCGGAAAGTTGATAGTAGTAGTTAATTTACTTTATAAAACCTTTAAAATGTACTTTTACTTACATATTTTTGTTGTAAAAACATTAAAATTAAAATTATTAATTTTATTATTAATTATGTATACACAACTATAAATAGCTATTTACTTACAATTTACTTTAAAATTATTCAATTTGAATAGGTATTTAAAGCTTATGAGGAAACTATTAAATATGATTATTGATTAATTATATAAATTAAATCTCATCATATTTTGACATTTCTTACAAGTCTTGAAAAATAATTGGGTTGAACAGGGGTTGAACCATAGATGTGACTTAATATACTTGATATGAAATACAGTAACTCACTCTATGATCTATCCTCAATCAAATCCAATAACATATCAGTGTTGATGATTCTGTAGTACACAATGATAACCTAAAAATTGTATTCCATGCACAAAAAACTGGCTGGATGGTGGGATAATGACCTTATTTTTTTCAAAGTTTGCTGTGGAACAGGACATTTATCCTGCATACTTTAACAATGCAAATGGAACTTCCTTCTTAGCGTTTTCCATGAGTTTCATAGGTGTGTCACTTAATGTGACACTGTATGAAACAGTGTCACATTAAGTTTTGTAAGCCGACAATGCTTGTTACACATCTGGTTTTACATATTAGGTCGGGGAAAAAGTTTCTTCGCATTTTATATAAAAATTCAAAAGGTTTTTTTATAAAGTTTATTTACATTTGACTAAAGTATGTAGGTGCCATTTTGTTGGATAACTTTTTGCCATCTTGTAGGTAAGGACGTGATCCCATTGCTATAAAAATTTTGGGGCTTCTAATCAAAAAAACTGCGACAAGTGGTTTTGGCAGTCCTCTCGTGATGTTAACCTGACACTGCCTAAGGAATTCTGCAGAGACCGAAACAGGTGAAAATCTGAAGGTGCAAGGTCAGGACTATACGGTGGATGCATTAACATCTCCCAGCCAAACTCTCATAATTTTTGCTGAGTGGCTAAAGATGTGTGAGGTCTAGCGTTATCATGGTGAAAAACCACACCCCTTCTATTGATTAATTTCGGCCGCTTTCTCTCAACTTTTTGCTTTAATCTTATCAGTTGTTCACAGTACAGTTCAGAAATGATGGTCCTGCCTGGCGGTAACAGCTCATAATGAATAAAGCCCTTCCAATCCCACCATACACACAGCATCACCTTGTTGCGAGTTAACCTGGGATTCGCCACAGTCTGTAAAGCCTGACTGGCCTTTGACCATGATCTTTTTCGCACGTTCTTGTCGTACGTGATCCACTTTTCATCACCAGTTATCAGCTTCTTCAAAAATGGTTCGGTTTCATTACGTCGTAATAAAGAATCACAAATGAGTACACGGTTCATTAGGTTTCTTTCAGTGAACTCATGAGGCACCCAAATATCGAGCTTTTTTGTGTACCCAGCTTTTTTCAAATGCGCCAAAATCGTTTTGTGGTCAATTCCCAGTTCTCCAGTTACATCGTATCTGCTAACATGGTCTTGCTCCACTTTTTCAAAAATGGCATCAATTTTGTCCGAAACAGGGCGACCAGAGCGACGTGCATCTTTGATATCAAAATTTCCGGATTGAAAACGCTTAAACCAAATTTGCTTTACTCTCACAGATACTGCATTAGGTCCATAAACATCAGAATTTTTTTTCGCGGCTTGTGTTGCATTTTTACCTTTTTTGTAGTAAAATTTTAAAATGTATCGAATTTCTTCCTATTGAATAAATTCGATAGAATTTCGTTAGTGAATTAGATTCACTCATTTTAACAATAAGAAAAACAAATGAAAATCACACATTTTTCTAATTTGAATTTGGAATTGTCTTCTTTAAAATTAAAACTTTTAATGATACCAAAACCAGCCAGATACAAATGGTATAGCCAAAGGGATCTTATTACAAGTTCATACATACTATATGCGAAAAGACTTTTTCCCCAACCTATTATATTCCTGTGTTCACTTTTCATCTGTCTACCCGCCTGTTTACCTACTTCAGGCAACCAAATGATATGCTATATTCAAATCATTATATGACAGTCCCAAATTAGGTGAAGTCTGGATTTGGAGGCAATGTAATATATTGTTTTAAATATTATATAACTTTAAATTCTAACAGTTGAAGTAAATGGCCAAAGGATAAAATTGGATACAGGCATATACTGTTCAAATTGTCTTACCTAATTTATATAGGATTTCAATTGACTTTTTGGTTCACTGTTTTAAATCATCAATAAAAAATTACAGGGGAAAGAAGGATGGCAGATTTTGCTCCTAACATAACTCTGTATGATATCATAACATCACTGGCTCCATTAGAATTAAGTTCACTGCAACATCCAACAATTCTATATATGAGACAGGAAGTGACAGGTGTTAACGCCCTTAGAGAAAAAACTCTCAGGCAATTGGGACTAATCAAAGGCAGAGCAATATTGAGATTGTTAAACAAGGCAGAAGAGGCAAGGTAAGGTAAACTGGAAATTAAAAACCTATGTGATATATTTATGAATAATACATAAATAAATAATAATCTGTATTGTATATAGTTATCCTACTTTCTACTACTTTCTTTGTGTTGCTCTTTAATTGTTACAGAAAAGAAGAAGGTAAAGATTTGTGTTCTATTTTTTTTATTTACATGGCAGAGTCAGCTATTTACTTAAAGAGCACTGTGGTGTGAGACATTGTTTATTACATTACGTATTCTATTTCAATTGCTTAGTGCTCAAGTTTAATTTCATAGTGGAGCTAAAAAGGTTTAACTATTTTTTAAATTACATCCAGAGACTGATGTATTTGTTTACTTCTTTTTTTAGACAAGCAAATGTATCTGCAATATATCGGAGACCTATACAAAATGTAGTAGATAATATGAAAGATGTAAAACAACCTGAACAATTGATTGAGAAAAAACCATTGCAAGACATTTGTGTTGAAGATAATCCAACACCAGGTCCATCTAATGTTGTAGATAAATATAAGAAAAATGCTACAGTTGATCCTATAAAAGTAATTAAAAATGAAAAAATAATATCAGAAAACAGAACAAATGATGATTCTAGAATTTCGGAAATGAATTATATTGTTGATGAAAGTGGGAAAAGAAATAAACCAGAACCAATGCAGGTAGATCCCGAGGTGAAAGTGACAGCATCAGGCACATCACACACCCAAGAAAGCCTTGAGAGAAGGCTCAAGATTGAGGAAGAAGTTACATTCGTAAGTCCTATTCATATTTTGTATTCTATTTAGCTACAACTCTAAACTACTTAGAAAAGAACTTCTTTCTAAGTATGGTGATTTTTATGCCGTGCCTAGCCCGTGTCAAGTATTCATGAATGAACTTTCAAAATAATCGAAGCAAATATGCCAGACGAAAGGCGAAAAAATTTTAGGTCATTAACTGAAGAAGAGAGTTTTTGTTGCAACTCAAAAAGAAACATTTCAGTAAACATTTAAGATTTTCAAAATAAACACATAATTCAAGCCAGAATTACGTAGACTAAGAACAAGAAGTGTTAGAAGGAAAATTAGAATCAAGTTCCTACAACTACTAACATACTGTAAATTTTTAACAAATAGCATTTCTTGAAAATAAACACTAACAATAAAACAGTACCAAAAACTCAGAAAAGAACTTGTTCAACCACATAATATTTTTATTTGATACAATTTGTACAGTTGATACTTTGAAAGTGAATTAAGTTTTTTGTACTTTTACAATTTTAAGTATCGATAATTACAACAATATAACATTCATTCGCCCGCTGCTGTTACATGGTCGCGCTTTACTTAATCCACACAGTCCGTTGTCAGCCAATCACTGACCACTGCTGGACGTAGACCTCCCCAAGTCGGCACCACACATCCCGGTCCTCGGCCTTCCTCATCTTATTTATTTGAAACAATTTGCCTTTGATACTTTCGAATGGTGGGTTCCTCTACAATTACAATGCGAAAACAATTCAACTTTGAAAGCAAATTTAGTGTTTTGTACTGTCCACACAGTGTTTGCTATTATTTTGGTTTGATAGCTTTGACTAAATTTCAGAGAGTTTGTTTCAAATATAAATATATTCTCAAACCATATATATACTTGTAAAATTATGGTATTTTTAATCCAAAATATAATTTGAGATAGATTACTTCTGATGGTATAGTTCGATGCAAACTTTATGACGGCTCGGAACATCGCACTTTCCGTTGCGCAGAACGCGGTTTTAGGTGTTAGAGGGACGAGGTCGTCGGAGGACGAGGTACATCTTCGCTCGCTCTTTCGCTAGCTTTCTCGTTTACGGGACTTCCCTGGCACTCAGCTCATCAGGGCTGCCACTTTTGCGCTTTCAGGGCTAGATATAGCGCTTTTTAGGACAACCCGGTTCCCATTTTTCTTAAACAACTTCCAGCGCGAAATCTTGCGCTTTTTGTAATATAGAAAGAAAGACTATTTGAAGAAATAACGACGTAATTAAACATTCCTTGTTACATTATTATACATAGAGCATATTTTGAGAATTTGTACACCGCATTTTCGTGCCGGAATTATATCCGACACAACGCTGATTTTCAGTACAAACCTTCCTTTTGGCGTAAGACCAAAACGACCTGATTTATATGCAAATATCTAATTAATTTTTACGTTGTTTAATGTACATTACATTTAAATAACCCAAAGGTATACTATATATCATGTCATAGCAGTTGATTAAAGTCTCATTAGCATCACTACAATATAAATTCCCTTTTTGAGGATTGTTCAACCCTTAAACTACAACTTTTGGGGTTCGTAGTCAAACGGCAAGAAAAGTGGTTGATCTTGGCTTCTACGGAATCCTCCAGTTTACGTGGTACGACACGCACTTGCTGGATATTTTTTGTAATTTTATCATTTAACAGAATCTAGCGCTTTTTCCAACTCATCTATCAAGCGCACACGGGCACCCCTGCGGCCATTACGACGTTGCTATAGTAGCATTGAGCTACGTCCGTACAAAGCACACACACGCGCATCTAAGTCTTAAGTACAATAGAGCGCAAAATTTGTTGTTTGTTAATTGTTTTGTTATTATTCCATTATGGTTTTTTTATTTTTACATTTAGTTAAATTTATTGTTGTTATTGTCTGAACTTTTGAATTAAATTGCGTAAAAAATCATGAAGTAAAAAACTAGTTCAAAAACAGCAAGCTTCCGTACACATGGTAAGAAAACGAACGGAAAGAAATGACTAGGTAGGTTTGTGAAAGTAAGAAGAATAGAGGAATAGAAAAAGATGACGTTATTATCGACACGTTGACAGACGAATGTATCATCCATGTCTGAATCCATCACTGAGAAGGAATCCTGTTCAAGCGAAAGAAAGCAACAGTTCTGTAGAAAATGGCTCCTCTGCAAACAAAACAGTTTTATGTGACGTTGACTCGGGGAGTCCCTATGTCCAGCAGTGGAGTGCGGTAGGCTGACGAAGTTGGAGAGAAAACATTATACAGCCTTTTATACGTGACAGCTTTGCTAGAATAATTATTTTAATGGCAGCTTTTAGGGCCGGCTAGACTGGTGAGATAGCACGCTCTCCCAGAATATCGGCTTGAAACGGTTAACCCTGAGCTAATTGTATTTCAAACGATGAATGACAGTTCCGATGGCCCACTTGCTATTCCTTATCTTACATTCCTAATCCAATCCTCCTATTTCATTTCCCTACCACATCACTATTGTAAATGCGTGTCATTTTCATATTAAAAATATTAAAAAAAATTGCGACTTTCTGACTGATGTATAAGTTTGTTTCATTAGCTATTGTACTGTTTTCTCGCAAATGTGTTGAAAAACGTACGACACTCGGGCGGTTGTTGGTTTTGACAAACTGGTTTGTAAAAGTCAACTTACCGCACTAGTATCAATAATAACAATTATTTTTCCTTGAACCCTCCCTTACATAGTAAGTACCAAACAGCCGTCAACACTCTCAACATTACTTTTCTATGAACCAAACTATAGACTATATAGGTAAGTAATACATACCACCGAAATAATAATTTTACTTTTATGAATACTCTAAGATATAATAAAACAATTCTAGAAAAAAAAAGAAACCGACTTCAAGAGTAATTAAAAACCAGAAATTACTATTTTCTACATCACCTTGAAGTCGGTGCTTAGTAAAACATAAAAGTTAATTTATTTTGCATTTTTATTAGTTATTTTAATGTTTTATTAGGCACGTACTTCAAAGTTGTAGAAAATACTTATTTTTGCTTTTTAATTACTTGGAGTCGGTATATTTTTTGCTAGAAAATATTTATTTTTCACATTTTAGTTATGTATATGGTGCCCAACAAAAATTAATGATTTATGTAAACTACCCTGATCCTACTGAATCTAAAGCAAAAGGAATCATGGAAATCGGTTTAGAAACAAAAATGTTTGGTTGAACATACATTAAAAAAATATTTACATGAATTGAAACTCCTCCTTTTTTTAAAGTCGGTAAAAATAGTAGAAACATAATTAGCCCTAACTAATCTCAACTTGACTGTACCTGCGCACGCCTTTGTTCGCAGCTAATATCGTAGCCGCCATAAAGTTTGCATCGAACTATACTTTTTTACGTTTTTGATTATGGTTACAAAAATAGAAATGTGAAGAATAAATAATAGAGTACTAGAGTTTTCTCCGCGACTACGCCGTGGGTAGCACACACCCTACAGTGTATCTCTGTTTTACATAAAAACTTACATTTGTTAAACCTTCACTTCTTTTGTTACGTTTTGTATAAACCTTCAGTGAATAACTAATGGTGAAAACTGCTTGCAAATCCGTTGCGTAGTTTAGGAGTTATCGGATATACAGACAGACAGATGAGGAAAGCGACTTTGTTTTGTACTATTTAAAGATTTATATTTACTGATATAATTTTACCTATTTCTTATATGTGTTATAGATATGTATTTACATAGATTATTATTTAATTGATTGATATTTTTCAGTTGGGAGCTCAAAAAGCTATAGCTTTTATGCAACCAGAGGCATTCGAAGATGAAATGGAGGACTTGCCAGATGATTTTTACGAATTAACTATAGAGGAAGTGCGAAAATTATACAATGATTTACAGCAGCAACGATTAAGCTTAGAAAATACACCGTTAATTACAGCTAGCAAAAAGGATGAAATTGTGGAGCATGTAAGTTATTTCACTGTCTCTAAAACAATAAAATTTTAATTAATTTTACCTAGAGAGAGAGGCTTCTTAAGATTGATTGAAAACTGTTTAAGTTAGCAGTGTACTGACCAGTGTTTTTTTTTTTGCAGTCGTCAAAGCAGAAATTAAACTCATATAAAAGTGTTGTAGTCCGAATACAGTTTCCAGATCATATAATTCTTCAAGGTATTTTCTCACCGACAGATAAGATCGAAGATATTATACATTTTATTAAAGAACATTTGGAAAATCCAGAAAAATCTTTTCATATATGTAAGTTTCTCTTTATAAAACATATTCGCCTATAATTTCTATTAATACCAGGGAGTGACATTGCATGGTAGAAGCACAGTTTTAGAATTAAAAGCGCTCTTTAAACATCACCTTTGAAATGTTGCGGCGTCGTTTGACCACTTTCGTGAAGGCATTCTTTATACCGCAAGGTTTTTTTACTTACTTTGCTGGATGGGTTTTTTTTTGTTTTACAGTACCTATGTGTTACGTAAATACAACTTGAATGATTTTGATACCTTCAGGAAATGCTTTGATACTTAAAATACGAGGATTCTTCCACAATGTGTAATATTACTGAAAAAAGGTCTCAATATGCAGGTCATTGTCATTAAATAGACAATGATCGAGGCCCTATTGTGGAGAAATAGGCAATTTAAAACATTGAAATAAAAATTGAATTAAAATTTTAATTAATCACATATAAGAAAATATTGTTACATGCCGACAAAAAGTAAATGCACATCTGCCTGCCATAAACCCGGTTTATTACCTGCTCGCATTTGCACTTCTTTTGTATACTTTGTGTTTAGAATTAGTAATTAAGAAAAACATATTGTTATTGTACTTGTTTTATGGCCGTCGTTAGGCAGAGGTGTGTCGAACTAATTCTTGTTGTTTATGTTTTGCGCCGAGGCATATTGTATTTGTACAAAATAAAAGGGATGCTCGAAAAGAGGGGTGAGGCAGTCAAGCGATGATTACAATACGAGCAAGACGTGTGTACATTCGATGAGCGATATAGTGACAGACTTTGCGCGCGTTATTAAATCGTGCAGTTTGTACTGGTTGTGTCCAGTTATATTTGTACCTATGTTATACGTGTTTGTATAGTTCTAATAAATCCTATAGTAATTCCAAACGGCATTTTAATTCGAGTCCCGTAACTCGTAACAATATCATAAAAGTAATAAAAATAAAATGTTTGTTGGCTCTTTAACTTTATTCTAACATAGCTGTTACCGCGACTGCGTCCGCGTGGATTTTTTTTTCGCCGGTCCCTAATTTTATAAGTAGCCTAAGTGACTCCTTATAACATCAGCTATCTGCCAGTGAAAGTCCCGTCAAAATCGGTCCAGCCGTTTCAGAGATTAGCTGGAATAAACGGACTGACAGACAAAAAAATAAAAATTGTTTTTTGATATAAGTACCATATATATTTTCATATGCATTTAGTAGAAATGTGTTATTTTGACATTACAAACTGTAGACGCAGGAACGGAGGATATCCAAAATGAGAGGTTTTTTCTCGTGTAAATTCGTATAATTCGTTTTCCACAATAAATCGTTACGCTGGTATTTGAACGTATATAATGAAGTTCGTAAAAGTGACATTTTATCTGTCACTGTTTAATGTGACGTTTACGTATGTTGTGAATGTCGTTGTTGTTGTCAATGGCAACTATCCAAAAGGCCAAAAGTGTTGAAGCCAGAACCGTAATAGGTGTATCGTGTCTGAACACAAACAAACACTTCAATTTTATTTATATGTATAGATACGTAGTAATATTTTGAAACTAGCATCATCGCGCTAAGTAAATAAATAAATAAAAACAGAATACAAATATAAAGAAGCTTGGTAGTTATTTAATTTTGAAAGGTCCTCCGACGCGACAACACTTTGATCAAAGCGATATTACAAGAAAAAAAAACTTATTTATAATAAAATTAAAGGCCAAACAAACACATTTTTTTACTTTTTTTGTATCGGGGATATTTAATTTTTTTATATAATTAGTATTGTTAACAGCTTTGTATGAATATGTGAAATATCTTGCAGTTACAACGCCAGTTAAAGAAACTTTGGATCCAAAGATGACTTTGTTGGATGCTAAATTTGTGCCATGTGTCCATATGCATTTTAAATGGATGGAAGACAATCCATCTGAACGTTATTTGAAGGAGGAAGTATATTTAAAGAAGACATCAAGCGATGCGGCCGGCATTTTGGCATCCAAATACAGGTAGTTGTTTTCTTATACTGTTAATTGTGATAAATCTACTATTGTTATTTATTATTGAAAAAAAGGTGATATAGTTATGCTTTGTGCTTTCTAATGTGGTGTTTAATTGCAGTCTGTATGTGAGTATAGATGCTATCATTAATTATTCAGATCTATCTTTTGAATGAAAAATATTTTTCTGTAAGCTTAATTTTAAAATTCTCATAGATGGACAATCGTACCTGGCATTGTAATGCTTATACTGATTTATATCTGATTTTACATTCCTATACTTATTTATACCATATGCAAAATATACCAAATTTTATGAAAAAATTGATATATTTTTCATATTAAGTACAGGGATAGTATGAATTATAATATTATACAGAATAAAACTGATAATCTGGGGATATTATATTCGAATTCAAGGGATGTATAATATATAGTTTGGTGTTATTTTCAGAGCCCCAAGCATGAGAAAGTCAGAAGATGGATCCGATAGTTGTAATTCATCCAAAGCATCAGCATCTACATCCAAAAATAGCAAAGTTCCAAAGTGGTTTAAGAACTGATCACTACCACTACCACTACATACAGCATTTGTTAATTTGTTGTGAAATGTTTTACAATTCAAAATATTTATATTAAAAACTTAAGCTCAGAAGTTACAAATGTTTCTTTAATTTTAATGAATGGGTAGGGTTTGGTCTGTACAGTGTTTAAATTATAGTGAGACAGATTTTCTGACCTAATGTACCTATAAATGTGTTTTATTTCAGATATGCAGGTGGGTTTTGTTTTTGTCAGGACCTGAGTTGTAAAATTATGATTAGTTCTTACACACTAAATATAGTATTTATTGTCATGATTAAATTAAACAATTAAAACCTTAAAAATAAATAAACTAAACTACTATAAATAAAGCTATACTTATAAAATAACAAATCTATAAATAAAAAATTGACTCCAAATCACTGTCAGCGGGGAGCGTACCCAAATTCTTCAGTCTTTTGGTCACACGAGGCCTCAATTAGACGCGTTGAGAGGTCTCGATAGAGGTGATGAGCTCCAGGCCCCCACGGTCCCAGGGTCTCGACCCCGAAAGCCACAAATACGTACCCATTACTAATGGACACATATTTGCGACATTTCAGGGCCTTGGTCTGCAGCAGCAGCCCCGGCTGTCACGGCTGTGTCTGGAAGATGGAACGCCGCCAAAGTATCGACACAAGTTGCGTCCCATACTAGGGTGCGTCCCATCTTCCATGGCACCAACGACATCCCATCCCATCTGGTCTCTTACCATCGTCGCGGCACAGCCCATTTGGTTCAAGATAAACTGGTGCCCCGGCGGTGACAAGAGACCGACGGATAATGTCATTAAGTGTAGCATGCCGTGACATTCTGCCAGCGCTCCTTGCGCATGACAAGCCATGGTGGCCTAACTCATCAACTCCATCTCCATACCGACAGCGATGTGGCACTACAACAGCTGCCTCCAGACGAATGCAGGCAGCAATCCTGAATGTAGTAGTGTCATCCAAGAGAGTGCCTAGATTCGCCGAGGGCAGAGCTTGGAGCCACAAACCTGACTCCCATTTAGAGACAGCTAAAAGACGGGCTCGGTCAGTTTCGCCAATACAGGAAGACAAAAGGTTCTCATGTATTAGCTTGCTGAGCGGCCCGTCCCATAGCTTCTGCGACTTCGGTTCCACGGGTAAATTTTGCGATGGGCAAGCCAAGGACCAAGCATTTCTGGCCTCATTCAAGTATGGGACCTCAAAGCCACTAAGTGACGGATTTAATATTTGTCCTATGAGGTCCACAGTACTATAAACTGAGGACAGGAAGGAAGGTAGTGCTATGTTGGAAATTTTGCGTACACCCAAGCGTCCTAAGCGTATCGGTAAGGATGCTTGGGTCCACGATCGATCTTCCAAAGGTATGTTTATAATGGAGGTTAAAGTTTGTCGAATAATGTTGTGTAGATTGTATAAAATGTTTGGATGCCTCCAAATTAGAGATTACCGCAAAATGTACGTGAAATTTGGAGTAAACAAGCAATACCGAATAATAAAATAAGCACTATGTGCGCTTATTTCTTTTAATTTTTTTATTTTGGACTGAAAATTTTGGATTTTATCGTCAACGAAATAAGGAAAAGATTCATCGAAGATACCAAGGGACCCAAGGAGGCTTAGATTGTCTTTCTTTACTAATCTTAAATTTGGAGCCAGAACTTGAAAATCGGAAATAGTGTTGTTGTCGTTTTCGGTAGCATTTGGTATAAAAAGTTCATATTTGGAATAATTCAAAGGCAGACCTATTTTGCCAAACTCACTTCTTAAATATTTCAAGTCATTTTTTAGTGTGTCTATGTCACCTCCTAAGGTCCCATCATCAAGATACCATACGTTAAACTTTGAATTTAGCTTCTGTATGATTGGGTGAATAGCAAGCGAAAAGATGGCTGGCCCAAGAGGGTCACCCTGTTGGCAACCAGTTGCCGAATGTATAAGTTTGCCTTGGTAAACCAGAAAAGAATTTTCACTATAGCACTGCCTAAAGTAATTGTAAATTTTTGGAAATCGGTTTTTAATTTCGGCCAACAGAGTGCACCTGTTGACCGAATTAAATGCATTTTTGATATCCACCTTAAGGATGGCTTCACAAGCATTACTGGTGACGAATGTTCTCAGCGCGTGTACCGCCGCCTCGCAGCCACCTTTGGTTCCAAAACCTAATTGGTTTGGAGGAAAGTAGCTGGAGCTTAGGTCTTTTATGGCTCGACAGCATACTTTGGCTGCGAGGCGCCGGTACGTGGTGCCCATAGCGGATACCGCCATCTTTTTTTTTAAAGAGCGTAAGTTGGTACCGTACATTATGGGTAGTATATCCATATTCACACTACCCGAAAGCATTAAATTAATTAAATCTGTTATGTCTCTCAGAAGTATCACGCTTGAGGTGCCAGTGGCCCCACTTAACAAATCTTTCAAATGTTGTGGAGCGAGGTCATCTAGCCCTCCAGCCGAGCCACTTCTGAAGGACATAACCGCCTTGAGTATTTCCTCCGGAGTAGCGTAGATACTGTTATTATTGGCATCATCGTCATCCAGTAATTGAGCGTTTCCTGAAGGTGGGTGCTTATCCCGTAAAGCACGTAGAGTAGTCTCGTCATTAACAGCTATATCGTCGTTTGAGAACAGAATCCGTGCTGCTCCCTTTATATCACCGTCTGACAATTTTGATTCTATAAAAATTTTCAAATCAGTTTTATAATTTGGGTATTTTTTCGTTTGGTTAATCTGTTTATCTAATCTGTGTCCAATAGTTTATATAATTTTACAATTTTTACTAATTTTCGATGTAACCGTACCTTGATCATTTTTATTTATATTGAGGATTTGATAAGGGAGCAGTAACAAATCCTCCCAGGTAGGTAAGGTATTTTCTGCCAAAACTTTTTTTATATATTTTGAGAATATTTCAAATATACTAGATCTTACTGCTCGAGGGATACTTTTTAAAATTGGTGCCGAATATTTCAATTTTGAAATTCTTTGCCAAAATGGAATTTGGGTGCTATCCGATAATGAGTCAAAAACAGGTAGAGGGTTAGGCAGGGGCTGAGTGTCCATCTCGGTCCTTATGAGCTTTGCCGATATGGATCCTCAATTCTCTTTGACCTTTGAAGTACCGTACCTGGGAGCATTCATGACACTGAACCAAGTTCTCAAACGACGAATCAGGTTGTAGCTGTTGCATTAAAAACTGAACCTAAAACTTATATAAAGGAACTAAAGTAAAATCTTAAAGATATTTCTAAAATAAAAAATCTGTCTATATCAACTTCACAAAATAGAAAAATGTTCGTAATATTATCGAAGGCACAAACACTGTTTTCTTTTCTTATCCGCTAAATGTAATTGGTGATTGTTTTTCGCTGTAACATATTGAATTTATCTTGCTAGGTCTCACGGTAGGAAGAATTGTCTTCTTTTCTTTAATTTCCATTGCCATATAATACATAATTGGAATACCTCTCTTTTATCATATTCATTTTCCTATCATAGGAAACTTCGTCGTTGCGTAGTAATTTTTTTAAAATCCTCTTTATCCACGGTTTGAAGAGGTATTGTATTCTGGGATAGTCCTGGTGGAAACGATGAACAAGAAAAGAATGGAAGAGAACTGTAAATTTATATCATATTATCTGATGATGCCCTTAATATTTGTACTGTATAATTTAAAATCATTTGAACGAATAAATTTAATATTAAATATTTTAATTTTGATTTTCGGTAAACAGCCTTTCGTGTTGACGTTGTCCTATAAATTATAATTATGTTGGTACTATTACCATCTGCTAAAAGCGGAGAAAAACCTCTTGGGAAACCTGCACGTCGAGTTTACTGATATGTGGAATTTACTAACCCTACTATTGCATGCGTGGTGGCCATTTCGTGCGCCCTCCTAAAATGGCGAAACCAGAGTTAGTAGTGGGACGTTTATGGGCTGATATTACGTATAAATAAAAAAAACGTCTTTACAATGATTAATGTAGTAAGGACATGTTTAGTACATTGATGGTTTAGTAGGTGAACTCATGACAGCACCATAGATAATAGTATAAATATAAAAGTTAACACCGGACCCACCGCTCGCCACCCAGTAGGCGTTCACAATTTCCTTTAACTCTACGCTACACGTAGTTAAAAATTAGCATGGTATTTTACATAGTCGTTTTTGGAATTTAGAAGAAAAGTATTGACGCTACAAATATTATGCACTTACTGGTGTTACCCTACTTCTTTGAAGGAATTGTTCATAAGTTAATTAAGAAACTAGGTGTTGATATAAAAAAAAGAACACAACATTAATATTGTCCAAAAAATATATTTCATGTGAGTAGATAACTGTAAGGGCGCGCGCGTGGCGCCCAGCCAGCGCCGCGCGCCGCCCCGCAACAACGCTTCGCTATCTACGCCCAGCTCTCTGTTTTAATAATTGGAATAGTTTATTTAATAATTACAACGTTTTTTTTATCTGTCCGTATTTTAACATTAGGTATAACTAATTTCGTCTTGTATAACTTGGTGTAAGAACAGCCTTCAGGAATTGAAATATGGTGGCGCAAAACACGCCTCACAGCACTGTTTCCATTTCGACTCTGGTCCGCTCTCTGCAACACATGATCACGACGAACGTTAAGACGCCGATTGCATGTCTCATACCTACACAATAATATGAATTGCGAATGCGGTTTGTACCTCGCGCGCAAGTCGCCGCAGGAAAGTGGACGGTCGAGATCGAGGTCGGGTAACAGGTCGGCGGGCGGGCGTAGCGTGCGCGGCCGCGTGGCGTCGTGTGCGCCCGCGAGCAGAGTGGCCGCGGAGGCCAGCCGGCGAGGCGGCGCCGCCACTCCGTGTGCTGCCAGCGCCGCGGCTAACTGCCGCGCGCGCGCCACTGCCGCGTCACGCTCGTGTCGTGCACGCCACACCTGCGCTGCGCACGCCGCCGACCGGCACTGGCCACGCCCGCCCCCGCTCGCGGCCCCTGCGCCGAACCCACGCGCCGCCGCCTCCACCACGGCGCCGTGGAACGACAGCGATTGCCCTGTACAAATATTATTATATAGCATGTATTCGTTTTAACTCTCTACATAGACAGTTAAAGTGAACACAGTTAAGTACATTCTAAGTGAAGGCTTCTCAGCGGTGACTAGGACCGTATTATTTAATCAAACCTATGATGTCTATAAGAAGTAAGAATCAACCCGATCTGCTGTATGAAACGTGTACCCATAGACAATGAGACGAGCGCACAGCAGGAGCCGATGGTAGAGGCTGCGAGGTGCGAGCGCATGTAGCGGAAGTAAACGTGCTCGAGCAGCAGCAGTAGTGCGGCTAGCAGGATGCCCGCCATCAACAGGAGGAACGCTGACAGGAACTGCTCCAGCGCCAGCGGGTCCGACGATTTGTGCTCCTGCTTGTTTGGCTTGCACGTACCCGTCATCCAGTACCTGCGGCCCAACATAACAAGTTTAGGAATGAAATATAATAATCAATAACAATAAAAAAACTATGTTCATAGTTTGAGATTAAAAAAAAATTAGCGATAGGTATCTAAACTTTTCCGAACATACCACAGTTTGTGACATTCATTTCATATTATAATAATTATTTGTTCCGTGTATAGATGGCATTTGAAGAATACATGAAGCGGGGTCTATTTAATTATAATATCTGTGATACAGAGGGGATTCCCCGTACCATAGATTGCAATCATTGAGATATAACATGTCTAGAGAGAGCATTGCTAACAAACAACATCGCCAAAAACGGCATCAAAAAGGCGAAGCGTTGCTATGTTCACTCTCGTAAAAGTATCAGTGTGTGCGTGTTTTCGGGATACCAGCTAAAAAATATTATACCCAATTTTTTAAAATTAAATATTTTTTTATGTAAGTGAAAAGTTTAAATGATCGTTATTGTTTAATCGCTTTATAATTGAATATTACTCAGAGGTTTTAGTTTTTTTTAAATAATTAAAGTATTAGCATCAAAAGTTGTCGTGTCTTGAAACGAACCATAAAAAAATACAAGCACAAATGAATTCATAACACATTTTAGTATATGTAGTAATTTTAATTCGCAATAAAATGTCTGTATAGATATTAGTACATAATAGGTTGGGGAAAAAGTCTTTTCGCATATAGTATGTATGAACTTGTAATAAGATCTCTTTGGCTATACCAAATGGTATTGGTATGGTATTAAAACTTTTTAATGATACCAAAACCAGCCCGATACAAATGTATCTGGCTGGTTTTGGTATCATTAAAAAGTTTTAATTTTAAAGAAGACAATTCCAAATTCAAATTAGGAAAATGTGAGATTTTCATTTGTTTTCTTATTGTTAAAATGAGTGATCTAATGAAGAAATTCCATACATTTTAAAATTTTACTACATAAAAGGTAAAAATGCAACACAAGCCGCGAAAAAAAATTCTGATGTTTATGGACCTAATGCAGTATCTGTGAGAGTAGCGCAAATTTGGTTTAAGCGTTTTCAATCTGGAAATTTTGATATCAAAGATGCACGTCGCTCTGGTCGCCCACGTTACGGACAAAATTGAAGCCATTTTTGAAAAAGTAGAGCAAGATCGGCATATTAGTAGTTACGATGTAGCTGGAGAACTGGGAATTGACCACAAAACGGTTTTGGCGCATTTGAAAAAAGCTGGGTACACAAAAGAGCTCGATATTTGGGTGCCTCATGAGCTCACTGAAAGAAACCTAATGAACCGTGTACTCATTTGTGATTCTTTATTACGACGTAATGAAACCGAACCATTTTGAAGAAGCTGATAACTGGTGATGAAAAGTGGATTACGTACGGCAAGAACGTGCGAAAAAGATCGTGGTCACAGGCTGGTCAGGCTTCACAGACTCTTTTTTTTTCCGATCCCGAGCGTCCTTTGTCCGGGCTGTGGGCTCGCTCGCGCATTCACCATCAGCCCGGACGGACGACGGCCGGCCCCTTTCGGGCTGGCCTCACCATGGATAGCCGGAGATCTGGGTCTCTCCGGCTCCTCTACCTCACCCCGAGGTGAAAGGGGGCGCGCGGATCGGGGCGCGTCCCTCCTCTCCGGCCTTAATGTGCGGGCGGGTCCGGTTTCCCCGCCGGTCGCCCGCACGGCCGTAGCCTACGGCGGCTGGAGGTCGTCTTGGACGACCTTCCGTCGTCGCCGTCGGCTCTGGCGGAAGGGGAGCGTGGCGGTCTGCTCCCTCTCCCGCTCCGCCGCCTCCTTTGCGGACATGACGGTCTCGCAGAAGGAGGCGGCTGCGTCCCACGCGTCAGCGCTCCCGAACATGGCCTTCACCATGGCTGGGAGGGACAAATTCGCCCCGACGGCCGCGACAAGATCACGGCGCTGCTCGTCCCAGGCTGGGCACATCTGGAGGGTGTGCAGCGCCGTATCTTCGTTGCCGCCAACGCAGTGGTGGCACCCTGACGTCTGTTCGCGCCTTATTTGACACAGGTACCCCCCGAAGCATCCGTGCCCCGAGAGGACCTGCGTCAGGCGGAACGTCAGGGTGCCGTGACGCCTCTGCAGCCATTCCGGCATGATCGGCCTCACTGCTTGAATGACGGCGAGGCCGGCGCTGGGGTTAAGTAGGCGGTCCGCCCACTCTGCCACCTGGACCTGGCGCAACTCGTCTCTGCGCCCCTTGATCTCACGGGGCGCAGGTTGGCCAACACTGGCCTCCTTCTCCTTACGCCACGCGTACAGGGAGGTTCCATGGCAGAGCGCCGGCTAGTAGGGAGGCCGCTTCGAAGGATATCGTGCGATGCCCTCGGACGGCCCTGACGGCCAGCACACGCTGTGTCTGTCGCAGCGTTGCGACGTTGCGAGCCGCCAGGGCGTCCGCCCACACCGGGGCCCCGTAGAGGGCCATGGATCGCACGATTCCCTCGAAGAGCTTTCGGCACGTCACATTTGGCCCCCCGACGTTGGGCAGCAAGCGTGATAGTGCGCCCGCCGCCCTCGTGAGTCTAGGGGCCATCTGTTGGAAGTGTGCCGAAAAGTCCCATCGGCTGTCCAAAACCAAGCCCAGACATTTCATGGTCGGTTGGACGCCGATGCGGACGCCTCCCACTGTGATGCCGGATCCCGCGGGTGGCTTCCTCCGAGGCCCGTGAAAGACCACGGCCTCGGATTTATGCAAGGCCACCTCGAGACCCAGCCGCCGGATTCGGTGGACCACCTGTGCAACCCCAGCTGTTGCCAGAATGGCTGCCTCGGGGTACGTCCTCCCCCGCGCGACGACCAGCGTGTCGTCGGCGTAACAGGTGATGCTTACGCCGCGGAGGAGAACGCCCCGCAGCGCCCAGTCGTAGCCGATGTTTCACAGGGTTGGCCCCAGTACCGATCCCCGTGGAACATCGCACGACATGTCCTGGCGTCCCCAGCCGTTTTGACCCGGGAAGATTACGGCCCGGTCGCTAAGGTACGCCCCAACTATGCGGCGGAGGTAGGTCGGCACCCCGTGATATCGGAGTGCCTCTCTGATGCAGCTCCAGGGCATGCTGTTGAAAGCGTTGGCGATGTCCAAGGACACCGCCATCAGCACTTCGCCACTGGAGACTGCTTCCTCCGCCTGGCTCTTCACCCGCATGAACGCGTCTATTGTGGAGCGCCCCTTGCGGAAATCGAATTGGACATCGGCCACGTCCGGTCCCTCCTTTGACAGGTGCTGGACGAGGCGGTTTGCAATGACTCTCTCGAAGAGCTTGCCCACCTCGTCCAGCAGCACGATGGGCCGATACGTGGACGGTGATTCCGCGGGGCGCCCCTCCTTTTTGAGCAGGACCAGTTTCCCGGTCTTCCACCGCTGGTGGCACCGGCCCTGCTCTAGGCACGCGGTGAAGAGCCCTTGTAGTCGGGGCTCCAGGGCGTCGTGGGACAGAACCCACGCACGCCCTGGGAGGCCATCTGGGCCGGGGGCGGTGTTTTTGGCTCGCAGCCTGAGAACCGCCGCCCCAGCTCTTCCCGGGTCACGCCGGGCACTTCGCTGCTACTGTCATCCGCGTTGGGCTCCCAGTCGGGCGGAACCATAGCGGGCGGCTTGTGCTCGTCTCTCGAGGGGAACAGGGCGCGGATTATCTCCGCGACCTATTCTGGGGGAGGCTCTCGGTGAGCGGGGGCACGGCGAAGTTTCTTTCGCACCATCCTGTAGGGCCGCCCCCACAGGTCTTGGTCAAGACTAGCCAAGAGCTCCCCCCACTCTGCAGACTTGGCGGTTTTTATCGCCGTCTGCAGCGTTTTTTTCGCTGCGCGATATACCTCGTAGAGACGAGCCTCATCCTCGACGAAGGTCACGTCCCGGCGATGCCTCTTTTTGTGCCTGACGTACTGGCGTCGCGCAGCCGCACAGTTGCGGTGGAGCTGCGCGATCTCGTCGTTCCACCACTACGCCTGGCCCTTGGGTCGGTATCGACCTACCCTGGGCATCGCCGCATCACAGACCTCCGTCAATGCCGCCCGCAGATGTTCCGCCTCTTCATCGACATCGAGGGCGTTACCAGGGGCATTGGTGTTATTTTGCGAGCCCCACTGGTAGACCAGCAGGGCCTCCTGGAACGCCTCTCTGTCCAGTTTTTTAACTGCCCAGCGCGGACTGTTCTCAACCGGGACGTTTAGGCCGGGGGTCCGGAGGTCTGGGTGGAGACGTCGAACCGTATATGGCGATGGTCCGATAACGTCTCCACCCCCTCCAGGACCCTCCAACCTCGGACGCGGCCAGCGACGGCAGGACTCGCGAATGAAATGTTTATGATGGACCCACCCTGCCGCCGAACGCACGTGAGTGCTGTGCCCCGGTTGAGAATCAGCAGACCCGTTTCAAGGGCCCACTCTTCCAGCGCCTCACCCCGGGCATCGGTGCACTATAATGGGGCGAGGTAGGATTCGTGCAGCGAACGTGCCCAGCTCGGCCAGGAACGCCTCGAATTAAGCGAGTACGCGGTTGGGGGAGAAATATACCCCCACGACAGGGAGCCTGCGGCGACTCTGCTTGTTAGGGCCACCGAGCCGCTCTGGTCGCCCACCCAGTCGTCGCGGTCGGGGACCCGATATGGTTCGGCGACCACGGCCACGTGTATATTCCACTGCGCCAGGACCTGGAACAGGAGATCCTGGGCCCCGGTGCACTGGTTTAGGTTTGTCTGGAGGAGACGAATGATGGCCATTAATTGTGGGGTTCATTCGTCTCCTCTGTTGTTTGTGGCTGCGGGGCATCCTTTTTTGCCCCTTTCGTCTGCCCCTTCTTTTTTTGGCCGGTACTGGTGCATGTTTTGCCGCCCAACTGGTGGTTGCCATTCTTGCCGGCGGCCTCGCACAGCACGCAGCGTGGTCTGGCGGTGCAGTCGGCTGCCCTGTGGTCTTGTTGTCCGCATCGGAAGCACAGGCTACTTCGGTCAACCTCGGCCTTGCAAGTTGATGCGACGTGGCCGTCCCCGAAGCAATGGTAGCATCTTCTCGCTACCTCGGGGAGAACCTTGACGTGAGCCGAGGTCCATCCGAAAAGCAATCTGTGCCCCAGCAATTTTCTAACTCCGGCCACAGGACAGGTCACCACCGTGGAAGGCTTCACAGACTGGCGAAACCCGGGTTAACTCGCAACAAGGTGATGCCGTGTGTATGGTGGGATTGGAAGGGCATTATTCATTATGAGCTGTTACCGCCAGGCAGGACCATCGATTCTGAACTGTACTGCGAACAACTGATGAGATTAAAGCAAAAAGTTGAGATAAAGCGGCCGGAATTAATCAATGGTACGGAGAATCCCCTTTTAAACTAAAATAAACATAAACTAGAGATAGATTGTGATTGTTTGTAGTTTAGTTAACTGAAGTGTACGGTAAAGTGTTTTAGTAAAAGATCGATACCACCATGTATATCACTGACCTGCCCTGGTCAGTGATATACATGGTGATTGATTGAAGAGCCCGTTTTTTGAGGGCAGATCAATTATGATATTTTTTTTACTTCCGCCCTACCTGTAACCAATGCTGCCCTACCTCAAATTCGACTCTAGATACAGCCCTGGTTTTAGTTAATATTGTTACAATCCGACACGAATCCTTTGCAGGTGTTATTGCATTACTTTATTATTATTATTTAATTTTATTTGCCCCTTTTATTATTATTAACCCTTTGAATTTGAGTATGGTTCGCGCTAATCTCTTTGTTCACGCCGCCGTAAGACGTCATAAAACCTTCTTTCCTCTGATGGTATTTCTTGCGAATTCTTGGAAGCCATGAAGCTGACTATTTAATGATTTCAAGAACCAGTGGGCGGCATGTTGCTAGGAGGCCATGTCTAATTTACAAATGGATGAGTTTTGGTCAGTCGGGTAATGCGTCAGTCATGTTCTGACTGCGAACGAGGCCATACCCAGTGCACTTTCGGAGCGAGTGTCTTATAACGACGCGATTTGCGCAATTTATGTGATAACGATTTTCTGCCCTACGGTTTGCTTTTGTTGTATTCGGCTATTCTTGTAAGAACTGTGAATTACGTGTTACACACACGTAATTTTAATAAACTTTGTGATGATTCCCAACGACATTTTCGAGTTTACAACCTACAAATTCGTAACAATATCATTATTGTCTTTAGAAAGGCTAATAAATATACTGTTTTAGTTAGTCTATCTATACTTTCCCAAATGGTTAAGAAACGTGCGTGAAGACTTATTATAACAATCTTTTATCGATTTCGGCGAAAACGTAAGATATTCATAAATACTTATTTGTATTAACGTGTAACTTCTATTCCGTCATATTTGGAACGATCAGTTATAAATTAAACGTTATATTAAACCCAGAATTTAAGAACGTAACTTAATATTGCTCCATAGTATAGTGGTGATTTATACAAAGTAAAAGACCAACATTCTTTTTATTGAGGAAAAAGAATGACTATTTGAAAAATAGTGACGGGCTTATATTTCTAAAAATGTTCTAATTTACGGTAACGAATTTAACTGTCAATACAAATTAAATCTAATAATAACAGCCTATAAACGTCCCACTCGTGGACTCGGACCTTCCATGTTTATAGGGAAATAGACAGTAAACCCGCTACTCTTGTCCTAGGTGCATTGACGGGTGTGACACACGGGTTATCTCGATGTGCAGGTTTGATTACGTTGTTTCTCTTCACTATTAGCCCTTAGTACCTAATTGTAACAATATGCACAGGTTAAATCAGTCTAAATGCTTGACGACCAGGACTCGAATTCATACCCTTTGAGTGGGGAATGCCAGAAAGCTATCCATTAAGCTACCACACCTTAACTGTACCAAATATTACCTCCGTAATCGTTCAAGATCCCCATTTGATCGTAAGTCGAGTAATCTCTTATTGAACATGCTGAGATACTTGGAGTTCCGTGTGAACGCAAGTCCGTACCCAGACATAGCGTACCAAGAGCCCACCGTCAGCAGTCTACAGTCCTCGTCCTGGTAACAAACACAAAAAAATTATACGTTGTGTAACTTAGGCCGCTTTTACATGGACCCAATAAAGACCAACTATCGTTCGTTGTTAACATCAAAGGAATTGCAATATTTGACCATTCGACGGGACGTCTACGTAGGGCAACGAAGCCTATACTTTGACCTTCGTTGGACCTGTGTGAATACGGCCTCATGATTTTGTTTACCTCATTGGCCCGCAAAGGAACTAAATATGGCTTTGTCAAATGATTATTACCAGTACCAACTCTTCAACTGACATGAAACAATGGAGTTCTGGTGCCAAGAGGAAACGCCATATAGCACTAAATAAGTTAACATATTTTATTATTTTCTCTCTATCAAATTCTAATTAAATCCTGTAGTTTTCGAGAAAAATAGCTGTCAAATACAAAGACAGACAGACGAACACGACGATTTCATAAACTTTGCGTTTTTGCCTTAATAGCTACGAAACCGTTATAGTACATAAACCGAATTATAAACAAAACTAAATATCGTTAGTAGTGTTCATACAATTTCAGCTTCGAGACTTTTACCTCTCGTTTACATTATTATCAACTCCATGGCAACAAGAAGGGAATTGCGCTGTGCGAGTAAATCGAAACATAAGGCATTGGACAACCAGATCAAGTAAAAAATAAACTAACAAAATAGCAAACGGCCACTGTTCAATTATCGTAACAAGTGAACGATATCCCGTAATTGCTGATTTGAATATTAAAGGTGACTAAAAGATAAAATGGAATATCAAATCTGCTTGCAATAGTTTAAGTACACTGTAAAGTAGGCGAGTAGGCCCGAATTTTTAACTTAAAACTCACTTGAGATACTAAATAATCTAGAACAGTTCCATCGTAGATAAAGGCGTCCAAATCACCCGTGAGGACGCTTGTCACACCTACGCTTACTGTACTCCTGTTGAACCTAAAATAGACCAATTAATTAGTAAACTGCTAATTAGAATTATTATATCAATATCTACCATGATTAGGTAATTTATCTAAAGCTCAGTTATAATACACCTAATGGTTACACATTTAAGGAGAAGCTGTTGCAACTCTATAAATAATCATACAGCTGTTTTTCTCGCTAGAATATTTTTTTTGAATAGTAAAGAAAAATGACCGTTTCTCTCCTCATCTCCAAAGTTTAATAGTCGAAAAATCCGCAAGAATTATGACTAGGCATAGAGTAATGTCTCTGCATGAATTGTGTATCCACCGTCAATATTGTTACGTGCGAGCGGGGGTTCGCACTTAGGATTGGAAGAAAACACCAGTTCTTTTAACTAAACGCTTTTATTAACTTACACAGCCGTACGTGATTCCTCTCCGCAGGGTCTCTCCTACACGCACGATTAACGACGCACTGTCTCGACGATAAATTTTCTCACCCACAATACCGTCGCCGATACTGCGTAGACCACCTCCTGCTACTCAGAGCTCACCTCCGAATTTACCGCGTTTAGCTCGCTTCTGGATCTTCTCTCAAACTACGCTACACTCCTCCTTCACTGAACCGTCCACTAAATTCACCACTAAACTCGTCACTGTCTTCATTTAAACTTCTCTTCCAATTCTTTCGTATCGCACTTGTCGCTTCGCTGTCTTGAACTGAACTCCACTGACCGGTAGGTGCGCTTTACGCTGCTTATAACCCGGAAGAATCTTCTGGAACCCATAATTTAGATCTTCTTTTCTTTATTCTTTTATTTACTATCCGTCCTTTTCTAAACATCTATCTATCTCTGTCTTTTCATTCCCGAACCTTCTATTCTAGAACTTTCGTTCATCATCTATCCCTTTCTAACATCTATCTATCTCTGTCTTTTCCTTCCCGAACCTTCTATTCTAGAACTTTCGTTCATCATCTATCCCTTTCTAGCATCTATCTATCTTTTCCTTCCCGAACCTTCTATTCTAGAAGTTTCGTTCATCGACTATCCCGCCCGAAAATGTATACGTCCTTGTCTTTTCCTTCCAGAATCTTCTATCTTTTTCTAAAGGTCTTGAGACCGGCTTACGCTGCCAGAACGTTCTGCCCTCGGTCGCCAAAATATTAATGAATTTTCAAGTTGTAATCTTCAATCAAAGGCCTCAGGCAGTAACCTACAATTATTTTCGACTGAAGCCAAGCTAATCAGTTCTCGTGGCAGGTACATTTCACTATACAGTTCAGATTTTCAACACAAACACGTAAGTAATTCTTCAACAAGAATCAATATCCTACAAGTTTTGTAACTCAAAACATGTTACACATTTTTTGGAAACAAATCTCTACCGTGCAGGAACGGAGAAAGAATACAATTTCCTGCGGTCGAGAACTCGAGAGTCCTGTCGTAAGAGGTGACAAAACAACCCACAAACAGATGGTAGGGTATTTGTCCGTCTGGATGGCTACCACCCCTGGTCTAGAGTATGCCGCCATAACAACCTTCAGTTGTGTTCCGGCATTAGTGGCCAGGTTCTAGTCGCCCTTTAGAGAGCGGCAGCATATTAGTAGCACCTTTGGGTTACGTATGTCCATAGGCGATTTTAATCGCTTTTCATCAGGTGGGCCGTTTGCCTGTCTTCTGAACTCATGCAATAAAATTAAAAAAAAACTGTATAGCAAAACATTGCCCTTCAAAGACCCGCCAAGATATAAGGGAATAAAAATGTATGAAAAATATAGGATACCAGATTTAATTAATAGAAAATAAGTAAAACTTATAAAATAGATAAATACTTTGCAATGGATATAAGTTGGTATATGTATAGTTAGTTTAATACACAAAAAATCACAAAAGTTGTGTGGCACTTATGGCTAACCGATAGTAAAGCAAACGAACGGTCGCTAAGATATATGAACTGGACATGAGTAGTGAGGTGACATAGATTCATAGACAATTTTCGTACGATATGTGGAGAAAAATAGTTTCACGTACCAAAATAAAGTTGTTCTTAAGTCTATATGACTGTATAACGCACTAGCTTAAAGTGTCGTGATATAGGGCTCGAAGGGAATAAACTCACTGTGTCATGTAGGCGTGTGGCTCAGTGAAGTACTTTGCGAGGGTGGCGTCAGTGTGGGACCAGGGCACGGTGCCGAAGCGCAGCGAGGGCCGCTGCGAGAGGGGGCGCGCAATGCGCGGGTCGTCCAACCCGCTCAATTCGTGAAACTCCTCGCGTGTGATCATAAACGCCGCCAGATTCGCGGTGTAGATCGCGAGGAACACCACCGCGAACATCGCCCACATGTTCGTCATGAAGCGCGCCGTGAAACCCCGAGGAGAATCCACATGCACCGACGCCTGCTCAATAAACCGAGTGATAGAAAACGACCAAGTACACTTGAACCTTTCACAGAGCAATTTAACGATTTAGCTCGTCGAGGCATAAGTAGACGTAATAAGATAGGCAGACAAATAAATACATCGTAAATTACGATGTAGGGTTTGTAAAAAAATAGTATCATAAAATTCCTTCAAATCCCGCAATGGGTTAGTAACTTTCCACCAACTGGACCGTCAGTCTGCCTATTTTACGCCGACTATAAACACAGCAGGTTACTTCCAGTTCAGAGTACACGAGTGATGACAAGTGGCCTTTACGCGGCGTTAAGAGAATTACAACTAATTTAGACTGAGATGTTTGCATGACCTATGCAAATGTGTTCCTTATTTTTTACTTACGATTTTCATAATTGACCGTTTACAGTACATACAAGGTTTATTAAAATCATACCGAGAAAATTAAGTATAGTTATGTAATAAGGGATAATATTCGGTAAAAATAATCTTACCTGAAATAAAACAGCCCACACAATCCAATAGGTCCGACAAAGAGAGAACCGATTCTGAGGCAATTTCTTTGAGTTATTTCCAGTTGAGCAATCAAAACCGCTTGGCGAGAGCCACTCGAAGAAGAATATCGAGAATGTTGCCGCTTGAATGGCCACTGCGCCGACAAGCATCCACGAGGCCGTATCGAAGGGCTCCAGGAAGGCCGTCGGGGATATTATGCCGGTTCTCTTCGCGACCACAATCGCGACTCCAGTCTCCATGAAGGGCACGCTGAAGTCGACGACAGCCTCGCGATCCGAGTTTATTATTAAAGAGGTCAACACCTGGAAAAGTTATGATCTACTTAAAGTGTCGCTAAAAGGGTAGTTAACAATCAAATCAACTGAGTTACTTTTTATCATCTGACAAAACGCCGAAGCCACCCAGATTTTGTACGAGCGTTGCAAATTATGACGTCATTTCTGTATAGAATCAAATAGCGTATTAATTACAGTTTAGAAAGTAATTAAAATTAATTCTTCATGATATTTTAAAGTTCTGATAATGAAATTCTATCGGAAAGCCCGCTCTTTTATATAAAGTTGTTTCAGAATTGATTATATGTGTCAATTACCTCATTGTCTTTGATGCCTTAACACTTTGCTAATTAATGTGTCCTTTGATCGATTTTTGAAAAGGAAATTGTATAACAAGTTTAAATAGACGATAATTCAACGAAGTGCATGTTAATGACATTAAACATTGACTGATAACGTATGTAAGTATGTACGTGGGACACTCGAAAAGTTTTGCGAAAATAAAAAAAATGTTCTATAGGTAAATATTTTTTTTATTAAATGTTTTCAAAGTACTCTCCACCAGCCTCTATACAAAGTTTCATGCGTCTGAACCAGTTTTCGAAACACCTTTTCCAGTCCGCCGGAGACACCTCGTTTATAACTTACTCGAACGCTGACAGCGCATCTTCTGGGAACGAAAATTGTATTTTGAGCTGATTTTTTATTTTCGGGAATAAAAAGAAGTCACACGGTGCTAGGTCAGGGTTGTAAGCAGGGTGACCCAGGAGTTTGACCGGCGTGCTTTCCAGGAAGTCCCTCGTTTTGAGCGCGGTATGAACGGGCGCGTTGCCGTGATAGAGCAGTAGCCCGCGGAGCCCTGTGTTTGGTCGCTTGTTGCTCACAACACCGAAAACTTCTGCTAAGTATTTGGTAGTATACCATTCGGCGTTGATGCTTCTTTGATTCCGTTAAGGAATTGACATCAAGTAGCCAGTCAAATTGAAAAAAACTCGAGATCAAAATCTTCCCCTGCTTCTAGATCGCTTCACTTTGGTAGACGTTGATTCGTTTTGAAACACCCAAAGCCTAGAGCGGCGCTTCGTTTCTGGATCGTATTGATAAATCCAGGACTCATCACCTGTAATGATGTCGTAAACACGCTGAGACGAGTTTGCTACAAATTTGTTTATCATATCACGGCACCATTCCACCCGGGCCTGCGTCTGAGGATCGGTGAGGTTGTGCAGCACCCAGCATGAAACTATCCTCCTCACACGAAGATGCACGTGTAGAATCTCATGAAGACTTCTCGATCCAATCTGCAGTACGTGCTGAATCTCTTGATACGTAACTCCTATTGTCTTGGATTAAATTGTTCACTGCTAGCACATTTTCTTCCGTAACAGCTGTCAAAGGGCGACCACTTCTTTCTTCATCCCTCAAAGTTAGTCGGCCGCGCTTGAATTCGTTGTATCAACGATACACGGTTGCCTTAGAAGGGCCTTCATCGATGAATGCCATTTGAAGTCTATCGTACGACTCGTCCGGTTTCACGCGACACTTGAAATCGTAAAAAATTATGGTACGAAAATGTTCCCGGCGCAAATCCATTTTTCAATGAGACACGATAATTTAAATTAGCTTGCAATTGAAGTTGGAACGTACCTATTTTTAGTTATAAATAATCATATTTTCAAAATAGATTTAAACTGCCCAGTCTCCTTATTCATAAAAACTTTTTTTCACATTACATTCTGAGTATATATATATATATATATATATATATGGCTTTATTTTTAACGCTATAAACAAGATGCATTTGGCTACAGGCACTAAAATTAACGCAGGTGGAACAGGGGCATAAAATATTTATAACATGAAATAATAATTCGTCTTTTAGTAGGAAAGGATCAATTTAAACCACATCTAAAAATGCTATTGTAAACATGCAGTACCAGCAATAAACCGTATATTTTAATTTACTTGCCATGTCAGTTTTCTTGTTGACCAGGTCTGCTATGAGTCCATTCCACTTGCCGTGATGCAATGTACCCCAGCGCCCGTCCTCGACTCGCACTAATTCGTACGTGAACCCCAACTGTTCGGCCAATTGTTGCAATAGATCTATGCAGAAACCACTGCAGCACTGGTATAGCGAACTGTTCCCATGGGCCGCACCAGCTTCTAACCTTTGATTGGAATATTACCATAGAAATATATAGTGTCAAGGATTATTTTACACGAATGTGTGCCGTTCAAAAATTAATTGATCTAACTTCATTTTTAATTCGTTGAGCATCAAAGGCCCTAATTATGGCCGGACTTTTGGAAGGCATTGCGCGTGGCCATATGGCGGCCATATATTAAATTAATATTAATATAAAAGATTTGCGCGCGACTACATTCACGTTAGACAGGTAATAAAGATTTTAATATTTATTTTACCCATATTTAAAATCAAAGTATATTTCCAGCAGGACAATGGGTTCTTTTAATATGATTTTTTTTAATCCTGTAAATTATTGTAAAAACCCAGGGTAATTAATGTTACTAAAGATTAAAGATATACTCAATTACAACTCAGGGGCGAATTTAGACATTTGCCGCCTGTAGGCTATTCAAATTTTGCTGTCCGTACCGACCTTTACAAATTGGTATCCCAGTTCACAATCGTATTAATCACAATTTTTTACGTTAATGAAATTGTAACTTTATGATTTGTGTACTATTGTGTAGATTATGAAGCAGGGGATTGATGCGTTTGTTCCAGCCGTTGCCAAACGGGAATACTCAAACTGTAGAAAAATTTATCTACTTGGTGAAACATATTTATATGTTGAATTGTTTGTGTGGTCTTAATAAGAATTGTCCCGTTTTCATCCCGTGAAATCTATCTATCTATAATCATACCACATAAAAAAAAATCTTGAATCATCGGAATTTTATTCTTATCTCATTGAAAATGAGTTCCGTGCTCATTCCAAAACCAAAAACAATAGAAATTAAGTATGGATAGCACAAAAATTAAACTCCATGTAAAATTATTTTATTATACTTAATAAACTTTAATGGGTTTCTATGAAAAACCTAGGTTATTAAACAATGTAAGTATATTGGTGTTATTTCAATTAATAGTCTATTTACATATTTCAGTTTTATTTTATACGATACTAGGATTCGCCTGTGACTTTGTCCACGCTGGATGGGTAGCACAGATTACAGTTGTTTTAGACAGAGAATTTAAATCAGTGAAAATATTGCATCAGAATCAGTTTTTTTTTCCTAGCCATTTTAACACACTTTCAAGAAAGTTCCTGCGGGATTTTCGGGATCAAAAGTACAACAGATTTTAAGTCCGGGAATTTGCTGTCGATCAACGAAAATGTCATCGAAATCGGCCCATTAGTTTTTGCGTGAATCCTGAACAAAAAAACAATAAATATAAAAAACAAAAGAATCCACTTTTACAATGTTATAATGTTATAGATATTCTGTGAATCCTCCAAAAAATAAATCAAAATCCAAAAAATAAATATTGTCTAGAACTCGTAGTCAGTGCGAAGCAAAATATGAAGATTACTACATTTTTTTAATACTTTGTTGTTGTAGCAATGACTTCAAGATGTTGTAGAACATAATTTATTTTTTTACCTTTTAGTTACTTCTGAAGTTGGTGTTTTGCTAGAAATTTTTTATTTTACACTTTAAAGTTACTCATATGGTATCTCTAGTAAGATATCTTCTTGAATGCAGAATTGATGAGACGCAACTCATGAATCAATTTATACGTTCGCGCTGTTTGTAATTACGGACTTCCGTTCTACGCCTTTTAAGTCCTAGCTCAGTAAGTCAGTAAAGTACGTGCTTGCTCATAATTAGGTACCTATTCGTTTTGGGATTGTGTTAAACCTAACGACACCTCAATTGTAACGCATTGGTTATTTAATTTTGTGGAAATACCTGCTATAGCTTCAGAGTCCAAGGAGCAATAGGAAATAATGATCGAAATCGCTTCAGAAACTAACAACAAATTCAATCACCACATATTTTTTTATTTGTATTTGAGCTATTTTCTGTTATATCTTTCAGACTCCAAAGTCCAATAGCGATAAAATTTATATGAAAACATTTTGAAGCTATACTAAACCCAGCGCAAAAAGAATTGTTAAAATTCATTAAATAATATAATTGATTTTCATATTGTTACGAGCTACAGGACTCGAATTAAAAATGCTGTTGGAACTACTATAGAATTTATTAGAACTATACAAACACGTATAAAACAAATACAAATAAAACTGGATGCAACCAGTTCACACTGCACGATTCAACGCAATTCGACACGCGAAAAGTCCGTCGTCTATATCGCTAATCGAGAGTACTACAAACGTCTTACTCGTCTCGTAGTCGTCGCTTGACTGCCCACCCCTCCATTCGGGCATTGTCTTATACTCACTACACAGTACAAAGATTTTGGCCGCGCACACTGAGTTTCCGAGAAATAGTAATTTGCACATCTGCGAACGGCCACAAAGTCGAAAACAATAACAATAAGGATTAGTTCGACGCTAATGATGGTTATAAAACAAGTAGAAAAACAATAGCATGTTTTTCTTAATTACAAATTCAAAACACAAAAGAATTCCTTAATCCGGGAAGACAATAAACTGCGCTTACAACAGGCAGCTGTGCTCTTATCTTTGACGGCATGTAACAATATACTTACTTCGCACCAACTTCAAAATGTTGTAAAAACAATTTTTATTTTTTCTTTTTAGTTATTCTTGAAGTCGGTTTCGTTTTTGCTAGAAAACTTTTATCTACCCCTATTTATCGCCGACACACAACCACCACGCCGCCGCCGCCGCAGCGTCACCGCAGTGCTATTCCGTGAAATTATGTGTATATGTAAACCTTTTCTATCCTCTCATACCGCCACCCCACCGATGACTCCCGATTTATAGCGAAGGCGCGGTGGTGGAATGGTGGCGACATGCGCTAACGCGGTTTATTTCATATCAGAATATAATGATTCGATTCACAAAATCAAATATTACCATTTATTGTATTTGATTTTATGAATCACTATATTTAGATAATATAATGTGCGGGAATAATAATATTGTATGAATGTAGATATGTTAAAACAGAAAGACTAAAATTAAATAGTATACTGAACTATGTCATTTTTGTCTCAAGGTTTTTCAATTATGACTTTTGGCCAGGCCGTACACAAAATCTCTGTTTTTTTACTAGTTTTGAAACGTGTTGACTTAAAAATACATTTGAGATGAAATTATTTAAGAATGAAGTAAAAAATTATATGGGTCGAAAAACTAATTGAAATACGATAAATTAAGATTTTTTATGTGTGAGGCCACTTCATGTGATTAATCAGGAAAATTTCGCTTTCGGTATATAAATATGTTTATTTTATTTCTGTAAAACAAAAAAGATTTGGCCCCAAATATGCCGTCCTTTCAAAATCAGCCGCCGAACTGTTAAATAAATTAAATTAAATGTTGTAAGCATTAATGTCTTACCCGGCGACTTCTGTTTCAGGAGCAACTCTGCATATAACGCCGCGATCGAGGGAGCATCTTCCACTCACTGGGTCTGGTGGCGCTAAATTTATGTAAGGTGGCTCTTCAAGGAAAGTGATGCGCATATGAAACTTTTCTGGGACGCCTTGTGGAGGTGTATGTAGCCCCCCAGGCCAAACGATATCTTTGATAATAAGTCGCTCTTTGGGAAACGAGTTCCATGTGCCTATTTCTTCCCAAACCAACTGTAAAAATCAAGCACAAAACAAGAATTACACTTTTTGTTAAGCGACAAATGGGCGCGGCAGACGTTGGTTGTCCTACCAGGTCCAATTGTGAATCTAAACCATCCCGGGACCCACTCAAATATAACAACAAAAAAATCATCAAAGTCGATCCAGGAGTTTAGGAGGAGTTCAGTAACATACAAACTAACAAAAGAATTTTATATACCATATCTTCAAAATTTTCGATACCGCGATCCTTTGCCTGCCATTGCGGCGAATTGTATTACTGGAGTCCACGTCACAAAAGAACTCTCACAGAAAATGGAACTAAAAGTGGCAGGTCCGCTATTTTACCTATAAAATTTTGTTCGGAAAGTAGCCAGGAAATAATATTTATTATATTAATGAAATGTTTTGTAATTATTGTTCAGTAATTACCTACATCGATTAACGGATGAGCTAATAATTACTCTGCCAGGACTAAGTACGGCGATTGCAGCACCGTGTCTGTGTTATTTCTTTTGTGGCGCAGACTCTACACTAGTCCCTGTGGTATTTACTGCAAACTCAAAAAAAGAATTTCAAATTCAAATAATTGACAGTAGATTTTTTAGTGTGTAAATACTCGAATTCCGAAGATTCTCGTAAAAACCCGGGATGACTAATGTTACCAAAGACATACATAACTACATCTGTTCAAAGATGTCTAACAAGTATAGAAACTGTCATATCAAGCAAGATGGCCACCACAATCACGTGGTTTTGAAGTTAGGAAATCCTGGGAAATATAAAGCCCTATTTATATTGTTTTAGTATCAATCGGATCCCAATCAGCAAATTTTTATCTACAATACTCACTTTAAAACACTCCCAGGTAAATTCCCGTAGGATTCTTGGAATATAAAGTATCGCTTCACTTGAAAAAGGACTTAAGCTATTGTTCTAGTAAAATAGTATCGAAGTCAGCTAATATTTATGCAATCTAACTTATTTATACCATTCCAGGAAAAAATTCCGCGGAATTCCTAAGATACGAAGTACTGTAATGACTAACCTTTTTAGTCGTCATATATATTCAGAAATATAATTGTTTGAATTCAAATACATCGAACGCCTCCTAAAACAATCGATAACAGATTTGTATCGGGCCGCGAACTGAACACATGGTTGTTAAAGTCTCTTCATTGATAATATAACCGATATATTTCCTGAACCCAGTCTCTTTATTGAAGATCCCGGTCAGTTCGTTAATCGCTGGCCGCTACATGGTGGAGTAGCGCCGAATACTCAAAAATTGAGAGAAGGGACTGGTACAGAAGTATCGAAGGGACAACAGCACATCGTGGTGGAAGTGCTGCGTTGACTAGTGATATATTCATTAAAATATTTTATTTTTGTCAATACTCAGTTTCGTGTGCAAGCCAAATCGAAGATGAGCTGCAAAGCAAAGGACGAACGAGCAGAAGAAGCAGCGTCGAGCTTCTCTAGCAGGATTTCTATATATCTGGTGATGTTTATTTAATTATTTTACAACATGTCACAGGAATACACGGGGATCAACAGTGATTTTGGGGAATTTTTTATCGCAATGTCATCGCCGCCGTGAATAAGTGGGACGATGGTAATAAGGTGATTATGTTCCCAGCTTAGATCATATAAACGTCGACATAAGTACAACCAGAATATTCTAGAATTTTTATATGCCGTTGAAGAATTGGCGCATAAAGCTAATATTAATGACGAAAGGAAAGTAATTTCACAGTTCATCTCAAATTGTAATGAACCGTATAAGAAAATGTTGTCATTGCAACGTTTTCAGTCAATTAGTGAATTAAAACAAACAATGTATAGAACGTTTGAAGAAGGTTATCGGGGATCATTTCATTCACCAAGAAGAAAAACGGCAATTTCATCAAAATCGGTTAATTTTTATAAGAGTCCCTATTAAATGATATTTTATTTAAAAAAATTGTTTAATTAAATACTTATGTCCTCTTTGTTATTCGTATCAATGTAGAGGTTAATAAATTAATTAAATATTAGATAGGAAGTTAGGGAGTTAGGATTGCAATAGCATTGTTGTTTTTATAGATGTACTTAATGGTTATTTTTGTTTCATGTCTACAACTGGTTGAGCTACTACTAGACCAACGAATCAACATCGGCGGCAACAAGGGGAGCAATGGGAGCAAGATAGGCGGCTTAAAGTTTTTCTTTTTTTCCCGGTTGTTAGGACAAATTGGGGGACAGCTTATTATTTTGTTGAACACTGTATCAAGCTGTTATGAATCTACGACAATCTTGCAAACCGGTCATAAGGCTTTCATGGCTTCCGGGTGTACGCGTAGGATGCAAAAAGTCTGTGTTGGGTTCTAGTCACTTATGGGAATTGTTTATTATTATTTTAATTGAAAGCTCCCACATTGAACAGTTGTGCCGATGCTTGATTATTGGTCGTTTGTCAATTTTTAGCTAGGAGTTTAGTTTTTTTCAAAATTATAAAACATTATTCATTGGGCTCACTTGTAGACAAGATCGTCTGACTTTTAGATAGGTTTTGTCAACCGGAGTCAGGACGTATAGGACTACTGTCCTGGTTGGGTACGTAGTAAGTGCCATCATGTATATTGTGATATTTCCTATCTTAGGTAGGGATTAGTTTAGGGTTTTGTTTGGAGCAAATTTTCCTCACTTCACCGTGACGAAAATTTCCTCGGAGGCCCGCGGGATGTAACGACTAACCTTTTTAGTCGTCATATATATTAAGAAATATAATTGTTTGAATTCAAATACATCGAACGCCTCCTAAAACAATCTATAACAGATTTGTATCGGGCCGCGAACTGAACACATGGTTGTTAAAGTTTCTTCATTGATAATATAAACGATATATTTCCTGAGCCCAGTCCCTTTATTGAAGATCCCGGTCAGCTCGTTTACCGCTGGCCGCTACAGTACCACGGTATTTGAAAAAGAACGTAAACTATTGTTCTAATATAAGTCGTATCAAATTCGGCTAATCTTTGTTAATGAAATCTATAATACTTTTTATCCCTGGAATCCCGCGGAAAATTTCCCGGGAGCGGTTTAATGATGTTAAGGCGCATAAAAATTACCTTATCCTAACACAATTTTGACTAAAACGATATCTTACATTCTTTTTTAAATGCTACTATATTTTGTGTCCTGGGAAACCCGCGGGAACTTTCCCAGTATACGTTTAAAAAGGTTTGTATGCATAAAAATGCATGCATGCAGTAGCTGTGAATTTTATTATATCAAATTTGCTATCGATCAGTGAAAAAGCCGCAATGGAAATATTTTTTTTTTAGTCTGGCCACTTTCAATAATTCCCAGGAAAATTCCCGCAGGATGTCCGGGATAAAAAATTTAAGTCCGAGAATTTGCTATCGATATGCGAAAACCGCATTGAAATCAGCTAAGTAGTTTTAACGTGAATCCCGAACAAACAGACAAGATATCCAAAAGAAATTGCATTGTGTTTTCATATAGTCTATTCCTGTTATTTATTTTTTAAATAGCTTCAATTTATAGACACGGCATTTTTAGAATTTCATAATATTATAGATAAAAGATTGTCCTAAAGAACATGCTAGAACGAAAATTTGATTAATAATGTCGTACAGATCAGGTGGTCTGACAATCAGTTTTGGGCGGGGTGGTTCGGATGCATGCAATCCACGAGTTTGGTCATCATGACTCCGAGTTCGCTCCTAGTTCCTAGTAGTTTGTTCCTAGAGATCTAACGGTTCACTCGATGGAAAGCGATTACAATCATCTATCGACACTTACAATACCAGAGGTGAAAGAGTGGTTATATTATGAAAGAAATACGTTAATTTTATTATGACCAGATACAACAATTAATCTATACTTAATATTATAAAGAGGTAAAGTTTGTGACGTTGTAGGGGGTAAACTCTGGATCGACTAAACTGATTAAAAAAAATATTTTACTGTTGGAAAGCTACGTTAGCAGGGAGTGTCATAGGCTATATAACATGACGCTATATACTACGGGATCGGGACAGAGCGCGGGTGAAACCGCGCCGGGCCGCTAGTATTTTATATATAAATAAATGTCTTTAAAATCGTGGGAGTAATCTCCCATGTCAAAAGTAGTTTCTCCGGAGTTGCTATATGCCCGTTGGCAAGGCTTGAGAAATGAGCCTTACACAAGAAATGGTCATGGCTATAATTTCAAAATTAACAAGTCAGTCTTGGCAAGAACAGGAAAATGCAGAGAAGTCGAAATTATGGATGGCTGATTACCCTTTGCCAACAGACATGAAAGAGTGGTAAACGACAGAGAATCAAAGGAGTTCTACAAACCACATCGCGCTTGTATCAAACTCTCATCAAGTTTAGTCTCTTCAGAATTACACAGTACCCGGTTCTGTACGAAAACCATCTATCGCGCAGCATTCCATTGCTGAAAGCGGCCATAAGCGGTTTGGCTCGGACTAATTAATAAATTTATTATACAGAATATTCTTAGGTTTTGGAATTGTTATGTATAAAGCCGTTAATTATAATTTTGTTACCTATTATTTACATTTATACGCCTCTATGATTTCATAGGTAATAATAATTTTGCTACTACTTCGTATTCTGCCATAATAATGAGCATTTATATTGTTTAGATCGGATTTATGTAATAGCATATTGTAATACCTGTTCACCAATAGCCGGTCTGAGATTCATGATTTTGAGTTCGGCCGCTCTTAATTCACCGTCTGGCGTGAATTCGATCCCGTATTTGCCGAGATCGCCATCAACGCTGACGTTGCGCAGGTGCCTGTAGAAACGTTCACCGGTGGACCAGCGCGCTTCACCGGCGCCTGCGCCGCTGCACGACAGCCGCGTGCCCAAAGGGTACCGGATGTTTTCGGCTTCTGACACGTACGATTCCACACCGTACGCAAATACTTTTACAGCAGTTGCAATTTCTGCTATTAACGACGCACTTGACGTGTCGAAATGTACTCCTGAAAAGTACACATTTCATTTATATTAAATTCACCATTTTATTAAGTTCACTTCTACCTTTAGCGATTAATATCCAAAGTAACGTCAAGCCTCTAATTATTTATTTTTCATCTATTATATAATAGATAATGTAGCCAACCTTCTGGGCACCTTACCTATAGAAGATGGTAATCTAGGGTCAGTATTGTACTTAATCCCTTAAGGGATTGTAGGTAGAATACAATATAACTGACTTTTCTCTATTGTAATTTACGACATAATGTTTATGAAAAATGTCTTAATGTATATTATGTGCATATTATAACATTACAAATTATCTCATTCTATATAATAAGTACTATACCAATTGTTAGCGTTACTACCATAATGTTAAACAGATAGCTGGTAAATAATATAGTTGCGCAAGTGCCTACATACTTACTACCTTTGGTATTTAAGTGTTATATTCTTGTAATATTTCATTTTACTCGTTTGCATTCGTATTTTAACCCTAATTTGAATACATTTCCTTGATAAAGTTTTTTTTTTAATTTATTGAAAAAAAACCGACAGCGCATATCAACATACAAACAACAACAAAAAGATACATACATAAAAATAAATAAATCTAAATAAAATACATAGATACACAAATGTCAATATATATATATATATATATATATATATATATATATATATATATAATTGACATATAATAAAAACATATTGATATTAACTAAACTTATTACTTGATATATCGTTATTTTCATATGATGTGGTGGTGTCTGTTCCAACAATTGTTTTAAAGATTAACCTCTTGAATACGGACTTAGAGTAACGAAACATGTCAATATCACTAAATTTAGTGTTGTAAGTCTTAGCACTTCGAGTAAATATGCTATTGCTGGCGTAATTCGTTCCATGAGAAGGTATATGCAGTAGAGGAGTATGACGTGTACGCCTAGTCGGCGTATTAAATCTAATTCTAGATAATATATCTGGACAATCTAACTTCCCGTTTACAATATCATACAACAGAGACATGTCCAACATACTCCGTCTGTTTTCAAGCGTTAATAATCCGTGATTACAACAGCTGATCTCGTATGATGTAATGTAAATGTAATAATGTAAATATTTTTATGTAATCTATAATTAAGATGTTTTACAAACTTTTTTTGTATAAGTTCCACACGGTTTTTGTGCGTAATATATTGTGGTGACCAAATCTGGCAAGCATATTCAAGAATACTACGTACATATGCGTAGTAAACATATTTCATTGTAACAGCATTTTTAAATACTTTACATGATCTTAAAATAAAACCTAAGTTTAAATATGCTCTTGAAATAACTGTATCTATATGCTCTGTAAAGGACATTTTGTGATCAAATATAACTCCCAAGCCACGTACTACTTCAGCTCTATTTATTATTATACTGTTAAGATTATAACTGAAATAAAGCATTGTCGATTTACGACTAAAACTAACTATCTGACATTTTTGAACATTGACAGTGATTTTATTTTTACTATAATATTGTTGTAAATTATCTAAGTCCTGCTGCAAAGCAACACAGTCCGAATCATTTTTTATTTTAAGAAAAGAAAATGTGTCCTCTGCATACATAGAATGCATTGCAAACTGAAACACATTAGAAATATCAAAAAGATATGCATTGTAGAACAATGGGCCCAGATGTGAACCTTGAGGAACGCCTGTTAGGATTTTTATATAATTAGATCTATGACCACCAACGACAACAGCTTGAGATCTATTCGTTAAATAAGACTGCACCCATCGTAGTAAATCTCCACGTATTCCTAGCCTCCAAAGTTTTTCAAGCAGGATCACGTGATCTACACGATCAAAAGCTTTCTCAAAATCAATGTACATCACGTCAACCTGTCTTCCTCCGTCAATATTACACAGTATATAGTCAGATATATGTGCCAGATTGGTAACAGTAGAGCGTTTCCGCAAAAATCCGTGTTGATAATTAGATATACTAGCTGATATGAATGGATAGATGAAATTATAAACCATTTTCTTAAAAACTTTCCCGATTGTATTTAATATTCCCCTATAGGTTTCGACCCTCACACGCGATCCTTTCTTATGAATGGGCACTATTTGTGATTATTTCCAAATTTCCGGAAATATCCCAGTGGCAAGAGAACGATTAAAAATGATAGTAATAGGTTTGGCTAAAGTCCTAGAGAAATTTTTCCAAAATAAAGGAGATATTCCATCGCTTCCCGCTCCTTTACATACGTTTAATGATGATAGTTTTTGTTCAACATCTTTAGAAGTTAATTGTAGGGTTGCTATAAAGCTCGAATTATTATCTTTAACATCAGAAAAAATTAAATTAGAAAAATCTGATTTTTCACCAAACACGCTATAAAAAACTCATTAAATGCATTGCAAATATGCTCATCTGTGTACTTTTTACACCTAGTGTAACTGTTTTAGGATAATTAAGCCTCCACGAAGTTGTTTTATATAAGACCAGAACGATTTTGGTTCAACTTTTAATCTTTGTTCAGTATTTTCAATAAATTTCTCGAAACACGCTTTTTGTACCCTACGTTGTCTGTGACGCAACATAACAAATTCATCATAATCTCTTAGATTTCCGTAACGTTTCCAAATCGCATGGACTTTGGATTTTCTTTTATTATTTTGAATAGAGCGCTACTGTACCATGAAGGATATTTATGTTGCCTGTTCGGGAAAAAAGTGGTATAAATTTCTGTATACCTTCATTGATAACAGTATAAAAATTATTTATCGACTCGTTCACAGTATCATATTGATTAAGCACAGACTGCCAGTCTACGTCTGCGAAATATTTATTTAAGTTGTCATAGTCTCCTTTAATAAAATTAATTCTAGGAGTCGAAGACTCCACTAAGGTTGGAAATGAAAGATGATGCACATTTATAATAAGTGGGTGATGATATTTACCAATTTTTGTCAGAGGACAGATACATTCATTTAAGGTCATAGAGAAAGTGGAGAATGCTAAGTCTAGTGTATTTCCGTTACTATTTAATAGATAATTATACTGTGTAAATCTTAAGAAACTTAATTCATCTATTAGGCGAATACCCGCGTTTTGAGTTTCAATCAACCCTTTTTTCTGATGTGTGGGTCCAAGCGGGATCCACTGAATTCCAGGTAAATTAAAATCACCTACTAACAAATGGTGGCATTCGCCGTTTTTTGTGTTAACTGAGTTTACACTTTCTAGCACGCAGTCTATGTCTGAAGGAATACGTCGACTTTCTGGTGGGATATATACAATAGTAATATATAAGTCTTTTGTAGTAGATAGAGATCGTGCTGGTATTACTACTGTTAGGAGCTCTGTGGATTTATTCATTGTATGCTCAAATTTACTAGCACCCAACTGGCCATGAGTGATGATCATTACTCCGCCCCCTGTGGTCTTAGCACTGGTTATAGGGTCGCGATCATTACGGAAGATGTCATACCTATTGTCACACAATTCCCTGTCGTAAATACCGCTATGTAACCAAGTTTCGGTGATCAGTATAATGTCATAGTTATTGCTGAGAACATTTTGACTGAACTCTAGACATTTGGTCCTTAGACCACGTGAATTTTGATAGTATATGTTTACAGAACGAGACGCCATTTTATAAAGTAAAAGTTAAAGTTAATAGTTAAAATTTACATAAATACCTACTGATTGAACATATAACGTACCGAGCATACCAACAGGAAATTTATTTGGTTGCTGTAGAGAACCTAAAACACTCTGTGTTACTATCCATACAAAGTTTTCGCCCGTGAGGTGCAGATCGCCAGCTGCCGATAAAATGTCAGCTGCTTCTTCGTGCGTGGCATACAGTAACATCACGCGGGCCTCACTCGATACCAATTCGTTTAAATCCGATCCTCTTTTAACAACTATAGCGTTTAATATAGTAAATTTAAATCGGTCCTGAAAAAGAAATACACCGTCATATAAACTGCGAAACAGAAGGAAAGAAAGAAAATATTTATTTCAAATTGCGACTCACACAATACAAACTGATAAGAAAATAACAATAAAAGAAAGCCGCAATATATGAAATGAGGTTGGCACTCAGTCTTTCGCTATGCCGAAACGTGTTCCGACACAGCACTGGTTTTCAGTGCCCACCTTCATAACCTCATATGTCCTAAGACCCCAAGTATGTAGTTAACTTTGAACCATTATATTAATAAACAAAATATATATAAGAATCATACAATAATATACCCTAACAAAACAACGAAATACTAAATAAATAAATAAAAAAATACCTATAACTAAATGTTAGTGAATTTATTCTACAAACTGTAAACAACTATAAGATATCTTAAGTATTACTTGAACAATGAACATACAAATCATGGATATAAAACTAATTACATTAATTCCTGTCCCCAGGTAAGTAAAATGATATGTATCATTTATATAGACGGACATCAAATAAACTATAAAAGACACCATAATTAAATTAACAAAAAAAAGAGAGAGAAATTAATTTAGTTTGTTATTAGAAAATCTTTTCAGAACAACCAATGAAATTTGGGCGAACTCCATCATGATAACAGTCGGAGAACATTAAATCTATTATTTTTATTTTTTAACCATGAAATATAATTTATCTTTATATTAATTCATAATCAACTTATAAAAAAAGAATTTTCATTGCTTGTCTCTTTTTCCACTGTAAAAATTGCGAAAATTAAGAATCGTGTGAGTGTGCCAGCAAACAGACGTAAGTAATCTGTCGATATCAAATTAATCTATAATTATATTATCATTTATTTTCATTTCCATTGAAAAACAACTTATTGTACTAAAAGAATATATATTTTATTTTATTCAAAGTTAATAACAATAGCTTAGCAAATCAGTTTGTTTTGATGTTCCACCCGTGAAACGTTCGGTCTCAATTAATATAATTGATGTCCATATTTGACTCCATCGCTCTGAAAGATGTTGTATTTTTTGTTTATGGATCTAAAGAGGATGTGATTTTTGGAATGTTAATGACATCAGATGAAGATTTTAGTACTTGTTGGGATGGCGATAAATCATATGACCCGAACGTAGAGAGAAATCACCAAAATACATTACAGTTTCACCACATACCATCTGCATTATGGTCTATTACTAATAGTATCACAGAATATACAAGTACTTGGCGAATAACACAGAAGATATGTATTTGTATGTATATATATATATATATATATATATATATATATATTAAGTATATATCTATGTAATGTATGTAGTTCGTACTATGTGTTACGTATACCACCATCGCCATTATCATCTCAATTCATTCCTGGGGTTGTCTGGAAGAGATCGCTTTTTAGCGATAAGACCGCCCTTTGTACACAACTAGATATAATTTTAGTCTTTAAGTTCATTTTTGTATCGGTGTATAATAAAGTGTTATCTATCTAAGATTTCAAGAACAGTTGTTAGAGAATGGTCAAGAATCAAGAGCAAGATAAGTAGGAAGTGTGTTAAGGGTACAGAAAACACATGGGTCAGAAAGAGAGTCGTCTATACTACCAAAGGTAAACTTCGTAGAAAATTCGAAATCTGTGAGATTCTTACAAAGCTCTAATTATATTAATAGACAGAAGTGTGGGAATAGTTTCAGTTTATAAATTACTATTTAGATGTATAACTTTTTCATGAAATGGTAAAGACAGCAAATCAAAGATGTGTCTAATTATGCAAAAATACAGGATTAATGATTCGTGAGTTAAAAGATTTTTTCGGACAAATATGATAATATCAAGATACTATTCGAAAATCAAAATATTCTGGGAAAGATCAAAGAGTATTCCTCTTATTGCAAATACCATGAGACATGGTAGATTTTTCTTTTTATGTGGACATTTGAAGGATTCATATGACAACGATAACACAAAAGCAGGCTCAATGCTCAAGGCCGTATAATAAAAAGTAAGACCACTGTTTGTCAGAGATCTTATACTGTGTTATAAAGGTCATATTTAGAAAAGAGCAGAAAAATGGATTGATGAGATGATCGTAGCTTCAGGACATTGTGATATCAGATAATACTATCTCAACAAACCTAATCCCAAAGATGTAAAAATATTTATTTTTGCTAATCCAGTTGGCTTCATGTCTGTTTTGATCATATATCAAGATGACATAGCATATTGAAGCTATAGAGAACAGGGTTTTACTTTAAGCGAAGCTGTTGTTAGACAAATTACTGAATTATTTCCTGGACACTACCTTTTTTGCGATAGATATTATGTATTCTTTAATTAATGGAAGAGTTATTAAAAAGAGGAATCAACACAACAGGAACTATAATGGCAAATTGTTGCCAAAGACATATTATTAACAACTAACAATTATTTTATTAAAGAAAAATTGTAGCACATCTGAAGTTGCTTATATTGGTACTGCTTTATCTAGGATAATGTTATAGTTAATAACCGTTTCACGCAGATGTAGTGATGGGTTAAATCTATTATTTGTGTTGCAATATTATTATTAATTGTTAATGATGTTAAATATTGACAAATAAAGTAAGTATATACACTAATGTAGCTATTTGTTAGCGTTGTTATTTTTAACGTTATAAATAAGACGCATTTGACCACAGTAAAAATTATAACATTATCACAGGTGAAGTCCGAGCATATGAACAGCAGCTAAATTGCCACCAAAAATTTTACGGTCATTATGATATAGGAAGTTTTTGTTTTGTTTAAAGAAAGTGCTTATTTTGATTATTTCTTAATTAAAATTGCATTTTTCCTAAATTAAATTATTTTCATTTTACAATTCCTAATTTTCAAATATGAAGAAAGCACGAATGTTCCAAATATGCCATATCGATGTTATAAATACAGACCGAATGTTTCATGTTTGACACTTCGATTATCTAATTTATTATGCATACTTAATAGAATTTTTTCTGAATTTTTCTCATAATTCAGGGTCATAAAATAACTAAAAAATGTATTAGTTACCTATAAATATAGGAATTTGTATGTCTCGTCCTCAGAAGGTTAATACGTGAAGCAAAAGCTTTGCACCCCTTTTTACGAAAATTACGCGGAAATGAAATTTCGCACACTTATAGTTTATATAGAGAAGCGACGAATAATAATATTTTTTTAAAGTTATGCATAAAAATACATTAAATCAATATTTTAAAAAATATTACACTCTACTATGTATATGACACAAACACGCATAATATATACTCTTTTGTTTATTGTTCAAGGCAAATGAACAGGGTAGCCTTGGCGAAATCTGTGATTATAGAAGTATAATATCTTCTATCTTTGACATTAATTATTATGGTCCAAATTCGACCACAGGCGATCACTAGTACATATAGATATATTAAGGGAGTAAAATCCTCACGAAATCTCGTTAGAGCTTATTATTGTTGTACTAGGATTGTAATAGACATCTATTACAATCCTAGTATTGTACTAGAATTTGCCAGTGACTTCGTCCACGCTTGATAGGTAACGTAGATTACAGTTATTTTGACTGTATTTAAAATCAAAGGTTATTTTCAGCAGGGCAAAGGATTTTTTAGTATGAAAATATATTAATACCGATGATTCTCGTAAAAACCCGGGATAGGTAATGTTATTAAAGGCATACATATCTAAATCTACTAAAGATGTTTAATGAACATAGAAACTGTCATATCAAGCAAGTTTTAATATCACGTGGTTTCGAAGTTAGAAAATCCCGGGAATATAAAAGTCCTAGATTATATTGTTTTAGTATATGTATAGTCTATATATAGTATGTATATATAGAATAAGAAATATAAAGAAAAACAATATTTAGCTAGACGTGTTGCTGGTGCGTTTCTTGCCGCTTCTTCTCCTTAACAGCAATAACACGCTGCGAAGCGGTGTACATAGAATAGGAAGAAAAATTAAATTTTAACTTATATGTATGACCTTCAAAAAGTGTTCTCCAGTGGAACTTATTTTGAATAAAAACTTTTGAATTTGAATTTATTAATTGGATCCGAATCAGCAAATTTTTATGTATATTATAATACTCACTTTAAAACACTCCCAGAAAAATCTTCGCAGGATTCCCGGAATATAAAGTATAGCATCACTGAAGAAGGACATAAGCTATCGTTCTAGTGAAATCGTATCGAAATTAGTTAATATTTATGCAATCTAGTTAGATTGCATAAATATTAGTTTATTTGTACCATACTCAGGAAAATTACCGCGCGATTCTCGGGACACAAAGTATGGTAGCATTTAAAAAAGAATGTTTGCCATCGTTTTAGTGGAAACTGTATCGGAACAAGCTAATTTTTATGTATCCGAACAACTTCAAACCGCTCCCGAGAAAATTTCCGTAGGATTCCCGGGATAAACAGTATTGCACACTTTATTACATGAAATTTGGTATCGATCAGTGAAAACCGTATCGAAATCGGCCCAGTCTTTACGTGAATCAGACAAGACAGACAGACAGACGTCAAAAACAGACAAGAAATCTAAAAGAGAAATGCATCGTGTTCTCCGTCGTTTATATAGTATATTCCAGTTGCTTTTTTTTAAATAGCTTCAACGTACAGACACGACATTGTATTATAGATTTGCATTGATGTATGTACCTGTAGAGCTATCACTCTTTCTCGCACTGCTTGTATAAAGTCATCATGCCCAGCAATAGCTGAAGTTACAACGCTGAATTGATGCCACTTGTATCGTTCTAATATAGAAAGCATCGCAGCTGTTTGATGTTCAATGGACGGGGCCAACTGGAGACGCAACGACGCATGTGACGCCCGTTTCTCGAGTCCACTGTTATCTGCATTCCACGCAATTACCTGCACCACATTAAGTAATTAACATTATTCATTGCTTGAGTACATATAACAAGAAGAATTACGACAAATCAAGATATGCATTAATTTATTTGTTGCGTAAATACTTGAAAAGTTTAGTGATCTTACAAACGAAACAAAGGAAAGTTTCCAGGAACAGGTCACATAAAACTTGCAAACAAATGATTATTTAATGCGCGCTATTACTCGAAAGCGAACTTGTTTTAAGTAAAATAGTAGAAATGTTTCAAGAGTAGTTCGAGATAGGATATTACCACGCGGGTAAACGCAATAAGCGAGGGAGTATCGTAAATAGATTTTATATGGAGTTGCATGCGAAAATAGAAAAAGCTTTTACCGGTATGCCGAGATACCCGGCGAGTTGTAGGAAGTACTGTGCAGAGGCAGTAGAACGCCCATACTGTTCATGATTCATAAGATAAAGGATAGCAGACACGTTGACTGCTAGAAATTCTTTACATAGTGAGTCCAGGATAGCTGAAAGCGTTTAAAAGGTCAGTAATATAGGTCTATAGTAGCGATATGAGAGTCAAATGATAATCAAGTTACAAACATGAACATAATATATACGGCACTTACACATCGGACTAGGCGTCAAGCCCTGCGTGGAAAGCGTAATGTTTAGGCGCACATGTGAGAAGAGTTTGAGTTTTCGCGGCAACTTGGAAAGTGCTGCTTTTTCTGCCTTAGTATAGTCACGTGTGCCAAAGGCTTTGTGGGGCACAACCAGCGCTGCGGTGATGACGGAGGGCGCGCGAGGTGGTGGTGGCGCGGGCGAGGTGCGCTGGCGCCGCAGCCCTTCGCCGCCGACGCGCACGCCGCCGCCGCGGGCAGCATCGCGGCCCAGGCCGCTACCGGCTACGCCGCCACCCGCACCGCCCACCTTGATGCCCCCGCCGCGTTCCGCTGCCGCCGCCGACAGCGCCGTCAGTGCCCCCAACGCTGCTAGCGCTACCAACGCCGCGCGCGTCTGCATCTCGACCTTTGATGCTGACCATACACGTAAATTAAAGCGGCAGCAATGTAATTATAGTCATACTTAAATTATTAATTAGAGATGGGCCGACTATATTAGGCTTTTCCTGTAGCTCATTGTGCCGACTAATTGACGCCTATAATTGACTATAAATATAACCGAAATTAAATAATGCTGATATTAGACAAATGAACCAAATTGATTATTGAGTTGAAAGGCACAGAACTGAAAGAACACAACGGTGTTCAATAACATTGAATGATTGAAGTTTATGCTTAAGTATATTGAAGTGTCTAGTCCTCCGCTAACAGGAAGAATAATAATCGTCCACTAACCGGACGACTAGACAATCTTTTAATAATAGACCACTAATGTAGATTCTTAAAAAAATTGAAAAACTGAAAAGAACCTTCTGTGGTCAAAAAATTACAAGCTAACGTTCCACTCCCCAAGTCAGTAGCTGGATCAATATAAATCAGATTTTACGGACATTATTAGACTACTACTACAGTTACGTCTACAGACAAACGGAGGATTTATAAAATTAAATAAGTATATATGCGAAAAATACAATTATTATTTTCAAAATATACATACAATATATATATATATCGAGGGGTACGGCTATTATTTATTATCTACCGAAATTATGAAATTGTGTCAGAAGAACAATTTAAAACTTCAAATCACACAAAAAAATAAACGATTAAACAAACAACTATAAAAGTACCATTTGTATTTGTGAAAAAGAAAATCTATAAGTAAATTTTAATTGGATAACGGATTTTTAGTATGATTGGCCTTAAGTGCAAACATTACAATAGAAAAACTAATAACAACAAAACGTCGTTTGAAACTAATAGTTTTTTTCTGTTCGATATAATTTGGAGAAAATTGAGTAAATATGTTAAGTGTTTTTAAATTGCTCTAAGTAAGCCATTTTCACAACAATATTCATATTTTGTATCCTTATACATGAATATAGTAATTTATGTTTTATGAAGACAAGATCTATAAAATTGACAAAGATAGATAAACGCTCAGCTAAATGCTGGCGGACTCCTAGGGCTCCGCCGGAATTTAGCTTTTAGGCATATAGTAGCGTGGACGCAGTGAAAGAGACTATTGAAGCTCAATCAGCTTCAACACTCGCTTATTGGACTCATAGCTACGCTAATCATAGGAAGCAAGGACATACATAACGAGATGTTGTAGAAAGATGTCGGTAAAAATTTTATTTTTTGATTTTTAGGGTGAAGTCGGTTTTATTTTTGTTAAAAGAAAATATTTTTTACTTTTTAGTTGCGCAAATACTTCAATAGTTTTAGAAATAATATATTAAGCACCTGTAGAAATTGTACAACTGGCACGCGTATACAAATTTGCCATCTCACTCTTCGGTGTATGGTATATACTCTTCAACAAGGGCTGCTCTCGATTTCCTTGTGATTCACAAATCAGATTCTGACTTGGAGACCATGGGATCATCTCGCGAGTTAAAAAAACAGTTTAAAATCGGTCCACAATTGACGAAAAAATCGCGTAACATGCAAATAAAAAATTAAGCGCCTGTATAAAAAGTAATACACGGGTATATAAGCTTTTTCTCAATAAGCTAGGCGCACAGCGTTCTTTAATAAGGGTTATGCTCGATATCCCTGGGATCCGATCCACTCATCAGATCCTGTCTTGTTGATCATGGGACTACCTAGCGAATATACACTTAGGAGTAAAGAAAACAATTGAAAATCGGTTTACAATTGACGGAGATACCGTGTTACTAAGAAGTTGGTTAACAATTTTCGTGAGTTTCTCTAATTCCTTGGAATCCACTCATCAGATCCTGACATGGTGACAATGGGGCTAATTCGGGAGTATATAACCTTTCGATTAAAGAAAAATTTTGGAAATCGGTCCACTATTGACGGACAAAACGAGTAAAAAAACAAATAGAAAAGAAAAAGTTCAGGAAAAATTCCTTAAATCACTAAACTTCCTTAACCGTATTGATAATGAGTTCTATGACGCATCTTTGAATAGATACAAATTATTAAGTCTCTGTAACAGGCGTAAAATGTTTGATATATTATTTTTATATAAAATTCTAATTTCTTCAGTTGACTGTCCTGAACTTTTGTCAAATATTTGTTTTTCTGTTAATGTTCGACTAGCCGTGCGCCTAACTCGTAAACTACCTCTTTTTGCTCCCCCTCGTTATAACAAAAACTATACTCGCAATTGCTTCTTTTTTCGTTGCACCAATACATTTAACCTCAACTTTATCGACATAGACATATTTAACATACCTTTAAATAGACTTAAAATTAAACTAAATGCAATATTGCAGTAATTAACCTTCAAAACGTTTTTTTTTCTGAATTTTCGATATTGAAAGTTGTATAACGTACATTTTCCCAGTTTTTCTGGTTCACTTTTAGCAAATATCTATATATATATATATATATATATATATATGTGTGTGTGTGTGTATATATGTATATATATACACATATATATACATATGTATATGTATATATATCTCTCTATTTGATGCCAAAATAAATAAACATACAGACTAATTGAGAACCTCCTCCTTTTTGAAGTCGGTTAATTAAATAGCGCAACTCATTGCAAAAATACTGTTTGTAATGTTCCAAAACGATCTAAGGATACACAATGTATACATACAATGACTTTGGTTGTAACTTAAAGTTTTGGACGAAATTATTTTTAAAGGACGAAATACTATTGTATACCGGATTCTTATATCTTACTCTTGATTTATTTGCTTTACCCACTAGTGGTTGAAATTTATCTTCTACATTACCGCCATAAAGTAATGTCACTTTGGTATCAATGTTAAGGTAAGAATTGGTAGTAAAATACTTCTAGAAACCCTCCATGTCCGACTCCAACTTGCACATATCCAATTTTTTATGATTTTACTACAGCTTGTAGAGCATCGTAGTCAAGTTTGGGTTTATTAGACGTAGAATTATTAAAATGTACTTTATTGAATTAATAAATAAATTAAAATTCTATAATAAATTATAGATTACACCTTATGGCCAAATTTACATACAGGCCCAATACTTTTTGAGTAAAACCATGGGGTCTATATGAATCCAATAATGCCTATTTTCCATTGGGGTAGGCAGAGAAAAAAATGGCATTGCAATATAATTATAAGGGTTTCATTTTTCCCATTACCACTACGAAATTATGAAGGACTTACTCTGGTTAAGTGGGTACCTAACTGTAAAGTCATCTGATTTAAATAAAAAAATGGAAATGAACTTTGAGGGCCGCTTGCATAACGTTCCTTAAATTTATTTAAGAAACACTAAAAGCATTTTGTACCCTTAAATACAATTAACGTCTTGCACAACGCAAAATATGTCATTAAGCATGTTTAAAGAACTGTCAAAGATAATCACTCAAAAATGGGTATTTACCTGCCCTAAACGCATTTAAGGACAAAAAAATGTTGAGTACATACGAAACTCTTTTCATAAATTAATATTTATTATTCTTTATGAAATTGTCAGTTATTAAAAAGTCAATTACAGATTGTCAATCGTATATTATTTGCCTTAATTATTTATCTCAATACTAAATACTCATTATTCGTACAAACTTTAACATGGTAGCAGAGTAATAAAGTTAAGGATTTGGATGCGGTAAAGATATTTTAACTAGGAAAGAATAAATACAATATTCTAGTATTGTATTCGACCTGACGTTCACTATGGATAAGGCGATCCGATCGCAGAGGCTTCTAAGGTACAAATAATGCACCTAGATGGTAAAAACTATAAGCATTGGCGGTATCGTATTGAGACAGTGTGCAGGGCAATACCCGGCGATGAAGAAATTTTGCAAGGAAAACTTCAAAAGCCCGATGAGCCTGTAGCATCTGATGATGCAGATGCTAAAGCAAAATATGAAATAAATTTACAACAATTTCTAAAAATTGACTGTGTCGTTTTAACTCTGATGACGATAAACACGACGGATGAGATTCTAGAACAAGTTATGCGATATAAAAGCGCTAAAGAAGTATGGGATGAGCTAGAACGCCTATATCATGGAAGCAGTGGAGACAAACCTATGAACTTTGTCTAATTCTTTGATTATAAAAAGGACCCTGAACATGACATGAGAAAGCATATATCTGCATTAAAGAACATTTTAACAACTCTTTTCATAAATTAATATTTAATATTCTTTATGAAATTGTAAGTTAATAAAAGTCAATTACAGATTGTCACTCGTATATTATTTGCTTTAATTATTTATCTCAATACTAAATACCCATTATTCGTACAAACTTTAACAAAAAATAGAACTGCATTCTGTTTTGAACAATAGAACTTCCAGATGTGTTCGGATTTTACCTGAAGCTAGTTCATTTAGCACAGCGTCGACGCTATAGAATTCAAATATCTTTGGTCGACATTTTCTGATATACTTAATTATTTTAATTCTTAAGATGGATTTGCGCTTGTTTAATTTGTATTCTGTCGAATATGTGACAATACGGTTGGCAATTTGTGTAGATACGCCAGGTATGCGTTATTTCAAATTAAAAGACAGAATTAATATAAATTATTAATAATTAATTATTAATTCTATGTTATTCAATATTATACAACTATTGTTCTCTTTTAACCAGTATTTATTATTTCAAAATAAAACAGCACAGCATAAAATCATTCTTCAGGTTGCCGCCAAAAATTCCGAAGTAAACTTAACCAAACGAACGAAATTTCAAATGTCAAGTTGACATTGGCCAACTGAAATCCCTTTATACGCAAGAAATAACTAACATTAAAGCTTAAGTTCGTGTATTTGTCCGAAAAATAGGATCGCAGCGTGAAACGGAACACATCTGGCTGTTTTACCGACGGCATAAATATATTTAGCTAAACATGGGAGACCGCCTTATGCAAGGCATCTTAAATACGTTTTGTGTACAATAAAACGTATTTAGGGAGTTTAATATGATTAACTAATTTTTATTTAAAGGCGATTGTTATGCGCGGCCCTAAAAGTCGAACAATAATTGAGTGAGATAATTATGTCACATATGTAGGACACTTTTTAACACATTTTATATATTTATATGTTATTTTTCGTTTATAAAACTTTTACTTTCGAGTTAATAATAAAAGTTGTGAAAAAATTTGGCTGTGTTACGCTTTAAAAATTAAAAAAAATACATACTTCTACTCAATTTATATATTTAGAAAAAATAAATAATTCTCAGAACAAAGGGGTAGCCTATATTTAGCGCATGGGATTAGCGTTGCCACACAACGTGGGAATGCGGCCAGCATTTTGGAAGTGCTCCCCACTGACAACGATCTGGACTACATTTTTTACTTGTAAATATGTATGTTTATGTATTTAATTTTTAAACCTTTTTTGTAGTGTAGTTTAATTTTTAAGATAATTTAGTTTTATTAATTGTTCAAATATATTATTCTCAGGAAACCGTAAAAAGTGGTTAAGTAATTGTTTAATATCACGTAGGTACATATGTAATATGTTAAAAGTTATCTGTATATTTGTAAACTTTAGGTAAAAAAAAATAATACAAAAAACTTTAAAGTTACAAACTTTGACTGAATAGCACTAACACATGCAATAGGTATATTTTATTATATATGCTGTTTATCGTTAGATCATTTTCGAACATTACAAAAAGGATTTTTGCAATGAATTGCACTATTTAATGACGTTTAAATGTGTTACACAACTTAAGCCACGTCTAAAGTTAGATTTTTTTAAAATAATTATATAAATAACAATCGGGACACCAACACACACATTGCATATCACCAAGTTGAGAAAGTTACGCTTGTGTTACAGGTAATATACAACGACCATTATGCGGCCGATCCCAGATACCCAGACCATAGCAACGGAAATTTCGTTTACGAAATTTACCATGCCAGGAATCGAGCCGCTGCGTTGTAGTAAGGTCAACGGCAAAGGCTTAGCCCGCTCAACCACAGAGGCCATCACTACTAGAATAGACATTTATATTAATCATCTAAAGACACAAATTAACTAAAATTGTATCCAAAAATTTGTGTTCTATAAGAAAAACAAGGTAAACATTCATGTATTGGAAAAAACTCTTCATTCGTATCTGACTCGCATAAGACCATTGTTTCTCTGTAGGAACCTGTAGGTTTGATTCGTAAGTCAATAAAATAATAGATGCCTGTATTTTTAATGCCTTGCAGATACAGGGTTCTGAATGCAACCGGAATTTAACGCTAGGATGATGATATATTTAATGATGTTTCATATCATTACAAAATTGAATATTACTCGGGATATTTATCCTCAATTTAATTACATCAAATAATCCATTTAATTGTACAAACTCATTATTTATTTAAAATAATAAAGTAAAATGAAACGTAATTATAGCAGCAATTGTGTAACTACTTATATATTTGATGACTATTACAATGATACCTGATGGAAGCTTTATCGCAAGACTATCGTTGTTTGACGTCTAGTTCCACTATCGTTGCGCAGATTTACTTCTAGATATTTGTGTCAGAAAAATATTGAACATTTTCTTGTTGCTTCCCAGCAGGTAGCACAGAATATGCTATTAATTACACTCACATTATATTCTAAAAATGTTAAATGGAAATCGACATTAAATGAGTATTCTTCACCTATAAGCGCGTTATTCGGCGTTGACAGTGGTGGCAGCGGTGGCGGCACGGCAGGGAGCGCGCTATCCACATAAACTCAGTAGGCGGCGCGGGCCAGCATGGGGTCGTTCTAGGACGGACAGTGGCGCGGCACCGCGCCGCCTGCAACGCGAGCTGTACGCCACGCGTGTTTACGTAAGCGCCACGCCCCGAGCCACGCTCAGCGGTGTGGGGCGCGGCGCGAAGCACCTACAGACGCCGAGCGCCGACTGACGCACCCTCATTCCCAGTTCACCCTCGCCGAGAGCGCCTGCGCCAGCTCAAACTCCACGCCTCCCGTTACATAATAAAACAAAATTGTCGACAAAGGCTCAACGTCGCCCTCAGTCAAGATTGAGGTAGCCTAATGTAAACTAGTATGAGGCGTGATAACTTAGGGAACAAAGCATCTGCAACTTATACCAATGACGTGCATTCGAATCCTGGCCATGGAGCATAGATGTATCTTTGATGCAGTATTTCTGATCTAATGTGCATTTAGTTACAATAATCACGTATTGAAGGTGAATATTTTTATCTTGAGGAAACCTGCAAATCGAAATTACCAATATGTGAAAACCATCAATCCGCTTTCGACAAGTATGGCGGGTATATTGTTCGTTATCCTGTTGCCTATGTATAGGTGGAATTTGCCAAGGTGTATTTTATGTGCTGCTGTACATTGGTGTTAAAACCGTGGAAAAACAAAATAGGTGTGGCCGTTATACATTATTGTAAACGAACAACGAAATATTTTTCATTTCTCATACTCGGAAAGTCCATTTGAGATTTTGAAGTTACCTGATCACAGAAATGAAAACAGTACTTTTCGTCCCTGGGAAACGATTTTCTCTGCTGTCAAATCGCGGCATAAAATTGTAATTAAAAATATCAACAATTTTGTAACATGATTTTATGTTTATGAATTACTTTCCACTAAATTATTATTCAATATACATAAATTTGAATTTTATTGTCATCAGTGACAAAAAAATACTGGCTGGTAGAATGGCACAGACAAAAATTTATTTGCCGTATCATATGAGACCTATTAAATAAGTTCATCAGATTTCGTTATGAATTCAAAGCCTGATTTCATTAGAGAAGTGGTTGTTGTTTTATTCACCTTTATTTTCTTTCCTCAGATTCGAAATAAAAAGCAGTGTTATCCTCGGGTGAAACGCCTATTTAGGCACTCATACTATTAGCGCCCTCGCTGCGCTCGTGCGCCAAACCATCTGGTGCCCATATTGGTCACTTTCATCCCTAGTGTAACAATCTACTATTCGCTGTCCATAGTCGGATGAGATAACTACAGTCCAATCTCAAAAAACTTAAAAAAATTCGATCCATTGAATTTAATTTTTGAAATATTTCAAAAATTTAATTCAACGGATCGAATTTAATAATTAATTGAAAACACCCCATATGGGAGTGTTTTCAATTAAATGCCTTTAGAATTCCGTAGCTAAATAACAAAAACTAAACAGCTGGCGGGCAGGTCAACCTCCTGAGCGCATCATTACTTTTTAGCTACATAATCAGCAATCGATGCTGATAATTATCAACAAGACACTTGAATCGAAGAAATTCTTAAGAGATACAGGACTTCAAAAAATGTGGTTGCAATGTGCTCAGGAGATACATTCCATGTATTATTTTATGGAGTACTTGACTGAATTTGTAATTTTTACCACTCATTATGGCCTCATTTTGGGTATCTGTGCGGTGCTGGTTATCTCTAGTAGAGTATTGTTAAAGTTTTATTTAGCCTACCGCCAACTTATTCATTTTAATTTTGTTTATGGTTATTATTTACTCTATGGAAGTCTAATGTAATTTCCCACCGCTTTGCAACATATTGTAACTTGAAGAGAAGAAGCGGCGCGAGAAACTCTTCAGCAATGCCTAGCTCTAATAATTTTAGATAATATTGTTACAAGTTACGGGACTCGAATTAAAATGCTGTTTGGAATTACTATAGAATTTATTAGAACTATACAAACACGTATAACATAAGTACAAATATAACCGGACGCAATAAGTCCAAATGTAATGCACAATTAAATAACACGCGTAAAGTCCTTCACTATATCGCTTATCGAATGTACACGTCTTGCTTTGATCGTGGTTCTCGCCAGACTGCCTCATCCCTCCGTTTGGGCATTGTTTTATACTAACTATACGATACAAAGAACGACCGCGTGGACTGGATCTTCCAAGAACTACACCTGACTAACGACCATCATAAAGAATTACAATACACAATAGACGGCTTTTCTAATTACAAATTTTAAACACAAAGTAAACAAAAGAAGTTCAAATGCGGGCAGGTAATAACCCGTGCTTTATGGCCGGAAGGTATGCATTCACATTTGGCGTGCTTCGTGGAATTTTGGCTAAGTTGGAAAAATATTAAAATAAGTAAGAGGTAAAATAAAAAGAAATTGTCAATCAAGTGGGTTTATGTTCCGGTACACGCAGAAATAGCTCACAGTGTCTTGAGGTCTGGCAGTTAGTTTTTGCTGGGTTTGGGTCTTAATACTTTTGATGATTGGAACCTAAACAGGTGGTACTTGCCAAGACTCAACCATGTAATTGCTCCCCCATCATACATGCATACTACGCCACTTGTTGAGCGTCCTATGTGTTGATCTCCAACATGATCAGCATCGCTATATTCATCTATAGATATACATGTGGCATGGCTCAATTTGTACTTGATACCCAAAGATGCTGTTCGTTCTAGGTATCTGAAAATCTTCTTTACTATCTGCCAATCCGAATTATTAGGATTTTGTAGCTTCCTAGATGCTACATCAACAGCATATGCGATATCTGGACGTGTGCCTACCATCAAATAGGCTAAAGCACCTATGGCTTCTCTGTACGGAAACGATTTTTTTTCTGAATCCACTTCCCCTGACGGACCAGTAGGTGTCACCGATTCCTTTTGAATTGGTGTGGAAATTAAAATGACATTCCACCATGTGGAAGCGCTCTAAAATCCTTTTTGTATAAGCTTTTTGTTTGATAGTTATGGAACCATCCTCATATCGATGGATCTCCAATCCAAGATAGTATGTTGCAGGCTTAGAAGTGATCTTTGATTTCTTCCTCGAGTTGTCTAGAAATTTATTAATCACTTTTGCATTTGTTCTAGCCATTAGGCCGTCGTCAACATACAAGGTTTACAAAATTTTCCCATTTTGCTTCTTCCTAAGAAACAAACAAGAGCCTGTATCACTTTTAAAATTCATATCCAGTAGCGTTACAGAAAAACAGGAAATCCAACACCTGGGAGCTTGTTTCAAACCATACAGACTTCTTTTGAGTCTCCCTACTCTCTGGGATTCGTCGTCAAAGCCATCTGGTTGTTTCATGTAGATAGATATTTCCTCTGTTAATTTGCCATTCAAGAATGCTGTACATACGTCAAATTGTGTTAGTACCAATTTTTCTTTAGCTACTACACTTAGTAACGCCCGTATTGTACCTGGTCTTGCTACTGGACTGAAAGTTTGGTCGTAATCAATGCCTTTTCGCTGCTTGAACCCCTTTACAACTAGGCGTGCTTTATATTTATCCATAGAGCCATCAGGATTTCTCTTAAATCTGAAAACCCATTTGCTAGGTAGCGCCTTTCTGTTAGGTGGTAGTTCAGTTAACGACCATACATCATTTGCTTTTAGGGAATGTATTTAATTTTCCATTGCCTTCAAACAGCTTTCATGGTCTTTAGCTTTCAGTGCGTCATTATAAGTTTTAGGGAAAGAGTCTACAGAATAGACAAAGTCATTATACATCTTATGGCGTAGAGTATCTCGTCCCTTAAGAAATATCTCAGCTCTTGGATATCGATTAGTTGCTCATGACCATCATCTTCAGCTTCGTAAAAGTCGTCCTGTCTATCACTATGGTCAGGTCTCTGTCTGTCTCTCTCTAGATGAATATGCACTGAATCTTTAGTTCTGTCAGGTAAATCATCCTCATCTCCCTCTGAAGAAGGACCTTGAACTACAAAATAATGATCTTCATTTTCTACTCCCTCTAGATTCATAGTTTTGATCTTGATTAAGCTGCAGTAACTGCTTTAACTCCTCACTTGGTTGATGCCTGTTGAAATTCTTAATTCAACTTCTTCCTGGAATGTGACATCCCTTGATCTTTGTGTCTGATGACCATTCCATATACGATAGCCATCATCGTTTTCGTAGCCAATGTGTATGCCTTTTACAGATTTCTTGCTTAACTTCTTTCTTTTCTGCTTCGGCTTTAGCTTACATAAACGTAGTATTCAGTTCCTATGATTCTTAAGTGACTTATCTTCGGTTTCTTTCCATACCATAACTTAAAGGGGACCTTATCCTCTACTCTTGAAGGACCTGTTCGATTGAGTATGTATATTACGGTATTGATCAATTCTGCCCAAAGCATCTGTGGCAAAATGCGAATGCATCATTGATCTTGTTGCTTCCACTAGAGTTCTATTTTCACGCTCGCTTACACCATTCTGTTCTGGTATATATGGCATCGTCAATCTTTGTATGATCCCATGCTTGTGTAAAATATCGCGGAAATCCTTATTGTCAAATCCGCCTCCATTATCGGAGAGAATGGTTCGAATTGTATTTTGGTTTCAGCTATGAAACGAATTGGAATGTCTTTGACATCTGATTTCTGTCGAATAAAATACACTTGCTGATAACTCGAGTAGTCATCTTTGAATAATATAAAGTTTCTGAATTTAGAGAAGCTCTCTTCGAAAGGACCGCACACATCTGTATGAATTAGTTCACCTACTCTTGTTGCTCTTTCTTTCTTACCGAATTTCAGACGATGTGCCTTGCCATATTTGCAGCTTTCACATTTGAGACCATAGTAAGGTATGTCTATACCTAACTCCCGCCTCACAAGGCTTCTGGCATGCCTTGGGTTCTGATGTCCAAACCTCTCGTGATAAATCTGCAATAGGTCTTCCTATACTGTTACTACATTCACTTGAATATGGCTGGTTGGGATTATCGCTTTCAGATCAAGCTTATATAATCCCCCATTGCATTTTCTGTGTCCAACAAGGCATGTTTTCCCATTTACTATCAACTTGGACTCTGTTGAAGTTGAAGTAAACACGTTGTTTAGAATTTTGTCTTGTGCAGCTAAAGCCGAAAACAAGTTTCTCTTCAATGATGGCACGTAGCATACATTATTAAATGTTTTTCCAGTAGTTTTTCCGTAAAAGCATAACAAACAGAGAAACAAATACATTTTTATCCCTGAAACTATCTCATTTTTCGGCATAAAAGTATCCTATGTTCATCCTCGGCATCGAATATATATATATATATATATATATATATATATATATATATATATATATATATATATACATATATATACATATATATTGATATATATATATATATGTGTGTATATATATATGTGTATATATATATATGTGTATGTGTATATACTTAGTCTGGCATAAATAAATACTGTTACAATTAAAAAGAAAAAAATATTACATTTGAATTTGAAATCTGTCATTTTTATATGATTGTCCATTGTGTTTTCTCATTTTGGCGCCAATACATTGTACAACATTTTGCGATATTAAAATGGAGTGGGGCGATAAAGAGAACCGAATCGCTGTGATTGCATTACACAAAATAGGTATGGAGCCAAATGCAATTTTTAAAACTCTCCATACGCTTGGTATTAGTCAAATGTTTGTGTACCGGGCTATTAATATGTACAATGAGACCTCCTCTGCTTGTGACAGAAAAAGATCTGGCCGTCCACGTAATATTCGTACGAAAAGGTGTCCAAACCACAAGGGATCGGATTCGAAGAAATCCTGTCCGAAAGCAAAAGATTTTATCTCGGGAGATGAAGATATCGCCTAGAACCATTTCGCGTATTTTAAAAGATGACTTAGGACTTGCAGCCTATAAGAGACGCACTGGTCATTTCTTAACTAATAATTTAAAAAAGAATAGGGTGGTAAAATCGAAACAACTACTGAAGCGGTACGCAAAGGGAGGTCACAAAAAAATTTTGTTTCTGGATGACAAAATTTTTACAATTGAGCAACATTTTAACAAACAAAATCACCGTATTTGTGCTCAAAGCTCTAAGGAAGCTTCTCAATTAGTCGACAGAGTGCAACGTGGGCATTATCCGTCTTCAGTGATGGTTTGGTGGGGTGTTAACTATGAAGGAGTGACTGAGCCATATTTTTGTGAAAAAGGTATCAAAACATCGGCACAAATGTATCAAGATACCATTCTTGAGAAGGTAGTTAAGCCCCTTAACAACACCATGTTCAATAACCAGTAATGGCTCTACCAGCAAGACTCGGCGCCGGGTCATAAAGCTCGGTCCACGCAGTCTTGGTTGGAAACGAACGTTTCGGACTTCATCAAAGCTGAAGGCTGGCCGTCGTCTAGTCCCGATCTTAATCCGCTGGATTATGGTTTATGGTCAGTTTTAGAGAGTACGGCTTGCTCTAAACGCCATGATAATTTGGAGTCCCTAAAACAATCCATACGATTGGCAGTGAAGAATTTTCCCAAGGAAAGAGTGCGTGCTTCTATTGATAACTGGCCGCAATGTTTAAAGGACTGTATTGCAGCCAATGGAGACCACTTCGAATAAGATTTTTATATTTTAAATTGTTTTATATTTATGTATTAAACTAACACACTGTAAAACTTGTAAATGTTATTTGCAATAGAAAAAAATCTTTGTTACAATATTTATGGCAAGACTAGGTATATATATACTGAGTTTCAGCCAAATCGGTCCAGTAGTTTTTCCGCGAAAACGGAACAGACAGACAGAGTTACTTTTGCATTTATAATATTAATAAGGATAAGAGGGATATATATGTGTGGGTGTGAGTGTGTATATATCAATTGTTTTTTATAATTAATAAGACATTGATGGAAAGTTTTATTTCGAGTTATTATAAAAACAATAACGGACAGGTGGCGCCAACTTTGATTGCACTTCTTCCAAGATTGCACAGTGTGTTAAGAGGCTATGTAGACCTGATTCAAATCGGTGTTTCAGAAAACCAACCCCGCACGGCCGATATTTACTTCGATGAAACAGCGCGTAATAAAAATTCGAGCGTGGCGAAATATTGCAACTGAACATACCTACGCGCACCGTGTCCATACCAACTTGATTCAATTTATTTCATTCTAAGGCTGACGAGCACGAGAGCGAGACAAAATATCCTAAAGTGAGACTAATCGTTTATATGCTTAATCGGTTGAAATTTTGACGTTACTTCCTAAGCGTCTTTAGCTCAACCCTACAACGACCGCAATAGTAACTAGGAGGTACAGGGTTCGAATCCTCCTCAGGCTTGTGTGTCTCTTTTTATTTTTCAATAATTTTTTAGACGGGAAAACTTTATTAAAATGTTGTAATATTATTATGGAACAACAATGAATCCATATATAGGTATATATTAATATAAATGCGAAAGTAACTGTCTGTCTGTCTGTTCCGTTTTCACGGAAAGACTACTAGACCGATTTGGCTGAAACTCAGTATATATATATTTAGTATGACCATAACATAATTAACATCTTGAATTAGAAATCAATTTCAAAAATCATATCAAAAATCAGTATATGTCATATAATATTAAAAAAGTTTTTAAATTTTGGAAATTATTAGTTTTCTGATTGTTTTTTTTAAATTAATATTGTTATGAAAAAAACTATATAATTAAAAGAAATATGTCTTTTTTTAAAGAAATATAAATAAATAAATGAGTTATTCTTTTATTTTTCCATCAAACTATGCCAACGTAATAACAAGGGACTAACCTACACACAAATAATTTTACTAAACCGAACCATTGAGGTTTTTGTTTGATTACTATGTAATTTGAAATTATTTACATTAAAATTGTACTTGAATATATAGGACAAAATATAATATACAATATTCTAAATTTTTTCCCAAAATATAGACATTTTTTGTATGCAAAATTTTAATAAAAACGACTTTTTCTCTAAATTGTTAGTATGTGGGTTGGTTCCATTTTGCATAAGTAGGTCCAATTATCCACGTGTCTACATCATTTCTATTGAGAAACATAGATGGGGCTTTCGAATTTTAATGTTACCGGTAAGATGGATTTAAATACATTTTATTGTCAATAGTAGAAAAGTCCAGATGAAATGAAATATAAAAATATAGAAAAGTATTTTTATTGCATTTTATAAAATTATTTGAGAAGAGAAAAAGACCATTTTATCAACTTTGATATAAAAATGAAAAATTCTACTAGATCAAGTGAAGCTAGTAGGATTCGAACCCACACAGTCTATGATTTAGACCAGTCCTCTACCGTATACGCCAAATAAGTATAGCTCGATCGGCCCGAAATTGTGGTTATTATTGCTCCTTCATTTATTTCAAATTTAATTCCGAATAGCACGCTCGAGCAGAGCGACGCGTGTACACAGCACCGAGCCGTCCGGCGTATTGATAAATTCCATACATTGGGACCGGCAATCGTGATTTTTGAAGTCATTTATAATAAAATAATTAATTACTTGCAAATTCTCTAAGTAACCGAATAAAAAAACTATAATGCGTATATTTCTTATAATATGATATGTTACTGTTATTTATTTTAGCGATGTACGATTAACAGTAATAATTATCGAAAATGCGTTTTGAGCACATGGGTCACCTCAGAAATATGATTAAGATTGACATATATTTTTTTCTCCGCAATAAAGTATGTATAATTACTGTAACAAGGGCTGAGAAATCGATCGAAAAACGCTTTTTGTCTGTTGTCTCGCTGTTAAGAGTTACTTTTAACTGGACGATTGTCATTGCTTTGGCTTAGTAGGTAATTCTTCTTCCATGTTGTCAATGGAACAATTTTTTTTTTTATATTTTAAATAGGAGCTGATAAAGCAATTTTTTTACAAGTACCTAATAATAACCCAAGTATAACATCTAGTAATAAATGAAACGGGTGTTCTGTGGGTACATATTATATTTTTAATAATTTTTTCACTGATTATCCAAATTAGAAAAATTAGTTTTACTTTGTATATATAGTTTATTTTTAGGTATGATTAATTTAGAAAATAGTGTTTTGTTACAAATAAAATACCTGACCATACTTATGCTATTATACCGTTTTTAAGAAATCTGTTTAAACATGACTAAGGTTTGGGTATATATAATGTTCGAAAAAGGATATGATATCTGTTTTCATATGATTAATGTACATAGCTTCAGCTTTTAACAAACTTTCGTGATGCTCTAGTGAGAAAATTGCCTAAGGGCTGCATACTTCCAAGCCATGTTCGAATAAAATTTACACGCTTGTGTTTCATAATGATCTGAGTTATGAAACCCAACATCGCTAGCCAATAAGCTACTACGGCTTCAAAATTAAGTATAGTTCTTATGATCTTTATGAGTATTAAAGTGCGCCTTACCTGATTATAAATAAAAAAGATTTAAGTATAGTGCAGCCACTTTTTGGGAGACTCATAGTTTGGCGCAGACTATATTATTCCGACGTAGAATGCCAGTGTTCGATGAATTTCTAGATTTCACAACCTTGTAAAAAAAAAAACTAATACGCGCTCCAGAGCGGATGATGATAGGTTAAAGTGGGTGATCAAGCGTTCCATGTTTAAACTTTGTAAAAAAGCTTGGCAAGCTCACAACAGTGGATCCGCTTGCTCTCGCCCTTATTGCTCTGTTCAAAAGCGAAATGCAGTGTTGTAAATAGAACTGATGATAGAGAAGTGGGTCTGGTCTAAGTTTGTTATATTATAATCGTGTTGGAATGGTCATTCACTAACGTCATAGTACAAAAACAAGCATTATGGTGCCATTACCCCGCCAGTGATCGACCATTCCGACAGTTGTAATGGCAGACTTGGGGCCGTAGTCGTATAGTCCCCGTCAAATCTAATAATTTCTAAACCAGCAACAGATTGCAGCGCAGTCACTGCTTTTATATCAGAGCCACTTTTTTTCCACTGAATAAGTTATTCTAAAATAATTCATATAGGTAGACTGACTGTAAACGTGTGCATCCCAAATACTGCCCTCTTATGGCTGGTTTATACATATTACGGTGCAAACAATGATTTTAATAACAAGTTGCATTTAAAATTTATTTAATAGTACATATGTACTTAACACGTTCACTGCTAAACTAGGTCCTCAAAGCCTAGTGAGTATTTTTCTGCCTGTGCGGGCGCTGAATTCGTGCCGTTTCTTTCGTTGCGGACCCTGTAACTTTGGTAATATTTGACGTATGAAAGAGCCGATCATATATTTACCTTTACTTTCGTAACTTATCATAATAGGTTATTAAAAAGTGTACAGTGTTTTTTCGACCTAACTCGCACAAGGATAAAATTATTCATGTTCAGTGCTATACCAGGCCTTGTTTTATTGGCCTGGTACCCGCACTAAACATTAATTGTACATGATGCTATGCTAGTTTATGCTTGAACATTATTAATAAGTTTCCTACTAATACATAATATTTCTGTTTCATTGTAAATGTAAATCAGAATACAGTAAATGCAATAGGTCATATTGTGTATCTTTTTTTTAATGAACAGCATTTTATTAAAAAATAAATATAATTTAAACGTGCCTATCGATAGATTTTATTTTTAGTCCCTGTCCCGTACCTAGAAATTAAATTTTTTAGTGCATTATAAGGTATAGCAGACCTGGCGATTTAGATCCTCAAAAATCCACTTTTTTTTCGTCCTATCCTAAGGCTAACCCGGTGGTAGATTGGTACATTAAAAAACTATAAAAATGCAAAATTTGATTGATATAGCTGCTTATTCGGCGCTGCTAGAGAAGGTTTTACAATAACAGGTATAACCAGGTTAAAGGCGCCTGGTACGCACCACCAAATATACTTTCACCGTGTCTAATCATCCTGGTTGCGCACAGTATGAAAGTACATGAAAACTGGCTTAGCAGCCAACGTTTTAATACGTGTAGACCTGCCACTGTACAAGTTGACAATTTATATTTTGATTCACTTCCACTACAGTCCTCTGGCGTAAGGTAGTTTTATAAAACTGAAATGCTTCAGTGGGAATAGGATCATTAGGACATTTTAATCTTAAGTATTTAAAGACTAAAAAAGAATTTCATTAAAAATGTTTCATAGAAAAACATTTCATAGTGAATTAATAAAGGCTACACAATCAAATGATTACAACTGTTAAACAGAGTTGTAAAATGGAGTTACAAAATTATAAATGTCCCAAAAATACAAAATAATAAACAGCATTAATGGACCTTTCATTAAAATTTTATATTTAACTTAAATTCATACTACAATAATTGGGATTTTGGTTGTATGTTCTTCCCTTAAAACTATTATGTAATATAATGACAGACCAATTTTCATGAACCAGGGAAGGATACTTATCTTAGAAAATTGAAGTTCTCATGAGATAAGTGATGACAATGTTGCAAATATCTGTTAAGTTGGAGACGTTTGGATATTTGATAGATTAAAACTCTGCAACTAAGTCACTTTCACAGATTCGTATTATGAATATGACAAGTGTTAAAATACCACGGAATGTAAGGAAACTATGTATGCCATGTGTCAATTTCACAATGCGATTCTCCAAGCGCTCGTTTTAAGGCCCCTTAATTACAGAGGAATAAAAAGGGGGAATGTAAACATGAAAAATATTTTGGCGATCGGCGGTATAACCGTCAACCAGAGTAAGTTCTTATAAGACTTTCAGAAAAACGTAAAGGGGTGATTCTCCCGGTTCAACCGCGCGCGTCTTTGGCGGCAAGCAGCTATTCTTTAAAAATATAGCTTTTTAAGAATCTTTCCGTTTCAAATGCTTTATTGATAACAAAAATCAGTGCTAACCAGTGAACTGTAGTCAAACATAAATGAAGTTTTAAAAAAACCTGGTCGAGGCTAATGATGCGCGGTGGACAATCGCCGGCCAACAAGGAAATTTGCCCAAAACATCCTGGATGAAAAAGAGATGGGCAAATACATTTTAGAAAGAGATAGATGATGAACAAAATAATAACTAGAAAATATCGAATTAATTGTTTCGAGAAGATTCAGCCGGGTATGGTATAAAGCAACGCAAAGCGCGCCATACGGAGATTTCGATTCCAGATGAGGAAGAAAGAGAGCGATAAAAGAGAAGGGACCACACGGAAGAAAAAAGAACAAGTTTTGGAGCGTGCATTGAGGCAATGGTAGGTTGTCAGAGCGCCAATCGGCAACGGTATTATGGGGGAATGTCGTATTATCGAGAAAGCGCTGTGACAGTCGTGCCTGAAAATAGTACCGCGCACGTTGGAATTACACCCGCTTGTGTAAGTTAATAAACATGATTAGTTATAAATAAAACTGGTTTACTATCAATCCCTGTGCTTAACCTCGCTCATCCATAAAAACATTATTCCTTGTGAGCAAATAACATTAGATTCCAGTTGATAACCAAGTTTCATTTGTTTTTAAGTACTTATAGAAGGTTGTTTTTCTATTTCATCAGCACTGTGTACACAAAGGTCATTCATACTGCAGATTAATGAATATTGACCAATTCATGTGTAAAAGCCAACATTCCTTTATAATATTTAACTCATGATAAAACATTTAGTAATGAGTAGTAAAAGATTAGTTATTATAATTTGTCTATTATGACAAGTTTCTTAAAACAACTTCAATTATGATAAAAAAATTAAAAAGGATGTAATATCACAGATAGTTTACACAACCATAAGTCTTTCTATATGTACAAGACTAATACATAAATGCCAAAACTTTAATATTATATTGCTTATTAGGTATCTTTCTGAATTTATTTTCTTTGGCTTTTGTTTTTGGTATGTGAAAAATGTTATTAAAAGAATTATGCATCAACAATTTATCTTCGGTGAGGTTTTTAGTTTCCATCTAAAAGGCCAATGTAGGCCAAGAAGTAACTTTGCAGTACAAAAATATATTATTATTAATAATTCTTTTCATTATAAACCAATCATATGAAATCATGATGTTTATAGCATAAAGTATATACAACAATAACTGTTGTATTATAGGCACAAATTATAGTATTGTCATTTAAAAATTTTCAATTTCATTTGAGTCTTTTAGCATAATTATCTTCATAGTTGAATTCAGTTAGATACCAAAGATAAAATGCAATATAATGAATTGGCATTCTGTGTTATATGATCAGGTAATGAATCAGTTCACTCTTTAGCCACCATTTACTACCCTGTAGAAAATTGAACATACTCTAGAAACTTCACTGCATTAAGTCCTATCTTATATCCCCACATATCAGAACTGTCCACAAATCAAATGGGCTACTGAATACATATACATGACCAAAAGCCCATCATTTACCAAAAAAAAGTAATGTATTTATAATGTCCAAACAGATAGTTCATCACAGCACTAAATTTTTTTTATAAAAAAGTTCAAAGTTCAAACACAAATATTTATTAGCAATTATGAAATTGATACATCGGTGGTTTATTATGGTCTTATCGACGATCACGGTATGATCTGTGCGACTCACGCTCACGACTACGGCCTCGGGAACGATCAGATGTACGCCACAAAAACTCATCAACAGATCGCTCATATGCCCGTTTATCATAAACTAGCACTGAACGCGGATAGTCAGCTAGATCATAATAGCGTGGAGGTGGCGGCGGTGGGGGAGGTGGTATTGCATCATATGATGATAAAGTGCCACTAAAACCTGGTGGAGCCACATATGGTAAAGGAGGCAGTTGATGGTGCATGGAACGCATGTATTCGGCTACATATGCTTCGGCAGCTGCAGAAGTGCTGGTGCTGTAAGTCTCACGACTACGTCCAAACCATATAGGCATACGATCTCGCAAGTATGGAGATGGTGATCTTCGTTTGTAAGAGCTTGACAACATACGATTTCTTGGTGATGGGAAGTTCTTTCTTCTGCTTCTGGATGCTGATCCCAAACGGTTTCTAAAACCAGAACCCCTTAATGATAATGGAGTTCTATAAGTTCTATAGTTACCACCACTCTTCATATATCCCTTCTTGGAGGCTTCCTTTGACTTTCTAAGTATAGATGTCATCTCAATGCCTTCATCCTCAGGAAATAAACGACATAATTCTTCTGCAACTTTTGGCTCTATCTCTTGTCCATCCCTTCCAATTTTCACAGGTTTTCCCTCATTCCAGGGATTGTATAAATGCAATGTACTGCTAAACGGTAATTCTTTGCGGCAAATCCAATCAACTTTAAAGACTCCATCCAAAACCTTTGCAGATAATCCCGGTGGCAGAACCCAAGAGACAGGGGGAACATCTCGTCGTGATTCACTGCCCAACCTTGCAAATCCTGCAAATTTTCCACTCTCTTTAACAGAAAATATAAGCAAAACATTTCTGGATTCCCTGTAAGCTTGATTTAAATTTGCTTCATTTTGGGGTAACGTGGACCATACGCCCTTGGCCTTTGATAGTGTTATATTTTCAGCATTATTCGATTTAATTAAAAAGAATCGTGTATCTCTGAATAAGTAGTTGAGTTTAGTCAAATAATCGTAAGTTTTAATTTTTCCACTGGAACTGGCATTACACCTGCGCTTGGTTTGCACTGGTGAATGACTAACAGACTTGTTGCGTTTACGATTATTACCGCGTCCCTCTTTTGATTTAACGCTGACTGAACTTATGCTGGGAGAGCTAGATTCGCTTGACGTTGAACTTGAAACCTCACTTCTTGTATCGAATGCCTTTGACTCTAAAACGTCCTCTAGTTGCTTTAATTCGTCGCCAATTTCGGTATCTACCTCATCAACACCGAGGTTTACGGCGTCAGTATTATTAGAGCCCTCCATTTGCATTACACTAATACAATCAAATATTTAAATGTCCTGTGACAATGCAGTTAATGTTTAGAAGAGAATTAAATCATGGTCCTTAATTTATACCAAAACATATGTTTTAGTCACAAATCACTAGGGATTTTTTAGAAAATTAACAAGAAAAATCAACACTTAACATTCAACAGTTTTCTTTTTTTATGTTTATGGCTTGGCAACAAGGCCTTTAAGCCAACTTTTAATTAAATATACAGTAAATAGATAAATTATTTTCCCTATTTTGTTTGTTTCATTTTATAGTTTAGCGATAGTGTTTTTGATATATTTAATTAATGGCTTTTAATATCTTGAACTTTTAAAATGTCACTTATTCAAATACTGGGAAATAATTATATTTTTTTAATGACAACGCCTAGCAATGCCAACCATAGAGATAAATAGTCTTGGAAATATTTTTTAACTCATAAATTGCAACAATTGTGTGGTGTAAATCCTTCTTATTAAGTCGGTACTAATTTGAAAGTGTCAACTTGTAAAAGAAATATTTTGACATTATTCCTTCTATAATTTTAATTGGAATAAAACCAAATATTAAACTGGTTTTGTCTTTCCTTTATATCAAATTGTCTATAAGTTGATCATGACGTCGTATATCAAAGTCAAAGTCACAAATTGGGGTTTTTTCTAAATATACCCGTTATCGTCAGTCTTTTTGAAAATTTGTTAGATAAACAATCTGATAAGTGAGTACACGTAACATTATAGTAAACTAGACTTATTTTCTGAACGTTTAGCTGAAAAAGAATCTAGTAAATAATAAGGTTCCTTGGAGAATTTTCATCTTGAATCAGTGGGAAATATAATATCCCATTATATTTACTTAAGTTTTCGCGACTTGTATACATAATAAAACTACGTTTTAACGGTTTTAAGCGCGGTAATTTATTTTATAATATCCCATTGTTTGTTCCTAGCTGCAAAAAATTAAAATAACTATTTATAGTGTGCTAGTTCATTGAACAAAATATGTATTATACCTACCTACCTAACAGTGTGTCCATTTTTCTGACTTATATCATTTTATATTCCCAGCAACTTTGAAAAATGAATGCCAAAAAGAAGCCTAAAATATTTACCAAGAAGGATCTCGAAAAAGTTATCGAAAACTTAGCTGATATGTCTGAATCTGATTCTGAAGACGATCCGTGCTATGCAAATAGTGTTAATTCTATTCTCGATAGCTACTTGAATCAACCAGACGAATACATTATAGAATAGCATCTTGAAGAAATTTTTGGTGCGGGAGATGGTAATAATAGACGAGAATGTAGAAGAACCCATTATACAGACAAAAGGATTATTTATTTATTATTTATATATTATTATTTTTATAATTAAACAATTGTAACCCCAACATTATTGTTTAATCCTAGAGTTGCATGTTACATTTTTCATATTATGTTCATAAAATATAAAGCAAAGTAGGGGTAGGGTAAGGGACTAGTATAACACAATAGTAAAATTCTTGTGAAAATTGGTATCCATACTGAATAATGGGAAATTATTTCTCACCGCAAAACCCCTCTTTTCCAGGTTTTTATCATAAAATTTGAAATCTACGCACAAAATTCACTTAAGAACCAATCTCAGTTTTTATTTATCTCTTAAAAAGTTTTCCATTTATATAAGGGTTAAGTGCAATACAACTTTTCGAGCTACCCGAAGAAAAAGGTTCACAAGCCTTGTAATACCCAGAATTCTTGTGTTAACCGAAAGGTCATATTTCTCACAAAAACTTCAACTATTGTTAATTTCAAGGTACCTATTTTACGTATTTTTTAAAAATCAACTACAACGCAAGTGTCATCTTTCAAATCTCATCAAAAATTCTCCCATGAAATAGAATATTCTAAACTGACAACTCATAAGATTTGATCTGTGGCTAGTTCCAGTCAGCTGATTGTAGTACTATAATGTTGGCCATAACTTTGTAAAAACCGCGCATAAGTTTAGCGGTAGTAATTGTAGTTTCTTTATTAGTTTTGTTAGAACTTATTTCAAATTTTAATCACCAATAATGCATTATGTGCAGAAGTATTTAGACAAATTGCCTATACCCAAAACCAATACTAAGGTAAACGATGGCAGAAAATCAAACACCCGTTTGTATTGCAATTATTATAGTTTTTATTCGCAAAAGGTATGTACCTATGAGAATATTTACATAACGATTATTTATCCAAACAAATGTATCGAAAAAAAAATTGTTTTGTTTTAATTCCGGTCTTTAATGGATATTTGTTAAGTTTATTAGCATTTTCATTGACACATAATTTTATACTTGGCAGGTGCTAATGGCTTTATACGAAAAGAATATTGACTTTGAGCCATTTATAGTGGATATCACAAAAGGAGAACAATATTCTACCTGGTTTCTTGAAATTAATCCACGTGGGGAGATTCCAGTTCTGAAAGTTAATAATGAAATCATACCAGACTCTACGAGAATTTTAGATTATTTGGAGTTTTACTTAGATTCAGGTATGTTCTTTTTTCAAAGAAATTGAATTTATTTCAAAATATGAAAAAGGTTCTAACATAAACAGTTTGATCAAAGAGTATATTGTATAGTTTGATTTCCAGATAAACCACAACTAATCAATGTGTCAACAGATAGTAAAGTGATCAGTAAAATAAATAAATTTCGTGAGCTGATAGAAGCATTACCAGCTGGTGTAATTACTGTAGGCTCCTTCTTCCATCCACACTTATGTGACACTCCTAAGTTACCATTTATTTTGCCAGTTCGAGAAGTGCTTAAGAGTAAGTTAATATGTATTATTTTTAAAACAAATAGATTTTTTATTTTTTGACATCTATATAATTTTATCACTGTGGTAGATATGTAAAAATAAGTTTGCTGAGTACAAGAAGTATGAACAACATTTATGTAAATTATTTATTTTCAGATGGTGATTTGAGTAGTTCAAGAAATTTGAGAAAGCTTGCTGAAGAGAATCCTAAAGCAAAATCAATTTTGCTCTATAAAGCAGATATACAAGATCGAAAGCATGAAATTCTAACAAGTGAAATTGAATACTTAAAAATTTTGAATATTGTAGATCAAGTTTTTGTTCAGATTGAGCAACAGTTAAAAACCCAACCTGAAGGTATATAAATCAGAATAATATGTTATATTATTGTTTCTCTAGTTATCAGACAAGTCTGCATATCTTGGGTTAGAAAGTCCACATAGAAATATTTTAAATTGATTTCAGGTAATTGGTTGTGCTGTGAACACTTTTCTATTGCTGATATCAATTTGGCAGTGCTTCTCCAAAGACTGTGGGAGCTTGGTTTAGAAGGACGATACTGGGAAAATGGAAAAAGACCCTTAATTGAAAACTACTACAACAGAGTCAAACAACGTGAATCATTTAAACAAACTATACCCAGTTTACCCTTCCATATTAAGATGATAATTATGTCCCAACCACCTGCCTATGTGGGAGCAGCAGGTGTTGCCTCTTTAGCTGCTGTTTTAGGAGTACTATACATTTTTAAAAAAATTATCTATTAGTTGTTTTAGTTTGTTGTCCATGGTACTCAGAAAAACAAGTGAAGCAACAAACAAATAAACCATGTAGCTATAAAATTTAGATAACTATTGTACTATCAGTAATTATTCAATATATTTTTGAGTGCTTATCACAATTATTTTATAAGGGAGTTTAAACTTCAAACAATCAGTATTAATGAAGATATGATGTATTTATTTATGTACACTTACATATATATATTATTTGTAATTTTGTGATAATACATTAATAAATACTGAGAATTTTACTGATGTGAAGCACCAATTTCAAAAACAATCCATTTTGTGTCTATAATAAAGAAGCAAATGACAAATGACTGCCAAAATATAATGAGTTCAGTGCATATTAATTAAAGTTTAAATCTATGTACTAGTATATATAATAATCATCACACATCTCAAACAAATGAATAATAATGTTGACAGGCTTATCATTATAATTCACATCTTAAGTGCACATTTTGAATATTGTTATAAAAATATTATTTGGTCACATCCAATTCTTCATTAAAATTGCTCACTCATCACCCCATGAACCCATAAATTTCATAATACTAATTCCTTATACCCACATAAACTAAGCCCAATCAGAGAACAACCAATAGTTAGGTTCCTTCCATCCATGGTAAAACAATTATCAAAACATAACTGCTTTATTGCAGTTATCTTGTGTCTTCATTTGAAGCATCTACTGTATCATGAGTTTTGCCAATTGGCATCCCCATAAAATGTTTTCCATTTGTGGAACTTATTCTTTTCCTATGCACGGGCATTGATGTTGCTGGCCTATCCCTGTTATACCTGAATAACCCTTCACCTGGCATATTTGGCCACACATTTGGAATAGTATACCAAACTCTGTAAGTGACAAACCAAGTGAGTATAGCTACCACACCACTGATGAACTTTTCAACCATTATATGGTAATACAGTATGGTTGATACCAACATAATATCCCAAAGTAATTGCAAAATAGCAATTGATATGAACAGTGCTCTAACATATGGAGTAAAGGTTTCATAACACATGATTAATATATTCAGTTCTTCAGTACTCGTATTTTTCAGAGGATTAACACTAGCCGCTTTATCATCTATGCTACGTGAATATTTTTCATCTCTTATATAGTCTTTGATACTTTCCCATCCATTTATAGCTCTCGCCTCTTCTATCATTACCAAACTTGAATAAATTAAAATGAATGAGTGACCCGATACATCAAACCCATTCCAAAAGTATCCATTTTTAAGGCATGAAATCTTATCATCAAATGCTTTACTGTTACAGCGCCCATAATTCGTTTCAATGTAGTTAAAAACTGTTGTCCATGTATACCAAAAAATAGTGGCAATTATCAATCTCAATAAGTGGCCAGTTATGATTAATTTCTTCTTCCCACAGCATGTTGTATACGAGGTCAGCAGAACGTAAGGCACTGTTAAAAATAATGTCCAAAACCAACCAATTTTCACAAAGAACTGATTAAATAAATTATCACTTCTTGAAAAATAACTTTTTGGAAAAGTTAAAACATCAGCAAATAATGACAGTAGGAAAAGAGCACCTAAATAAACAGCTATTTTTAAATTAGTATCAAAAAAGAGTATCTTCTTACAAATGTGCACAATCATTAAAATTAGAATCTCCAATACGGACGATGCTTCTCGGGTGGGTTTGTTACCTTTGGATTCAGTCGATTCATTTTGTACTTTAAAATTCATTCGAGAACTTTTAAAACTCGCTCTGCTCGTCATTATTAAGTTATTATCGCTAAAGTTTCTCACATTTATTATCGTTTTACTCTTTTCTGAGCAGTGACAAAGTCTAAAATAAAAGCAAAAAAAGTACTCTGTGCTGGTAAGTATAAGTAGGTGGTGAACTGTTTTATATATAGTGTTATGTTATCTATGCTATGGACTATGGGCAAATTGTCAATGTCAATTTGGCAACTCAAAGCAAATAGAAGACAACAGACTGTCTTAGCGACAAGTTCGTGTCCAAGCCGTAACTGCAATGCGATGGGCGCAAAGACAGAAGTACCTATTCTATAACGTGCTACGAAGCACACCGCCGCCACACTTCTTGTCGCTAAACCAGATCTTTTACTCAGACTCGTAAATAGGTTTTTCATCTGAGCGAGTTAATATTTTTTATTTTGTCCTGATAAGTAATTATTTTTGACTTTATGATGGTTTGTTTTATCCAAAGACATTAAATAGTATAATGTCAGTTTTTTGTGAGCAACACGGGTCAATGGACTTTGTCAGTCACTCGTCCGGACTTTTTGGCGGGAAGTCGATCTTGGCGCGCGCTTTAAAATTTCTTTTAACATTTTTACTAATTTTAACCCTTATATATCAGACAAAAATCTCTTAGTAAAATCTAACAGTATAAGTTACGGTCCCCCGTCATAATGGGGGCCCAGAGTGACGGGGCAGATGAACTTTCAGATAGAAAGCGAAAGTACAAGAAGATCTCTGGCGTCTCTGATGAAGATAAGTATAAAATTTACTTCAAGAGTGATTACACTAGGCTGTTTCTGGAAAACTCGTCTACCGATTACACCGTTTACGTGGAATCCAAAGAAAAGGAAAAGCTAGGTAATAAAAACCCTATAAAATTTACACAACTCCTAACTGAAAATGTTAAGGGCATTTCAAGTGTGTCCAGAGTAAACACATACAAATTTGGAGTACATTTTAATAAAGCTGCAGAGGCGAACAGCTTTTTAAAATTGGAAACTTTTTGAACAAAAACAAGTTGAGAGCGTTCATCCCTGCTCATTAAGTAGAGAAGGTCGGCATCATCCAACATGTTCCTCACGAGTTGTCCAACGAAGAGATATATAAAAATATTTCATGTGATGCGGATGTTATCTCAGTTAAAAGATTTATGAAAAAAGATGATGATAAGAAACTAGTACCATTGACTACAGTAGTAATTACTTTTTCATCTGCTACACTACCCAGTATCGTTTTCCTGAATAAATATAGATGTCCTGTATACAATTATATTCCTCCTGTCATCCAGTGCTTTAAATTTAATCATTCAGCCAAAGTGTGCAGAGGTACACAAATGTGCTCATCATGTGCTGGGGAACACCTTCACAAGGAATGTACTTCTGAGATTATAGTATGCATTAACTGTGGCGGAGGTCATCTTGCCATTTCTCGGGAATGTCCAATTAAAAAACAAAAAATTGATCAGAAATGGTCACAAATAATTAACCAAAGTAATACATTTGCCTCTATAGCAAAGACTGATAAGAATTTTCCTAGTTTGAAACCTAAGATAAATGACATCTTCTGTAAATAACCCTGTAAATATTAATGTACCTAAAGCTAGTGTTTCATCTAGCAAGAAAGATTTTGTGTCAACACTAACCAAATTAGATGCAAAGCAAATTGCTAACAATGATATTATACTAAATGCTATTATTAAGTCCTTAGTAAAGTTAGGTAATTCAAGTAATAATAATTATCCAATAACACACAAGAAAATAAAAGAAATATTTTTATCAAATTTGATTTAATGTACACATATTTAAATTTATTACAGTATAATATACAAAGTTTACAGAGCAAAAAAAGCCTATTACAAAATCTATTAATTGAAAAAAATATAGATATTTGCCTTCTTAATGAGACCTGACTTAAACTTAATTCTATAGTTCCACATTTTCCAATTTATAATATATTATATAAAAATTCCAAAAATTTGCCATAATGGTGTAGCCATTTTGGTGAATCATCGATTAAAGTATAAATTAATTAACACAATTTTCTCAGAGTCCATACAAAACATATGCATCATCACTGTAGAAACACAATTAGGACAAGTAGCAATACTTTGTGTTTACAGCCCACCAAGTAATAGATTTGATTCCTCAAAACTAAGAGATCAACAGCATACCAAAGCCATGTATAATAATGGGTGATTTTAATGCTCATAATATAGCTTTTGGATGCCATAATGATAACAATAGAGGTAGATGTCTGTATAGCATTATTGATGAATTTGACTTGTGTGTTTTAAACGATGGTTCACCAACAACTGTCACATACCCCAATAGACAACCTTCAGCAATAGATCTTGCCTTGGTTAGTCCGTCACTTGCTCATTTATGTAATTGGTATGTTCATGATGATCCCATGGGTAGTTATCACCTTCCAACATTACTTGAGATAAACATTCAACCTTCCATGTATGATCTGTCACCTGCTGTGAATCAAGAAAAATATATTTATAGTAAGGCAGATTGGAATATGTATTATAATTTATCAGAAAATCACTTTTCTCAAATAGATTTGATAAATGATCCACCCATCACCTCTTACAATAATTTTGTGAATGCATTGCATTCATTAAGAGATACAACCATTCCTAAATATAAGACAAGTTCTAGTACACTTATCAGAAAGCCAGTGCCTTGGTGGAACCAGAACTGTAATCAAGCTGTTCGTGACTCAAAAATGCATTAAAGTATTACTTTTCTAAACCCACAATAGAAAACTGGATTAAGTATAAAAAATTAGATGCAATTAAAAAAAGAGTATTAAAAGAAGAAAGAAATCTATCTTGGCAAAATTGATGTAGTAGCTTCAATAGATTAACATCAGTCTCTCGAATATGGGGTTACATTAAAAAATTTAAAAAGATAGGTACTAACGGAAATAGAGAACATAACGATGAGTGGGTTTTAAGTTTCCTCAATAATTTAGCTGATACTACTGCAGTTGACAGAACTAGGCTTGATTATTTGTTTGAAAATTCTATTGAAAATGACATGAATGTATTTCTCAAGAACCAATTCGCTATAGAAGAGTTAAAAATATCCATTAAAAGTAGAAGGGATACCACACCGGAATTGGACGACATACCATACATATTAATTAAAAAGTTACATTTAAATGCATTGTTAATAATACTTAATATTTATAACAAATTATGGGAAGAGTTGATAGTACCAGAGTCATGGAAAACACAATGTGTTATACCTATTTTAAAACCTAATAAACCTGCAAATAATGCTTCTTCTTATAGACCCATTTTTTTATCATCTTGTTTAGGTAAACTTTTTGAAAATATGTTGAAAATAAGATTAGATTACTTTATTGAATCCCACAGCTTGATTCCTAATATACAGTTCGGCTTTAGAAAAGGCAGAAGTTGTGCTGAAAGCTTTGTACATTTACTATCAGATTTGAGGCAGGTTAAATTAAGTCACTCCCATGCTGTATGTGTATTTTTAGATGTGAAAGGCGCTTTTGATAACGTAAATTTAGAGGAACTTATTCAAGTATGTCATGATATAGGCCTACCAAAACACATTTTAATGTGGCTTTATTCCTTTTTAAATAATAGAACAGTTTTTGTTAAGTATAACAACAAAATACATGGGCCTAACTCTGTGAATAAAGGCACAATGCAGGGGGCAACCCTATCTCCTTTACTTTCTAACTTGTATGTTTCCCAGATTTTAACTTATTTAGAAGCACCTGATGTACATATCTTACAATTTGCAGATGACTTGCTTTTATATAGCATAAACCAAAACATAGAGAGAGCAATGGCTAGAATTAATAATGCTTTAATGAAACTATACAACTATTATCATCATAAGCTTAAATTAGATATAAGTCCAGAAAAGAGTTCAGTTTTAATTGTAAATAAAAATTCAAATGTTATAAAGGATGTTAATTTTTTTTATGACAATGCAGAAATACCAATAGTTTAACAACATAAATTCCTTGGAGTCATTATTGATGATAAATTAAAATTTGATGAACATGTCAAACACATAAGTAAAAAGGCTCTAAATGAAATCAACATATTGAGATATTTAGCAGGAACTTACTGGGGTTCTGATCCCAACGTTTTGAGTATGTTATATAAAAGAATAGTTAGAAACCATTTTGATTATAGCAGTTTAGCTTACATGCATGTCAACAGCGCCTTACTGAAAAAATTAGATATAATTCAAAATATGGGACAGACTTATTTGTGAAGCTATGTGTTCCACACCAATTAATTCACTAGAAATTGAAACATGTATACCTCCATTGATACTACGTAGGTTGATGTTGGCTGAGCAGTTTTTCTTAAAAGTTCTTGCATCAACTAACAGTCCTTTACATAAGAAATTAATAATACAGCCTCAAATCACTCTTACAATTTCTCCAAATATTTTATCTGCTGCCTCTTTGATTAATGGAACTTTACCAGAAATCCCAATATTATATAAACATGTTAAAGATAATTCCAAAAACTTAAGCCAACATGATATTTGACCTATCTATAAAATTCCCTTTAATAGTCTTATTAACAGTTCTGTAAACATCCATTTAGATACAGTGCACAATAAATTTGAATTTTTGCAATTTAAGGATGATAGACCAACACATTACACTATATACACAGATGGGTCTAAAACAGATCAATATGTAAAAGCAGCATATTATGATCCACAAACAAGTTACACCAAGTGCATTAAAATAAACATAAATTGCAGTATTTTTAGTGCAGAATGCTATGATATTTATTGTGCATTGGAATATGTAAATAGTTATGTGAATAATGTACATAATATCCTGATAGTTACTGATTCTAGAAGTGTCCTAACCGCAATAGAAAATGTGAATATATCTTTTAAAGTAAATTATATATTGTATGATATTCGAAATTGTATAAAAGAGCTGTATAGTAAGAATATATATGTAGAATTTGTGTGGGTACCTTCACACAATGGCATTCCTGGGAATGAATTAGTTGATACTGCAATAAGGTCAGAGCACGATGAAGATAAGTCTGAATTATTTGAGGTTCCATTTACTGATTACCATGGGCATTTCAAAGAGCTTAACCGGCACTTGTGGAAGGATCACTGGACGATAACCCTAGAAAAGAAAGGCAAATGGTATGCTGAGATACAGAAAGATATACCGGTAAAACCTTGGCATTATAACCTGAAAGATATGAGCAGAAGATTTACTAGCATAATAACACGTATGCGGCTAGGACATTGTTTGACTCCAGCTCATTTGAACCGAATTAATATATTTGATAATAGCCGTTGCCCTCACTGTAACTCCAGAGATGCTGATTTGGACCATATTATTTTTCAATGTTCAAGTTTTAATATGCAAAGATTGATTTTAGTGGCTGAAATTCGTGATTGTGACATCTCTGATGCAGGCAATGACAGTCCCAACTTATTCAGTGACAGTGAACGTCCACAAAGTGTTCCCCGCCGAGTACAGGATCTATTAAAACACAAAAGTTACTATAAATCATTGTACGATTATATTTGTAACACAATAGGAAAATTTTAATTTGTTTTGTTTAAATAGTGTAATTAAGTTGTTTTTTTGTTTATTAGAATATATTGTATTTAATTTATTTGATAAGGATTATATATGTAAATAAATATGTAATAGGTAGATAAGTTTTAATAATAAGTTTTCTTTGTATATAGTATAAGTTCTTTTTAAACATGTTTCCGACTGAAAGACGTAGTTTATATGGTCATGAAAAATTAAAAAAAAAAAAGACAGTTGATTTGCCTCATACTTTAGACTCAATCTTTTTTAATCGGCTTCAAAAAAGTAAAACAAAAATTACTGTTTTTAAACATTTGGTTCTCGTAGTAATAGCTATTTATAGTCCTTTTATATTATTTTAGTTAGCACTGACTTATAAGGCATTATTTTTGCGGATTGGGTAGATATTGACACATGGGAGGTCTGTCTTCAATAGAAGTTACGGAATCGCTCGGACCGGAGGTTATCCGGTCCGTAATCAACAGACTCATTCCGAGTCTTTACTCCCCCTGAAATGGATCTATCAATCCCCGACACCCCGGAAGTGGAGCCTCACTGCATCTCCGAGGAAGAGCTTGAAGTCGCCTTGGACCGTCTCCGGGGCAGGTAGACGGCACCGGGTCCCGACGGGGTTCCGGGCCGGCTGTTCTTCCTGGCTGCAAAACACCTACGCGGTCAGCAAGGGGAACTGTTCGACGCCTGCATCAGTTCAGGTCGGTTCCCGTCGCAATGGAAGGAAGGGCGGGTTATGTTTGATTCCTAAGGTGGGCCGGTCTCTCGATGCTCCGTCTGCGTATAGGCCCATAGTGTTGCTCAACGAGGCAGCCAAGGTCTTCGAGAAAATCTTGGCAGAACGCCTCGTTAAACACGGTGGCGTCGGGGCTCGCTGAGATGCAGTTCGGTTTTCGGCGAGGGCGCTCCACATTGGACGCCTTCGACGCATTTCGAACAGTCACGGACGAAGCCATCAAAGCGAAGGATAATGTACTGGCGGTATCGCTCGGTGTAGCGAACGCCTTTAACAGCATCCCTCATGAGACGATTAGGGCGAGGCTCCGGTCATACGGAGCTCCCCCGTACCTCACGAGACTGTTGGGCTCGTACCTCCAGGACAGATACATCCTTGGGGAGGGTGGCCAGACTGGCCACGTGATAGGTAGGAGACGCGTCGCGTGCGGCGTTCCACAAGGGTCGGTCCTCGGGCCGATTCTGTGGAACATTGGTTACGACTGGATCCTTCGGGATCCGCGGGACAGTTATACCCGGGATAGCGTTAATCTGCTTTACGGATGACCCCCTACTCACGGTACGTGCCGCGTCATACGCAGAATCCGTAGACCTCGCCAACGCCGGGTTGGAGACTGTGGTCCAACGTGTAGGTAGGCTGGGCTTGAGGGTCTCGCCCGCGAAAACGCCCTTATGTTCCATAGGCGTTTTCGAAATCCACCTTCGGACTTATCCGTTACAGTCCAAGATATTTCTATTCTCGTTAAGCCCCAGATGAAATATCTTGGGCTCGTGTTGGACGGCAAGTGGTTGTTCAAAAGTCATTTTGAACAGCTTGTCCCCAAATTGGTTGCGTCCGCAGGCGCCCTCGTCAGACTTACCCCAAAGTGGGGGCACCAGGCGGGATGGCTCGGAAGTTGTATTCTGGCATTGTACGGTACCTCCTTGTGGAACCATGCATTCCTCGCCACAACAGGACCCTGCTGAGGAGAACTCAACGGGTCCTGGCGGCGAGGTCCATACGGGGATACGTTACCGTACGGTGTCGTGTACAGCGGCGACACTCTTGGCAGGCAATCGGCCTTGAAATTTCCAGACGGAGGTGCTTGCCAAGGTGCGATGCTTCCGACAGGATACCCACGCTAGGGGCCTGATCTATTGCCGGGCAGACATTGAGTCGATCAGGACGTGGGAAACCGCGACCATGATCCATACTTGGCAAAGAGATTTAGAATCTCCTGAGGCCAGCGTCGAGACACTGTAGGCGGTTCGTCCCTACCTATTGGGTCACGCGGAAACGCGGGACCCTGACCTTTAGGGTGCTTCGATATGTACCTGCATCAGATTGTGGGATGTCTACCTTTCCCTCAATGCCGCGAGTGCGGCGCGCTAGACACTGTGTTTCACATACTGGTCGAATGGGCTGCATGGCAACATCAGAGGGTCGAGCTCGAGGCCATTGTAGTGCCGATAGATTCGCTGGGGACTGGTCGAGGCCATGCTCCACAGCGACGATCATTGGTCGGTGGTTTCTTCCTTTTGTGAGGCACTAATGTCCCGCAAGTAAGCCGCTGAGAGAGAAAGGGAGAGCTGCACACGCGTTCCCCGGACGCCGTCGTCAGACTTGTCTCCGGAGACACAGGTATTCGCAAAACCTCCTCCCATGATTTCATCGCAGGCATTGTGGGGAACCTCCGTTAGTGAAGTGGGTCACTCTGCTTCCCGGGTGAGCTATGTTTGTTGCGCGGTTGATCATGGGAGTAGCTTCGCTCATAACCATGTTCTTCCACATAAGCGCGGGTACGGGACACAGGTTTAGGTTTAGCGGAGTAGTTGGGAACGTCTGTACAGTCTTCGCACACGCTGCGCGGTGCTTATCGCCGCGGAACGTTCCCACCCCTACAATATAGGGGGACTCAGTATAGTACAAAACGTATTCCGCCTGCTTTAACAAAAAAAATTAGGTGTGCCGTGCGGTCAGGGTTCTCTAGATTGAATTGACGAAAAACCCCATTTCCGCCAAAAAATTTCTCAAAATGATAATATTTCACAAACTGTTCTCCATCTATTGGATAAAAAATTGGACAAGTGCGTGTCGGACTACGCACATTGAAGAATTTCGTACTGTCGACAAACTTTAGGTTTTTTACAGATTTAAAAAAAAGAGGAGTTTCTCAATTCGTCGCGTAAATATTTTTTTTATAATTTGTTTATAAAACGCAATAATCTTATACTAATATATAAAGCTGAAGAGTTTGTTTATTTGCTTGAACGCGCTAATCTCAGAAAGTACTAGACTGATTTGAAAAATTATTTCAGTGTTAGATAGCCCATTTATCGAGGAAGGCTATATGTCATCACGCTAAGACCAATAGGAGCGAAGCACCAATGAAGAATGTTTCAAAATCGTTATTTTTAAACTATTCCACGTGGACAAAGTCGCGGGCAGTAGCTATCAAATAAAATGACAGTACAGTAGACATATTATACAAAGACAGGTCATGATCTCATAAGGCATCCGTGTTGCTAAAATCACTACAGAACCCTAAAAGATCCTGCTCAAGTGGTGCTATTTTTCTTTCTTCATCCCTTTTTCAATATTTTATTGTTTTCATTTTTTAGACAGAAATTAGATATTGTTACTTTTATGTGAAGATGACGGTAAAGAAAATATCCCTATGTCGTTATGCAAACCTGCAAATTGACATAACCTATGTGCCAAATCCGCCTTGGACAAGCATGGCGAATATACTGATCGTTGGCGACGCATCGCGTGCGGCGTCCCACAGGGATCGGTCCTCGGGCCGGTTCTTTGGAACGTCGGTTATGACTGGATCCTTCGGGTTCCGGTCCTACCCGGAATAGGGCTAATCTGCTTTGCGGATGACACCCTACTCACGGCACGCGCTGCGTCATTCGCGGAATCCGTGGACCTCGCCAACGCCGGGTTGGCGATCGTGGTCCGAAGAATAGGTAGGCTGGGCTTGAAGGTCTCCCCCGCGAAAACGGAGGCCATCATATTCCATAGGCGGTTTCGTAACCCCCCCGCGGACTTGTCCGTTACAGTCCAAGGGGTGGACATTCGTGTAGGCCCCCAGATGAAATATCTGGGGCTAATTCTCGATGGGAAATGGCTGTTTAAAGCGCACTTTGAGCAGCTAGTTCCCAAGCTCGTGAGGTCCGCAGGCGCCCTCTCTCGGCTTCTTCCCAACGTGGGGGGACCGGGGACGACGACTAGGAAACTCTACATGGGCATCCTTAGGAATATGGCCCTGTACGATGCACCCGTATGGTCCACTGCACTTCACCGCCACAATAGGACTTTGTTGTGCCGCGCACAACGGGTCCTGGCGGTGAGGACCATCCGAGGATACCGTACAGTATCGTGGACGGCGTCGACACTCTTGGCAGGCGATCCGCCCTGGCCTCTCCAGGCGGACGTGATAGCCAAAGTTCGGCGCTCCCGACAGGATGCCCTCGCCCGTGGCCTGGTCTATGGCCAGGCCGAACTCCAGGTGATCAGGACGCGGGAAACCGCGGCCATGATCCAATCTTGGTCAGTAGAGTTGGAAAACCCTGTTGCTGGCATTGACACGATGGAAGCGGTTCGACCGCAGCTGTTGCGATGGCTCTCGCGGAAACGCGGGACCCTGACCTTCAGAATGTATATATAAGTATCTGTGTCAGATTGCGGGCTGCTTGCCTTCACCCCAATGCCGCCAGTGTGGCGCGCTAGACACGGCGTTACACACGCTAGTCGAGTGTGCAGCATGGGCACCTCAGAGGTTTGAACTCGAGACACTTGTAGGACCGATCGAATCGCTGGGCGATCTGGTGCAAGCCATGCTGCACAGTGATGATTGGTAGGTGGGTGTGGCCAATTTCTGCGAGACGGTAGTGTCTCATAAGGAGGCCGCGGAACGAGATAGGGCGAGAGATGGTAGTGCGCATGCGTCTCGCGGGCGCCGACGTCAGTCGGGAGCCCGGAGGCGCAGGTATGCGCATGACCTCCCTCCCTGAAATACCGCTGCAGGGCCCTCTAGCATCTAGGGAGCAGAGGAGTCTTCAACCCTGTTGACGAAGTGAGTTTGCCTCTCCCGGGGCATTCTCAAGCACTTGTGCGCTAGGATCGGTGTGGGCGTAACTACGTTCTGTATCTCACGCCTTTCCTACCATAAGCGCGGGGCACATGGGATGAGGGTGGTTTTAGTGGGGTATTGATTAGTCGAGTCTCCACACAAGCCGGTTGATTATTGTTTGGATTGCCTCAGTGGAAAGCCTCCATGATCAACAACGGTCTAATCCCTAGCAAAGGACCCGGTATGTGCGAAATGCATTTCCCCCGCGTTAAAAAAAAAAATATACTGATCTTTCCCCTATAACACAATATTCTAAGCTGTAATAATTATTAGGTGATACAAAAACGGTATATTAGTTAGTTCATAATATTATCAATGACGGATATTGCCAATTGAGGCTTGGAGTTATTTTCCAAAATTTAGGACGTTAGTTCTTGATATATTAAAAAAACGACTTTTAGTTTATAAAGAACTAAAAAAACATGCTTTGACAGTAAACTGAACTAGTTTGATTAATCATTTCGAATATGACTAACAATTTATGATCGAATATAAAAATGGAGCTACATTAAGAGGCTATGTAGACCTGATTCAAATCGGTGTTTCAGAAAATCAACCCCGCACGGCCGATATTTACTTCGATGAAACAGCGCGTAATAAAAGTTCGAGCGTGGCGAAATATTGCAACTGAACATACCTACGCGCACCGTGTCCATACCAACTTGATTCAATTTATTTCATTCTAAGGCTGACGACCACGAGAGCGAGACAAAATATCCCAAAGTGAGACAGATCGTTTATAAGCTTAATAGGTATTGAAATTTTAATATAACTTCCCGAGCGTCTTTAGCTCAACGGTTCACCGAGCGATAGTAACTAGGTGGTACAGGGTTCGAATTCTCCTCAGGCTATAAGTTTTTTTTTATTTTTTAATAATTTTTTAGAAGAGTAAACTTTATTAAAACGATGTAATTGTATTTATTCATGGAAAACTACTGGACCGATTTGGCTGAAACTCAGTATATATATTTTCGATGCCGAGAATGAACATAGGGGATGCATTTTATTTATTATATTCCGGAAAATGTGATAGTTTCCAGGATAAAACATATTTCTCTTTCTGTTTGTTCTGCTTTTACGGAAAAAACTATTACATCGATTTGGCTGAAATTCGGTATATATGTAATTTAATAATGACGGTGAACAAGGGATAATTTTCATCCCGGATAATGGGATAGATGTATGTAAAGGTTATCTCAGAAAGTAGAACAGGTTTTTTTTCAGTTATTACGGTCATTTCATTTTATCATTTAGGCCCGTTCGGCCACATATATTTTCATCCCGGAAACTATCTCATTTTTCGGGATGAAAAGTATCTCTTGGCCACCCTCGGTATTAAAATTATATATGTACCCAGTTTCATCCAAATCGGTTCAATAGTCTTTCCATAAAAGGATAAAAAAAAGTGGAGCAAGATCGGCATATTAGTAGTTACGATGTAGCTGGAGAAATGGGAATTGACCACAAAACGGTTTTGGCGCATTTGAAAAAAGCTGGGTACACAAAAAAGCTCGATATTTGTGTGCCTCATGAGCTCACTGAAAGAAACCTAATGAACCGTGTACTCATTTGTGATTCTTTATTACGACGTAATGAAACCGAACCATTTTTGAAGAAGCTGATAACTGGTGATGATAAGTGGATCACGTACGACAAGATCGTGCGAAAAAGATCGTAGTCAAAGGCCGGTCAGGCTTCACAGACTGTGGCGAAACTCGGGTTAACTCGCAACAAGATGATGCTGTGTGTATGGTGGGATTGGTAGGGCATTATTCATTATGACCTGTTACCGCCAGGCAGGACCATCGATTCTGATCTGTAAAAAAACCTTTTGAATTTTTATATAAAATGCGAAGAAACTTTTTCCCCAACCTAATAGAAAAGTATTTTTATTGCATTTTATAAAATTATTTAAGAAGAGAAAAAGACCATTTTATCAACTTTGATATACAAATGAAAAATTCTACTAGATCAAGTGAAGCTAGTAGAATTCGAACCCACACAGTCTATGATTTAGACCAGTCCTCTACCGTATACGCCAAATAAGTATAGCTCGATCGGCTCGAAATTGTGGTTATTATTGCTCCTTCATTTATTTCAAATTTAATTTCGAATAGCACGCTCGAGCAGAGCGACGCGTGTACACAGCACCGAGCCGCCAGCGTATTGATAAATTCCATACATTGGGACCGGCAAGCGTGATTTTGAAGTCATTTATAATAAAATAATTAATTACTTGCAAATTCTCTAAGTAACCGAATAAAAAAACAATAATGCGTATATTTCTTATAATATGATATGTTACTGTTATTTATTTTAGCGATGTACGATTAACAGTATTAACATGACACAAGATTGAAGAACAAGTTTAGAGGTTACTTTGCAATTATTTTCTATCGAGAAAATTTATCGAAAATGCGTTTTGAGTACATAGTTTACATCAGAAATATGATCAAGATTGACATATATTTTTTTCACCACAATAAAGTATGTATAATTACTGTAACAAGGGCTGAGAAATCGATCAAAAAACGCTTTTTGTCTGTTGACTCGCTGTTAAATAAGACTTTTTCACGCCGTTTAGCTGCTCTTAAGTTTAGATTCGTACCACGCAGAAACTCGGTACAGGGGATAGTTTTAGTTTTGCTAGCAAAACCCCGTGGTTTCTTCTCTTATTAGAAATTTGGATTACACATAACGCTCACTACCCAGTAGGAACCCATCGAATTGTTCGAAGTCCACTACTGCAACTGATTTCACAGATTTTTGGGGCATAACAAGTCGTTTAATAACCTTCCGTCTGTGTAACAGAAAAATAATTTCCATTAGGAACTGATCGTTTCTTTTTTTCACAATTATTACATTAGTATAGATAACTAGCTGCGCCCCGTGGTTTAACTCGCGTGGTGACGGAAAATCGTTATATTTTGGATAATTCACACTATATCTTTATAATTTATAGCCTGTGTTATTCTGATGTGTAAGCTATATTATTGTAAAATTTCATCAAAATCCATTCAGTAATTTTTGCCTGAAAGAGTAACAAACATACATCCATACACTCTTACAAACTTTCGCGTTTACAATATTAGTAGGATTAACAACAGAGTTATAACAAACAAAATCTGTAAAAACGTTTTGTTTTGTTAGGACTCAAAATGACGAGTATACTTAAATACGTTATGAACTCATTTGTGCATACAGTAATTTTTTTATGATCCGTTCCAAAACACAACCATTTTTAATCGAATAAATTCTCAAGATTGTATTCATCGAACACAAAATGGTGAAACTAACCTAAGGATCAAGTATACAAATAACCTGCCAAAAATAATTAAAATATAAAAAAACGACAAGTTCCCAATAGAGAAAACTGCTCCCAATTAATTAGTCACAATGTAGTTAATAATCACACGGATATAAAAACAACGAAAACATCTCTCAAATGTTTTTACGCTAACGTGCGAAGTATTGTCGCTCCTGGCAAAATCGACGAATTGCGATGCATCCTCCAGTCTTTTGCCTATATTATTCATGTTATAATTCTTACTGAAACTTGGATAAAGTCTGAAGATGAAGCCCTTAATATATGCTTGCCCGGGTATACACACTACTACAACTATAGACTAAACGCTAGAGGGGGAGGAGTATCAATTTTTATCTATAACAATTTAAAACATAATCTCCTGGAAGAGAAATGTCTCAATGATAATCACTATCTTTGGATTCACCTTCAAAAATTTGCTGTTAATATCAGTGTTGTTTATCGACCAGGTCATACGAGCACCCAAGCATTTTTAAATGACTACGAAGTTCAATTAAATCAGAAAAAAAGAGCACTTATATTCGGAGACTTCAATTTTAATCTTATCGATCCGGATAATACAACAAAAACTTACACAGAGACAATCTCAGAATGCGGATATACAATACTTAATAAGATAAGCGAGGAATATTGTACTCGGGAAACTGCTACAAGCAAGACATTATTAGACTACATATGTACAAATCTCAAAAATGGTTATATTTAATCTAACAATCATTGAATCAGCCATGTCAGATCATAAACAACTGTTACTAGAGATAATGAACTACAAACAAGAGTATTAACGCGAGTTAGTACAATAATATTGAAAGTGGTTAAGTATGGAGCAAAAGTTATTTTGTACATCGATAGATGGCGCTAGCCAAACAATAGATCGCGGTATGGTTTACGTTTTGGTAATATAAGTATGTAAGTAAATATTAATAAATTTTGAATCGATCTAGCATCGTTTTTTGTTTCATTGAAGTGACCCGCCTTAGTCTAAATTTGGTCATGGTCCTTCGATTCGGAAGTCAGTAAATCTGGTTCCCGAGAAACAATTTTTTTGTGTCACTATCGCACCTATGGGCAGTGGGTCGCTGCTCGGGGCGTCCCTTTTAGTACCAGCAGCCCGTGGAGCAGGTGGCGCCATCTAGCGGAGAAAACGGACAACAAATAGCAGTGACGTCGTACGTGTGTATATGTGTGAGTGACGTGTATCAGTATATATGGACATAAAACTGTAAGTAAATTGAACTTTATTCTCTAGAACAATTTAACTTGGTAAATTTGCATGGACTTAGAAAATTTAACAGTGTTTGCATGGACTTAGAATAATTTACAAAAAGTGAAGAGACGGGGAATCCATGCCCGATTTATTACAAGTCTTTTAAAAGTCCAAACACTTAGAAAAATTTCGAAGAATTTGTCAGCGACTTAGAAAAAATTCGAAGAAATTTTTAAGGACTTAGAAAATTTTTGAAATTTTTAACAGCGACTTAGAATATTTTGTGAAGTTTCTCTTGCAATAATTTGTACCTACAGAGAGAGCACATGCACAAGATTGCGCTTTGGCTTAAGTGTTTACATCTATCAAAAGGTTATTGGTGAACATTGTATTTGTGTAAAATTTTTGTATTGATATCTACACAACATGGAAGCCTACAATAAAATTCAAATGGACATTAATATGGCAATATCGAAAGCCAAGACTAATTTCAAAAAGTCGCCCAAGGATCGAATTTCTAAGTCATATGTTGAAGTAAGATTGGAGAGATTGGAATCACAGTGGACTTCATTTTCGGATACACATTTAAAAATATTAAGCGAAATAAAGGAAGCAGAATATAACAAGTCTAATTATTGTTCATCAGAAGTTTATGAAGTAACTGAAGAGTTATATTTAGACTATAAAACGGAATTAAAAGAGACACTCACCAAACTGTGTAAAACAGAAGTTTTTCGAAATGTATCACAAGATTGTGTAGAAGGTTCAGCTAAGTCTTGCAATATTAAGTTACCTAAAATTAGTATACCTATGTTCTCAGGACAATACTCGGAGTGGATCACCTTCCGTGATTTATTTTTATCACTTATCCATAACAACAATTCTTTAGATGATGTACAGAGACTTCAATATTTAAAAAGTCATTTAACTGGAGAGGCTGATCAACTTTTGAGGAATATACCTATCTGTAGCTCAAATTACCAGATTTCTTGGGAACAATTAAACAATCGCTATAATAATAAAAAATATATGGCATCTTGTATACTCAAGCGTTTTATGAGTCAGAAAAATATATCAGCTGAGTCATCAGCATCTCTTAAGGAATTATTAGATACAAGCAACGATTGTTTAAATGCACTCAAAAATTTGGGAATAAAGATTGAAACCTGGGATATCATTGTTATATATATTTTAAGTTTAAAGTTAGATCCCGAGTCCCGTAAATTATGGGAAGCAAAAATTTGTGAATACTCAGAAGATTTACCATCAATAGACCAGTTTAATAAATTTTTAGAACAAAGGTTTCGCTCATTAGAATTTTTAAATAATAACCCTTCAAAACCACTGTCACAAAAACATACCTGTTAAAACATTACACGTAGCTACTTTGTCATGTATATTTTGCAAATCAGAACATAAACTTGGTAATTGTAAGAAATTTTGTAATAAAGACGTCGCTTCACGGCGTAGTTTTGTCCAAACCAAAGGATTATGTTTTAATTGTCTCGGGCCAGGTCACGCAGTATATGCGTGTCGGTTACCGACTAGATGTCGGTTATGTAAAAGAAAGCATCATTCTTTACTCCATTCTAAGGACGCGTCAATATCAACTGACTCTAAAGTAGAACATAAGCAATCAGTTGATACAAAAGCAACACAAGACGATGCCAGTAAAATCGTAACAAACTGTGCTGCAACTTCTAGCAGTCATGATTTGTTACCTACGGCTTTAGTGAAGGTTACATCCGGTACAGGCACACAGGTTACTTTGCGTGCTTTGCTGGACCAGTGCTCGCAGGCTTCTTATATTACGGAGTCAGCTGTGCAACTTTTAGGACTTAAAAACATACCTGTCATAAATCATCACTAAGGCTAGGAGAAGATAACAAAGGTTGTGCATTGACCTCGAAATATATTGTTTACTTAAGATTGCAATCAATGTACAATCCTCATTTTGTTTTGTCGGTTAAGGCTCATGTACAGAAGAAATTAACATCAATTCTTCCTTGTAATGAAATCAACTTTCCGTTATGGGGAGAACTCAAGCAGTATAATTTAGCAGATTCTACTTGGAAGACACCTGGGAAAATTGATATTCTTTTAAGTTCCTCGGTGTATAGTAAAGTCCTCAAACAAGGATTTTGCAGAGGTCCTCCGGGATCTTTAATAGCACAGGATTCTGAATTAGGTTGGATACTGTCGGGAGAAGTCACTGGAAGGGAAGAACATGTAGAGAGCTGTAACTATTTAACAGTAGAAGCTGATCATAATGATCTTATAAAGAAGTTTTGGGAATTAGAAGAAACGTGGATGCCAAAAAGGCATTTCACGGAAGAAGAACAAGAATGTGAAGCATTCTTTAAGCAAACTACACAACGAGATTCCGAAGGTCGTTATATTGTTAGATTGCCTTTTAAAACGGCTACACCACAATGCGTAAATGGCCAAACAAAGGATATTGCATTACGTAGATTTTTGAACTTAGAGAAAAGGTTAGCCAGAGATTTAGAATTAATAAAGCAATATGTCGACGTAATTAACGAATATATCGACTTGGGTCATATTGAAATTATTCCCTCGGAGTTAGTTAACAAAGATCATGTCGTATATCTTCCCCACCATGCGGTAATAAGGGAAGATAAAACAACAAGTAAAGTTAGAGTCGTATTTGATGCCTCAACTTTGGGTAAAAATGGTGTGTCGTTGAATAGTGAACTAATGGTAGGTCCAAATCTACAAGCAGATTTACGGCACATTATAATGAGGTGGAGATTGCATCCTATTTGCATAATTTCAGATATTGTCAAAATGTACCGGCAGGTGTTAATATCTACGGAAGATGCTGATTACCAAAGAATATTGTGGAGGCAAGATCCCAAAGACGAAATCCAACACCTACGGCTATTGAGGTTAACATTCGGCACGGCATCAGCTCCATTTTTAGCCATCAGAACATTGCACCAAATTGCACATGATGAAGGAGACCGCTTTCCTATTGCACGTGAAATTACTTTGTCGGATTTTTATATGGACGATCTGATGACCGGCTGCCAAAACATATCTGAAGGAAAAGAATTATTTTACCAAATGAAGCAATTATTAGCAAAGGGAGGTTTTGATCTGCAAAAGTGGAAAAGCAGTAATTCAGAATTAATGAAATATATAAGAGAAGATAAAGAAGAAGAAGAAAATTTAGAATTGAAAACAGATACAGTAATGAAAATATTGGGACTTACCTGGTCCAGAGAAGATGATGAATTTATATACACAGTCAAACTGCCTCCATTGAAGATACCTATAACTAAGAGAAGTGTTATATCTCATATATCAATGTTGTTCGATCCATTAGGCTGGTTGGCACCTGTAATCATAAAAGCCAAAATATTAATTCAAAAATTATGGTTATGTGGAATTAATTGGGATGAAGAGTTACCATCTACATTGTTAACAGAATGGTGTACTTACCGGAGCGAACTCGAACAACTTGTTCAATATCGGATTCCTAGGTGGTTAAGAACTTATTGTGGTGACACATTGGAACTGCATGGATTTAGTGACGCCTCGAATCAGGCTTATGCAGCAGTCGTTTATATCCGTGTAGTTGATCAACAAAATGGCGTTTATTCTCCCTTGGTGACAGCAAAAACAAAGGTTGCGCCAATAAAGCAAGTTTCAATACCGCGACTTGAACTGTGTGGAGCAGTTTTAGTGTCGAAGTTATTGTGTGAAGTAGCGGAAGTATTGAACATTGACAAGAAGAAGATTTATGCATGGACGGATTCGACAGTAGTACTTGCTTGGCTCAGTAAACATCCATCTAATTGGAAGACATTTGTCGCGAATAGAGTTTCTGAGATTTTAACAGTAATGGATAGTAGCCAATGGGCTCATGTTAAATCAGCAGACAACCCTGCAGATTATGCTTCACGAGGATTAAAGCCAGCTGAATTAATTTCTAACCAGCTGTGGATGGAAGGGCCGAGATGGCTGAAAAACAAAAAGATTGATTATGGAAAGAAGATAGCATGCAGTACAGATTTAGAAGCAAAGACACACAAGGTGAGTTATGTTACAATTGACAAACAGTCAGAATTACCAGTATGGTCCAGATTCTCAACGCTAAGAAAACTGGTCAGAGTAATCGCCTATTGCAGGCGCTTTATGTATTGTAAGAAACGAAGTAGCAACTCTGAACAATTTCCTTCATGGTTAACAGCTAAAGAACTGAATGAAGCATTGATAGTTTGCATTAAACAGTGTCAAAAGCAACAATTTAGACAAGAAATAGAAGATCTTATTAAGATAGGAAAGGTTCACAAGAAAAGTGTACTTACCTCACTTAATCCATTCATCGATAATGATGGTTTACTCAGAGTAGGCGGACGCTTAGAGGGAGCCGCAATTGATGAAAATCGAAAACATCCGATTATAATACCATCCAAGTCTCATTTTACGGATTTGTTAATAGCAGATACACATCAAAAGACGTTACATGGAGGGCCCCAACTAATGCTTAATTATTTAAGATCAAAATATTGGGTACTTAATGCAAAAAATCGCACCAAATTTTATGTACGCACTGTATTGCGTGCGTACGTCATGCAGCTCGTAATAGGGAACAGCTCATGGGTCAGTTACCCAAAGCAAGGGTAACTGCCAGCCGTCCTTTCTACCAGAGTGGACTGGACTACGCCGGCCCAATAAATATGCGCACATCAAAGGGAAGAGGACATCATGCTTACAAGGGATATATTTGCCTCTTTGTATGTATGGCGACCAGAGCTATTCACCTTGAGGCTGTAAGTGACTTGACGTCTGATGGATTTTTGGCAGCATTTAAAAGGTTCGTAGCTCGACGTGGTCATTGTGCTGATCTTTACAGCGACAATGGTACAAATTTTGTTGGTGCTGCGAAAGAATTAAAGAAGCTGCTGGCTGCTGAAAAATCAAGCGTCACCAAAGAAATAGCGGATTGGCTATCAGTTAATGGAACTAACTGGCACTTTATACCACCTCATGCTCCAAATTTTGGTGGACTTTGGGAGGCTGGTATAAAGTCTACAAAAACACCACCTAAAAGGGTTGTTGGAAACAACACTTTGACTTATGAGAGATGGCTACCGTGTTGTCTCAAATAGAGGCATGCTTAAATTCTCGTCCTATTTCAAGATTTAGTGAAAATTCTCAAGATCAAACTGCTTTAACTCCAGGTCATTTTTTGGTCGGAGAACCTCTTGTGCTTGTACCGGAATTTAACTTTGAACAGTCAAATCTCACTAGTTTAAAGCGATGGCAGTTGACACAGCGTATGTTACAAGATTTCTGGCGACGATGGTCAAAAGAATATTTAACCCAGTTTATGAATCGTTATAAATGGGCTTATCAGACTCCGGAACCGGGTATTGGTGATGTCGTTCTGGTGACAGAGGATGATTTACCACCAGCTCGGTGGCTATATGGTATCATCACTCAAAAACATCCCGGGTTGGACGGAATTACGCGTGTTGTTACTCTAAAATGTAAGGGGTCACAAATTAAAAGACCGGTGTCAAAGTTATGTATTCTTCCTGTTAGCAATTAAGTATTTTCTTGTTTTGTGTTAATTACAAATAACAGTAATTATTTCTTTTTTGTCTGTTTGATATATATATATTTTTTTTTTTTCAATAGATATTATCGTGTCTATCATTTTGTGTTTTTGTATGAATTTATCAATGTTTTGTAAAAGATCCACCATAATGTCTACTTTCTTGTGCTCATTACACATGAATTATTTCTGTTTAGTATCAATATTTTGTGTTTTTTATTTTTATTTTTGTTTGAATTTTTGTTGAACCAGTGATTTGATTTTGTATAATGTATTTAAAGTTAACCATACTCTATTGTAGTGTTTTATAAAATTTAACAAGCGCCATCATCGTTATGATTAATCTGAATGGGTAGTTTAGTTTATGTTTCTTTAGACAGATTGTATCTATGTTTAGGAGTACAGTTAATTATGAACAAAATATTAAGTTATGGTAAGCATTTAGTTCATATTTTGTCCATAGTAGGCGGAATATTAACGCGAGTTAGTACAATAATATTGAAAGTGGTTAAGTATGGAGCAAAAGTTATTTTGTACATCGATAGATGGCGCTAGCCAAACAATAGATCGCGGTATGGTTTACGTTTTGGTAATATAAGTATGTAAGTAAATATTAATAAATTTTGAATCGATCTAGCATCGTTTTTTGTTTCATTGAAGTGACCCGCCTTAGTCTAAATTTGGTCAAGAGACATTACAAAAAGATAATTACGACGCAATAAACTACAATATTTTTTACAACAATTGCGAAAAAAGTCAACATGAAAATAATGATGATTATTGCATTTTAGAAAATCGTTTAAGACTGAATATAGCTGAAAGTAAAATACCAAAACAGAAAATACTAAACCCACCTAAACAAGAATGGATAAACAAAGAAATAATAGATTTAATACACAGAAGAAACAAACTATATTATAAGTACAAAAAAACTCCTACAGACGAGAATTTAGGAATCGAATTAAAACAGACAAGATCAAACGTATACAATATGATAAAAAAGGCAAAGAACGACTATTACTATCAAGCTTTTGAACGTAGTAAAAAGAAGCCAAAGAAGATGTGGTCTCTAATAAATAATCTAGCCAATAACAAAATTTAGTATAATTTACTGCCATTGAAATTACAAATAGGAGATCAAAGTTTTGAGACAGAAAACGATATCTGTGGATGTTTTGTGGACTATTTTTCAACTATTGGTGAAAAGTTGGCTAATAAAATACCATTGGTACAAAGCATGTCCTGGTCAGACGTCCATCTCAAAAAACCCTACAGAGGTGTTATATTCGGTAGAAAACACGTCCTACGAAGAAATCATAAAAATTATAAATATACTCAGCACAAATACTAGTTCAGGAATGGACGGTATATCTGTAAAATGTATTAAAAGCGTTAAAACTTTGATTGCAAATGAGTTAGTCAATTGTATAAACAAGTGTTTAAATGAAGGTAAATTTCCGGACAACCTTAAAGTGGTTAAAGTTACACCGATATACAAATCTGGTAAAAAGTTAGACCCGGGAAATTATAGACCTATAACGGTCCTTCCGATCATATACAAAATATTTGAAAAGGTACTTTACTTACGGCTCAAAGGTTTTTTGGACTCCATAAATTTTTTGCACTATAAGCAATACGGTTTTAGACCTAAATCAAATGCATTATCAGCTACTATTGATCTTGTCACTAAAATAAAAACTAATATTGACAAGAAAAATGTAATTCTAGGTATATTCATAGACCTGAAAAAGGCGTTTGACACAGTCAGTCACAAAATTCTTCTGAAAAAGTTAGCTAAAATAGGTATAACAGGCACTGCTTACAATGTTTTTCGGTCATACTTAGAATATCGAAAACAAATAGTAAAAATTAACCAGTCTCAGATTCAACCTGAAGCAGTGGCTTATGGAGTGCCGCAGGGATCTATTCCTGGGCCCCTGCTGTTTCTTGTCTACATTAACGACATACACGACATAGGTTTAAATGGTGACATCACCTTATACGCTGATGACACGACTTTATTTTATTTTGGTGATAATATCAATACGCTAATAGACGATGCACAAAGGGATCTTAACTTACTTAACGACTGGTTTCAGTATAATCTGTTAACGATAAATACAGCTAAAACAAACTGTATGATTTTTACGGCAAAAAATAAACACCTTAATAACTATGTTTCTTTAACTATAAATAACCAAATTATTAATAAAGTAGACAATGAAAAATATTTAGGCCTTATTTTAGACACTAATTTAACATGGAAAATACATATAGATAAAATAAAAAATAAATTGAGATCCCTAACAGGCAGACTGAAAAACTTTGCAAGGTGCGTGCCGCGTCAAGTACGTTATACAATTTACAACAGTCTGGTTAAGCCGCATATTGATTACCTGATAGAAATTTGGGGCTCCTCAGTGAAAACAAATCTTCAACGATTACAAGTAACACAAAATAAACTAATAAAAACATTGTTTCATTTTGATTTTCTAACACCTACGCATGAAATTTACAAAAATACCAAAATAATGAACATTAAACAACAGTATACTTTTAACATATGTACATTAATTTATAAAATCTTAAACAAGAAAGTTCATTCCGAAATAAAATTTAACAAAAGGCACGAAATACAAAAAATCCTTCTAAGAAAATAATTTGGTACTCCCGGCACCCAGAACTAATTACGGTAAAAGCAGCATATTATTTGAAGGAGCCCAAACATATAATCAACTTCCAAAAACCATGAAAGAAGTAAAATCCATAAATGTGTTTAAAAAATGCCTAAAAAATCACGTGTTACAAAATATTTTAAATTAGCAAAATTAAAATTAAATTTGTCGCAATATACAATAACTGCAAATATTATTATACAAGACATTACTCATATAAAAATAAATGCATTATATATTTTTTTTAATCTAACAAGTTACACAATGACACTTCCACGAAATCTATATCCTTGTTTATTTTGGTTCGAAAGAACTTGTAACTTGTATGTACAAAAAAATAAAGCAAAACTACCTGCAACTTTAGTATTTGTGCTTTCTATCTCGTTATAAATTACAACTTATTGTACAACAACTTATAAATGTTCTCATAGTTTAAGTGAATTGTAAAAATTCTTTTATGAGAAATAAAGTTCTTTAACCCGAGATTACTTATTTGAAAAAAATGTTGCAGTTCCGATCCAAAAACTAGACACTTGGAGCCTAAATTTGGTGTACGACCATTTTTTCTTCAATTTACAGCCTGATGAGAATCACCCAAAAATTTGGTTATTTTTTGCTCCCTTAATTTATGTGCAAAGTTTATGTATCATGTGATATTATGTGATCAAGTGCCATAACTTACTAAAGCAGAACACGATTTATAAAATATTGGGATGTTGCACCGCTGGCATCCTCAGCGTTGGAGGAGGACTGGTATTTACTTCTCATGGTACGCACTCACATGGGTCTCGCAGTGACTATCTGTTTGAAATCCATGTGCAATACCGATTATGCCACTCCTTGTTTAATTAAGGACGACTACAGTTTAACCTAACTTACAATTCCGATCGGCAGTGTTCTTTTCTGCAGAAAAGTGCCGGTTTCCGACATGTAAATAAACTACATTGAAAAATATTCGCAAGCGGAAATAGCAGTGTTGCTTGCTATGCATTGTTAGCTCTGTTCCGCTTACATAATTCGTACACTGTCGCACGCTACTTAAATTGGTGTACTGCGCAGGTTCTTCAGGAGAAATTATCAGTTGTTTACTACTGTAAAAACTGTACTCAGTTTTCCAGAAAGGCTGTTTAGTATTGCCTCACATAAGTGTATAAAATATTCATTTTTAACAAAAACAAAACTGACTTCAAACTAAAAAAGAAAATATAAATATTTAACGGACCTCTTTCTATAACATCTTGAAGTCGGAGCCAAGTAAAACACAAAAACAAATTTGCACAACATAATATTTTTTACGCCTGTAGAAATTGTACTACTAGCACGCTTATACAAGTTTGCTATCTCACTCTTCGGTGTAGACGCTCGTCAACACAGGTCGTTCTTGATTTCCCTGCGATTTACTCATCAGACCCTGACTTGGTGGCAATGGGACCAGCTCGTGAGTATAATCTTTCTAATAAAACAAAATTGAAATCGATCCACAATTGACGGAGATATCGTGTAACAAAAAAGTCGGTTAACAATTTTTGAAAATTTCTCTGGAAACCAATCATCAGGTCCTAACTTGGTAACTATGGGACTACCTCGCGAATATACTCTTTTGAATAAAAAAACAATTTGAAAATCGGGCCACAATTGACAGAGAAGTCGCGTGACATGCATACAAAAAATTAAATGCCTGTAGAAATTGTGATACTGTTACGCGTCTACAAGCTGTTTTTTTTTTCGAAAAATGTAGACGCTTGTCGTTCTTGAATAAGGGTTTCTCTCGATTTCCCTGGGATCCACTCATCAGATTTTAACATGGTAACAATGAGACCACCTCGGGCGTATACACTTACGAATAAAGAGAAAAAAATTAAATCAACACACAATTAACGAAGTAATTGCGTAACAAACATACAAAAAAACATAGCTGAATTGAGAACCTCCGCCTTTCGAAAGTCGGTTAAAAAGAAAAGAAATAACTTACTTTATAAAAACCCATTTATTTTTAAAATAAATCCGTTAAATTATTTTTAAATAATAATTAAATTTTATCCGTTAAAATTTAATACAAGCTGCATGCACGTAATGCCATACTTCAACCGATGGTGGGGCAAGTGAATGAATAGTAAGATACCGGAACCCGCTCTTAGTTTTGTTGAGCTTAAATGTAAATCTATGTAAATATTTATACACAGAAACTTGGCTCGCTATCTGCGATCATTCTGTCTTGTCTCCCAAGTTCTTTAAAGAATTTTCACATTCAACTTTAAATGTGAACTTTCTATGACTTTATTAATATTATCAGGCATAGCGTGTATCAAATTTAGCAATGTACAGAATTAAGGAAAGAAAAGAATTTAAATCCAGTGTCGATTAAATTCCACGGTGCGCGCGCTTCTATGGAGTTTCATACCTACGTTACAGATTATGAGGAAAAAAATCGCACCGAAATAAACTTAGTTCGCGCATAGCATTACGTGATCAATCGTTTCATTTGCCGCCCCATGAACGTACTTCCCGTGCGTTGCGCACACCTTGTACCACACTTGCAGTACCGAAGAGGTGCGCCTACTTCAGCTCTGCATTTCGAGTGTCAAGTTCTTAGCCGACTGTTTACGTCAAACAAAAAAGAAACGACATTTTCTTATAAGACCATTTAATAATACACCCGAGAGTTCACCACAACGAACAATAACATTAGATATTTTTATAGACATACTAGGATTTGCCCGCGACTTAATCCACGTTTGACAGTTTTTTTGTTGTTGTTGTTAAAAAAATATTAAACACTTTTATAGTTAATCAAACTAAAAAGTAAAACATAACTCTTAATATAAGAATAAAATGATTAATGAGAAAATTAATGTGATTGTGGTAAAAGTGTGGAGTGTTCGATATCAATCGTTATAATAAAGTACCCCACGCTTTTACCACAATGACATTAATTTTCTCTAAACTATTTTCTACTTTTTAGTTCGGTTAACTATAAAACTTTTCTTAAACTATAATGTTTATGTATTTTTTTTCCTGGGAGTATTTTAAAGTAGGTACTTTAAAATACTCTCGGGAAAATACCAGTGTGATTCCCGGAATATAGTGTCGCATCATTTAGAAAGGACTAAAACTATCGTACTAGTAAAATCGTATTATGCAATCTAATTTGTACAATACCCGGGAAAATTCCCGCGGGATTCCCGGGATACAAAGTATCGCATCATTTAAAAAAGTATGTAAGCTATGGCTTTACTGGAAACTGTGTCGGAATAAGCTAATTTTTATGCACCCGAACAGCTTTAAACCGCTCCCAGGAAACTTCCTGCGGGATTCCCGGGATAAAAAGCATCATACATTTTATTATATAAAATTTGCTATCGATCAGTGTAAAAATCTTTTTAAATCTGGCCATTTTAAGTCATTACCAGAAAAATTCCCACGGGATTCTCGGGATAAAAAGTAGCGCAGATTTGAAATGTAAGAATTAGATGTCGATCAGCGAAAATCGCATCGAAATCAGCTTAGTAGTTTTTACGTGAATTCCAAACAGAGAAGAAATCTAAGAAAATTGCATAGCGTGTTCTCCATCGTTTATATTATTATAGTCTATTCCAGTTTTTTAAATAGCTTCAATGTACAGACACGGTATGTTTAGAATTTTATAATATTACAGATGTCCAGGTCACAAAAATTTACTTCCTTTTATTTTGGGGATCAAACTGTACAATCAATTAATTTACCTAAACCCTAAAATATTTTCATCATGATTTTGTAGGGATTCCTGTAACTTGACCACCTTCTTTTTCAAATATAGAATAGTGGCTTGTAATCTCTTGATTTTTTTTTTTTGAAAATCCAACTTGTACAGCATTTTTCTCTCTCTTGCTGAAAGGACCTCTTCTGGTGGGTTTTCCACTGCCTGTGAATAAATACAGACAATATTATGAAACCATTTGTTTGCAAACTCACAGTTAACCCCTATATATCCGCATAAAAAATACAGATAAGTTCTTGAAACTAGTCATGGGAAAAGGATACTAGAAATGACAATCACTCCGTATGAGTCATGTAGAAATTATGTCAAATTTTCAGAGACTTAAAATGAAACTTTATCGACATAGTGCAGAATTTTAGTATGGTATAAAAATAAAAAGTCACAGGACTGTCTCCTTTTAACATCACAGTGACGAGCGTGGTAGTCCATTAACTATCAAGGATTCCATAAAGATGACAAACATCCACTATTTTCATAATTTAGTTATTCCTCATTTAATCTATTTTTTATTTGTTGGTTTTGATTCACATTGGACTGGTAAAATGTTGCAGCAATCGGGTTCCAGGATTTTTGTTTTCAAGGCAAGACAACTTCTGTCGGGTCCGTTAGTTTGATGTATATAATATAATATAATAAATCTGTTCGGGGTATCGATTGACGGCCGGTTCTTACATTTTACTGACCGTTCATTTGCCATACTATCGGTTAAAATTCAACCGATGGTAGGGCAAGTGAACGAATAAATAAAATTTGTTTATAAATAAGAAAAAGTCAGGGGGTAATTAGGACCAGCAGTATTCGAAAATGCAGCTTCAGAATTTTTGCATCTGTTTGTTCCAGCAACATATGAAAACCGCGGGTCAGAATTCAACGAAAAATATGTAACCAAAGAAATATCACTTTATGTGAAAATTAATGTGTCAGTTAAGTGTATTACACCATTTTTGTGAATTTATTTTTCTTATTTATGTATTAATCATTATCATCGCTAGACTTACCAACCCAGCATGAAGAAAATTGTATACAGAGATTCAGAGTCCGATGTATAATATTTACACATTTTTTATTATAAACCTATCTGCCACATTATATTATGTGGTCCAGCTGGCATATTTTTTCTTCAACTTTTATGAGATGGTTGTTGCAATCTACCCATTTGTGTGGTTGGTATCAACTCTTTTAAGGCCATTTCCACATTTTTTTTATTTCAGCCATTTTAAAAGTTTAATTATTGAGCGGGACATACCCCTTTACTTCAGCCTATATTAATTCAATTGTACTGAGCTCGCAGTGGTAAGGGGGTAGTCTTAGGATAGAGACACCATGCTTAGCAGCCATTTTGTCCACCACATATTTATTGTATTCATTTTTATGAATTTTAAAAATTTCTAACTCTTGAGGTTTTATCATTGTAGTTTTATAACATTTACCCAATCTTAAATGTCTTTTTTCAATATCATTTTTGGTAAATTTTCCATTTTTCGGTTGTGATATGGCACATTATCCAAGACCAAAACTGAATTTTGTTTCAGTTTTGGCAAAACACTTAGCAAGCAAACTTCAAAGCAGCCCAATTTCATTACTTGGTGGTAGTCTACAGTATTTGTTTTTCACTCAAATACAAGAACCATTTTATTCTATTTGGGTATCCACCCAAGCTTTTATTACCATGTGACCTTCATTTAACTACATTTCATCTTCATAATATATCAACTTGCCATTTCTGCGATGTTCTTTAATAGACGTTAAATAATTCGTAATACAATCTTCTGTAATGACTACTAGAACCTTATGTAAAGTGGGAATTTCATTTTTTTGGAAAAACCAATGTACAATCTGTCTTATGGCATGGAACATGAATCCAGCTAATTTTTCAATAAATGATCGTTTCGGCCCAGTTTTTTTCTGGGATCGGAATTCGTTACTAGTTTTATGCTCTTTAACGACTTTATAAACCGTAGATACTGCCATCCCAAGCATGCCAGCGGTTTTCCTGGCACACTCTGTCAAAGACTAGTATTTGTCCTCTGGCCACGACGTATGAGTTGTTTTATACACATTCATCACCATAACTTTTTCTGCAACACTCAAGGACTTGCGCGGAAGTTTTGTGTGAGAGACATTACATGTCTAGCGAGAACCACGATCAAAGCAAGACGTGTACATTCGATAAGCGACGGACTTTGCGCGTATTATTTAATTGTGCATTACATTTGGACTTATTGCGTCCGGTTATATTTGTACCTATGTTTTACGTGTTTGTATAATTCTAATAAATTCTATAGTAATTCCAAACGGCATTTTAACTCGAGTCTCGTAACTCGTAACAATACATTGCTTTTCACAATTTTTTTCAATGTACCATTTGCCTGTTTTTCTCCTAGGTTAACTCCGTTGTTTAAATTTTTCCGTCGAATTCTGACCCGTGGTATAAGCCAAGCAAATTGGTAATGCGCTGTAACCTTGACAAATTAACGCCCTTGTGACGTCATAAGCAAAAAAAGTACAGTTAACAAAACGTAATATTCTCATTTATTAATAAAAGTTTATAAAGGAAACTTTGTGTTTTTTCAATTAAAACAAAATGTTTGAATAATGTTTAACTTTTAATCATCATCATCATTCATCACATTTTTGAAAATCTTAACTCTTCAACTCCACTCATATAATCTACATCAGACTCAGAATTGGTATCCGAGTCTGATGTCTCGTCAGAATCAGTATCATTTCCCGTGTTAATAATAATAATAATAAATAACTCGTCGACCAATCTATCTTTTCGCCAGTATCTTTCTTCCAGTCTCTTCACATGATCTACCCCCTTTTTCCAATCTTCAGAAGTGATTGATTGCAAAGCCTCTAAAGTTAAAGATTCGATCTTACTCTCCAATTGTTCAACATTCTTGTCTGAAACTCTTTGTTTTACGAGGTTTCAAATATATTCTATGGGGTTGAGGTCACAGTTGTACAGTGGCAGTCTAACAACTTCGTGACCATGATCAGCCAATAATTTATCTATAATGTATTTCTTCGGCATTTGGTGATGTTTTATTATTAAATATAATTCCGGTTTTGTGAAATATTCCGGGAACTCAATGTTATTTGCTTGGAGCCACTCAACCATCACTTGTTTTTATGAGTTCATGATGGGAGTTCTTTCTTCCTCTTTACTGTGGTAAGAGGCGTTGTCCATTACAACAATACTGTTCGGTGGTATATTGGGTATAAGCTTTTCTTGTAACCATTTCGTGAAATTTTGAGTATTCGTCTGGTCATGATAATCACCTGTTTTTGTATCCGCTTTAAACATTAAAAGAGCGTTATTGACAAATCCTAACTCGCTCCCACCATGAACTACAATCCAGCGGCGACCAGGGCTATCATTTTTTTTTCACTCCAACATCCGTGTCGGACTGCCAACACTTTTTGACTGTGTAATGGGCGTACGTCTCGTCGATATAAATCACTTGTTTTTTGTCAGCGCCAAGTAAGTCATTTTGTCTCATGCGACGCAAATATTTAGCCCTCCAAGCTTGAATATTGGGCCTTTCAATTAAATGCAATCGGTTTTGGTAACATTTTTTTAAATCGGTAGCTAGTTTTACCTTTATTATTCCACGTAATGTGTTCACACTTCCTGTACAATTTAAGTCCTTTTTTGCAGCAGCCATAATTTTACGCATAGTGGGTATTTCTTTGCGAACTGTGTACATTGTACTAATAATATTTCTTAACGCTGTTAACGCAAAGTCGTCAAAAAACTCTTTTTTACCCCTCTTTTTTTTAATCGGCGTTGTGATTTTACTGCCACTAGCAGTAGCAGTTTCCTTTTCGCGTCTTAACTTTGCTACTGTATTTCTGACAACTCCTGTAGCACTAACTACACGCTGTGTGACCTTGGTTGCATTTTGTAAGTGGTCAAAAATTTCTATTACAATTTGTTTCGACATAATTATGTCTTCACTAGATTCTGATGTATTTTCATGATTCGAGTTACATTCCGAAGTAGTAACTTAGTGTTCTCCTTCTCTTTTGAAAGTAATCATCCACTTTAATAATGATTTCACGAGCTCGACTGTGAATTACTTTTCTATTCATTTTAACAAAACAATAATAACAAAAAAATAACAACAAAAGCAGCAAACACAATAAGATAACAAAACAAAATAACAACAAAAGCAGCAAACACAACAATATAACAAAAAAAAACGATCGTGGTAGGTATAAACTAAACTAACTAAAGTTCACAACTCGATACGCGTACGCGTCGGGCAACGTTGCTAACGGTACTGACGTCACCAACATGGCCGCCAGGCGCATTACCAAAACATACTTACGTATTGCTGTATGGATGTTAGAGTATCCCCGGGTGTCGGAGAGCGATTTCGAGATGTATCATTTGATGAACGCCGTTCTGTTTTTAGCTGACACTGAAATTAATAGAAAAACCATTTACATTTATTTTAAATATTATGACTTCATTGTTATGAAGTCATAATATTCACCGTACAACTGTGACATTGTTATGAAGTCATATCTTTAATATGAGTAAAGGAAATTTTTAACAAACTGCAGCTTTTAACTATGATTAACTCTGCGTCGAACTTACATCCATCTATCTTTTTTTTACCTTCTCCTAGTTATCTGGAGTCGGCACAGTATGTCTCTTCCTTCCATATTCCTATATTCTGGCATAAGTCCTTAATCACATCACAAATCAACATATTATTCTTCAAACAATCCATCTATCTCTTTTTTGATCTACCTTTACATTTGTACCCTTTAATCTTACAGTTTACATTCTTTATGTCACGTGACTTGCACCCTCATTACATTAGTCTAATTTATATTCATAAGTCATAAAAAAATCATGGAGTTTTTATTATTTAAAATTAGTAAATTAGATTTGTATCCAATCCCCAAAATACAATAGTTACTAAATTTAATAAAAGGATTTTATAATAGAAATTGAAATCGTATTGTAATTCATATTAGAAACTGTTAATAAAGAGATTTAACACAGTTATTTTACATAAAATATACGGAATTTATCTAAGCGATAAGCACTTCCAGCTCCTGCCTTATTTCACGCCCGCTGGATGTTGTACCGATAGAAAGTGGAGCTCCCTATAGTGCTCAACTCTATGATGAATTCCGGATCATATAATTAGATGTTCCTTAAGTTGGCTGAAGACATATAAACATAATTAAATAGTGGAATTGATTGCAAAAAATGTGTGTATTCTACTAAACGATTTAAGAAAAATACAAATTATACTTAAATACTAGTATTTATTTAATACAATACTTTAAAATAATCTAGGTCTATTGGTGGTAACTTATTGGGTACTTGATATTATTTATACCTATGTATAATTTCAGTATTATAATAAATAAACGAAATAAGTAGTTAATTGATATTTATGCACTTACATTATGAAATTGTTAAATAAAATCTGTCCAATTATTCAATGAACTATATGTATACAATATGACGGATGGAGAATTATGAAACATTTTTTTTAGTTTTCTTGACAGTTTGACTATTTGTTCAAGAATCACGTAAAAACTACTGGGCCGATTTCAATGCGGTTTTCGTTGTGGTACCGCCGTATAAACCTCCTTTCGACCTATACGACCTTTTCTTCTAACATATTTAATTTCTTCCATTAAATCTGACGGCGCGTTCCCTTTTCGCACGTCACGTCAATCATTCATTGTCATATCATATAAAATAAATTAAAATCGATCCGCATTGTAAATATATAAAATAAAATAACATAACTTAAAATATACCGCGCCCGCAATACTATAAATATATAACTTATAAACAACCCGTTCCGCAACGCAAATATAAAATATATAAAAATAAATATACACAAAAATAAAACATTATAAATATAAAATAAAGTGAAGTGAAGTGGACTGAGGAGCAGAGGAGCAGCTGCATTTCACTGCCATTAATCAGGTAAGTGCGTGCTCGTTCTTAAATTCCCGTCCAAATCGTCCCACACTTTTTTTACTGTGAAATTGACACAGTTCTCGCTAAACCCAGCGCCGCCGCAACACGTTGATCGATAGCAAATTGCCGGACTTAAAACCTGCGGCACCTTATAACCCTCGAATACTGCGGGAATTATTCTGGGAATGTCTTAAAGCGACAAGGGTGCAAAAAATCTGATTCTGGTACGATTTTTTCACTGGTCAATAGCAAATTAACATGGTCTTTGACATGTTAGGCAGGTCTCCGTCTTCAGTAATAAGTACTAGAACCTTATGTAAAGTGGGAATTTCATTTTCTTGGAAAACCAGATGGGCAATCTGTCTTATGGCATGGAACATGAATCCATCGAATCCTTATTAATATTATAAATGCGAAAGTAACTCTGTCTGTCTGGCTGTTCAGTTTTCACGGAAAAACTGCTGGACCGATTTGGCTGAAACTCAGTATATATATTTTCGATGCCGAGAATGAACATAGGATACTTTTTGTCCCGAAAAATGGCATAGTTTCCGGGATAAAAATATATTTGTCTCTCTGTTTTTTATGCTTTTACTGGACCGATTTGGTTAAAAATCGGTATATATGTAATTTTAATACCGAAGGTGGACAAGGGATACTTTTTATCCCGAATAATGGGATAGATTTTAGGATAGATGTAAAGGTTATCCCAAAAAGTAAGATAGGTTTTTTGTGATATGCCATTTTCGTCATTTTGGTCATTTTGGTCATTCCTGTAATTTTGATCCTCTTTTTCCTTTTTGTCATTTTTGTTATTTATGTAGTTTTCATAGACGGGGCATAGATAAATAAAACTAGAACGTTTTGAAACAGAGGAGGAGACCAATCATGTCTCAAGTTCATAGATATAAAAAAAAATATCGTCTATAAAAAATGCGATAGTGAGTGACTTGATATGTCTTTCTGTTAAGCTTTCACGGAAATCTGCTAGGAATACTGGATCGGTTTAGGTGTAATTTTGTTTAAATGTAGTTTTAGTACCGAATGGTCATAAATCTTTTCATGCCGGGAGATGGGATAGTTTGCGATATAAAATTTAATCTTCCAGGTGCAAATAGCACTAAAATAAAAATTTAGTACAATGTAAACTGTATTAACGCCTGCTCTCCAAACAACAAGCAAACAGTAGGGGTAAACTCTAGGTTTTCAATAAATGATCGTTTCGGCCCAGTTTTTTTCGGGGATAGGAATACGTCAATAGTTTAACAATAGTCAATAGTTTAGTCGTTAAAGTGTTCTTTAACGACTTTATAAACCGTAGCCACTGCTATCCCAAGCGAGCCAGCGGTTTTCTTGGCACACTCTGTCAAAGACCAGTGATCTTCCTCTGGCCACGACATAAGAGTTGTTTTATACACATTCATCACCATCACTTTTTCCACAACACTCAATGACTTGCGCGGACGTTTTTTTTTAGTAGGAGACATCGCGTTCTTTGATGTTGATAGCTCCACTAGAGCACCTTCACCTTCCATTGCCGTGCAGTGATAGTGAATTTTTTCCAAATAACGACTGACGTAACAACAGATTTTATAACAAAAAGTAACCGAAACCAAAACAAAACTTAACGATAACAATGAAAAACAGCAATTAGTAACAAAATATCAAAAACAACAAAAAATAAGCACGGAGTGACATATGACTCCAAGAAATTACATACGAATAAATAAAATGGCGGAAAAAATTGTCAACTCCTGAAATGTTCAGGTAAAATTTTAAAAATCAACCACTTTAATTTCAGGTTGTATTTACCAAAGTAGTTAAACTTTTTAAAAGACGAAGAACATAATATTGGTAAAATATATAATGCCACATATAACTTGGTTTAATAAGTCAAAATACATTGCTTTTCACAAATATTTGCAATGCACCACCTGGCTCTTTTTCTCCTAGGTTAACACCTTTGTTTAAATTTTTCCGTGGGAATCTGAACACGGTATAAATATGCAGTTTTGCCATTGTTTATTTTAGGTTTAGTAACTTTGTTACAAAACATACTTACATATTGTTGTATAGATGTTAGAGTATCGCCGGGTGTCGGAGAGCCATTTTGAGATAAATCATTTGATGAACGTCGTTCTGTTTTTAGCTGACACTGAAATTAATAGAAAAACCATTTAAATTTATTTTGAATATTTTGACTTCTTAACAGCTAATGCTCTTTAATATGAGTAAAGGAAAATTTATATCAAACTGCAGCTTTTAACTATGATTTACTCTGCGTCTAAATTACATCCATCTATGTTTTTTTACCTTCTCTCAATTATCTGGAGTTAGCACAGTAGGTCTTTTCCTTCCATATTCCTATAGTAGATTTTTCCCCGCGGGTACGTCGCGTGAAAAACTAGATATTAGCTCATGTTACATATATACAAATTTAATTGGGCATTTTACCTAAAACTTTACTGTTTCTTGTTACTAAGTTCACTACAATAACGAAGAAACTAAGTTCATATAGTCTACACAACTGCGCAGCGAAACAGAGGCTTGTCGCAGCCAATCTGATTTCAAGTCATACAATGAATGAGATGTTGTTTATTACAATGTAGGTATTTGTTAGCGAATTTAAAAAAAAACGTGATTGCAGCGCCATATCTTTTGCTAATCCGTTTATTCCATGGAAATTACGTAATTTGTCGGAATAAAATGTATCCTAAATTTTAACTGGGGTTATAAGCCAGTAATATGTCAAGTTTCAATCATATACATTCAGTAATTTCCGAAAAAAATGTGATTCCAGCGCTATCTTTTTCGCTATTTTCGTCTATCCTACGGAAACGACGTCATTTATCAGGTTAAAAAAACCTAAGTTACACCCCGGGATATAAGCTAGCTCTATGTCGAGTTTCATTTACATCCGTTAGGTAGTTTTCGCGTGATGCTCGTAACAGAAAGACAGACAATAATTATAAAATCTACTGGTCTGAATTAGCCAGCTGATTTTTTTCACAATTTTAAGCGCATTGTACAAACTCGAACCATTTACAGATTTATTCTTAAATTAGAAAGGATTAAATGAATATATAACATTGTAGTTTTCATTTTATGTGTATTTTGAGTAAGTCAATTAATAACAATGTAAGCTGCTAAGTAACAAACTCAGTTTATGAAACACTAGCGGTCTGCCCCGGCTTCGCACGGGTATCTAAAAATAACTTTTTTGTTGAGTTTAATTACCTATTAAGCGAATTCAAAAATTTTCCCCTCCCGTACGGCCCGTACCACAGTGACGCCTACATCGCATAAGGTGCTGCCTAGCTAGCCGAGCAGGGTGAGCGGCGACCACGCAACTTTTTTCTAATACTTACATTTTTAAACTCGTGATATCTTTCTAATGGAATGTACGAATTGAATAATTCAAAAGGTTATATAAAGGTATTGAAGCAGTCTTCAATATAAAGTAATTTATTTTGATAAGGATGAATACCAAGATACAAATAAAGAGCGTTTTCTAGAGGCGGCATTTCAGTTACATTTTTAAAATAAAAGAACACTTATTGTGGTATAACTATGATGATGATGATTGTTCCGACCGTTTTCGGTCATGGCGACCACTTTGACCCCTAGTCGGTTAAATGGAGCTGGTGCGCGCGAACATGGCTTGTGTAGCCTATCTTAACGGCGAAACTCCGTGCACACTGAGGGCACGTGAGTACGCCGTTGTCATAATTGTATATAATGGCAGCAGGTGGGCGAGCCTTTAATTCGTCGCGTTCAGTATCAAGGTCAGCTTTACGCTGAACCTCGAACTCGCGTACTTGGCTGTTCACCATCCTGCGCCATTCTGGCCGCTGTGCTGCCAAACTTTCCCATCGAGAGGGTTCTATATTGCATCTTTTCATGTGTCGCTTTTGGACATCCTTGTACTGGAGGAGGGGACCGCCATGATTCCGCTTTCCTTCCTCCAGTTCAGAAAAGAAGATGCGCTTGGCCACTCTTTCCTCCGATATACGAGATACGTGACCGCACCACCGAAGCTGTCGACGCATTAAGTAGGCTTCAATGCCACCAACATTGGCTCGCCGAAGAACTTCGGTGTTTCGCACTCTGTCGGACCATCTGATCTTCATGATGATACGAAGGCATTTAAGGTGGAAGCGGTCCAGAGTGCGGATGTGGCGGCGGTATGCACACCATGTCTCAGAGGAGTATAAGAGGTTTGGCATCACGACTGTCATATACACTGATATCTTAGTGGCCAACTTAAGGTCATGCGAGCATAACTATAATAGTTACACATATGCTGTCGCGACACTTTTTGTAAATAATGATGTGTTCTGCAAAGTCGTACTACATTATTTTATTCTATCATGAATAGTTTTCGCAGCGCACGTGATTTTAGGTAATTTTTTTACGCCTTGGGTTACGTTATTGGAGTTTTAGTAAGGATCTCTAATTTTTTGAAAATATAATATAGCCTATATCACCCGGGGATAGCGTCGCTTGCTAACGGTGAAAGAATTTTTCAAATCGGTTCAATAGTTTCGGAGCCTATTCAATGCAAACAAACAATCAAATCTTTCCACTTTATAATATTAGTATAGATAACAAGTAGTTTGTATGTGGATACATCACATCCTCGGAAATTTGAAGAATTTATATCATTAAATTCTTTAGTCACATTCCAGAACTCAAATCATGAAATCTCAGACCAAATAATGGTTAATTCAGCATATCGGCCAATTTCAATTCCGAGGAGACGTATCTAATAGTAAATTCTCCATTGGTAACACACTCTCTCTTAAATCTTAATATGTTTAGTACGCTTATCATATTCATACTTTGGATTATACGTAAGTTTTACAGTTGACTCGTTGTCTAAGTTCAGTACTGGTTTTCCAATTCTAATCAGGTCACTGATAAGACGATTCAACCATAAAATCTCTCGTACAGATTCATATTATCTCGGCTTCAGTTGAGGAAATAGACACTGTCGTTTGTTTCTGGCTTCTCCAGCTAATAAACACAAGGTTCCACGTGTTGATCTTTTGGTAGTCTGATCTCCTCCATGATCTGCGTCACTGTAGCAGAATAAGTGTGGTGGATTTGATGTCTTCTTATAGACTAACCCTTTCTGTTGAGATCCCTTTAAGTAGCGAAAGATGCGTTTTACTGACTGTACATCTTTCTTGGTAACTGTGGCCAGATTTCTGGATATGACCTCGTTTGAGCGGTGGTATCTTCCTCAGTATCAGCATCAGCGTTATGTACAGGGTCGTCGTTATCAATACTGTAGGAACTGAGAGATTGATTAATCCTCGCTTTTTATATTTACTGCTTCATTAGTGCTCTCGACTAAAACATACTATAAAATTGAATTTTGATTTGTATCAGTATCGCTGTTTTCTAGATGATCATCTCCTTCATTACACGTCACAACTACCCGCTTGCGTGGTGTGTGCTGTGACTTTATTTGTTTGGGTTGTTCGTTTTGTGAAATCACTTTGAACAAAGTGGAGAGATCGTTTGTGTTCTGTTCCTCGTAGTACATAGTCTTGAAAACACGAATATACTTAGAGATAATTAGTTTATTTCTAGAAGGTAAAAGATTCTGAATGCTTTGGATGTTTCAGAATATCCCACAAATACGCCTGGAATAGCTTTTAATACAAGTTTATTAGCATTAGTTCCCTTTCTTAGAACATAAGTCTTATTACTTACCTTACTACCAAACACGTACAAATGATTAATGCATGGTTTTCTACCAACCCATTTTTCGAATGGTGTTTGATTCTGTATGGCACTATTTATACTCCTGTTTGATAGGTAGTTTGCAGCACAGACTGCTACGCCCCAAAATTTTAATGGTGCCTTTGCTTCAATCATTATCGCTCTTGATTTCTCCTTGAGGGTACGGTTTTTCCGTTCAGCAACTCCGCTTTGACTTGGTGTGTAAGTCTTCGTTGTATTCCATGATGCTTTATATAAGTGTCAAAGTCTTTGTTGACATATGCAGTACCATTGTCTGATTGTAAGAACTTGATTTTGTTCCCAGTTTGTGTTTAAGATAACTTTTTGAACTCTTTAAATGGTCTAATACTTCATTCTTATTTTTGACGAGATATACATGACTATAAAGGCTATAGTCGTCTATAAAAGTTACAAAGTACTTGTTTCTGCTTATTATGGGTGTTAGTATAGGTCCACAAACATCGCTATGTACGATTTCTATGAAGCGAGTTGTTTTCTCTCAAGGAACTGGTACTTGATACATTTTTGCTTGAATGCATGTTTCATATTCTATTAAAGATTCAGAAGCATCGGAGTCTAAGCCAAATATGTTCTCGTTTTTCAGCGCTAATAGCATGTCTTTAGCATTTGTGTGACCAAGTTTTCTATGCCAGTCATTGATGTTTGACGAGTTCGTTTTCTTTGTTTTTGTTAAGACTGTGACTCCATTACCATTGGCAAGACTTGTAGATTGTTGATATTTGAATTTATTACATTTTATATAATAAAGGCCATATGATTGTTTAAATGCGGTGAGAGTGCTACCGATCTTTGGATTAGTAACCGTCGCTCTCCTTTTATTGAAGACTACAGAGCAGCTAACATCTGTCGTCTTGCTGACGGATAATAGATTGGTTCTTAGACTAGGCACATGCAGCTTATTTTTCAAATGAGTGAGAGTTGTGTCATCCCCCTTTGTCGTTAGAATGGATACTGTTCCAATTCCTTTAATCTCAGCTGTATGGTCTTCTGTAGTAAAATGTTTGTTTTTTTGATGTACTCTCAATGGCCAAAAGTTGTCCAAAAATCCAAAAATATTATTTTCAGTGACTTTGACCGGGACATATCTATCGATTCGATAATGGATAACAATTTGATTATTTATGTGGATGAAGATGATAGTTCAAGCGAATCAGAATCTGATTGATGTAAAGTTCAGTTTCTTTTTACATAAATTATTTTTTGTATTATCGCAATTTTATTTAGACCTGTGACATCTTATCAATTGTAAACCGCAATGCTAGATAAAAACTAATTATAACTTAATTTACATAATATGATTGCCTCATTGATTTGTAAAAAAATATTAGTTAACAAAATAATTAACAAGTTACAGAGACAGTATTATTCCCCATCACTAGCACTGTCAAACGCACAAGTATCAGGATCGCATTCTTCCAGCAGCTGGACTATACGTATCAATCCAGTATTATAATAAATAAACGAAATAAATAGATAATCTACAATTAAAAATAAATTACTAAGTAAAAAAATACATACTTATTACTAAATAAAAACCAGTGAAGAAATTTATAAACAATACGATAAATCTAATACGATAAAGGAAAAAACTTATTTGTATTGTATTCTACCTATAGTCCCTCAAGACTACAAGTAGAATACTGAGCCTAGATCACCGACTTCTATGGGTAAGATGACCAGAAGGCTGGCTACGTTTCCTTGCTGGGTCGCCACACTGATCCGTTGCCCGAGGTAAGCACCAGCCTTCTAATCACCTGAAGAGTCAATGAGTCGTTTTCATGAATTTTGGTAGAGGCTCATGGCCCCAGGACAGCAAACGGCACAAACATATAACTCTCACTGAGGGTTGCATATTTGCGCCGCTTGAGTGATTCAGCTGTTTCCGCCGCCGAAACGGCTGATCTGATACATGTTTGGTAAATAGGATGCGGCCAACATGTCTATGCAGAATAGTAGTTAATTGATATTTATGCACTTACATTATGATATTGTAAAATAAAATCTGTCAAATGATTCAATGAACTATATAATATACAATATACAATATGAACGACGGAGAACATGAAACATTTTTTTTTATTTTCATTGTCAGTTTGACTGTTTGTTCGAGGCTCACTTAAAAACTATTAGGCCGATTTCAATGTGGTTTTCGTTGATCGACAGCAAATTGTCAGACTTTAGCCTGCGGCACCTTATAACTCCCGAAAATTTCGGGAGCAGTTTAAGGCGACTAGGGTGCAAAAAAATCTGATTGCGATACGATTTTTTCACTTATCAATAGTAAATTTTCTCATTTAAAATCACTTTACCATTAATCTCGCGAAATTTTTCCCGGGAGCGGTTTATAGCGGTTAAAGCGTAAAAAAATTTTGTTATTCTGGGGCATAATTTTCAGCAAAACGATAGCTTAGGTTTTTTATGTTGTTACATTTTTACTTTTAATTCTGGTAATCCCGCGGGAATTTCGACGGAAATGGTTTAAAGTAATTAGGGTGCACACAGCACATATTATAATAGAACGAAACCTTATGCTGTATTTCAAATTCTGCGGTCCGTTATGTCCTAGGCATTCCACGTTATTTTTCTCAGGAGTGGTTTAAAGTGGTTAGAGTTCATAGAAATGAGATGATTCTGATACAATATTTTTTCACTGATAAATCTGCTAATTACCGATTTAAAATCGGCCCGGAATCCCACAGGATTTTCCCCGGGGCCGGTTTGTATTGGTTATTAGGGCGCATAATAATTACTTAGCTGAATCTGATAAAATTTATCTAGTACGATGGATTACGTTCTACTTTAAATGTGATTTTATGTCTCAGGAATCCCACGTTTTTCCTTTAATTGGATTAAAGTGCATAAAAATTAGCTCATTTGAATACAATTTCCACTGAAACAATAGCTTAGGTGCTTTTTAAACGCTGTGATTCTTTTTTCAGGCGGGGGAAATGCGTTTCGCACATACCGGGTCCTTTGCTAGGGATTAGACCGTTGTTGACCATGGAGGCTTTCCACTGAGGCAATCCAAACAATAATCAACCGGCTTGTGTGGAGACTCGAACCCATGGACGTACATGGGCTAATACCCCACCAAAACCACCCTTCTCCCATGTACTACGCGCTTATGAGTAGGAAAGGCATGAGATACAGAACGTAGTTACGCCCACACCGATCCTAGCGCACAAGTGCTTGAGAGTGCCCCGGGAGAGGCAAACTCACTTCGTCAACAGGGGTGGAGATTCCTCTGCTCCCTAGATGCTAGAGGGCCCCTGCAGCGGTATTTCAGGGGGGGAGATCATGCGCATACCTGCGCCTCCGGGCTCCCGACTGACATCGGCGACCGCGAGACGCATGCGTACTTCCATCTCTCTCCCTATCTCGTTCCGCGGCCTCCTTTTGAGACATTAGTCTCGCAGAAATTGGCCGCGCCCACCCACCAATCGTCGCTGTGCAGCATGGCTTGCACCAAATCGCTCAGCGAATCGATCGGTCCTACTAGTGTCTCGAGTTCAAACCTCTGAGGTGCCCATGCTGCGCACTCGACTAGCGTGTGTAAACGCCGTGTCTAGTGCGCCACACTGGCGACATTGGGGTGAAGGCAAACAGCCCGCAATCTGACACAGATACTTATCGAAACAACCGTGGCCGGGAAGTATCTGTGTCATTCTGAAGGTCAGGGTCCCGCGTTTCCGCGAGAGCCATCGCAACAGCTGCGGTCGAACCGCTTCCACCGTGTCAATGGCCGGCAACAGGGTTTTCCCAGCTCTACTGACCAGGATTGGATCATGGCCGCGGTTTCCCGCGTCCTGATCACCTGAAGTTCGGCCTGGCCATAGACCAGGCCACGGACGAGGGCATCCTGTCGGGAGCGCCGAACTTTGGCAACCACGTCCGCCTGGAGAGGCCAGGGCGGATCGCCCGCCAAGAGTGTCGATGCCGTCCACGACACTGTACGGTATCCTCGGATGGTCGTCACCGCCAGGACCCATTGTGCGCGGCACAACAAAGTCCTATTGTGGCGGTGAAGTGCAGTGGACCATACGGGTGCACCGTACAGGGCCATACTCCTAAGGATGCCCATGTGCGCCCGCGCTGTGATGCTCTATGTCCCGAAAACCCCGTTCAACTATTCCCGGGAGCGGTTTAAACATTTTTACCACAGTAGTGATAGAAATGCATAAAAAGTACTGTTCATTCTGCAAGATTTATAATTTCACAAAAACAATACCTAGCTTAAGTTTTTTTTTTAAATATAACTTTGGTCTTGAGAAATTCTCAGTTTTTGTTTGAGAATTGATCTCACTATGAAATGGTTTAATACTGTATGAATTTTTTCAAACCTAATTTCGAGATTTTTATAATTCTCGAGAATTTCGTAATTTAGAAACCATCAGGCCCATTTTGACAGTTTTCTCAAGTGATTTGTTGACATGCTTGGTGCCACACTACTGTTCTGGTGCATCTATTAAAAAGCTTTAGTACAACAATTGTATTTGCGTATGTCTTTAGTAAAATAGACTATTCCGGATTTTTACAGGCATATCAAGGGGATTAATGTATTTTCATACTAAGAAACCCATTACCCTTCTGAAACTATCCTAGAATTTAAATAATATGAGTATTTATAGAATTACAATAACAAATTAACAACAGCTAATCCTAATTTACAGGTAATTTTTAATATCTGTATTTTATAGAAAAATCTCCTATGTATAAAATTGTGTTATGCATAACTACTTGATTTTTTTTTGGTAGTGCTACGAAGGCAATGATGTCAACATATTGAAATATGACATACTGACAATGAGTCAGTAAAATGTGTATTCAAGCTACAGAGAAATAGTAATGATGTGAACAATTTAAGTATGAGTTTAATAATAATAATAATCTTTAAAATTAAAAAGTATTTACCATTGCAGAACAAAGACAGCTTGATTTTAAAGTAGGTATTGCACCAATTATTAATTTTCTTCTATTGTTAGACAAGGCTTGGAAATCTGAACTTTTAAAATGTTCAGAACAAACCACACTATTCTTTGTTGGCACCCAAGTTGGTTTGTTATTACAAAAGCTCTTCCATTTTCTTTTCAAGACTGGATCCTTAGGAAAACTGTAAAATATAAAATGATTTTTATGTAATTCCTCTAATGTATACCAGGTTTATTTATGATTGTGTATAAGAGAACAAAGTCAAAATAAATACAACAGCAATACCAAATGACAAAGGTACTATTTATATGGTATTTGTGTAAGTGGACTTTTTGATAGCTAAGTACTAATAGCTTTAAGCAAATCAGATTTTTTAAATTAATACATACAATTATCACACCTGTTTCCCATAGAGACAGGCAGAGACTATGGAACTCCACTTGCAACAATCTTGGCAATAAACTTTCGCTTCATCAACTTTCATTAATGTCTTCATACATCCACATTTATTTGAGATGCTTTTTATCTGACCTCTCTTTAACACTTCTGTTATTTGATCATGGTGTGTATGTCGCAGTCTATTGGTCCCAACTCTACCATTCACAATGCTGTCATGCACTTGTTTTGTGATTCTATTTTCATCCGTTCTCTCTACACGCCCAAACCACCTTAACATTCCTTTTTCAATTCTTGTTATTACATCCTTTCATTTCACAATATTCACTTACATCCTTACCTCACATATAATTCTCAAAGCTCTCATTTCAACTACCTTTATCCTACTTTAATATTTCTTCTGGCATACCCAATTTTCACTGCCATATATTAGTGTTTGCACTAACACCCCTTGATAGACAGCCAAGGGTGCTTTTATAGACACTTTTTGGCTTTTTATAAGAGTTTAGAGCTCCATTCATTACTATTTGCAATTACTCTTGTTTCAATGTCACTTTCGTGCTTTCCATCTGACTTGCTCTAACTTTTGGTTTCCTATCTCTATATTACAAATTGTCATACTTTCATCTCTTTCAAACACCATAACTTTCATCTTGTTCACATTAATTTTCATACTCTTTCTTTCAAGTCTCGTCCATAATTGTTACCATCTCCTGTTACTCTACTTCCGACAATGCAAGTACAACCTGATCATGGGCATAGAGAAGACATTGAATAAGTTACACATTCATTCCTAAACCTCTTTCATTTTCTTTCAAAAAATGCAAGAAACTCTCTGTGAATATGTTGGACAGCCACAGTGACACTATGCATCCCTGTCTAACACCTTTTGCAATGCTAAATCATTCAGTGTAGACACCATTTTAAATAAATATGATACTTTGTAGTTTCTCTTATGAGATCTTATGTATACAGGGCTTGGAACCTGGTAAAAAATCAGTTAAACAGGTTACAGCCATAGGACATAAGAACATAGGAACTTTTCTTTTTGGTATTTGTTTTAACTTTAACCTCAACCAAACAGTTTTTGGTAACAAAACAGTTAGGTTGTGGTATAGTTATTTGGAAATTTTATTTGTTATTTGAGATATAAAGTTAATTTTGGGTGGTTAAAAAAATATTAAGATCATCATTCATTATAAATACAGTGCCATATAACTATACCACATTCATTAGTTAAATAAGTTATGTTGAACACTTAACAAAAAATTTCAAAGCGCAGCCATGTGGTATAGTAAGTTTTTAGTTGCACACAAACACATGTTGAGACATAGAATAAGAAAGTAATTCTCGCTGAATAAACCAGTTAATTTAGGTTTATATAACAATCTCTTTAAGTTATACACTCCAAACGAAATAGTTGACTAAAATCATTTGTAACCGATTAAAACCAGTAAATTTTAAACCGGTTCCAAGCCTTGTTATGTTCTAATATTCGGTATAGTTATACAGCACATTTATTTATTATTTCAGATATAAAATAACTTTGGGTGGTTATAAAAAATAACCACGAAGGCTAAGGCAGAAGCTGAACATCGCTTCGCACCCGTTTTAGCCTTCTAACCTATATTAAAAAGTTCGATCTGTTCATAATAAATAAATAAGCCGTATAACTATAGCCCACCCCTTACTACTCACAGATGAAAAGTAACACCATCTTTTTGCAAATTTGATGTTGCTGATCTCTTTTTACAACAGAAAACTGAACAGTTAGGCATGTTAAACTAGTACAATTCTATCTGTACAGCAAAGAGTATATCATAGATTAAACTTATATACATAAAGTAGTACCAGTTAATATAATAAGATACTGTACAGTCAAAGTACTGTTTTCAATTATTATTGGCACTTTTGTGTTGTAAACTTCATATTTTCATAATGATAGCACAAAGTTTATATATTTAATTAACAAGAAACATTTCAAATTAGTAAATTGAAAATTGCGTTATCTATTGTCAAAAATCATATAAATGTAAATAAATTGCCTGAAAACACAGAACTACAGTCTGTACATACTCTAAACTTAAGTTAAAGTTACAATTAATTATAGTATAAATTACACTTTATTTTTATACTTAATCAGAAATCAGAAGAAAGAATGAATGAGAATTTATTCGTCTCTTGTAGGACTTGTATCGAATTTTAATGTAATGTAGATTTAAATTGTAGGTAAATCAGTACCTAGGAGTAGTACTTTTTTTACGTTTATGGCTTGGCAACTAGGCCTTTAAGCCAGGTCTTAATTATTATATTAAAGTAGTAGTATTATATTACATATAGTAGACAGTAGCACATAGATAATACACTATAAATAAAATAGATTAGCCTCTGGCCCTAAAATAACAAATATCATTTACCCGGTCCCATAGATGGCGGTACAATCGGTATTATATTCCTAAATACCACTAGACCATCCTTTCCCAAAGTGGGCGATAACGCCCCCTTGTGGGCGCTGCAGGCCTAAAGGGCGGTAAGAGATCCAGAAAAAAAATGGGGCGTTGTGTAGAAGCTTGGGGGGCAATTTGTAATTTTATCTAGCTAGGAGGACTCTTAGATACCGACTGAACTCTGGACTCTCGACTACAACTTGTGAACATCAACTGATATTAATTAAGAGATTGCTCAAACTTGGTTCGATATTTCTCTCCGCGTAGTTCATATATCTGTCCTGTTTTATTAATAAATGATATCAACAAACTTATTAAACAGCATCAAATTCATTCTTCACATTAGTTTTTATATAAGAATCGATTGTTTGTTATATTTTGAAAAAAAGTCTGTCTGAATACTATAAAGTTGCGTTTCAATAATCATTCTCATTGTCAGGTGTAGCCCGTAAGAGTTAACTTGAGACCTCAGCGCCGTTGTGTACTACCTACTGCGCTTAGGTCTCAAGTTAACTCTTGCGGGCTATAGTAAAAGTCTCGTTTAGAATGAATGTTTAATCTCCGCTAATATAGTTCACAATAATCAATTAATTCAATTTGACGTTATAGTGGTTTTTAAGTAGGTGAAAAAATAGGGGCGCTAAAAAATATTTTTTCTCAAAGTGGGCAGTATACAAAATAATTTTGGGAACCACTGCATTAGACGGTACTTATAAGCTATAAATTGTTTTAAATTGGAATAAAGGAAAAGACCGAATAAATTACAGTTTAAAATCTCATTTTATACCTAAACACTTTATAATTTGTGCCAAAAGTAAAAAATGGTTCTCATAAAAACTTCATGTGAAAGTGTGTATTGAAACTTATTAGAAGGCATGTGTTATTTTTCAAAATTGTGCGTGCCTCTTTTTTAAAGAGGTTACAATACAGGCTACATTGTATTAAATTGTTATGTTAATGCTATTTGCCCTCGGAAGATTTCATTCATTTCATATCCCAAACTATCCCATCTCCCGGAGGAAAAGTATCTATGTCCATTTGCGGTATTAAAAATTACATATTAGGTTGGGGAAAAAGTTTCTTCGCATTTTATATAAAAATTCAAAAAGTTTTTTTTATAAAGTTTATTTCCATTTGACTAAAGTATGTAGGTGCCATTTTGTTGGATAACTTTTTGCCATCTTGTAGGTAGGGACGTGATCCCATTGCTATAAAAATTTTGGAGCTTCTGATCAACTGCGACAAGTGGTTTTGGCAGTCCTCTCGTGATGTTAACCTGCCACTGCCTAAGGAATTCTGCAGAGACCGAAACAGGTGAAAATCTGAAGGTGCAAGGTACACACACTATACGGCGGATACATTAACACCTTCCAGCCAAACACTCGTAATTTTTGCTGAATGGCTAAAGATGTGTGAGGTCTAGCGTTATCATGGTGAAAAACCACACCCCTTCTGTTAATTAATCCCGGCGCTTTTTCTCAACTTTTTGCTTTAATCTCATCAGTTGTTCGCAGCACAGTTCAGAATAGATGATCAGACAGCATCACCTTCTTGCGACTTAACCCGGATTTCGCCACAGTCTGTGAAGCCTGACCAGCCTTTGACCACGATCTTTTTCGCACGTTCTTGTCGTACGTGATCCACTTTTCATCGCCATTTATCAGCTTTTTCAAAAATGGTTCGGTTTCATTACGTCGTATTAAAGAATCACAAATGAGTACATGGTTCATTAGGTTTCTTTCAGTGAGCTCATGAGGCACCCAACCCAAATATCGAACTTTTTTGTGTACCCAGCTTTTTTCAAATGCGCCAAAACCGTTTTGTGGTCAATTCCCAGTTCTCCAGCTATATATGAGCTATATATCAGCAATATGCCGATCTTGCTCCACTTTTTCAAAAATAGCATCAATTTTGTCCGTAACAGGGCGACCGGAGCGACATGCATCTTTGATATCAAAATTTCCGGATTGAAAACGCTTAACCAAATTTGCGCTACTCTCACAGATACTGCATTATTTTAAAATGTATCGAATTTCTTCATTAGATTCACTCATTTTAACAATAAGAAAAACAAATGAAAATCACACATTTTCCTAATTTGAATTTGGAATTGTCTTCTTTAAAATTAAAACTTTTTAATGATAGCAAAACCAGTCAGATAGATACAAATGGTATAGCCAAAGAGATCTCATTTCAAGTTCATACATACTATAGGCGAAAAGACTTTTTCCCCAACCTATTATTTACACCAAAATGACCAAATCGATCAATTCGACCAAATCGACCGAATCAACCGAATCGACCAAAGTGACCAAAACGGCAAATCACAAAAAAAAACTATTCTACTTTTTGGGATAACGTTTACGTAAATCTATCCCAAAACTTATCCCTTTATCCGGGATGAAGAGTACAGTTGTAGAATATTGATAGTTTTTGGGTAGTAATTATGTGTTTTTATGAGAAATGTGAACTGTATAGTCAAATGTGCCCTTTCGAGTTGTCATAAGAACTCCGTTAAATGTGGACAGTTGATAACCTACAGTTCAACTGAGCTATACACAGGCTTAAGAAAATGAAGAAACTATATTGTAATCCAAGATTTGGTTGGCTTAAAGGCCTAGTTGCCAAGTCATAAACCTAAATAAATAATAATAATAGCTCAAAAGGTAGCGGTGAGGCCGTTTGCATTTCGTGCCCGCAAAAACGCGTGGTGATCATAGTAATGCGAACGAAGTTTCGCTTTCATAGCCGGTTATATACAAATTATACTACAAAAGCGTGTCAAATATATCTGGAATAAAACATGCGGTATTGTATCCCTAATGGTGTCCCCCTGCGCATCTAAAAAAAAAATGCACTCGGACAAGTCCACAAGATGCATACTGTTGATAACTTAGCGCTTTGTGTTAAATTTTTATCTCTATGAACATCCAAAAGTATTATTCAGTTTTTAGTGAGGTTCAACGCACTGATATATGTGGATACCTTTATGCCGCTCAGTCGCACTGCTGAAGTAGGAATATTCCTGTGACAGCATTGTAGGCAGTGTATGATTACATGATGCTCTACTCTTGTTTTACAGTTCTGACTATAAGGCTTTTGAGCCCGTGTTATTATTATTCAATATTTATAATTATCAATAATCAATCAATAGCTTCCGCTTCAGCTAATTCAATGGGTTTTTATTATTCCTTGGATGACAAGACTCTTATCTTTAGTCAACAGAGACCGGAGCATGAGTAAAGACTGGTTTTTAAGGCCTTATAGCCAGAAACGGAAACCATTCTTAAAACAAAAAAAAAACAACGCCATCATCAACGCAATCGGAAGCTACTCAACCACCATTTAATATTTTTCCCTCCATTTGCCTGCGAGGTAAATATAATAAACGCGTTGGTCGGCATCTGTCAGAATTGTTTATATCCGAAAATTCAATATGCGTAAAATATCTAAGAGTCGTGCAGATGAAGATGTAATATCTTCAACAAATGGATCTTTTGTGAATGACGAACAATCCGAGGCAGAACGCAAAGCCGATATCGATGAAAGAGGTCAAGATTCTGGAGACGAGGACGCTTCGCAATCCGATGATGAACCTATCACTTCTAAAGAGACGAAGAAAGGTAGAAACAGTAAAAGCAAGGCCAAGAAGAAAAAATCCACTAAAGACCAAAAGGTTGAGGAAGAATATGAGGTTTGTAATTTATTTCAAGCGTTATTTATAATCGTGATAGCGAAATATTGTTCTAGACTTGTGAATGCTAGCCGTTACCCCTGCGAATTTGTTAGTTTTGCACTTTAGAGGAAGCCTTAATAGGATAGAAAAAAAATCTATTCAGTGTTTGGCAAAGGCTTTGGGAAGTTTAAAATCAAGAAGTGGGGGGGGGAGTGTGAGAAACTCATCCTCTATCATTTCTGTTTGTTGCAGATGTGGTTTTTTCTAATATTAATAAATCATGGGGCCTTAGTTGGTGATTTGATTTTAATGTTGTATTATAGCTAAAGGTTAGAAAGTCCAAGCCACAATTTCACCTCACCGAAGTTACACTAATCAAAAAGTAGGCCGCGACTTAACAATCTGATACACAATTTTTTTGTAGTGGGTATAGGTATACTTTCCCCTACTACAACCCCTAAGGTCCGGAGGTCTTAAATTTTTATATTTTATAAACATAACCTCACTTATTTTTGTTGTAAAATTGTGTCACTTTTAATAATAACAAACCGTGATTTGAGTTTATGAATGTACTCACGAATTACATATGACCGCCAGAACTTTTTGCAACACTAAAACTGTTTTTAATGTAGAAATAAAGTTTGAAATCTAATTGAGGCATAACTACAGTTAAGTGAATGTGCTTTTAAAGTTAATTAAATTATATAGGCACCATATTTTATTTAAAGAGATCCCTTACCTGATAACAGAGCCGAGCGAGCGAAGCGAGCGCACAGCGGCAGCGGCCGGCGAGTGCTAGGACCGACTTGTAACCATTTACTATTTATTTTGTACACAAGAATAGTCAGTTAGGTTGGCTTATATGCAGACCAAAGTGCATGAGCGGAACGAGCGTGCCGCGGTAGCGGCCGGCGAGTGTCAGAACCGACTGGTTACTATTTACTATTTATTTTATGCACACAAACAGTACGACGCCTTAAAAGTCTCGTATTAAACATTTGTTTTATTCATCAACTTAGTGGAAGACTAGCAAGTTGAATTTTTGAAAATTATTTAAAAGATTATGAAAACACACTGGAAGGTTATCCTAAACATTTTTGTTATTTTCAACATCATACTGTAGTGAATATCAAAATCTTATTTGAAGAGAAACAGTATTTTAATTAGTTAACATAACTGTCAATGTCATTTTCGGTACTCAGTTAGTACCTAGTTTCATTGATAATTTTCTTATTTAAATTTGTTCTATGTGTCTTATCTATATGTAGTTAACCTTTTATATGTGTGATTCCACTCCTTTAATGGTATTTATTCTTCCTTGGGGATATTCTAATCTACCCTCGTAAGGTAAGTTTTTATTAATTCATTCAAATACTCAATTTAGTCCTCCTGGTCCACCAGACCCTCCCCCGGGCTCTATAACATGTAATGAACAAATGGATCAGGAGCCATGTTGCTCTCGGTCATGACCTGCAGAAATGAGAAAACGTTCTGCGGTTGATGAAGTATCGAACACCGTTGTCGTCAGATCTTAACACAGACAAATATTTATGGGTTCATCATTCTGTAAATATACCTTACAATTACTAGAGTGAAGATAAAGGTCCTTTTTTGGTTAGAATAGAAAACAATCCTAGCTCTGGAGCTACTATAAATAAAATATTATTTGGTAAAATGATGATTAACACAAATGTTGGCAAAATAGTTCAACAGGGAATCAAAAGTGTGGGTAGAAACAGAATATCTGTAGAGTTTCTTTCTGCTCAAGACGCAAATAACTTTGTGGTTAATCCAACTTTATCAGCTGCTCAATATAAGGCTATTATCCCAACATTTAATGTCGCCCATATGGGAGTGGTTCAAGAAGTCCCCAAGGACTGGTCCATGGAAGAGTTCGTAGAACAGGTTGAACTCCCGCATTACTGCGGACAAATTATTAAGGCTAGGTTTAGTAGGAAGGTATGCCAGCCAGATGACTCTATAGATTAGACACCATCAACAACAGTAGTTCTTACATTTACTGGACAGATCCTCCCTAAACACATTTATTGTTGCTACACCTCGATTCCAGTCACACTTTACCGGTTACCGACAATACAATGTTTCACATGCTACCGCTTTGGACATGTAAGCGACAAATGTCGCTCCAAGCCCAGATGTTATAAATGCGGCCAATTACACTTTGGTAGCACGTGTTCTGTTACTCCCGAAAATGCCTTTTGTTGTTTATGCAAAGGGTGCCATTATGCTATCGACAAGAACTGCCCTGAATTAGAAACACAAAAACTTATTAAAAAGAAAAAGGTCAGAGGATAATATTTCATATTCAGAGGCGGCAACCCTCTTCCCTTCGATCGATTCCTTCCTTCAGTTCGATCTTTCTCAGATATTACCCGTACAATGTTTGCTCCAGTTAAACCCTTCCCAGCTCATTATACTACAAGACCCTCTTGGGACCATAACTTCCTTACCCCTTCCCAAAATTCTCCAATAACTACCAGTTATGGAGTTGCACCACATATTCCTCCCCCAGACCCTGCGCTCCTTTGGCTCCTGGTTACGACAGGGCTGCCCACCGATCCATGATTTCTCAATACGACCCTCCATCCTCACAAAACGGGGTTGCCTTAAGAGGCAATGCAAATAATGATAATAATGACAATCTTACCTCTCCTAATATACAAGACTAATAAGGCGAATTTTGGGATACATATGTCATAGAAAGTGATCGCCACACTAAATCAATCTCAGAGATTTCTGAATCGAACTTCCTCCATACCTATGACCAACTAATTAATGATTTGCATACGGCTGCTCATCTATACATCCCCCTTAAAAAAATTGGAATCAAAAAATGTTATTCGCCACCATGGTGGGATGAGGGTGCACCTCCATGTTTCAAAACCGTAAGGCAGCTGAATCCCTATATAATTCAGATATGTCAATAACTAATTATATAGAATATAAAAAGGCTATGGCAACTTCTAAAAAATTTTCAAAAAGAAAAAAAAAAAGTTTTCGTGATTCCTGGCTTTTATCTAATCCCTCGTGTAATGATAATTCGGTCTGGATTTCTGACTTTGTTAGTCAATTGGCCCCTCCTTCTGTTCCTAATTATGATTCTCTCCCATCTCCTTACCCCTTATCTTCCCCCCCCCCACAAATTTAACAAACCTTTTAATATGTCTGAATTATCCCATGTTTTCAATCGACTTAAAGACTTCCCCTGGCTTGGACGGTATTCCATATTCCTTCCTTACCAAAGCTGGCTCCTCCACTAAGACCCTATTTCTTAAGTTTCTTAATAAATCCTATGAATTAGGTATAATACCAGATTCTTGGAAATCCCAACTTATTATTCCCATTCTCAAACCAGGTAAAAATCCTTCCATGCCCTCTTCCTACCTTCCTATCGCATTATCGTCTACCCTTGCTAAGGTAATGGAGCACCTTCTGAAAAATCGCTTGAAATGGTACTTAGAATCTAATAGCATGCTCTCCAGCACCCAATACAAAGGTTTCGCAAAGGCTCAAGTATCATGCACAATCTCTCGATTCTTACCACCGACATTAGGATTGCTCTATCCAAACGACAAATCCTGGCGGCCGTGTTTCTCGACATAACTGCCGCGTATGATAGTGTTCTTCTTCACCACCTCAGGCAGAAAATGCATAAGCTGAGTGTTCCCGTGAGGTTAGCGCACTACATATGTAATTTTCTAATGGATTGTTCCGTTGTAACTAGACTAGAAGGCTCTATACACTCTACTCGTCGGACATGGAAAGGCCTCCCCCAGGGCTCTGTTTTGAGCCCATTGCTATACAATCTCTATACCTCAGAATTAGATCACACTGTTACCTCCTTTTGTAACATATTACAGTACGCTGATGATATAGTACTCTATACATCAGCTGATACAACAGAGCAAGCTGAATCTATGTTAAACCGCGCATTGTACTATTTATTTAACTGGCTAATGGAACATGGACTAGATTTATCACCAGATAAGAGTAAAGTAGTTGTTTTTACACATAAACGAAACCCCTCATCGATCAGAATGGTGTGTAACGATCTAGTGATTCCATTCTATGACAGTATTAAATTTTTGGGTGTATCTTTAGAATCAAAAATGACAGGACTACAGCATTTAAATTTTATTATAAAAAAGACGGAATCGAATTTAAATCTTCTTAGATGTTTGTCAGGAGTCTGGTGGGGCGCCCACCCATATTCCCAAAAATTAATATATAATGCTATAATCCGTAGTATTTTAGATTATGGTTCTTTTGTTCTTCAGCCCTGTTCAAAAACAGCTCTTGTTAAACTAGACAAGCTAGAGTATAGATGCCTCAGGGTGATCCTGGGTGGCATGCGATCATCTCCGACCAATGCACTACAGATAGAGGTGCTAGACCCTCCTCTTCAAATTCGACACCAATATTTATGTGATCGTTTCTTATATAAAACTTGTCAGATTTCTTCTCACCCTTTAATTTCTAAAATCAAGTCCCTCCTTCTCTTATCAGAAACAACCCTTACTGGTACCATAAAGATCTTCCATGTCTTATAAAATCTTTTAGAAAATTAGACAGATTAAATACTCCGCTTTTCCAATCCCATAAACTAGCTACATTTAGTACCTCCTATGAAGTCTTAAATTTCTACCCTAAAGTTTTACTATATTTTGGCATCTCCAAAAAGGATCCTAGAGCAAATGATTTTTTTAACCTACGGCTTTCATCGGAATGGTCAGACTGGTGCCCAATTTATACTGATGCTTCTAAACTATCTCTAGAAGACTGTGTCGGTGCTGCTGTCTAGTGCCCTAACTACAGGCTAGCATTCACCTATAAATGTCCCATATTTACATCTACTTTTACTGGTGAAACAATAGCAATTTTGGAGGCAATAAAGTTTGTTGTTGCTAACAAAGATACAATACATAAATGTATAGTTTTTTTAGACTCTCTAAGCTGCCTCCAAGCTATCCTTTCAGAGGATATAACAATTGGCCTGCGTTTCCCTTTGATTCTTAAAATCAAGGAAAATCTCGTTCTGTGCCAGTCTAACAGTATAGATGGTGTCCTAGCTTGAATTCCTAGTCACTCAGGTATAATCGGTAATGAGACCGCTGATCAGTTAGCGAAAATTGCAATAGTTTCAGGATGCCTAGACCACTCCAGACTGCACCCTCAGGATCTCTGCTCTAAAGCTCTGCAAGATCTTAAAGAGGAATGGCTTATTAGTTGGACAAATTCCAGTCTGGTCAAAGGGAAGTTTTATAACGATATTTCTCCAGAGATACCCATCAAACCATGGTTCTATAAATTCCGCAATGCTGACAAGAACTCACCTCAGTGATTTGCAGGTTTCGACTGGGCCATTCGTGTACCCCTGTCCTTCTTTATAGGATTGGAGTTCGTACCTCTCCAATGTGTGAATGCAATACAGAGGAAGGCTCTATCGACCATATATTTTTTAATTGTCCCCTTTACCCCACATCCCTATATGATGGCCTACCAGCTAAAATTCCTAGACCCACTAACATTAAAACTCTCCTTTCCCACATGTGTAATTGTTTTATAGTTAATGCTCTAACCAAATATATTTCCATTAATAATATAAAATTATAATCCTTTATCAAATTTTATGTATTTAAATTTTAAAAATGAGTGTTGTCCTATATGTGTATATACTGACATTGTTTCAGTCGGTGGCGGTGAACTAATTCTAGAACAAGTTTTTATTTGTTTCCACCACCCCCCTTTTGTGTTTTCTTATGTACCTGGTCATCGCTATAAACCTTGTCTTTTCCACACCTGACGTTGACAGTAATGGTAGTTCGACCAAGAACAAGCCATCGGTTTCGTAGTAAAACAACAAGAAAAGTGGTTGATCTTTGCTTCTACGTAATCTTTCAGTGTGCGTCGCACGACACGTACTTGCTGGATATTTTTTGTAATTTTATCATGTAACAGAATCTAGCGCTTTTTTCCAAGTCATCTAGCAAGCGCACACGGGCAGCAGCCCTGCGGTCATTACGACGTAACTATAGAGTATTGAGCTACGTCCGTACACAGCACACACAAACACACGCACGCACGCACGCACGCGCGTGCGCGCGCTCGCGCGTCAAAGCATAATAGAGCGCAAAAGTTTGTTGTTTGTTAATTGTTTTGTTATTATTTCATTAAAAAAATTCATTTTGATATTTAGTTAATTTCATTGTTGTTTTAGTCTGAATTTTGGAATTAAATTTCGTAAAAATTATGTAAACAGACGGAAAGAAATGACTACGTAGGTTTGGGCAAGTAACAAGAATAGAGGAGTACAAACAGTTAACGTTATTATCGACACGTTGACAGACAAGTGTATCATCCACGTCTGAATCTATCAAAGAGAATCCTGTTCAAGCGAAGACGATGAAAGCAACAGTTCTGTAGAAAATGGCTCCTACGGAAATAAAACAGTTTTATGTGACGCCGACTCCGGGAGTCCTATGTCCAGCAGTGGAGTTGAGCTGATGATGATGGAGGGAAAACATTATACAGCCTTTTTATATGTGACAGAGCTATATTGGAATCATGATTTTAATTCCAGCTTTTAGGGCCGTCTTGACTGGTGAGATATCACGCTTTCACAGAATATTACCTTGAAATGATTACCCCTGAGCTATTTGAGTTTCAAGCATTGAGTGAGTTCAGATAGCCCACTTGCCACTCCCTATATCAAATCTTCCTATTTCATTCCCCTACTCCACCGCCATTGTAAATGCGTGCCATTTTCATATCAAAAACGTTAAAAAAATTGCGACTTTCTGACTGATATTTGTTTGTTTCATTACCTATTGTGCTGTTATCTCGCAAATATGTTGAAAAACGTAGGACACGCGTGCGGTTGTTGGTTTTTTTAAACTGGTTAATGAAACTCAATTACCGCACTAGTAACATAAATAACAATTATTTTTATTTGAACCCTCCCGTACTTCATAAGTACCAAACAGCCATCAGCAATTTGAACATTACTTTTCCACAAATCAAACTACAGACTATAGGTAATACATACTTTTGAAATAATAATTCGTAATTTTGTGAATACTCTAAAAGAATAATAAAACAATTCTAGAAAAATATTTATTTTGACTTTTAAGTTACGTATATGGTGCCCAATAAAAACTAATGATTTATATAAACCAGCCTGATGCTACTGAATCTAAAGCAAAAAGTATCCTGAAAATAGATTTAGAAACAAAAAAGTTTGGTTGAACATACGTAATTTTTTTACATGAATTGAACATCCACCTATTTTAAAGTTGGTAAAAATAAATACATAATTAGCCCTAATCAATCTCAACTTGACTATACCTGTGCACGCCTTTGCTTGCAGCTAATATCGTAACCGACATAAAGTTTGCATCCAACTATACCATTTAAGTATTTTATTATTCAATTATCTCATTGTGATTCTAGCCTATGTTCTATGCAATCTTAAATACTAGTCTTAAATAAAAATATTAAGCATTTAGAATAAATCCAATGCATTTACACTAGGGATGGGCCGAATGTGGTTTGAACCGAATACGAACTTCGGCCGAACATTCGGTTAAAACAAAAGATTCGGCAGAAATTCGACTGAACTTCGGTCTGATTTCGCCACGCTTTCTCAAGAGCAACACGTCGTGACTTGATAACGCCGTAAATTTTAAGTATGAGTAGGTGGATAAAAGAATAGATTTTTAGACCTTTGGTTGAAAAAAAATCACCATTTCATAATTCTAAATTCATAATGTTTAATTAGTAAAAAGTGATTTCAGTCAAAATTAAAGTTGTAAATGCTGATGTCCCTTAGACATGTTTTTTATTTTATTTTATTCAAGTTACACATTATAATTAAGCAGTTGCACTACTTACTGATGTTTCTTAGAGGAATAATAAGTTTATTTTATTTTTGTTTTAATTTGATGTCTATTTAATTAGGCAAAGACTTAATCAAGAACTTATTTTATTTATTTTTTATCACATTGCACGTTAAAGTTTACATGTTCCTAACTAAAATAAATGACCATGTGTATATAGATGGCAATTTTTATATTACGGTTATGTTAGATACGATTTCTATTAATTTTAGACAAAATAGTGCAAGTAGGTATTTTACTTTTTACTTGCACCGAATGTTCGGCATTTAAACCGAATTTCGGCCGAATGCTGAAGTTCGGAAAATCGCCCAAAAAACACCTCCCGTTATGAATGAAGTCCCTTAATCAAAATAACAGCATAGTCTTTAGTTTCATGTAATATTTTGACATTTGCAATATGAAAATCATTCATAAAAACAAAAATGTTTCAATTATACTTCAATAATGTAACCGTCTCAGTTTTTTTGAGCAATGTTATAATGTTCCAGGTTGAAAAGATTGTTGATTCAAAGAAAATAAAGGGGAAATTGCACTATTTGATCAGGTGGAAGGGCTATACTTCAGAGAGTGATACCTGGGAACCTGAGAATACTCTTTCATGCCCTGAACTAATCAACAAGTATAATGATGAAGTAAGTTAAGTTAAACTAAACTGTTATTTGTGTACAAATGTTAATAACTAAATGAGGTGAAAAAGAATGCTAGATTCTGCTAGATTATAACAATAAAAATTTATACTGTATAGCACCACAATAAGTATATAAATAACTCCTGAGACATGGCCCTTGGGCCATTTTTTAAAATATATTAAATAGGTTGGCGTTTGACCACGATCACGTTCAATGCCGGACGATGATGCGGTCGAAGATAGAGCACGCTTACCTAGATAATACCTATTCACACGAGACTTGAAGATACCCGAGTTGTACTTTTCGGGAAACATGGACTCGGGTAGTGCATTCCATAACTCTGCCGTACATAGATGGAATGTGGAGGCGAAACGTTTAGTTCGCACTGGTAGCATTTCCACTATGAAACGATAGCCTAGACCAGAGCGCCTTGTGGTCCGAAGATGGAATGGTGTAGAGGGGATCAGGTTAAACAGTTCAACCGCACACTCTCCGAAATGAATCCTATAAAAAACCGATAGACTAGCAACCCGGCGTCGATGCTCTAGGCTTTGAAGCCTTGTATTGACAAGCTGGTCACTACCAATCAACCTCTTGGCTCTTCTCTCAGTTGACTCTAGCTCCTGCAAGATCTTGCTTGAGCACAGTAAACATTAATCAGTTGCTCTGCAGTGAAGTAATGTCTCACCTTTGAAAGTATACTCAGCATTTTAGCAGCCAGCTGAGCTACACTTTCAATATAGGAGCCGAAATTGAGAGTGGATGTTTAGGAAATGCTAAGAAGTTGAAGTTGGTCGGTTATCAGAATGGGTACACCTCGAAAAATGGGACTCAATTCAAACTGACTTATTTTCCCCGTAAACAGTCATGCCGGGGTTTTAGCTGTGTTGAATTAAACCATATTAGCATTGCCCCAATCGGATACTGCCTTAAGGGTCAAATTCAATCTTTCAACCATGTCCATCCGCCAGGATTGGATTTCAGCTCTGCCTACCCCTGCATAAGACACATACGTCTCTACAACTGTGCTGTCATCTGCATACCCAAAGATACCGGGCTTAAGGAGCAGATCATTTATATGCAGCGCGAAAAGTGTTGTAGAGAGCACAGACCCCTGAGGGACACCGGCGTTAATCATCAAGGATTGGAGGAACAACCATCAACAACCACTTGAATTGACCTTTCCCTCAGGAAGTCAGATATCCAAGCACACAAACCCGCAGGCAGGCCATATGCTGGAAGTTTGGCAATGAGACTGTCGTGCCAGACCCTATCAAATGCCCTTTGAGATATTGAGAGAGACGGCGAATGCTTCACCATATCTCTCGATAGTACAAGATAGACATACGCTAGAATATCGATTTTGGCGAAAACTGTATTGCCGATTGCTGAGGAAACCATTTGATTCTAGGTGCGTCAGTAGCCTAGCATTTAGAATATGTTCCATACTCTTACAGAGTATCGACATAACCGAAATTGGTCTGTAATTGGCAGGGTCGGCTCGACTGCCCTTTTTGGGTACCGGCTGTACATTTGCCTGCTTCCAGGATCTTGGAACCTTTTTCATCGAGTTGTTGTCTTCATCCATTTAAATTTATTTTGTACCTTACATTGAAATGAAAATTGGATATGTTAGCTATGAAGACTTCCGACTATGAATAAAGGTATAATTTATAATAATTAATTACAATATTTTTCAGAAAGAAAATTCAAAAAGCAAGGAAGCAAAACCAGCAAAGAAAGACAATAGAAAGAGGAAAGGTACCAAGAAAGAAAGTAAATCACCTGCTAAGAAACCCAAAACCGTCTGGGACAGCAAACAGAGTGATGAAAATGCAGAATATGAGGTCAGCTCGAATTTAGGTTACAAATAATAAATGTATCATTTATCAATGATTGGAAAAGTAGGGTTACAGTAGCTTAGAAGCGTTTTTGTGTTTGTACTGGTTTATGTATGTTGTACACATGTAAAATAGTGTGACACTTCTAATGTTACTTATAAGCGACAGATTATCTACCACATGTCTAACACACTCAGTGTGAGACATGTGGTAGATAATGCAAACTGGGTTATTTCACTGTGTGTCAATACTATAAAAATAAAAACGTCTTCAAGCTAATTTACGTCTAATTACCTAAAGTTAAGAAAAAGATAAAACATAGTGTTTAAAAGCACCACAATTTAATTGATTTATTATTTTCAGAATTCACAATTGTAAATTTGATGGATTTGCTCCGTTATATCACAATACCAACTATAGGTAAATTAGCCCTACTTTTCCAATCATTGTTATACTCTATCACAATATAATTATATATAACATCTCTTGAATGTTGAAGTACTTCCACATAATTGCGATTTATTGACTTTCTTTGTAGAAAATCTTTTTAAATATAGTTAAGTTTAGTCTTTAGAGAACAGCAGCAAATTTGCTGTTGCAAATGTTCATAGGCGATGGCAACCGCTTTCCATCAATTGGACTGTCTGCTTATCTGGTGAATTTATGCACAATAAAAAAAATAGTTTTTGCTTTCTCCTCTAGAATTTTAATTTTTTTTATAATAATAGCTCTTAAACACCCTATCCACGCGCGCGCGCTCACACATACAGTACTCCCTAATTGAAACCAGAGTACATTGAAATTTCATCATCTCACTCAATTTTCAGGTTGAACGCATTCTTGAAGTGCACCACAAGAAGAATGGCAAAAGGGAATTTCTGATTCACTGGAAGGGGTGGTCAAGCAAATTTGATTCCTGGGAACCAGAAAGCAACCTTAATTGCTCAGAACTTATTAAGAAATTCATGGACAAGGTACTAATTGTAAATTAACATATTGTTTATATTATAATACATTTTTTTATTTTAACCACTGCAATGCTCAAAGAGGCCTCAGCTTGTTTTTGATGAAAACTATAAGTTTTCGCTCTCTTCTAACTATAAAAAACAAATTTTCACTATTTTAAGCCTGTTTTAAATGTGCTGCTATTCATTTTACTAATAAGCATCAATTTCTAAGGAGCTGTTGTAAACTAGTCAATGTATGTATAAGGTAAGGTTTTCCAAGCTAATATTGGTCTTTCCTTTGCATAAATCCTCACAACTTCTAACATAAATAAGCTAACTTTTTTTTAAAGAATTGCATGCGAAATATATTCACTGAACGGTGATTACATTTACATGAAAACCTGTTTATTTGACAGCCATCTGTTGCTAACTAAAAGTGGTCAATTTGTTTTAAATCTGTTTAATATTTTGTTTTGTTAGACAATTCTAAATTTAGTCCCCCTGATTTTTTTCTCTTTTTAATGGCCGGTTCCTATATCTTGTTTCATGTACCTTATTATCAATAAAATTTTGACATTACTCGTCCATACAAATAATGTCAAAATTTTTGGTGGTAAAGCATAAGCTCTCTATAGCTTATGTAAAATTTTAACCAACAGTAAGGCAAATGAACGGTCAATAAAATATGGGAACCGATCAAAAATTTACTGTACAAACTTGAACCTACTTACAGATTGATTATAGTAGTAGTAGTATCTATACTATAATAAATCTGTAAATGGTTCGAGTTTGTACATTGCGTTTAAAAATGTGAAAAAAATCAAGGGCGATATATCGGATTAGCAAAATAGATGGCGCTTCAATCGCGTTTTTTCAATTCACTAACCCCCGGTTTCTATATTTTACCAATGTTGTCTGTAATAGTAACTGATTGATTTTGAAGGTACCAATAACCGATGGTTGAGAGGGCTATACGAGCGTTTCACAAGCTCATTGTCAGTTAGAAATACTGTCGGTTATCAGTTACCAATTCCCTCCCAAGCGTTTTGCTAACGCAACATATTTGTAGTAGCAACACGCAACGTAATTCAATGAGTTGACATATAACTACAAAATAAATGTATTTTTAAAAGAAGTGACCTTTTGTGATATACGATTGTCATTAAAAATCAAGCTTTCAATCAATCTGCTTTAAAAATACAATTACAGAGCCATTTTATATGAATGTTGCATGAACAAAACGCAGTAGTGTAAACAACATATAAACTCTTTAATGAATTATTGTTCTAATGCCATTGGATATGTTGTAAAAAAAAAAAAAGATGAAACAGTGTTGTCACTTCAGAAATTTTTCGCTACTTATAGGGATCTGTGGTTTTCGACCGCAATTTTTTTTAAATATGTTAAGGCTAAAAACAACGGTTTTTGTAGTTCCAGAGTCAAATGACGTAAACATTGTCCGATTTTTTTGTTTTCATTCAATTGTTTTAGGGAACTTTTTGTAACGCGACCGTTTTACACAGATGTAGCGATGGATTTAATGTGTTATTTGAGGCGATGTTGCAATTTATTGTTAATGACGTTAAATACTGACAGTTAGTACATACTAATATGTTATCTATCAATAATGTTATAATTATTCACAGTGTTACTTTTAACGCTATATTTAAGACGTATTAGGTCACAATTGATAATTATAACGTTATCGCAGGTGAAGCTCAAGAATAACAAAAAACTGTAGTCGAATTAATGACTTTGGAACATTTGACCTTGTTATTAGAAAGGTGGCATTAACCATATAAGTTTTATCTGTGCTGGCAACAACTGAGAACTGAGAACTTTGTTGTCATAAATATTTGTCGACGAAAATTACGAACATTACGAAAACGACATCACAAAAAACAAAACCTATCCTACATTCTGGGATAGACTACATAAATCTATCCCAAACTATCTCTTTTCCGGACTGAAAAGTATCCTATGTCTCTCCTAGAAATTGAACTTACTATAAGTACGATCAATTTCTAGGAGAGACATAGGATACTTTTCACCAAGTTTCAACTAAATGGGTTCAATAGTTTTTCGTGAAAGCATTACAGGCAAACAGAAAATATACTTTTGTCCCCGAAACTATCCCATTTTTGGGGATAAAAAGTATTCTATGTTCATCTTCGGCATCAAAAAAGTATATATACTGAGTTTCAGCCAAATCAGTCCAGTAGTTTTTCAGTGAAAGGGTAACAGACAAAGTTACTTTCGCATTTATAATATTAATAGGGATGAATAGTGAAGCAATACTGGAATTGGAATTAGAACTGTTAAAGGCAGAAATAGAAAATTTGAAAGATATAAATAAGAATTAAATACAAGTTAAAAGAATAAGTAAAAATTAGAGTTTAATTTAATTTAAAATCATCTATTTATAATGACAAATAAACTGGCAACCTCGACAAACTAACAAAACTGGCCGAAATCGGGTGGTAATAAAATTCCTATGAATAGTAGTGTTGACACCCAGCGGTTATAATATACAAACACTTCATCTGTCGTTTCCATACAAAAAGTCTACCGATCGGTTAGAAAATCCCTCCCATGGGCAGTTGGTACTTTCATGAGTAACTAGCTATGAACAGTTCATTATAGAAACATCAGTAGAGTTACCAGCCGGTAATATTCTAACCGTCGTATCAAAAAGAATAGTTTTTGTAATATTGAAACCAGGCATAACAAATACTTTCATAGTCATAAACAAGACATCATTCATTGTATTACTTCAAATCAGGTTGGTTTCAACTCGACTGTATATTTTGCTGGGCAGTTGTATAGGCTGTATGGAATTAGTTTCTTTATTACTGTAGTGAATTCAACAAGAAACAATAGTTTTAAGTTTAGAAAATTATAGAAAATAACTTCCTTTAACCAAATATGTTATTTAAAGTAACAGTCTCATTAGAAATCATCATTCATATTTAATTTCATTGTTTACTATTCAAAGGTATTTCTTCCTTTATCTGTTATTATACATTCTTTAAAACATAAAAATGTTAGTTTAGTTCATGGGCTTTTAGCTTTAGGCACTTTTTCTCATCTGGAATAATGTTATAGTTATAAACCGTTTCACAGAGATGTAGTGAGTGATGGGTTCAATGCATTATTTATGATGTGATATTGTTATTAATTGTGAATGACGTTAAATATTGACAGATAACGTATGTGCAGCATACAATAATATAGCTATGATTTTTTAGCGATTTTCACCATCAGTGAGATAATTTTTTATTGAAGGTTTATTACATATATCTAAAAAACCTAATTAAGTTTTTAAGTAAGTAACATAGAGCTACCTGTACCTAGGGCTTTTAGTACATAATATATTACTATCTATCTATAACTATTCCACAACTGGCTTCCCATTTCAGTGAAATGGATGGTATACCTGATATTTGTGTCGGAGCCTTATTGGCAACATTCTTTTGACATTAAAAATACCCTAAGTAATTAATTATGATATAAGGCTTTGTTCATATTGTAACAGGTGGATGTAGCGCGTTCATCCGACACACGTAACCTGAGAGTGGCTCCTGAGACCACAAACAGGTTCACACTGCAAGATCCCTCGTCGGGACGCCGCCTGAGCAAGAGGCGTGGACAGCGGCAACGGTGAGTTTTATATTTTTAGTTACTATATTATGAATCCGATGGCCCACCCCTACCCATATCTAACCTTCCCTATCCTATCCCCCTATTCCAATCTCATTCCTCCTCTCTGATCCCTCTATCTCATCACCTTTACCCCTTTCTAAAGGCTGTCAATACGTTGGCTTCGCCATTGGTGTTACGAACGCCTATAGGCGACGGTAACCACTTTTCAAGAGCTGGGCCATCTGACTGTTGGCCAGCTTTGCAATAAAAAAGGCTAATTTCAAAGTTCATCTATTGATTTTAGTGGAAATACCATCAGTTGAACTAATAAGAACATGTTATTTAATGAACATGTACCTAACCTCTGAATAGCCACAAAAAGAAAACTAGTCATCGGTGACCACAAGCTGGAATAGGAATTATTTCAGAGATATCAATGACTCTGTCATTTTATTGTCTACCCATTAAAAAAATGTTCTTAGGTAAGTTTAAACAATAATTCTTTAACCTCTCATTTCTACTGTTGTCTAGAAAGTACCTCAATTTATTATTCTATTGTTTTATGATAAATAAAAACACCCCTAAGTTTTACAAACTTTTTTCTTTATTTAAAAGACTAGAAGTTGTGATCAATAGGTAGTAGCTCTGTTACGTACATAAAAGTTTAATTAGGTGTTTTGTATACACTCGTGAGCAACCAAATGGACTCAATTCGTAACTGCGCATACATTCATTGAATTTTCTTTAAATATATATGATATTTATAAAACCAATATATCATTTGAAAGGTTGAATCTTAAGCTTTTAATAATCATCACCATCTTAAAGAAAATTAGGTGCTAACTGATCCATTTACGCAGAACGCACGAACGCAGAATAGAGCTTATGATAAAATTTGCCCATTACATTACGTTACCTGGCATCCCTATAAAAGCACTTGCATCCAGTTTACCCTATCAGGCGCTAACCAAAAGTTAACCAGTACACATCTGCGTGAATTGATCAATTGTTTCCACGAAAGCATAGATATCACACCCTAAGAAGCCGTTCAAGCGGTTGCCTTATTGATACAAGGATACAAGGGTCCATTCAACGAGCAATCCCTGCACAGCTTCACTTTAGCAAGTCTGCCGTACCCGAGTACACAGATAGATGATTTCAAGAGACTGGTGCCAATAAACAGTACTAGCCGCCACCGGTACTCTTTTGAGAGAGACAACCGTTTCAGTGACGTTACACCTCGTGTGTCTATCGGCAATTTCTTGACCAGGGGCGTAACTTCCGCCGTATAAAACGTACAATGATACGGGGCCCCAGGCTACAGGGGCCTCGAAAATATGTAAGCAAAAATTCCTAAAATGTTATACACAATCTTTTGTAGATTAATAACATTTTTGAGAATAACTGCTGGGCCAATAGGAACCACTATCAAACTTGTCATTATTGTCTATAGAGCCAGAAAATCTAGAAAAACTGAAAACACCTTCACCTATGGATGATTCGTTAAATAAGCTTACCGAAAAAAAAAGGCGACAAATGTTTATCTGTGATTTGAATTGTTTATCTGACTTAGCTCCCAGGAGCTTTAAGTATAAGTATAAGTAATAACTTATAATTAATACATAATTATTTTAATTCCATCCGAGCATTTTTTGTTTCATTCATAAAAAACAAACTTTAACCTTTCTTTGGGCCCCCAGCACATTTTGATACAGGGCCCGTCTAAGGCAAGCTACGCCACTGTTCCTGGCGTAGTCGAAATAACCATAATGGACTGGCCTACACTCAGTCCAGATATGAATCTCATGGAGCATTTATGGGATGAGCTTAAACGAAAAGTGCTGGCTAGAAATCCAGTTCCTTCGAGCGTATTAAATTGAAGACAGAGTTATTAGAGGAGTGGGACGGCATTACTCAAGACACCATCAAAATTTTTAAAATGTATGCGGAGTTAGAGGTTTCTTGAGTCGAATTGGCTGCACGGTGTATATAATAAACTTTTAATACTTAAGTTTCTTGTTGAATTCACTACAATTACAAAAAAACTAAATCAATATACTGTAGACAATTGCACAACAAAACATAAAGAAATGTCGCAGCCAACCTGATTTGAAGTACCTAATACGTAATGAATGTCGTGTTTTTTTTTGTTTTTTTTATTGCAGGAGTTCAGCAGACAGGCAGACGGCCCACTTGATGGAAAGTGGTTACCGTCGCCTATAGACATTTGCAACACCAAAGGTGCTACAAATGCGCTGCTGCTCTCTTAAAGGAGACTGGAACCTGGTCACTGATGCCGGAACACAACACAAGGTTGTTATGGCGGCATACTCTAGAAAAACTAGGGCAACCTGACACAACGTTTTTGTTATTGAATTACAGCGATGGTTGTCTTCATCGCAATTGCAGCGCCATTTATTTTGCTAATCCATTTATTCCAAGTAAACTACGACTTTTATCGGGATAAAACGTATCCTAAGTGTTGATTCAGGTTATAAGCCGTTGAGTTGTTAAGTTGAGTTTCATTCATACATGTTCATTAATTTCCAAAAAGTGCGATCGCAGGGCCATCTTTTTCGCTGTTTTCGTCTATCCCATCGAAACGACGTCATTTATCAAGATAAAATATCTTAAGTTACACCCAGTAATATAAGTTAGTTCCGTTTCGAATTTCACTTAAATCCGTTCAGTAGTTTTTACGTGACACTCTAACACTAACAGACAGACAGAAAGACAAAAATTCTAAATATTGCATTTTGGGAATCTCCTGGTCGGTCCCCCTTAATTTTTTCACATTTTTAAATGCAATGTACAAACTCGAACCATTTACAGATTTACAAAACTTTCTTTTGTATATCATATATTAACAGAGTACCAGAACTAAATCAATTTTCTAATTATGTTAATTAGGTCAGCTTATAACAGTAAGTCTTGTTCGTGTGAGACTCTAAAGCTCAGCACTAGGACTATAAGACAGTACGAAAGTACCAGACTCATCCTTTCACAGCTGAGTCCGGTATTGATAAATCATAGTGCATGCTTAGTCTTTAATAGAGTGTTATTTGAGCAATACTCACTGATCGATATTACCATAATGGCGAAAACAATATTGGGCATATCATTTCGAGTATTCTTTCCTATTTTATACAGTTTATATATTATATTAGGTTGGGGAATAAGTTTCTTCGCATTTTATATAAAAATTCAATAGGTTTTTTTATAAAGTTTATTTACATTTGACTAAAGTATGTAGGTGCCATTTTGTTGGATAACTTTGTGCCATCTTGTAGGTAGGGACGTAATCCCATTGCTATAAAAATTTTGGGGCTTCTGATCAAAAAACTGCGCCAAGTGGCTTTGGCAGTTCTCTCGTGATGTTAACCTGACACTGCCTAAGGAATTCTGCAGAGACCGAAACAGGTGAAAATCTGAAGGTACAAGGTCAGGACTATACGGCGGATGCATTAACACCTCCCAGCCAAACTCTCGTAATTTTTGCTGAGTGGCTAAACATGTGTGAGGTCTAGCGTTATCATGGTGAAAAACCACATCCCTTCTGTTGATTAATTCCGGCCGCTTTCTCTCAACTTTTTGCTTTAATCTCATCAGTTGTTCGCAGTACAGTTCAGAATCGATGGTCCTGCCTGGCGGTAATAGCTCATAATGAATAATGCCCTTCCAATCCCACCATATACACAGCATCACCTTGTTGTGAGTTAACCCGGGTTTCGCCACAGTCTATGAAGCCTGACCGGCCTTTGACCACGATCTTTTTCGCACGTTCTTGTCGTACGTGATCCACTTTTCATCACCAGTTATTAGCTTCTTCAAAAATGGTTCGGTTTCATTATGTCGTAATAAAGAATCACAAATGAGTACACGGTTCATTAGGTTTCTTTCAGTGAGCTCATGAGGCACCCAAATATCGAGCTTTTTGTGTGTGTACCCAGTTTTTTTCAAATGCGCCAAAACCGTTTTGTGGTCAATTCCCAATTCTCCAGCTACATCGTAACTACTAATATGCCGATCTTGCTCTACTTTTTCAAAAATGGCATCATTTTTGTCCGTAACAGGGCGACCAGAGCGACGTGCATCTTTGATATCAAAATTTCCGGATTGAAAACGCTTAAACCAAATTTGCGCTACTCTCACAGATACTGCATTAGGTCCATAAACATCACAATTTTTTTTCTTTTTGTAGTATAATTTAAAATGTATCGAATTTCTTCATTAGATTCACTCATTTTAACAATAACAAATGAAAATCACACATTTTCCTAATTTGAATTTGGAATTGTCTTCTTTAAAATTAAAACTTTTTAATGATAGCAAAACCAGCCAGATACAAATGGTATAGCCAAAGAGATCTTATTACAAGTTCATACATACTATATGCGAAAAGACTTTTTCCCCAACCTATTATATTTATTTATTTTCTAAATGTTTTAAATTTTTACATATTTCGAAGAATAAAACTTAATAATTTATTAAAAGATATATATTATCTAGAATATTGGCATGATTTTTTTCAGAGTGCGCTACGACAATGCTGAGTAAAATTGAAGATTTTTATATAATAAAGTATGGTCTGTTTAAAATTATGAAACATTGTATATAATAGTAAAAGTTCTTAAAAAACAATGTTTTATCAGTTCTTTAAAGTTTAAACGCACTTAATAATAAATTTATGTTAAAGGTTGAGAAAAAACATATATTTTTTTGTGTAATGTCCATGAAGTGCTACAGCCCTTCTTGGGTATTATTATTACTTTAGAGTATGTTAGTTTTTAAGTGTTTTGAGTATAATAATTATGAGGCAAGTCTAATAAGTCATAATTCTTGAAATAGATAACAACATAAAAATCATAAAAATATGTATGGTATCTCTTTTTATCTCTATGTTTCACATTGTTGACACACTCGATTAATATTTGTTCTAAGTTTCTGTCTTATAAAATAAAATATGCTTTCCGACTTGACACTTCTAAATTAATAAGAAATATTGTAGCTACAAATACAAGATTTGGAAATCCTAAATTCTAGTGTATGCATGGTGCACAATATATGAAAATATTGTTTGTAGGGGAACTATGCTATTGTTGGCACCCTATTAACTTATTCAAAACATGAAGAAATTTTATTATTTTATATTTAATGATGATAATAATAATATCAGTGTATGGATACAAAATAAAAAAAATAAGATTTTTTAACATCTGGAATAAATTAACTGGGTGCCAATAACGGTACAATTTACCCTATATTGTGACGGAGTGCAGTATCCAATGAAAGGGCATTTTTGGATGCATACTAGAACTTAAAAAGAAACTATTCTAATATGTGAACATTATTCGATGGGATATATTCTTGTCTTCTGAATACAGTCTTCGCCGCCATCTCCATTCTCAAGTGCGTCCTTCCAAAGGTTACCTCTGCTCTAGGTTGAGCCGATATTAAGTTTTAACTGTCAATAGTTTCCTGTCACTTCTTCTGCCAACTAATGGCCCATTTCTATATCTTACTAACCGTTCATTTGCTTACTGTCGGTTACAATTTGACATAAGCTCCATACAAGTAATGTCAAAATTTAACCGATGGTAAGGCAAGTAAATGAATAGTAATATACGAACACGCCATTATTTCATCTAAGGTAGCTTCTAGGTCTAATATTTTTGAATGGATTTGCTCGAGTCGCGCTTTGTGAACACCATTTGTACGTATTTGAACCATGTTCATAATGTTTACTAAAGTATAATTTAATGAGAGTTTTATAGTAAAGTTTTATGGTAGTTCCTTCCGCCTCATTAGCGACAAGTTTCATATTACAATAATGTAATATTGTAAAAGTATGTGCGGCATTTTAACTAAATTTAAGTTGGCGTTCTATGAGTTATGTAAGTTTTTGTATGTAATTTTTCATATCCAAGGATGAAAGGCTATATTTGCTTTAAGCGACATTTTGTGATAGACTAAACATGATGGTCTTATTGCTTCTTATTGTCTTAAACTTTGGATATATGAAGGACCTGGTTTCTAATTAAATACTATAGATATTCTACTTATTCAAATATAGTTAAGGGTATGTAAAGAACCTGGTTTCCAATTAAAGTCTATAAATAGTCTTCTTTTTCTTATATAGATTAATAATGACGCATTGTTTTTTTGGATCATTTGAAACGAAGTCTTGTCCCAACAGTATTTCCAAATGTCGCTTAAAACAAATAGTTTCACCCCTCGATATAAATAAATTTTATTTATAGTGAAGTAGTAATATATAAACGATTGCAATACCTTTCTAAGTATAATTAAATAACCTACCAGACTTGGTAATCTCTCTGTATTAGCAGCAGATGGCTTTATGAGGAGTGAAATAATACAAGCGTTACGTTTTTTTATTATACAATTTCGAACATCAATGCAATGAAATAAGATCTAAAACAATATCCATCAGTGTAAAATACAATGTTTTAAAGTCAGAAGGTCTTGTAAACGCCTTTATTATTATACAATTTTGAACTTTAATGCAATGTAATAATATCTAAATTAATATCCACCAATGTAAGAATACAGTGTTTTGAAATTAGAAGGTCTTGTAACTGCCGACGTTCACGTAACGTATTTTAGTTAACTCCAGTCGTGCGTCGGAGCTGACACACGATTTTTTGTATAGAAAATAGGGTATTGCACATACTTCTGCAGCTTACCGGGGGCCAAATTCTGCTATGCTATCTTGGCGTTGCGAAGATACCTAGTGTAAAAAATTCGTATTCTACCAAATCCACAATATCTAGTCGATATCGTCGAAGCGAAATAATAGAAAAAAATACCCGAAATGAATATTGAAAAGCTACCAACCAAAGTTTTAAATATTTATTTCGCGAGTTTTCGCTTATAAATGTCTATAGAGTGGCTTGCCACTGGCACGCCATTGGAATTAACACAATACTGAAATCAGTCAAAGCTACGATTGAGACGATAGTGTCCGGCGATTTTGACGACATAGTAATAGCGGAATTGGGCCCCTGGAGATGCCATAAAGTGTGGTGCGGACTGTGCGTGATTTAATGTTGCCGATGCGATTTCTCATTAGCTGTCGTGTTAGATGTTTCATAGTACAGTTATTCATGTAAGACATTAACACAAATGTTTTATTTCCGAGGCACTTCCAAAATTAAACGTAACTTCGAGGTATTGAGTAACATTGCTTTTTAAAACAATTTATACATTTCGTTTCGGTGAGAATGAAAAGAGTATTTTCTACAATTCGCGATTATTCAATTCCTACCTTGTATAAATTTTTTAAAACGAGCAAGTCTATTTATACCTCGGGATATTAAGCTTCAGTTTTGGAATCTAAGGAAATGAGCGTATTTATTAAGGTTATAGTTGATAAGAAAGTAACGCTCTATGATTCTGCAATGTATGATTAAAATTAAACTGGGTCTTTATATAAAAAAATAATATTTTTATGTAAGTTTTAAAAAGTTTTATTTTTAAATTACTTTGGACTTATGTACCCTAAAGACAAATATTCTAGACCAATACCCATTCGCATGCGATATATATATTTTACCGGTATTAGATTTGAACATTAGCTAATGTTTGGTTATCGTTCTAGAATACAGTCCTACAAATCTGATGTAGTATTCGCCAGTAGGATTAACTTTATTATACATACCTATGTAGTTTGCGAACTGACCGCAGTTTGATCAAGGGCGAGCGTGTGATTGGAGCCTATTCAAACATAAGCGATATGGTTTACTGTTATGGATAATAAAGAATATCAAGTAGTATTCCTCCGGGAATTTTATATGCAGTGCCGCGGCTAAACATAAACCCATAATATCCGCGATGTACTATCCAGGTAGACGGCACATTATCGCTTACTTTTCTAAACAAGTTAAACGGAAATGATTGACTAAAGCGTTTGCCAAACGAACTGGCAATAAAATCCATTAATCCCGATTTCTCACAAAAAACGTACTACCATAAGTCAAAAAGTTTTGACTTATGCTAGTGAATTAAAAAAAGTATCGTCATCAATTACAAGTCTATTTGAGGGGCGTCCATTATTTACGTGAGGAGTTTTTAGCGATTTTCCGGTACCCTCCGTCCCCCAATCTCATGTGTTTTTCAAAATGTGTGTTTCTAGTATAAAAGCATTGGATTTATTCTAAATGTACTCAGAAATGTCAGAGGTAAAATAAATGTGAACGATAGTACGCTGCATAGTTCGTCGAGTCAGTCATTGTTCTTCATCTTAATCATTTCAATAGTGTTGAGTGAGATGAACCAAAAATTTAAGAATGTTTATGCTAAAACCTTCCTATTTTATTTTATTCTCAAATTACCAATAACTAAACTTAAACATTAGTTAAGTGAATAAGTTTTTTTTACCCATCCAGACGGGCAAATATGCCCTACCACCAAATAAATAAAACCAAAACGATTATGGTTTTAAATATTTTACTTATATAACATTATTTTCTTCCAAAAACTAGAATTTTATTAATTAAAAGTTCATAAACGGAAAATAATACTCTAGCTAGATTATTGAACTAAAATAGCTAGTGACAAAGTCGCTTGACGTCACGCACTGTGATCGGGTTTTTCAGTCAGCCACATTTCTTTATCAAAATAAATATATTTAGGAGTTATTAATATTATTTAAAAAAATAATACAAGTTTTCTATTTATTATTTTATATATAAAAACGAATCGTAGAAATGTATGTACGAGCATAACTTGATAACGACGACGATTGTTTAGATTCTCAATTTGAACCGGTATGTGGCGCTGAGATCGGGTTCTAGAATCCTCCTAATCACCTGGACCTATTTTGGTAATTTTGTTTTTGTGTCATGAAACAGTCTTTCATCTTTTAGGAATTCAGAAAATATGGCGGTACGAAGTTCGCCGGGTCAGCTAGTTTCTAATAAAACCTTTCATTATAGTTAAGTTTTATATTTTATTTCCACCAGTGTCGAATGGCGTATTTATGGTAATTTAGTAATTATTAATCCGTAATTACTTACATTGATGTTAAAAGATAATTAATTCCTAATAGAAAAAGTTTGTCACACCTGGACGTCCCACGACGGACAGAAATATCTTTTGATTGCCAGTTATTCTGGCACGTGGTATAGATTGACTAAAACCATTTCCGCTAGGTTTCGACATCATGTTCCTTTCTGTTCTGGGGTGGTAGTAAATATCGCTTATCTTTGGACAGGCCTTATTTGAATATCCTACCTACGCAGTTTCAATCTTACCTCGTACCATATTTTTAATTGTGTGTTAAATTTGTCTGGCTATTAGACAGAAACTATTAGTTTCTGGTTGTATGATTTTTTAATAAATAGTTATTAATATACATGATTTTTTATTTAATACCGTATTCATTGCAATATTACTTAATATTGTACAGTAATCGATAGTAATATGATGCATTGTCTATTCCGGTTATATTTATAGTAAATTTCGGAAACGTGATATCTAATATTATGTTGCTTGATCCATATGAATGTATAGAAGTTTGATTGATTGAATTTATTCATTACCTCTAGGTCAATTTTAATCAAAATTGAACTTGTAAATGGACTTTTAAACAGAAACCTAGCCAGGTTTCTGTTTAAAAGTAGATTTTCATGAATTTATTATTATATGACCGAACAGCAATATACGTTACCATACATAAACTGCATCAAAGTACAGTATTACGAGTAAGTAAATAATTATGTGAAGTTAAAAACCAAACGAGGCTAAATCCGCCATAAAATACTTTCATTATTACTATGAAATGTCTTTATTGTTATTCTTAACGTAAAGATACGAAATAATAATTAATGGCATTAACCTTAAAAATATATAGTTAGATTTTATAAAAATACATGAAAACAAGAAAGATGAAGATTCTACTTTTGGTTTTTCATTTAGCTTTTTAGATTTTTTCCTTTTGGTAACTTTTTTCATTAACAACTTCTTTTTAGCAAGTTCACAGGGCAATTTCTTTAAAACACGGTTACAGCTTAGATCAAACGTTAAACAGGAACGAATGTTTTACTCCATCGAGGTGCACAAATGTGTAAATGCATGTACGGAAAATGAATGTATTTATTTCAAAATGGAATCTTTCAGATTACTTATAGAAAGTCATGAGTCTACCACCGCTTCCAAAGCAATTTTAGTTACTATTAGACGAGAAGAAGCGGCGTAACAAACACCCCATCAACATATCTTTACTTCATAATAATTATTATTCGTCTTTTTGTTTAATCTACTTTATACTAATACAAGGTTTAACAAAGTAATTTACACGAATGATTACTGAAAGAGCTTGGTGGTAATCGCATTATATCCATTCGGTGCGGTCGTCTAAAAATCTTTCGTCGTATAATAAACCCCGCAGAAAGGTAGCTTTACTATTTTTTTAAATTTGTTCATTGAAAGCTCTTGAAGGTTTTCTGGGACTTTGTTGGAAAGCATTATATTTGCCTCACGAAACTATTGTAAACTTTATGGAGCCTACATGTGGGAGTTTCTAATTTGTGTTCCTAGTATTTTTACAACGTACATCATCTAATCTGGGAAAATACGAGATATTTTTCTTAACATATAGTACATTCTAAAATATATACTGTGAAGTCACTGTTAAAATATTTATTTACTTAAACTTACCTTGTAAGGAATCCAGCGCTCGTATGTTGTAAATTCAGCGAATAGCACGCTTTGCACAACAAAAATAGTATTTATGTCAGTTGAATTAGCTGTATCTGCCTACCAATAAAACTCTGCTTCATATTTAGTTATATAAAACTCTTAAATTTCTAGTACATAAATTATTGAACAATACATATTTTGTATCCATATGAACTTGCTTTCAATCACAGATCCACCGGTAATATTTTGAAACAAATGGCGGCTATAACACTAATTGCAGTTAACGTAAAACAACTTACTCTATGATTGGGTTTACAGAAGCTGAACACATTTGCTTGAAATAAATTACTAAGTTAAAAAAGAAATTAAAACCCAGTAGTATGTTATTGAAGGAGACCACGTATAGTTTTTAACGTAATGCATATATTACCAAAATACGAAAACTTTTTAGATTTAGTTAAACGTAAAACTAGCGTTTTGTTTTTAAAATCAAAAATGAAATAAATAAAATTTTGGAAGTCACATAAATTATAATCCCCATATAAATTAAATTTGCTAAAAAAATAAATAAGAAGTTATTATCGTTATAAATTGAATAATTGCCTTATTTATCTTTAAAACACAACAACAACAAGGAACTCTTTTCAAATAAGTAACAAATTTGTGAAATAAAAATAACACAGATGTATATATATTTAGGTAATGAATATATATTTTACAATATAAAATACAATACAATACAATTGATAACATCTATCAAACAATTCCCTCGAGATCGGGTCGCGGAGGCGCCGTCAAAAGTAGTCCGTCGAAGTCGGCGGGTTGGATCTGGTCGCGGCGCGGCGGCCGCGAGGGCAGCACTACCGGCTCGCCCGCCGCCGGGTGGCCGCAGGCTCCGCACCGAGCCTCCGGCGCGCACTCCGTGTGCGTGGCGCGCGCGCAGTGCCCCGTCACCGCGCCGCCGCCGTCCGCTAAGCGGCGTCCGCAAGTGCGGCATGCGCCCCGCACCGCGCAGCCGCGACCGGCCGCAGCCAGTGCGCGAGCCAGGGCATCATGCGCCTCCCGACCCGCAATACGGGAAACGCACTTCCAACTCTCCTTGCGATTTGCGGCGCACTCCAAAATCATCACAGCTATTTCGGGCGAATCACAATTTCGACCGAGTGTTTCGTCGAGGGGTAGATACGAAACCGCTTCTAGTAAGACGCTCGGCGGTGTACTCTTCGCCGTTCGCAGCAACTGTGTCCACATATCGGCGGCCACGGACGGCGGCACCGTGGGTGAGACGCGGGCGCACAATTCGCCGGCTGCTGTGATGAACCTTGTTTCGGCGTCCCCGCCCTCGTTTGAAGCGGCGAGTTCTAGTAACGCATCGAGAGCGGCTTTCGGATCACCGGTCGCCTCTAGGCAAACTGGCAGAACCTCTTTAGGGCCCACTTCTTTGATTATATGTAATGCATCCTCCGGACGGATAAATCCACAATTTTCAGCTAAAAACTTTTCTACATCACGAGGTCGCATCATGCACACGTTCCTCAGATGCGCGGCTGCTGCTTCACCACGAATTCTTCCTGTTTCCCTTAATGCTTCACCAAATTCTAAAGCATGTTCATCACTATAAGATTTTAAATACGATGCAACAGCGGGTTCGAAGTCTGTTCTTACTAAGGCTGCTATAGCACGAGGTCGAAGATTGATGAGTGCTGGCAAATATGCTTCAAGTAAAGATTTAATGTCGCCATCAGCAATTCGAGTTCTTAGGTATTCGAAAAATTCGTCGACATCAGAACTGGAAGGATTAGCGATTTCAAAGAAATGTTGGAATGCAGTTTGATTGTGTTGCAAGGTAGCGGTGAGGCGCCAAAGCATGCGCGGACGCCCCTCCGCCGCGGCCACCTGCGTGCGCAGCCGGTCGGCGTCGGGGCGCACGCGGCCCAGTGCCGCCAGCCAAGCGCGGTCGGCGCGCTCGCCCTCCGTCACCACTGCCAGCTCTTGCAATCCGTTTATCACCTCCTGATCTGCCGGTAGTACTCCTGCGTTCAATTGTCCGGTTATAAATTCTAATATTTCAATGCGGTCTTCCGGTTCCTGTTAAAAATTAAAAGTACAATATTAAAACAACACTATTGTAAATTGATGCGGACGCACACTGTTAAGTGACGAAAGGATCTCACGTGTAAGTCGCGAGCGAAAGCCAGCAGCGCCCGCGCCACACGCAGCCGGTTCTGCTTGCCGAGAGGTCCCACGAAGGGCGGGTCGCGTGAGCACTGCTCCAGCAGGCGGACGCCGGCAGCCGCTTCATGCTCGACTAACACGCGCAGGGGACTCCGCCCGCCGAACGCCGCCTGTTAGCACAACAATATTCATCCCTATTAATATTACAAATGCGAAAGTAACTCTTGTCTGTCTGTTCCGTTTTCACGAAAAAACTACTGGACCGATTTGGCTGAAATTCGGTATATATGTAATTTTAATACCGAGGGTGGACAAGGGATACTTTTTTATCCCGGATAATGGGATAGATTTATGTAAAGGTTATCCCAAAAAGTAGGATAGGATTTTTTGTGATTTGCTACTTTCGTCATTTTGGTTATTTTGGTCATTTCTGTCCTTTTTGTTATTTTTGTCCTTTTTGTCATTTATATAGTTTTAATAGACGGGGGATAGATAAATAAAACTAGAACGGGTTGAAATAGAGCAGTGGTTCCCAAACTTATTTTGTATACTGCCCACTTTGAGAATAAATTATTTAGCGCCCCCATTTTTTCACCTACTAAAAACCACTATAACGTCAAATTAAATTAATTGATTATTGTGAGCTATATTAGCGGAGATTAAATATTCATTCTAAACGAGACTTTTACTATAGCCCGCAAGAGTTAACTTGAGACCTAAGCGCAGTAGGTAGTACACAGCGACGCTGAGGTCTCAAGTTAACTCTTACGGGCTACACCTGCCAATGAGAATGATTATTGAAACGCAACTTTATAGTATTCAGACAGTATCTTTTATTTAAAATAAAATAAACAATCGATTCTTATATAAAAACTAATGTGAAGGATGAATCTGATGCTGTTTAATAAGTTGATGATATCAGGTTCCAATTTACTCAAGAACAGCCGCAAGTCGCCACGTTTGTTAATATGCAAACGATTTCTCTTTTTAGTAAGCAGCGTTGCCACAGCACTAAATCCACGTTCACACAAATATGACGATGGGAATGCTATCAAGAATCGCTGAACGATTGACCACAATCCTGGGTACAATTGCGGGATCGGTTTTTGTATCCAAAATTCTTGGTAGCCATTTTTGAACTTGATTTTTATTTCCTCGTTTGTTGTCAACTCTATAAGTTCTTCTTCCAGCTGAGGTGACATTGCTGTGTTGGCATTTGAAAACGGATACAACAACCAGTCTGGTATTTCCAATTTTAAAATGTCTTGGTATCATTCGGTGAAGTCAATGTGGAGGTTTTCCAAATGTTGGTAGTAGGCAAGCAAGTCATCGTTACTGCAGGATACTGATAAATTCGGAAAACTGTGAAACTCACGTCTGCCCATATTCTTTTTGTGTAGAAGCAGTTTGGCTGCGAAAGCAGCAACAACATTTTTTGTTTTAATTAAATTTAGTTCATCGCCTTGCAGTTGGAGATTCATGTCGTTGAACAATTTATACAGGTCTGTCATATAAGCTATATCATTCTTTGATGTAATGAGCTTGTTGCGAAATTCTGTACCTTTAGTTTCCAAGAACTCTATCACAGAGTCAAACAGGTTGTAAAATCGAGTCAGACAATTGCCTTTTGATAACTAACAAACTTCAGTATGAAACAACAAACACGAAGCTGATGAAATAATCTATCATTCAAAGAGCTGTTACGGATTTTATTGACAGCTTTGATGAAAAATTGCAGTGATTGATATAGTCGTTCACTTAAGTTTCTAGCAACCAAATGTTGTCTATGAATAACGCAATGTACAGCAAGGACATCTGGAATTTTATTTTTTAAGTACGCTATGAAGCCTTTATGGTACTCTGTCATAGCCGGAGCGCCATCCGTAGCAACTGATATAATATTTTTCAAGGGAATCTCTTTCTCCTCACAAAACTTTTCCAATGTATTGAATATGGTTCCGCCTTTTGTATCGGTCTCTAAATTTCTAGCAAACAATAGTTCTTCACATATTTTCTCATCTTTAATAAAACTCACGTAAGACCGCAACAATGCATCATTAGTTGGTAAAATGGACTCGTCGAGCTGAATTGAGAATTGACTAGTTCTCAGATGATTGCACAATGATCCTTCAATGTTTTCACCCATTTCATCAATTCGTCTGCACAGAATTATTACTCAAAGGAATTTTTTCGGATAATATCTGCGGCCGGTTTATGAAGCACAGTAGTTATTACTTCCTTTATTGCTGGCAAAATTAACTCTTCTCCGATGTTGTGTGGTTTGCCTTTTTGTGCAATTAACAAAGAGATACTGTACGAAGCTCGAAGTCCGTCGTCATCTTGCTTAGCAGCCGCCGAAAATAGTTTTGCTACACTTGGCTGAGTATTATGCTTCTTCTCTAAGTCTTGTAAATATGCTACATTCTTGTCTTTCTTATCTGGATGCATTTTGTTGAAATGGTCTTGCAGTCTTGAAGGCTTCATTGCTTCATTCGAAAATGTTTTTAGACATAGAAGATACAACGGCGATGATGGGTTTGTGGGATTTTCAATGAATCCGAATTTAATATATTCCGCACAGTATTGCCGTCTCTTCTTTTTTACTTCCGACATTGTTTTGTTTTGAGAAATACGTCAGTGTTGAACTTAAGTTCTGTTTATCTATTACGCGCGACAACGCAAATGAAAATAAAATAAATATTACGTTGTTTATACAGGATGGCATAAACAGCACGCACCGACAGGAATAAGACAAACATGCATAAACTCGTTTATCTCATTCGACGCTCAATCGTACTCAACAAGTATTCTATGAACCATCCGATTGATACAGGAATGCACAAATCGGGTTATTTAACAAAAAACTTGTTAAAACATGATTGCCCGCGGTCTATTATTTACGAAAATTGCCTATCTAGGAATACTAATAATTATTAAAATGCGAAAGTGTGTCTGTTACTTTTTATTTGTTTGTTTGTGTCTACTTTCATTTTGAAACGGAGCGACCGATTGACATGATTTTTATTTCATTTATTCAATAAAACAGGACAGATATATGAACTACGCGGAGAGAAATATCGAACCAAGTTTAATCTAAGCAATCTGTTAATTAATATTAGTTGATGTTCAAAAGTTGTAGTCGAGAGTCGAGAGTTCAGTCGGTGTCTAAGAGTCCTCCTAGCTAGATGAAATTACAAATCGCCCCTCAAACCTCTACACAACGCCCCCATTTTTTTCTGGGTCTCTTACCGCCCTCCTTCAGGCCTGCAGCGCCCACAAGGGGGCGTTATAGCCCACTTTGGGAAAGGATGAAAGTTTGTATAGGAGACTAATAATTTCTCAAGTTTATAGATATAAAAATTCATCATCTATAAAAAAATGCGGTTGTAACTCGATCTGTCAGTCTGTTAAGCTTTTATGGAAAAACTACTAGTAGTACTGGATTGGTTTTGCTGTAATTTTGTTTAAATGAATGTAGTTTTAATACCGAAAATGGACATAAATCCTTTTTATGTCGGGATATGCCCGGAATAGTTTGCGATATAAAATGAAGTTAATTTTCCGGGGGTAAATAGCACTGACATGAAAATTTTATACAACGTAACCTGTATTAACGCCTGCTTTAAACAAGAGGTACGCACTAGAGTGTGACCCGTGGCGCAGCCGGTAAACTCTAGTAGCAAAATATATAATAAGCTAGTTAACCTCGGATGCGAGCAGCGCTAGCAGTGCGTCGTGCCTGGCGGAGGGGCGCGCGTGTTCTGGCAGAGGGCGGCCCCCGGCGCCGCGACCCGCGAGCGCGTCCGCCGCCGCGACTACTAAGGCAGCGCCGGCGCACCCACAGGCTCCTCCCGGCTCCCGCGCCCGCCGCCTACCGCACTCCGCGTCCACATACGGCATCAGTTCGCGCATCGCCCCACCACACCCACCTGTTCACACTTTTTAACCATATCATTTAGATCTAGCTGACCCGGCAGAGGCTTCATGAGAAATACGAAGGAGCAGCTTATGTGGCACAGACTTGGTGAGGCCTAATTTCAGCAGTGAACATTGATTGGATCAAGAGAAAGCGGTGTTGGCATTTTCCTTGTGTTTTCATCTGAGTATATTTCACTCCCATTTCATATAAACGATTATCTTCGTTTTTGAAAGTACATAATATAGAACATTTCATCAGAATTTGTCCATATACAAAGCTATAGAAAGGGAATACAGAAAACTTGTTACTTACCATTAATATAAAAGAGATAGAAAAAAAAATGTACAAAAGTTTAATTTTTGAAGTAATGCAATAGCAACGGCCGCGGCGGCATAAAAAAAACTCATAAGTGTAGCGCCATTTATTGGTCTTTATTTTCTGTCCCTTGGGAATAGTATTTCCCCCTGACAACGTGTATACAAAATTGCATGATAATAATGTAATAAACAAGCTCACGTTTATATTTGGTACTTACTATTAGTTAAAGTTTGTTTTCTTAATATATAATAAAAGTATTTAAGTTTGGTAGATGTGGTAGCAAAATGTAATTTCGGTTTCTATAAATTCAATAATATTATTCTTTCATTAGCGAGTCGGAAGATATCAAATCAACAAATTTGACATAGACTAGACCCAAATTCTGTATTTGGCGGTGTTGGTATGTAGTAATAGGTTGGGGAAAAAGTCTTTTCGCGTATAGTATGTATGAACTTGTAATAAGATTGATGATTGATTGATTGATGGACGGACGGTAGACTGCGAAAAAGTTAAGACGTATCGGAAATCAATTTATTGTATTTTAATTGAATTTATACAGTTAATGATATGATTAAGTGCTAAAAATTAACTCTCACCTGCTAGTGTTCTCCTATCTTTAATCCACTTCACGTAAATAAACAGAAAAGTTAAAAGTTATTTCACTATGAACACACTGCAACAATTAAGTACAACATTTATCCAGAGAATGGAAGCCTTCGAAAATGAACTTAAAAAAGGTAACTCCTCATCATCTTCATCTCCCAATATTAGTACTCTGGCAGCAGAGTTTGCTGCCTTCAAGATCTTTGTCATGGATGCACTACGTACTCTTCAAGAACAAACTGCACTTTTAACAAGTACTGTTGATTAACTAGAGATGCGAAGTAGAAGGAAAATCCTCCTTTTCCATGGAGTTCCTGAGGAAAAACAAGAGGACACTTGCTCTCTTGTAGTAAAAATTGTTGTGAATCAACTCAAACAGGATAGTTTTCAATCCTCACGTGTTTATCACTGCCACAGAATGGGTAAACCACCATCCTCTGGTGGGAAACCCAGGCCTATATTGGTAAAGCTTCGTGACATGGATGAGCGTAACGACATCTGGTTTGCAAAGACTAATCTCAAAGCTACTGGTGTCACAATCTCTGAGTTTCTGACTAAAACTCGACACGAGCTCTTCATTCAAGCTAGAAAAAAGCTGGGAGTGTCTAAATGCTGGACGCGTGACGGCGCTATTTACATTATTTCCCCTGGTGGTTCCAAACACTGCCTCGACTGTCAAGAGGACTTGGCTAATATAACTATGCACGCACCCGTATACCACCAGCGGGCTGCGACAACTGTTGAGAAGGAACCAACCACCACAATACCAAAAACACGTCGTATTGCACCGAAAAAATAATATACACATTTAATAATAAACATTCGTCTATGCGCTGTTATCACTCACTGACTTACAATCATCTTGGTTTTTTCAATCCACTGTCTTTTTCCTGTGTTTTTGATTAAGGCGACATTTTTTGTTTACAAATTATATTTTAATTATTCTTTTATATCAATGTTATGCTATGATTTATTGTTAAATGAAAACAGTAGATTACTGCCCTTTTTTTTATCTGTAAACAAAGAACGTATGTGCTTAATATATAATTTACTGTTTGTCCATTACACTTAACTATCTTTTTATCAACAATTTTGTCTCTGTATGTGTTTTTTAGAAAGGCTTTAAAAGCTTTCAGCTTATATGTTTATTGTAGAAAGTTATAATAATAACAAATTCGATAGTTCGATTATTTAGATTAATTTTGTTTGTTTAAAATTTATTTTAACTTTATTGTATTATCTATTCACGTTTATTACGCACTATTTAATTGGCAGGTGACTGTAAACGATTTTGTTTACTCATTGAGAAATATTGTTTGTATGTTTAGGTTTTATATACTTATATTATTATTATTTTTATATGGCATACAATTTAGTGATACAGAATATTTTTCATGCTCGTCAGACAGTCATGATTCTGAAGACAGCAATTATAACTTTCCTGACATTATTGTTTCTGAGTTTTCCAATCTTCATTCGAATTTCAATGTTGTACACATTAATGCGCAGAGCATTCCAGCCCATTTCCCCGATTTGCTGGCATCATTTAGTCAAGAAAATATACATACCTTATTAATTTCTGAGACCTGGTTGAAGCCATCCCTACCAACTGTATCATATACACTACCAGGCTTTACACTTATTCGAAATGATCGTACTGGTGCCACTGGTGGAGGAGTGGCTATTTACCTTAGATCCCACATACCGTTCACTACTGTAAGTATGTCCTCGCAGCCACCAGACCCTGATGCGGGTGAACATATTCTAATAGATATCTCTCTGGGGTATACCAAACTATTGCTTGGTGTATATTATAGCCCGTCCTTGAGTCAACTATTTTTCATCTTTTGAAAAACTAATGGAAACATTCATACCTTTATATAGTCATTCTATTATTATGGGGGATTTTAATACATGTTTACTTAAACGCGACCACAGATGTGCAATTTTTGAAACTTTAATTCAATCTATTATGTCAATTCTTTCCCTTAGTGCCACTCACAAGTTACCTAATACGACCCCTTCTCTTTTAGACTTAATGTTAGTATCCTCCCCCTCTCATGTAATTAAACACGGTCAATATACGGCGATCGCTTTCTCCTACCATGACATGATCTATTTGTCTTACTATGTGCGTCCTCCGAAACCTAAATCGAAGTTGATTATGCAGCGTAATTTTGGTGGCATCAACCTGGAAGAGTTACGTAAGGATGTGAGCGAGTTGGACTGGTTTGGAGTTGTCAATGCGACTACTGTCGATGAGAAGGTGCATGTATTTAATGCGAACATATTGCGATTGTACGATTTACATGCGCCCACACGCCAAATAAAGTTCAAACATCTACCAGCACCTTGGCTCACTGATGAGATTAAATGCCTTATGTCCCAGAAATGTAAAGCTAAGTCTAAATATAAACGTCGTCCAACTGACATTAACAAAGAAGCTTTTATACAAGCACGCAATCGCTGCAATAGAGCATGTAGGGATGCACAACGGCGTTATATTCACAAGTCAGTAGATAATAACAATCCTAGAAAAGTTTGGAAGTTTCTTAAATCACTGGGAGTCGGTAAAAGCACGTCTGTTTCAAATTCTAATAACTTAAACATAGATCTTCTGAATCAGCATTTCGCTGCCACATCTGATTTCAATTTGACTATTAAGTCAAAAACACTTAATTCGATATCTTCTCTTCCCACTCCACAGTGTTCTCCCTTTTGTTTTAATCAATTTTCGGTTTGTGATGTTGAGAAAGCTATAAAATCAATTACTTCTAACGCAGTCGGTAGTGACGGAATTAGTCGAAACATGATACTCCCCATAATTGATATCGTCAGTCCTACCATTTCTAATATAGTCAACAGCTCCATATCAACTGGTATATTTCCTACTGTGTGGAAAGAAGTCCAGGTTATTCCTTTACCTAAGAAACCTAATCCCTCAACCTTTTCAGAGTACCGTCCCATATCTATCCTTCCCTTTCTCTCTAAAGTCTTAGAACGTCTAGTACACGAACAACTTAGCATATTCCTCAACACACAATCCCTTATGAATCCTCATCAATCTGGGTTTCACCCGGGCCACAGTACAACCACTGCACTGATTAAAATCACTGACGACGTCAAGGCATGGACCAAGGTTTGGTGACTATTCTGTCACTGCTAGACTTTAGCAGTGCATTTAATCACGTAGACTCTGACATACTTACTGAAATTCTCCGCTCTCTCAACATATCTCCATCCGCAATTGATTGGTTTCATAGTTACCTAATTAAACGCCGGCAACGTGTTCGTATCGATGATTGTTGTCATCGTGGCAAAACCTCTCTGCCGGCGTTCCTCAGGGCGGCGTTTTATCTCCTCTTCTATTTTCTATTTTTATAAATTCTATCTCGAAAAACTTATCTTCTTTCTATTATCTCTATGCAGACGATTTGCAGATTTATACTCACTTAAAAAAATATGATCACGTTTCTGAATTTCGCAAAAAGCTCGAATGGTTGCCTATCTCACTTCGCCGGATTGCTCATCTTCTCAATTTACTATATCGTATACTGTTTATACCTTATACCCCTTATCTTAAGGAATGTTTCAACTTCCTTCACACGTCACATACACTCAATTTGGGCTCCACTAATAATCTCCTATTAATGGCACCTGCACACTCTTCAACATTTTATTCCAACTCCTTCGCCATGCAGGCTGTCTTACTTTGGAACTCTTTGCCCACTGACGTCAGAAAAGCTAAATCTTTTGCCATATTCAAAAATTCACTTAGGAATCATTATGTAAGTCTTACGCAATGATGTATGTGCTAATTTACAATTGACTGTAATCTGCTGTCCATGTATGTCTTTTTTTATTTTTTATTTTCATTTTTCTGTGTTGCATAATAATTATAGATAATTTAAGAATTTCATCTGAGTCAGGTTGCCTGGAAGAGATCGCTTTTAGCGATAAGGCCGCCTTTTGTTTTACCAAGTAACTATTGTCTTGTACTTTTTTGTAATTTTTGATTTGGTGAACAATAAAATGTTGTCTATGTCTATGTCTATTTCTAAGATCTCTTTGGCTATACCATTTGTATCTGGCTGGTTTTAGTATCATTAGTTTTAATTTTAAAGAAGACAATTCCAAATTCAAATTAGGAAAATGTGTGATTTTCATTTGTTTTTCTTATTGTTAAAATGAGTGAATGTAATGAAGAAATTCGATACATTTTATAATTTTACTACAAAAAAGGTAAAAATGCAACACAAGCCGCGAAAAAAAAATGTGATGTTTATGGACCTAATGCAGTATCTGTGAGAGTAGCACAAATTTGGTTTAAGCGTTTTCAATCCGGAAATTTTGATATCAAAGATGCACGTCGCTCTGGTCGCCCTGTTACGGACAAAATTGATGCCATTTTTGAAAAAGTGGAGCAAGATCGGCATATTAGTAGTTACGATATAGCTGGAGAACTGGGAATTGACCACAAAACGGTTTTAGCGCATTTGAAAAAAGCTGGGTACACAAAAAAGCTCGATATTTGGGTGCCTCGTGAGCTCACTGAAAGAAACCTAATGAACCGTGTACTCATTTGTGCTTCTTTATTACGACGTAATGAAACCGAACCATTTTTGAAGAAGCTGATGAAAAGTGGATCACGTACGACAAGAACGTGCGAAAAAGATCGTGGTCAAAGGCCGGTCAGGCTTCATAGACTGTGGCGAAACCCGGGTTAACTCACAACAAGTTGATGCTGTGTGTATGGTGGGATTGGAAGGGCATTATTCATTATGAGCTATTACCGCCAGGCAGGACCATCGATTCTGAACTGTACTGCGAACAACTGATGAGAGTAAAGCAAAAAGTTGAGAGAAAGCGGACGGAATTAATCAACAGAAGGGGTGTGGTTTTTCACCACGATAACGCTAGACCTCACACATGTTAGCCACTCAGCAAAAATTACGAGAGTTTGGCTGGGAGGTGTTAATGCATCCGCCGTATAGTCCTGACCTTGTACCTTCAGATTTTCACCTGTTTCGGTCTCTGCAGAATTCCTTAGGCAGTGTCAGGTTAACATCACGAGAGGACTGCCAAAGCCACTTGTCGCAGTTTTTTGATCAGAAGCCCCAAAATATTTATAGCAATGGGATCACGTCCCTACCTACAAGATGGCAAAAAGTTATCCAACAAAATGGCACCTACATACTTTAGTCAAATGTAAATAAACTTTATAAAGAAAGCTTTTTAATTTTTATATAAAATGCGAAGAAACTTTTTCCCCAACCTAAATATGTGTATAATATGAGTATTACCGAGCGCTGCTGCGATGGCCGCTACGCCGCGCCATAGTCCCTTTGACCTGGTGAAAACGCTCGCGCGGTGCGGATCTAAGCTCATCAGCGGCAGCGATGCAACCACCCGTTCCACTAGCTCCGGTTCGAACTCCGCTAGCCGCTCTATTAAAGCCTTTTAATGACGGGAATATTTTCATACATCATAATTATAAGACATACACAAATAATATAATCCATTTACTATTATCATAATATATTATTTTGTACTCTCTAGTAATTTCACAATGTGTTAATGATACTGAGATACAAATACAGAATAACGAAGTTTTTGTGCTAAATATCTATCAAAAAGTTGTCTGGAAGATGTAAGCGATAAGACACAAAAAGACATTTACAGTAAGAAGAATACTGGAAATAATAATAATCACCCAGTGAAGTATAAACTTTGAAAAGAAACTTATCAAAAAATAATTTGTGCCAGCGACACTTCGTTCGCGTTGCCACTAAGACGGCCTATTTGTTAGTGAATTGCAACAGCGGCTCCAAAAAAATGAGACCGTAGCGCCAGCTTTTTGGCTATATTGTATGCACCACGGAAAAGACAGGATACATATACAGATACAGGAATAAAAAGTGTTGACTCCAGATGTAAGCTAGTTCTGTATCGAATTTCATTTAAACCCGTTCAGTGGTTTTCATGGTACACTCTAAAAGACAAACAAAAATTCTAATAATTGCATTTAGTCTGCTGGCTTTTCTCAACTAAATTCATACTACAAACTCGACTTCTCTACAGATGTATATCTATCTAAACTATAATAAATCTATAAATGGTTCAAGTTTGTACAATGCGTTTAAAACTGTGAAGAAAATCAGGGGGGCTACTTCAGACCAGATGATTCCGAAAATACAAGTTTTAGAATTTTTGTCTGTCTGTCTGTTAGAGCATCACGTGAAAACTACTGAACGGATTTAAATGAAACTCGAAACGGAGCTAGCTTATATTCCGGGTTGTAACTTAGGATACTTTTTATCCCGATAAATGACATCATTTACGAGGGATAGGCCCAAAATAGTGAAAGAGATGGCGCTGTGATCGCATCTTTTTTTAAACTACTGAACGTATATGAATAAAACTCGACATAGTGCTAGGTTATAACCCGAGTTAACACTTAGATACTTTTATCCCGATAAATAATGTCGTTCCCGTGGAATAAAAGCATTAACAAAATAGATGACGCCGCAATCGCGTTTTTTCAATTCACTAATAAATACCTGCGTTGTCATAAACATCTCATTCATTGTATTACTTCAAATCAAGTTGGTTGGCTGCACAGTTGTGTAGACTATATGGACTTAGTTTCTTTGTTATTGTAGTGAACTCAGTAACAAGAGACAGTATAAAGTTTTAGGTAAAACACCTAATTAAATTTGTATATACATGACATAGAACTACTACCTTGGGTTTTTCACGCGGCGTAGCCGAGGGGAAATAAAATTCCAATCATGCCGTGTCTGTACATTGAAGCTATTTAAAAAAACAACAACAACTGGAATAAACTACATAAACGACGAAGAACACGATGCATTTTTTTTAGATTTCTTGTCTGTTTGTTCGGGATTCACGTAAAAACTACTGGGCCGATTTCGATGCGGTTTTCGCTGATCGACAGCAAATACCTGCAGTTGAAATCTGCGCTACTTTTTATTCTGAGAATCCCGCGGGAATTTTTCCGGGAATTATTTAAAATGGCAAGAGTAAAAAAAAACGTATTCCAACGTGAATTTTTCACTGATCGATAGCAAATTTTATGTAATGAAAGGTGATATTTTTTCCAGGGAATCCCGCGGGAATTTCCCCAGGAGCGGTTTGTAGTTGTTCGGGTGCGTAACAATTAGTTTATTCCCACACAGTTTTCACTAAAACGATGGCTTATATTCTTTTTTAAATGCTGTGGTACTTTGTGTCCCAGGAATTTCAAGTAAAGCGTGTACGAAGTCACGGGCATATCCTAGTTATAGATTTGAATTTTTGACTGATTAAGATGATTTGGCCTAATACATGATTTAAATAAGAAAGGAATAATTACAAGTGACGTCATTTAATATTTACGAGCTTTTCGAGGATATGCTTTTTATTGGATGATAGCTATTCTTAGTTTTTTTCCTCTATAGTTATATTCTTGAACTCACTTGTGAGGAATCTGGGGAGGGCGGTGCTGCGGACAGTTCGCCCCTGACAGCAGCGTCGCCTACTGCTTCCACGAACGCATTCTCCTTCGAACAAGCTTCCCACAATAAGCCCCACAACTCCTCGCTTAAATGAGAAAACAAGTAAATTAAAAAATAATGCATATGGATTATTATGGATAATTACTCTTGTATATCTTTCAAGACCACGGGCCATAAAAATGGCCCCGACATTTGGAGGGCTTGCGTGGAGCCATGGGAAGGCCAACACACGTAGAGGCCCCTTGACAAATTTAATGTAAATGTGGCGTGATTGACCGGCGATTATCCCTGTCTAACCATATAATATATGTCTGTCTACACCATATAATAATGCACCAAAGGACAAGCCCCGGCTAATGTAGGACTATTGTGGGAAATGAGGTCAAAAAGTACCGGGCTATTGGGGTGAACTGCTAGTGGTACTACGGGTGTGGGAATATGGGGACTATGGCGTCTGCCAGTCGCAATGTTCAGCGAACGTGAAAAAATGGGCAGACGGTGACTCACCACTCCCTGCATGGGCCCCAAAAAATGCCATAAAAGACAGGGGGCAACATGGGTGTGAGTGGCTATGAGGTGTCGAGAGGTAGGCTGCAGGTTCACCTAAGCTACCTCTGACGTGCTGCCATTTATCACTTCCACCCCTGGAGCTTGAGTCTTAGCTCTAGCGATCTCCACTCCGTGCCGGTTGGCTAAGGCAAGCACGGAGGCAGGGGCCTTGCCTTGGCCCCCGGAGTCAGGTACGAGGTGTCGCTACTAAACTAAGGCTTCGCCACAAAGCCCTCCTGCGGTTATTTTATTATTATTATTTCACATATATATTTATTTCTTCTCTTTTATGTTTTTTAATACATATATATATATAAAAGATACATATTAAAAAGATATAAAAATCCGTCGGCAGCGGGGCCTAGGGTCCAGGCTACCGGTGATTAGGGCTCCAGAGACAAGAACTTCCTCACAATACGTGCCGTGCTCAGGAGAACCGCCTTCTGTATCTGGCCCTTCACCCATTTACCGAGCGAGAGCCTCACTAGGTGTCGGTCGAGGCTCTTCGCTATTAAACCGTTAACAGACACCACTATCGGTACGATGATCGTTGACTCAAATGACTCCATGTGCCACATGTCAGTAATCTCGTGCGCGAGGTCAAGGTATTTCGTTAATTTGTCAGTTTCAGCTTTTACGAGATTACAGTCATGTGGGATACTTATATCAACAAGCATCGTTTGTCTCGCAGATCGATCTATTATCACGATGTCAGGCTTACTGGCAACAATAGTCCTGTCTGTGATAATAGATCGATCCCAGTAGAGCGTGCTATGACCATTTTCGAGAACTGGCTCAGGGGTATATTTATAATAAGGTACCTCGGTTGCTATCAGACCGTATCGAAGAGCAAGTTGCTGGTGGATGATCCTGCCTACTAGGTTGTGCCTGTGCAAGTACTCGGAGTTAGCAAGACGAGAACAATAGGAAGTAACATGCCTGATGGATTCGTCCGGGCGGTGACAAACCCGGCATACGTCGAGCGTGCCGTCCTTCGGGGTGTACTTCCTGTAGTTGTTCGTCTTGATAACCTCGTCCATACTTGCACAGACATACCCTTCGGTTTCCCCAAAGAGGTCACCGAGACGTAGCCACTTCACCGACGCCGGCAAGTCTATGTCAGGCCCATATAATGCCTGGTAAAACCTGCCGTGCATCTCCATGCTCTTCCATATGTTCATCCGCTCGGAGGTACTCAATACCGTAGGTCTGAATCCCATGTCTACTGACACCATATCTCGATGCATACTTTCGTTAGTTTTCAGGAAGTATTCTCGTAGATTATACACCTCACGGTTGTGTAAGTTTTTAGCATTTAGAAATCCCCGGCCACCATACTTCCTTGGGATGTACAATCTCATCACCGATGATCGTGGATGGTGCATCCGATATGTTATCAGCATACAACGGACCCTACGATCCAGGGCGTCTAGCTCTGTTTGAGTCCACATTGTTTATTATTATTATTATTATTATGGATCAGCTATCAGTACCTTATAAAAATTTTACAGCAGCCATAAACAAAACCTTTTTTTTACCTTTGATATAAGTGCAAACAAAATATAGTATTGTTGATCTATACAAATAAATAAATTGAAGAGGCTGTTGTAATGTTAAAATAACAGCGTTTTACTAAACGCATATGGAAGTAAATACAGTACTTACATCAAAAAACCAATTTTAATTTTTTTATCTGTCTGTTTGTTCCGGCTAATTTCTGAAATGGCTGGACCGATTTTGACGGAACTTTCACTGGCAGATAGCTATGTTATAAGAAATAACTTAGGCTACTTTTATTTTAGAAAAAAAAAATTGAAAACCCACGTGCAGGCCGCCTTCGTTGCCGCACCAGAAGGCAAATTAAATTCCACGCGCACAAGTCGAGGGGGACAGCTAGTTTCAAATATAATAATAGGAGAAAAAGACAAAAAATAAATATTTTATTTTTTTAAGGCTCACCGACACCTTTATGAATCGTAAGTGCTACTGTCTCAATATTGGTATTAGTTTAAATATGAATAAATACACTAACAAATAAATGAAAACCAAAAATATTTTAAAAAAATGTGTTAAAAAAAAGCCCGTATGCCACTACAAAATGATATATACAGTAAAAAATAAGAAAGTGTTAAAATAAAAAGTGGTAATCATACATTTAATTGATAGACGAAAAACTAATTGCACATAGGCATGCGACGTACCATTAGATTGGTCTTGAAAACAGAAAGCATTTTTAAGTGCAAAAAAAGTTTAATCCGGTTTAAACGTAATTTTACTTTTCTGAGCATTATTATTGTAATAATAAATTAAATACTAACCCAAGATCGTATTTCAAGCATAATTTGACTGCAAGGTCTGCTACTTGTTTATTGTTTACAATATGTGGCCTTTGTGAAATGCTATTGATGAATTTGGTGGAAAGTTCCTTGGCTGCAGGGCCTTGGGCGGAACACAACAGTTTGAGCGCGTGGGAATAACGTCCGGAGGCAAAGAAGGCATGAGCGCGTGTGAGCGCCTCCCGTGGCCGCACGCGCACCACACCCCGTCGACCCAACAGCGCGAATGTCCCCTCAACTGCGCACGCGCCACCTAAAGCACTCGCCCCCGCCCTGCACATCGCTTTTGACACTCTACCGTCTGTCCAATGTCCCTGAAATTTTAATCGTAAATCCATAAACTTTTTATTAAAACTGAGTTCTGATGAAAAACATTTTTTGAAAATTAGAGGACTGTTGTAAGAGGCGACAAGACAACTTACAGCCAGGTGGTAGGGTATTTGTCCGCTGGATGGCTACCACCCCTGGTCTAGATTATGCCGCCATAACAACCTTGAGTTGTATTCCGGCATTAGGGGCCAGGTCCGTTTCCGTCAGTCTCCGTTTTGTAGAGCGGCAGCACATTAAATAAAATTATGACCATATCTCCGAATTTCGTAATAAGCTTAAATGGTTGCCTATTCACCTTCGCCAGAATGTTCACTTACTCTCACTTCTGCATGATATCCTTTTCAATCCCTGTACTCTCCCTTATTTAAAGGAACTTTTTAGTTTCCTCTATCAATCTCAATTCTGTAATTTACGCTCAAATGAAAATCTTCTGCTAACGATACCTAAACACACTTCGTCCTTCGTAGGAAATTCTTTTGCCATACAGGCTGTTCGCCTGTGGAACTTCCTTCCTATGAAAATCAGACAAGCTACATAGATTTCTACATTCAACCACTTGATTACTGATCATTATTTGTCCATTAAATAAAATTTGTTGCAGGAAATAGAACTATTTTATTGTTCACATGTATATCTAATTTATATTATTATAATATATTTAATTATGTATATCTATAGTAGTTTATTATTATAATTTTGTTTTGTTTTGTTTTCTCTTTATTTAATTACGATCAAATTAGTTTTAATTTAGTTAAACCACCAAATACTATTTAATTTACCTTTTAATGTCTCCTTGTACACCAGGTTGCCTGGAAGAGATCGCTATAAGCGATAAGGCCGCCCATTGTTCTAATGAAATCTAATGTATTCATATTAAATTGTCTAGGTTTAAGTTATGGTGAACAATAAAGAGTTTTCATTCAACCATTCATTCACAATGGTAGCATGTTTGGTGTTACAAATGTCCATAGGCAATGGTAATCATCTGCCATTAGGTGGGCTGTCATCTGCCTGTTTGCTGAACTCATGCAATAATAAAAAAAAACATAAGTTGGAAATTAGTAGCAGCAAATTGGAGGGTACTGCAAAAATTTTTGCGTGCGGCTAGTACCTATACCACATTTTTTATTCTAATTAATCAATATTCAATCATACATCTTGTACTTGCATAGTAACTATCTTTGTTTTTATGATCCTTCTTCACGACCTAGTGAATGAACAGATTTTCTTGAAATAGCTTTAGACGTTTCAATAGTGGTGATTAACATAGGATAGGTACTTTTGTTTCCAAAAAAATGGAATGGAATATGCATCCCTATGCACGCTCTAGTTAATGATTTGACTCTTCAAAATTGAAATATTTCAATTTGTTTCATCTAGGTTTTAAGTCTAGATTAAGCAGTAATAAAAAAGAAAAGTAGTTTTATTATATTTTGAACTCACTTTAAAGAACACAGATGCATATACCGGTTCAATGTGAGATAGATCCAATGGTTTATCATAATTATCACCCCATAGTCTCAGATTTTCATCAGCATCAAATATGGCAATATTCCCGCCAAGCCATCCAAGCCATAAAGGAGTGGTTTTGAGCTCAATACGTTGTGTGGGTTTGAGCGATATAGCAGATCCAGTTATGGTCATTGACAGCCACTGTAATGTGGTAGCACGTGCGCATATCAAGATTCTATCATCAGTTTCACTCCAAACCAATGTAGGGAGTGTATCTGGTGGTCCGTTAACTCGTAGTCCTGCAGCGTGTCCACCGGCAACAATAATGACTCGGGAAAGTGTTGCCAGGGCTAATATCCGGGCATCACGGGCGGCCATCGCGACCACTTCCCCACGAGCCCCCGAAAACAAACACGAGGTGCGGGCCGACCGCACGCCCAAAGGCCTTGAAAATTTTATCAACCAAACAGAACCGCCAGTATCGAGAGCTAGCCCTGAATGACCCGCCCACGTCACTTTTAACGTCCCCCATATTTCTCCGCCCAATGTGACACGTCTGAGGACTACTCCACGTAAAGTATCATATTGACATATCAGCCCTCTGGCATATCCTGCCAGAAGTCTTGTGCTCTCTTTATTATATGCTAAACACGAAATAGCTCCTCGATCAGTATTAGAGTCACAAACCCATCTCAGGGTTTGTTCAAAGAAAGTTAGGAGATGACCATGGGCTGTCCCAACAGTCAATTTTCCATCACAACCCACACTCAGTGCCGTTGGTGCACCCGCAAAGGACCGCTCCTGAAACAATGAAAAAATACTTAATTGGGTGTAAATAACTGAGAGTATGTCACAAGGCACAATTCCAAAAGACATTTGAATTAACCTAGAGTTTCATACAATTCAATACAGCTTAATATTTTTCCTTTGTCTAATTCATCTTAAAATGTTTAGATTTAAAAAAAATACTTCAAACAAGCCGGCTGCAGGAAAGTCTGAACCAAGTGGGGATAGTCTATTCCGTAAATTTGATTCTTGATGTCTCATTAAAAACCTACAGGAGAATATAATCACATTTTTGGTGTTCGTACAAATAAAACAACAGTAATAGCTTCCTCTATATATGTTTGGGCAAAAAAATTAAATACCCAAATAGAAAAGGCCAGAGTAACATGTTGGAAAGTTTTTAAAAACTTCTGTACCCTCATTTAATATTATTAAAATTTCAACTAGTCTTTGGCACCATATTAACATGCACATAATGCTGTCATATGTGACAAATGCATTAAAAAAATCACAATATTTATGGTTCTCATTCTACATTTTGATATTTGAACTTGAAATTTTACATAGAATTCTGAATAGTAGCCACCTTAAAATGTACCTACTTACTTGAGCCTGTGTTAGCTGTTGTGACACAGCTTGTAAGAAGTCCACTTGAAGTGCTGAACATGAAGAAGGCTCTTCCTCACTTTGTGATTTCAAAATATAATTCTCCTCTTCTTCAGTAGAAAGAACTTCAGCCAAAGTGGGAGCTTCACTGGCTGGTAATGCATATTCAACTTCATCTAACTGTAATTGAAATATTGAATCTATTACTTCTCATTGTAAAAGATGTTAATATTTCTAAATTTAAATAAAATATTGTGTATAAATACAAATAGACATAGTATTAAAAGTATATGCAATTACACACAAATGGTGCTCTTAACGATATATAAAATAAACACAAATTAATCCAATCTTTCTAATGAAGACAAGTACATAGAAATTTGCCAAATGTGCACAAATCCACATACACATAGATTGATACTAATGAGGTAAAAGATATCTGCTGGTTTGTTAATTCACTATAGAACCCTAAAAAATTATTTAATGAAAACAAGCCTTATACCCACACATACATTAGGGACTGGAGATGAAGAAAGACAAACAAAGTAAACTGGAAAATTTGATACACATAGGACATGAAAGAGAAATGAATACAATTGCAGTTGCAAGGCTCTACACAAACATCATATTTTTAATAGAGCTTTGCTAACACATGAAGTAATACTTCAACAGAAACCCTTAGGTTTTGTAAAATGAAAATAGCAGTGTTAAAAATTCATAAATTTTGTTTAATATTTATACAATCATCATGATCATAATTGTATAATCTTTAATCTGATTTTATATATAAAGACATATTTGTATTTCTTAATAAAAGTATTCTATTACTATATATGTTTCAGGTATATGGAACAGAATGATTACTATTATTTTATTATATGTCCCTGAAAAGCATGGGCCATAAAATTAATATATAAAAAAAAGATTATTATTTTTCTAATAAATATAATGGGTATGAAATTTTAAATATGTTGACCCATTTAAAAAGGTAAAGCAAGAAATCAGCGCATTTTCAGAAATAAGGGGCGTTTTGAAGTAATAAAAATATTTACCTCTTCAATGTCCAGATATCGTAAGCTTTCGACGGTTTCAAAAGATTCTATATCTGAATCTGAACCTGACGGAGTTTCAAAGTAGTCCATTATTAGTGTAAATTCGGGTTCGATTCAAATTATGATACAAACAATAAAAGTTATAAAGACTCTTATCTTTAAATTTTCTCTTATAAATGGCCCTTTTCAATTAAAAGTTACAAATGTAACATTGTTAAATTTTCATTAATTTAAGCATAATCACCAGTTAAACGTGATAAATTTTATATTATTAAGGATTTAATATTTATATTTCATATTTTCATAACTAAATAACTATAGGTTTTTTACTTAGTGTTGCCAGATGATCATGTCAATTCCCGAACTTTTGTCGAAAAATAAGCATTTTGAAAACACCCCAAAACAGTTTTTACTTATTTTAAAGGGAAATAAAAAAAGCCGTCGTAGCGAAAAGTCTCTAATGACGTTATCATTTTCGCTCACGCAGCGCTCACAACGACCCATGACAATAGGTGGGTCGAATAACCGTTCCACTTAAGTGGAAACTCAAGTTTACAATTGTGATGCCGGCAAACAAGTGGAACGGGAAAAACGCGGTTGTGAATGTGGTCGTTGTGAGTATCTTATGGAACGTAGCCCATAGGATACGACATATTTGAGTAGAGATGGCATAATAAATAAATAACGAACGAACGAATGAATTGCATTTTTAAAATGAACGATTGAATAGAAGTATGATTCACTAGTAGAATATAATTCTAAGATAAACTACTACTACTACTGGAACTATATTATATGTTGGATATAACAATTGTAGTGATGAGAATTGTGTTTGTGGATGAACGTTTGCCGTTTGAGTTGTCACAAGAACTCCGTTGAATGGCACCAGCTGATTACCTGCAGTTCAGCTGTGCTACACATAGTATAAGTTCTTTTTAAACATGTTTCCGACTGAAAGACATAGATTCCATGGTCATGAATAAATTAAAAAAAAGTAATTTGCTATGGAGTTTTTGGCGGGAACTGAAAGGAGATGTTGTGCTGTGCAGTTTTATTTTCTAAAAATGTGTAAAATTACTCTAAAATGAACAATAGTTGTAGGATATTGATAGTTTTTGAGTAGTAATTATGTGTTTTGTGAGAAATGTGAACTGTATAGTCAAATGTGGCCTTTTGAGTTGTCACAAGAACTCCGTTGAATGGCACCAGCTGATAACCTACAGTTCAGCTGTACTACACATAGCATAAGTTCATTTTAAACATGTTTCCGACTGAAAGACATAGATTCTATGGTCATGAATAAATTAAATAAAAATATAATGTAATTTGCTATGGCTTAAAAGGCCTTGTAGCCAGAAACGTAACACACTCTCCAGATTACTTTAGTTCGTCCGAAAGCTCAAGGTCACGTTTGCGACTTAGGACTAATGTACACTTCAATGGATTTTCCTTAACCAAATACGTTGTAATCCACGCCTCTCAGCCCTGTCCGTCAGCCGCGACTTATAATATGCATACAGCTTTACATTTTTACAAAAATAGAATCTGGCATAATTGTTTTGAAACGGAACTTATTTTTTTTTCTTTTCTACTAACAACTTCTTAACTAGTCTGTGATTCTACTTTGACATATGACAAAGAGAATTTAACACTACGTTATACATATAATACTATACATGTAGTATCCATAGTAGTTTGTGTTATACATAAGGATGTAAACAAAAGTATAGGTGATCGTAATATTTCTTTTGTTTCATATTAACAGTGATTAAAATACGTGTAAAGTGTAAAAAAAACTGTTCTAAGTTTTTTTAATTTTTTTATTGCAGGAGTTCAGCAGACAGACAGACGGCCCACTTGATGGAAAGCGGTTACCATCGCCTATAGACATTTGCAACACCAAAGGTGCTACAAATGCGCCGCTGCTCTCTTAAGGGAGCCTGGAACCTGGTCACCAATGCCGGAAAACAACTCAAGGTTATCATGGCGGCATACTCTAGACCAGGGGTGGTAGCTATCCAGTCGGGAAAATACCCTACCACCTGGCTGTGGGTTGTTTTGTCGCCTCTTATGACAGGCTGCCCGGCCGCAGGAAATTGTATTATTTTTCCGTTCCTGCACGGACATAAGTAAGTTCGGGGAGTTCTAGAACTAAAATAATTTGTAAAGTTTCCACATGATATCTTGCGGAATATGAAGCAAGAAGTATTCTTTTGAACGTCAACGATGTTCACCAAAGAACCACTGATATGACAGGTATATTAAAGTTTATATTGTTTGTTTGTTGTTTTTAGTTCAATTATATATTACTTGATAAAGAAATCACTATTTTTAGATCTCTGATATAAGATCTATGTGAAAATTTTGTACAATTATCATCGAGTATCAGTTGTTTATTTTTGTTTTTCATTATTGGTTTGTACAGGACCGCACCTGCGAGAATGTTATCACAATATGGGATCGATTGACATAAATGTATTATGTAGTTTCAATAAATTTACGTAATAATTTCTTTTACTTTGAATTTGGGTCGAATTACATTTTATGAAGATTCAAATTGATTAAGATTTTCTGTCATTATAGGAAGTAGGTGAGCTTGCATTTCGAGATATCACTAAAATCGATTGGAAAAATTCGCGCCAACTTACTCTGTGTGAGTGATTAGTTGTAAATTTCGAGAATGGCAATTGTATTTTACTTCTGAATCCGAGTCCGATGAAGATGTTGCGACCAGCTCTAATCAAGATATGGATGTAGAAGCAGTTAACGAGATAGAATATTTAGATGAAGATTGATTGAAATACAGTATATTTAAATAATATCTATCATTTTTTATTTCTGGGAATTTTGAATGAATAATAAAATGAACATATGCTTTAACGTCAAATAACATTAAAATAAAGGTCTTTAGATAGGATTATTGTAAACTTTGTGTATAACCTTACTATAACGTCGAGAACATGAACTAATTTTTTTGCCGTCTAGCAATATTCTACATGTAGTCAAGGTCAGTGAATTATAACAAAGCGGTTTTCGCTGATCGACAGCTTACTTAAACTTAAATTCTGCGCTACTTTTTGTCCTGGGAATCCCGTGGTGATTTTACTGGGAATGATTCAAAATGGCCAGATTAAAAAAACGAATTCCAATGTGATTTTTTTACTAATCGATATCGAATTTAATGTAATAAAATGTGTGATATTTTTTATCCCGGGAATCCTACGGGAATATTCCGCGGAGCGGTTTGTAGTTGTTCGGGTGCGTAAAAATTAGATTATTCTGACACTGTTTTCACTAAAACGATAGCTTATATTCTTTTTCAAATGCTGCGGATTTTGTGTCCCGGGAATTCCGCGGGAGTTTCAGGGCAAACGTAGACGAAGTCGCGGGCATATCCTAGTTATTAAAATAAATAACATAGGTTACGTTGCAAAAATGCACGCATTTCGTAAATAAAGCAATCTGACACTTGCACGATATTTGACGTAGTACCACTTCTGGGATAATGATACAGATATAGGCCATTTCAGGCAGATTTAGCGATGAGTGTAATGCGTTATTTGTGATCTAATTGGGCCACAATCAATATCTTTGATATTATTTGCAGGTGTGGCCCTAGCATAAAAAATGGAGTTGCTAGAATTTACACAAATTTGCAGAAGTGGCGCCCCTATTATTTTCTGCTTTATTTTGCCACACCAAATTAGGATTAGTGTGGGCGTAACTATGTTCTAAGTCTCACGCTATTCTTAGCATGAGCGCGAGGCACATGGGAGGAAGGGGGTTTTAGTGGAGTATTAGCCCATTACCTCTTTAGTAGGGGTACATTGCTGAGTCTCCACACAAGCTGGCAATTGACTCTGTCATATGCGCCATCTTCAGATGATAACTCTCATTGCTTTGGTCTAATCGCAGTAGAGGACCCGGTAGAGTACGACATGTATTTCCCACTGGCTCAAAAAAAAAAATGTGTGGTGCGTATATGATAAGTACCCTGTTGGTTATGGTGACGCACCACTGACGAGAGCCCATAGCTCAATCGCCGTGGGAGCTAGGCTCAATCGCAGGGAGTACAAAATAATACGATGAGATCTTATTCTCTCTATGTATTTACTTGCTTAATTAATTTGACACTAAAATTAAGACTATATACAGAAACCTTAAATGCTACGTGAAAATATGTAAAACCTAAACATATTGGTAGACGCAACCCGAAGGTTTTCTGTCTTCTGTATTGACAGATTTTGGCATGTACATGGACTACTCAGTTATAACCTTGCTAATTATGTAGCAGTAAATTATTATTATTCCATCTACGTGACGTAACAGTGAAACAATGTCTCAATTAATACAAATTTTCTGTTTATTTTGAAGATTTTTCTGTTACATTTTTGGAACTCAAGGTCTAATAGCAATGAAATTTATATAAGACCACATTTAAGGTATATCGAATCCAAAGCAAAAACATGATCAAAATAGGTCTTAATACAAAAAAATTGAGCTGAACATACGAGTAAAAATTAAAAAAAATATTTATACGAATTGAAAACCTCCTTATTTTAATTTGGTTAGAAATCTAGCCACTTTTACAGTTAAAAATGACGACATCAGTCCCAGAGTTGTTGGTCACAATGCGCTAGTGAGCTCTAAATATATTCTGTTCTAGTACTTCGAGTGTCACTGTCAGTTACTAACAGTAATCAGAAGCTAGTGAGTAAATTTTTATAAAAAAAAGTGAATTATAGTGTTACATACTCTTTGATGTCAATTGCGATTTGCGAACAACTGATCAAGTATAGGTAGTATAGTCTGTAATTGCGATTTTGCGTTCTAGATCAAGCGATGCAGTTAGTTTCCAATTAGGTATTAAAAACAGTACACTCGCTGAGTTGATATTGCACGTATTGTAAGTCTGTTTCAACTTTCTCTGTTAAAAGTGTTTTCGTCATAAGAAATCGCTAGTTCTAGGCTAGCCGCCATTTTGTAATGTAAGGTGATTCAAGGATCGTCAGTCAATTGTGGAATATTTTGATGAACTATAAGATCTGTTGTTTAGTTTATTATGTCTGGAAATAATTCTAAAGATCCACCTCTACCACCAAAAAGTGGCCTGGCGCCAAACTTGAATACCTGGATGCCATTTCGCCAATATAACGGATATCACGGGGGCATGTTTTCACCGTACTACAACCAATATTATCATCAGATGGGTAATAACGGGGGATTTATTGGGTACCCTCCGCAGTTTCCACTGAATAAGGACCCCAAACCTGAGTTCAATCCTGCCCAATTTACTAGGCCTCCCCCACCATTACTTGGAATGTCTCCTCTAGATTCAAATCGTCCATTTTTTAACCAACCACCTATTAGGTTTAATTTAAATAGCATCAGAAAACCTGCTCCCATTCCGGCAAATGAAAACCCTCTTTTAGCTGCGGGTGTTTCCAAAAAGAAAAGAAAGAAGTCAAATGCACATAATGATAGTGAAGATGACAAAATAACTAGTCTGAATAGTGTTTTACCACCTTTGCCTGATCATCCTCCCCCTTTACCGCCTTTACCACCGCCTGATTTACCTAAGCCTCCACCACCACCAATAGATGTCCCATTGCCTCCTCCTCTGTCTACAGACAACATCCCAGAACCAACTGAGGATATAAAGATTAATAATAATAATTTTAATAATGAAGAGTCTGAGAATAACATCAGTAACTCTTTAGAAACTCCAAAAACAGCACGTATTTATCCTACAACAGCAGGGGCCTGGCCTGAAAGTTTAAAACGATATGTCAAAAGATGTTATGATAAGTGTAAGTCTGCCTTTGATCGTGATCAAATTGATATATGCCTAAAAGGTCGAATAATTGCTGCGGAAAATAAAGATGAAATATGGACTCGTAACTGGGACGAAGAACCTATTCCCAGTGTGCACAGTGAACGCAATAGTTTATCTGTAAAACCGGTAAAGGGAACACTGAATCTATACCAGAAACAGGACAATAGTCCTGATACAGTTAAAAATAGAATAGGAATAAGCAATAGGAGTTTTGGAGGACATAAGAATTCCAGTCAAAGACGGAGGAGACCACTATCCAGAAGTAGGTCACAATCAAGAAGTCCTCCAAGAAAACGACCAAGGTATAGTACTATGGTGCAATTCCTATATTGTATTGTGAATTTTAACACATCATTTATTTTTATTAAATTTAACTCTTACAGTTCCTCATCTTCAGGAGATGAAATTGAAGATAAGAAAATTTCCAAAAGTAAAAGTCGACAAAAGGTCAAAGATCGTTTATCGTTGGATCAAAAGAAAAATGAAAAATATAGTAAAAATTCCAAAAAGAAACAACAGTATAACCACTTTAATGTTGAGGAACTACAGGGTAATGCAGAAAAACTGCTTAAGAGGGCTGAGAGGTTTGGAAGCAGAAATACTATACCCTCCATAGCAAGTCCTCTTCAAGTAGGTAAGAGGCCTGAAACATATGCCAAGAAATCAATCATTCTAGATACAGATGGTGATTATGAAGTGAACAATATGCATATAGTAGGCACTTGCTTAGACATTGAAAAATCTTTCTTAAGGCTAACTAAAGCACCAGAAGCTTGTGAGGTTCGTCCTGTTTCTGTGCTAAGGAATTCTCTGAGGAATGTCAAAGAAAGATGGATAGAAAAACAAGACTACAGATATGCTTGTGACCAACTGAAATCAATAAGACAGGATTTAACTGTAAGTTACCATTTTCTGATATAATGATATTTGATTATTTAGTCACTTTAAATAGAAAACAATAAAAACCTTCATGTCAGCATGTGAAGCAAGTTTAGTAATTAAATTATTCTCAGGAATAAATATTTGTTGTAATAACTAAATGTACATACAAAATCATCAAAAAGGGCCCTTTATATATAAAATAATAATAAATATACAAAAGAATTTGTTTGTTATCTTCCATAAATGGGGTGCTGTAAATTTTATGGAATTGTTTTTGAAGAAGTAAAAGTTTTAAAGATCACAAATTTCTAAAGGGTACATTAACAAGCAACTCTTAAAGCCATATTATCACAAAATATGGAGTGGAAAGAACATCGGTCACTGTATTAAAATTGATTACAAATTAAACAGACACAAAAAATAGATAGGCCTTATTGCTTATTAACTGATCTGGTAATACAGATGGCATAAGCTTAGATACTAAAATTATTAAATAATCTATAAGAACAGATAAAATGTAATGTTTTAAATTATAAATTCATACTTCCTTTAGGTTCAAGCAGTGAGAGACAATTTTACTGTGGAAGTGTATGAAACACATGCAAGGATAGCCCTTGAGAAAGGTGATCATGAAGAATTCAATCAGTGTCAGACCCAACTGAAAATGCTTTATAGTGAATTACCTGATTGTAGAAATAATTCTGCAGAGTTCACTGCCTATAGGATTTTGTACTATATTTTCACAACAAATACATTAGGTTTGTATTTTACATGTTTAATGTATTAATAATGTGTCTATTACTACAATACAGTGTATTGGATAATAATAATAATAATAGTTTCACTACTAAATATTTTGTTGGTGCTAACAATATGCTATATTGTTTCAATGATGTGGGTTCAAATCCTGCCAGTGGGCTTGTGCTGCTTATTGAAGCTCAATGTGCAAGTCTCAATAAAAAATATTGTCAGGAAAACTGCACATTACAATTACTATGAAAACAATCTTGGATAAGCTTAGTGGGTATTTAACTTATTCTCCTGAAATGAGGTTAGAGCCCAGTTGTGGTATGTGTATGGGCTGATATTATTGTTTTATATCAATATTGTAATGTTATTTTATCAATATATACTACATAATACTATATATTCTCAAAATATTCACTTTATTTCTAATGCTAAAAGATGATTAATTTTTTTTTCAGACTTAACTACAATTTTTCAGTTTTTATCAAAAGATGATAGGGAGAATGAATGTATTAAACATGCACTAGAGACCAGGTGTGCATGGGCAACAGGAAATTTGCACAAATTTTTCTTGTTATATAAAACGGCCCCATTAATGGCTGGGTACCTAATGGATTGGTTTGTTGAACGAGAAAGGAGGCGGTACCTCAAATACATCATAAAGTCGTATGTCTTTCATTATTTACTATTGTTTGTGGTGCTTATAGATTTCATTGTAGTATAAAAAGCATACAACTATCTCTGGGAAGTAAGTAGAATGCACCTTAAGTAGGAATTTGCACAAAAGGATATCAGTTTAAATATTAAGAGAATGGGTATAAATAGTACTATGTTGTTTATTACAAACTAATGGAAGGATGAGAACCGAGTTACAGAATTTGTTTTTAATTATTTTTATTTGATGCTTATGGCTTCATGGTTCATTCTTTTTAATGGTGCTTTTGCTTTTATTGGGAGATAGTTTTGTTCTTTCTTGAGTTGAAGTGTTTGTTTTCATCTTAAATAATTATTACATTTCTACTGATACACAATACTATGGATTTTTCTCATATTTAAAAACTAGTCCATTCATACAATAATGTAAAAATATTTTAAACATGTATGTGATTTTCTATTTATATTAATTTTTTAATCCATTAGAAAGTATTGTAACTCTTATGCACCACTAAACACTTATGGACAGTCAGCTTTGCTGGCTGTGTTTCTACTAATGACATTTCTATATGTACAGCTACAGGCAGAGTGTTCCTGTGGACTTCATCAGTCGAGAGTTGGCGTTTGAATCAAGTTCTAAAGCTATTGAGTTTTTAAATCAATTTTCTCTCTGCTATACTGGCTGTGATCAAACACAATTAGATTGCAAGGCCAGTTTCCCAGCTGTAGCGAGTATATAACATTTTCTGTTAGATTGTCGTCCTGTTATAGTTGATCCTCGTTGCGTGGTCATGTAATAACCATATGTACAGGGTACGACAGCTCTGCCAAATTGGGATCATCACTTATATAGTTATAATTTTAGTCTGATATGCTCCAAATTCAAGCTGCAGTTACAAATGATAGTTTAGCAGGAGAAGAGACAGGAAAAGAAGATTAGAATTATTCAAGAAAGAAGATGTCACATCTTATACATGCTGCAACATTTGGCATCAGTGGGAGTTTAGTTGTTTAAAAAAACTATATAGTGCTTATAAAAGGAACTTGCAAAGACATTTTAAATGTGTAGTCAAAATGGAACTATTTTACATTTTAATCATTTTTTTGTAAATACTGTACATTTTAATTATTTTTAATTTGTTGTAAATTATAATTGATCAATACACACACTTCATAGGAATATTTAATAAATGATTTTTGTTTATTATTGTTTTTGATTGTTTAAATGTTACAAATTATGGATTACATAACTGTGATCCCATAACATTGGGATATTTCTTTAGCATAGCACAGGGCCAGGCTAATATAGAATTTGTTAAGATAATGCTAATACTCTGGATTAACGAGATACGCCAGTTTAAAGGTCAAAAAATACCACGTAAAAAGTTTTATTGAGTGCTGTACAGTCATCTGGGTAACTTTGGACCAGATATGAGACAGTTGTCTAAACTTTAGGGTTAATTTGTATGAATTAATATGCAATATGTTTTAATTTATGTGATCTTTCCATGTTGTCAATACCACTTACATTGAAAAATACGTGCATCATGTGCAAATCCAGAGATAAAGGCAAAAATAGTGATGGTCCAATGTTAACCGGACTTTGGGGTAATATTGGACCATAATTTTTTTTCCTCTTAAAAATCCATTTTATTGCTCTTTTCTGCTTATTGGGTAACATTAAGCCATATTAAATGCAAATATTATCTAATCGATATGTATTTGAACGAAGCTAAGCTATTGCCAATGTGAAAAATTTGTAATTTTGAGGTCAGGCAAGTGGAAGTGTGATATTTTGTGGAATCGGCTTATGATGTTTAGGGGTGATTTTTATAATAAAGGATAAAATAAACAAATCAATGTTTTGAATAGGAAAAAAATATGTTTTTATGGCTTTCTAACAATATCAGTTTGTTTTATCACTTACAACCTTAACATAAGAACACACATGTTGAGATCAATTAGAACCAGGTACATACAAATTACATAATCCTGTAACAAGAATTAATTTTTATACACAGATATTAAAAATAATAAAATTAGCAATTACTCCCCCCATTCTAGGCATAAAAAGTCATCTTGGATATAAATAACGTTTCTGTGTCGAGTGATATTTTCATCCGCTATCATCTTTTTCAACATCTTTGAATCGGTAATTTTAGTCACAAATGGATTTGTCGGCCACGTCCATCCTCCTTCAAACCTTTTGTTCAGAGTGTTCAACCACACTGAATATGGTGTTTGGCAGATTTTCGTGATGCGCCCTGGAAAAAGACTTCCTTCGTCTTGAAACACGCAAAATTTTCCCACTTCATACCGTTCTTCTAGGGCAGTTTTGACTAGATTTCCACTGGGATTAACTATGTATTCTTCTATTATTGTCTCCAACTGTATATCATCGTTAATGACAGCTATCTCCTTTACTCGTTGATTCTGTTGCGTTGAAATCGTAGGCTTTTTTCGTTTATTTCTTGAGATTGCAGTAGGAGTGGCAATAGTCACCTCTGCCGCAATTTCAGGGATCGGTGGCCTATCATCCACAACCCATTCTTCAATTCTGTCCATTTCGGAAATAGGGCTTTTCCGTTCATTGTGTACTTGAGCTGTTGCTACTATTAATTGAAACGATTCAGTTTGTGACGCTCCGCACCCCGGCTCGTGATTATAGAATTGCGTTTTATCCGTTCCATTAATAATCCCTTGAATTTGGCCACTTATTTCAGGTGTTACTTCTTTTTGTATCTCTGATTTCTTTATTGTTTTTTTGTTCTTAGAACCTTTCGGTCTTCCTTTCTTCACAAGTTTTTCCTTTTTCTTCGCCTGCTGTTCTTTTCTATTCTTATAGAAATTCTCCACTTCTTCCGCAGAAATCGCTTTCCCTGCTGCAACGGGTAACTGAAATTTCCTGGTTGTTTTTATATTTAGGTCTGAAGCTCTTATTTCTTGTAAATATTCCTTAAACGTTTCTCCAATAGTGGCTTCTATCTGGCCAGTCGCATATGATGGTAATACTTGTAACACCTCAGTACGTGAGAATGGGTATATACCACATTTCCTGAACCCTGCAACCATATTAAGCTCAGCTGTGGCTTCATTCAGCTGAAGTGCGGAATTCACAAGCTGACAAAACATGTTTTTCGGTAGTGCTCCAGATTTCCTGCCTCGTTGTGTTTGACGCCATTTATTAAGAACTGTGCGCCAAGCTGACTTTAGTGACGAAAAATACCCTACATCTAGGGGTTGTAAAGTGTCGAATTTGGAATAAGACAGATAAACTTGATATTATGCTCTTCACAGACTTTAAGAGCTTTTACACTTATATGTGCACTTAAATTGTCACATAAGAATTTTCTTCCCTTCCTTTTTATCGACATAAGAATTTTCTTCCCTTCCTTTTTATCGAAAATGGGTACAAAATGCTTTTCAAGCCATTCCTCCAAAATATCTGCATCTATCCAACCAGACTTCGAAACAGCCATCTTCGAAGATTTTGGAGCGTTGACCAGCCAATCAGACCAACACTGTTTTCCCTTAAATATAAAAAAGGGAGGGATGAAATCTCCAATAGCATTACCAGCAAATACTATAGTAAAACAAGATTTACTGGAATTTTTCACCAGTTCTGGTTGGCGAGTGGAACGTCTAAATAAAAGTTTTCTTTTTCCAGGGTCATCATGAAATCCACTTTCATCCATATTATATATATTGTCAGGGTCTACGCCTTCAACCTCTTTTTCTAACCTGTCGAAGAATTTATTCACCATATCTTCATTTACTTGGGCGCGTTTACGGGAGATGTTATGTGCAATTTTTTCTTTAATAGCTGGATTTCGTTCCATGTAAAGTTTAGCCCACTCGTATCCAGGACTATTATTTTTGAAAACGGGAACTGTTTTGCCTATGTTATCTAAGTACCTTTTAACTACATCTTTAAAATCTTGTAAGCTAATCGGAATACCCATGTCGCTTAGCGCAAGCAAATGGTCCCTAAAAATAACCTCTTCTTCCATTGTTAAACAAGTAGGACGTCCCACGGGCTTATTATGTTTATTTTTAAGTTTCAGATTTATTGTGCTTCTAGGTATATTATAAAACTTGCAAGCTTTTCTTTGGCTTAATGCTCCAGACCTAATTTTTTCAATGACTTCATTTAACATTTCTTTGGTGTACTTTGTAATTGTGCCATATTTTCGTACACCTGGCTCTTTTATATTACTTTTTCGTGGCATTCTAGTAATATACTGAAAACAATTGAAAAAATATAAAATGTAGATAATAAATAGAAACGTAAATAATTGACGAGGATAACATTGTACAAAGATACCCGTACTTATTTATGCACTTTTATACATAATGTAGGTAACATTGGACAGGTCCAATGTTACCCCAAATTTCTAGCTATTTTGGATTCAACAATTTTTTGAGTGATTCCATAATAACTAAGTGTAGAACAGTTAAAGTAAATCATTATAATAAAAAAACAACGATTTTAGATCATAAAAATACTATCACTTACCGGTTTCTATCGTAAAACACAAAATTACATATCTTAATTACATATATTACATATATTATACATCTTAATAGTTTCGTTTTATTGATCACAGCAAAGTCTGTGGCCAGGCTGTTATGGATATCTTATTTAGCACTAGGATTTGCCCGCGACTTCCTCCACGCTCGACAGGTAACGTAGCTTACAGTTACTTTGCCAGCAAAAGGTATTTTCAGCAGGGTACCGGATTTATTAGTATTAAAATACATTAATTCCAAAGATTCCTGTAAAACCCTGGGATAAGTTATGTTACTAAAGGCATACATAACTACATCATATGTTCTACTGTTACATACATAAAAAAATTATTAGGTTTTATATATATATATAAACTAGGCTCTAGTCATTGAGATATAACATGTATAGAGAGAGCATTGCTAACAAACAACACTGCCAAAAACGGCATCAAAAATGCGAAGCGTTGCTATATTCACTCTCGTAAAAGTATCAATGTGTGCATGTTTTCGGGATATCAGCTAAAAAATATTGCCCCATTTTTTATAATTACATACTTTTTTTATGTAAGTGAAAAATTTAAATGATCGTTATTATTTAATCGCTTTATAATTGAATATTACTCAGAGGTTTAGTTTTTTTTTAATAATTAAAGTATTAGCATCAAATGTTGTCGTCTTGGAACGAACCATAAAAAAAATACAAGCACAAATAAATTCATAACACACTAGTATATGTAGTAATTTTAATTCGCAATAAAATGTCTGTACAGATATTAGTACATATTTATAAGTCCTTTAATGAGCAATACTAATGCAATAATTCTAAAAAAACTATTCATAATAGCAAATTATTTTCGTGTTACACAACATGTTCACGAAGGTTATAAGACGACTAGTTATGCCCCAAAGATTCTCCTGTGCTAAAAATCAGTGAAATCATTTGTAATAATGGACTTGGAACGATTCGATGGGTTCATATTGGGTGTGTTATGTGTAATCCAAATTTATATCAGCGGTAGGAACTACGGGGTAGGTACACGGAATAGTTTAATGCAGGGACTTAAGAGCAACTAAACCACTTGAAAAGGACTATTATTAAAACAAAATATTCATATTTTCGTCGTGTTCGGTTTGATTATTTTATAAACTAAAATTTAAAACTAACAATAATATATTAAATTATTTCGTTACTAGGAATGAATGGAGATGAAGCTAACAGAATATAAACAATATTCATGTCTTAATTATGACAATAATGTACTAAAAAATGTCAGTACACTAATCTCCATAAATTCATAACATGTTTTAGGTAACGTAAAATGAAACTATACAAAAAGTATGTTTAAAAATTATTACACACTTATTTCCGTAAATGTAAGTCTGTTTTCTATAGATTTTTTTATTATTCATATTTCATTAAAAAATCGTAACAAAACTCCACAGATTTTGGAACACAATTCGCACTTTTCAGCTGAAAACATCAATCAACTTGATAACCTTTGAAATATCGAAATTAAATTTCATGTTTTTACAAAGAAATCATGAGAAAAATGTTGTGTGCCGATGAAATGACATGTTATCCTTATCCTTTCCTCTTTTTAAATAGTCCCGACACATTTTAATAGCGCAGGACGACATAATGATTTTTTTTGTGAGAGCTCTAACCTGTAAAGTAGTCGAAATGACACTAACAGGCGTGGGGAGCGAGTGCACTTTTTTTGGGCCGTTTTTGCGCAATGATGCGCTATCTAGACGTTTATATGATCTAAGTACATAACATAATAAAGACAAATTTGGTGATTTCATCCGTTTTGTCAATGTTCTCTAACACATAAGCAAATTATGAATATAAATACAGGGATTTCAGCTTGGCCTCCTGTATATTCTCCAAAGTATTATAAGTTCATTTGTGAAAATTTAGTATTTATAAAAAGGGACAGATATTCCAAAATCAATTAAATTAAAACTCTTATTAAACATTACTATTAATAAATAATAATATCATTTTCGGATTTTTTATTGTACACAGAATTATTCAATGGTGTCTTACAAAATACTTCTCATAGGTTTTTGATTACAGATCTTAGATTGCTTAGTTATCAAATTTAATTTCATAATCACATCATCATCACTTTAGTGGGTCTACCCTAAAAGTTATTGTAATATTTTATTATTTATAGCTTAATTTCATCTAACTTTCAAAATTAAAAGTGAGGTAAGCAGACTTTTCCAGCAAAAAGTTCTGATATAACAGTTATCCATAGAGAGAGCACAAACAATATATATGATATTCCAACTTGATGGCTGTTAGGAAGCTGGTATGGTTGACCTCCAATCTCATCCACATGGAAACCCATTGGGAATATAACAGCTGCGAGGCAAAACACAACCACTGAAAAATAAACATTCTTTGTCATTGTATCTGGCTTTTTTACAATAAATTATTATTATTATAATTGATGTTCCACAAACAGACCTTAGTAATGATTAGATATAGAGCTTACATTCAATAGACATATCTATAACTTTGAACTATGAGTGCTATAGTATATTATTTATTTACTTATTCTGGGAATGTTTCATATTATTTATTTACTTATTCTGGGAATGTTTCATATTATTTATATATTTATTCTGGGAATGTTTCATATTATTTATTGTTTTCACCGCCACTGTTGTTTTAATATATTTCTTAGTTTAGGGTGTTGCCTGGAAGAGATTGCTTTAAACGATAAGACTGACCCTTATTCAAGATTTACTGTACCTAGTTTTTAAGACCAATTTAAATTTTTGGTGAACAATAAAGTGTTGTTCATTTACTCATACTATACATTACAAGCTTCTGCCTGTGACTTCCGTCTGCGTGGAATAGTTACTTTGGGCTAACACTAACTTTAACCCGCACCTTCGTTTACATAGAAGGTGCACCACCGCCCTTCCCCCCTCATGACTGCCCCCCAGCCTTGCACATCATAAATGCGTGCACAGTACTTAATCATTATTTTGCTGCAATGTTATTTTAAAACTGCGATATCTTCTAAGATATTCATTGCAATTGATTGATGTAAATGGCAATTTTGTTTTAAGTTAAATACTTGTGATGAATAACGTATTTATTTGGATAAGGATTAATATCATGTTTATAAAAACACCTTCGCAAATAATGCATTATTTTAGAACAAATTTGGTTAGCATAAAAAAGGTTATAGTGAGCCAAGCCAACCTTAAAGGATAGACATAGCTGTCGGGAACTTTTTTTTAGAACTTTTAAAGGAGAACAATTCTGTCACAGATGATTTTTGTGAAACTTAAACCTTTTATGCAGCGCATGCAGCGGAAGCTCTCAAAAGGAAAAAAACCCTTAATTTTGAAACATTCTTCATTGGTGCTCTGCTCCTATTGATCTTAGTGTGATGACATATAGCCTATAGCCTTCCTTGATAAATGGGCTATCTAACACTGAAAGAATTTTTCAAATCAGACCAGTAGTTCCTGAGATTAGTGTGTTCAAGCAAACAAACAAACAAACTCTTCAGCTTTATATATTAGTATAGATTATTAATTGAACATTTCAACTACATAATTATGTACATTGTATACTTTAGAGAACAGATATAAACATAATACTATTTGGGTTCAAGGGGTTTTTTATAGTGAAGCTGACAAACGGGTAGATGGCTCAGCTCATCAAGTGGTTACAGTTGTTTATAAGTATTTGCAACACCAATGGCAAAGGTAGCACACTGCCAGCCTTTAGAATGGGATATGGCAATGAGATACAGGAATCAAACAGGAGAAATAGGGTAGAAGGGATGAGATATGGGATTGGAATAAGGGAGTGGGATAAGAAAGGTTCCATAGGCGGAGGGGGAAGTGGGCCATTGGAACTCTCAATCATCACACAAAACACGATTGGCTCAAAGCTAACAATGTTCTGTATATGTGTGTGTATTCTTGGCATTGGTCTTCTAGATCAAAGTTGTCTTGAGATTTAAACTTGCCTTGCTCCTTACAATTACTAGTCAGATGAACTAATCTAGCTACATTCAGCTTGTTATTTGTAGGGTTAAAATATAAATCATGAGAAATATGTAAGAATAAAAAACAAATGCTTACTTGCTGCAAATCCAACCCATCGTGCATATGGTATCACATTTCTATCAAAATGACTGGATGCTAATAATATAACGGTGGTAGTAATGCATATACACCCAATAAATATGCAAATTAAAGCCAATAACCATTCAGGTTGCAAATCTGGTGTAAAACATACTTGTGGTCTGTTGTATAAAGTAATGCAAGACCACATTAAACCGAGCCGAGTATCACCTGTAATATAATAAAGAGATAAATAAATGAATGGATAATTAAGGAATGTTTAACATTCATTTGATTCCTACAAAAATTAGAATAATTACCTCCAATATCAGTGATAATCCAGTCTGGCATTGCTAGGCTAACAATAGCGAAAACATCGGCTGCCATAAATAGAGTTCCAGATATTACTGTTAGTTTATCCATTATAAGATTTATGCCTTTTACTGTGCGGCAAATAATTAGATCAAAGTTTACATTAATCTAAAACACCTTTTACAAAAATAACAAAAACAAAATACAATTACGATAGTCGTAGGCAGGTACCTATCATGTCAATTAATTTTAAATGTAAAATGTCAGTTGTCATGTCACTTTCATGATTGTCATATCAGTTGTCATGTCAGGCTTACTGATTCAATTTATGAAAATTACCCATAACCGCACATTTTTTTTTAACTTTATCACCTGGACAATATCGTATATATATGTATGTCATCGTCAATTTGTAAATACCGTTAGAGTAAAATCTATTTCGCGAGATTGTAAACTGTCGAAATATAATGACCCGTAACATACTGCTTACAATTTAACGCATTATTTTTCGGTAGATTAATCTATCAACGTGAAATAATCAAATTGTGAAATGTCATGCGATGGAACGTACTGTGCGCTGATGGACCGGTCTTACGGTAGGTCGTTCTGTGCTACTCGGGTATCCTTAGGAGTACGGCCCTGTACACCCGTATGGTCCGTTGCACTTCACCGCCACAGTAGGACTTTGTTGTGCCGCGCAAAACGGGTCCTGGCGTTGAGGACCATCCGAGGATACCGTACAGTGTCGTGGACGGCGTCGACACTCTTGGCAGGCGATCCGCCCTAGCTTCTCTAGGCGGACGCACTTGTCAAAATTCGGCGCTCCCGACAGGATGCCCTCGCCCGAGGCCTGGTTTATTGCCAGGCCGAGCTTCAGGCGATCAGGACGCGGGAAACCACGTCCATGATCCAAGCTTGGTCGAGAGAGTTGGAAACTTCTGTGGCAGGCATTGAAACGATGGAGGCGGTGCGCCAGCACCTGTTGCGATGGCTTTCGCGGAAACGTGGGACCCTGACCTTCAGTGGTTTTAGTGGAGTATTGGCCCATGGGTTAACTCTCCACATAGAGGGAGGTACCTTGCTGAGTCTCCACACATGCCAGCGATTGACTCTGTTAGCTGCGCTATCTTCAGTGGCCAAATCTCATCGCTTTGGTCTAATCCCTAGCAAAGGACCCGGTAGTGTACGGAATGCATTTCCCCCGCCTCAAAAAAAAGGATCGTCCTGTGTCCATAGAGTTAGAAATAAAACATAGGTGTCAGTCAAATAGAATAAATGCACTTCTTAAATTGTGACATCAACTATATATTTATTATTGAGTAGGTATTATAATTCTGACATAATGGTAAGACAAATAACAAAATTTTATTCTAGACATAAATACTTTTTAAAAAAGAAAACGACTTCAAGAGTAACTAAACAAAAGCTAAAAATTAAATTTTCTACAACATCTTGAAGTTGTCGCCAAGTGAAACATAAAAATGTTTGTTTTGCTTGGCACCGACTTCAAAAGTGTTGTAGAAAATTTTAATTTTTAGTTACTCTTGAAGTCGGTTTCCTTTTTGTTAGCATTTTTTATTGGTAAATATGCATAAACACGGAACGAGAAAATTATGCGTTTTTGTATTTGTACGGGCTGTTAGGGTGCACTTTAATTTCTTCGATCGGACAACTATGATTTCGAGTAAAACAAACGTGTGTATGCTACCAATTTTTATTAGCGACTGCCTGCGGTAGACGACTACAGATTAATAAATACCAAGGCATTATTTTAGTACAAAATTGCACTAACAGTATTCAAATACTGTAAATATGGTTTGCTATGGTATAATAAGGACACTAATATCATCAGAAACCCATCATTTAGGTAAAAAATTAACAAACAATACAATTAATTTAATACGTTAAATACATGCGTCATATCAATAGAAATAATGTTCAATTTTAGCGTCACGACTTACCTAATTGTGATAAAAACACAATCACTTTTTTCATAAGATATAGATACAAAGAAAGAAAGAGAAATATAGATAAAAAATACATATTTTCATCTTGTATCTAAGATACTTTTTAATAATGTATTTTGTATCTTGTATTCTGATAACATTAATTATCTTAGTATTTTGTAAATACTGTTACAATTTGGGCCACCTGCATATTTGTAAACAAAGCACTTTTATTACCCGCCGGCGTTTGAGCTAATAACATTGTAGTTCCTTTATAATTGTCTTCTTTTGTTTACTTATTTATTGGTTATTGTGGAGAGCAGCATATTGTACTTGTTTATGGCCGTTTGCAGGAATACTTAGGCAGGTGTGCAGATTACGATTTCTAAGAAATTCGATCTACGTGGGCGGGCAGCTATATTGTATCGGTGCAGTAGCTATAGTGTATCGGTCTATATTGTATTGTATCGGAGACCGACAGTCAAACGATAACCACTAGCGAGACAAGACGTGTGTACATTCGATAATCTATATAGTGACGGACTTTGCGCATGTTATTGAATCGCGCATTACGTTTGGATTGATTGTGTTCAGTTATATTTGTACCTGTGCTATACGTGTTTGTATAGTTCTAATAAATTCTATAGTAATTCCAACGGTACTTTTAATTCGAGTCCTGTAACTCGTAACAATACTTTGTTTGCTAAAATACTTTAGTCTATAACTATGCCACCTTATAGTGTAGATAAAACTGAACGCACCCTTGAAATTTTAATCAAGTATCAAAAGACAAGGCATCTCCATGCGCAACTCGATGGTTCTCTTATTATATTCGGTTGGGGAAAAAGTTTCTTCGAATTTTATATAAAAATTCAAAAGGTTTTTTTATAAAGTTTATTTATATTTGACTAAAGTATGTAGGTGCCATTTTGTTGGATGACTTTTTGCCATCTTGTAGGGAGGGAGGTGATCCCATTGCAATAAAAAAATTTGGGCTTCTGATCAAAAAACTGCGACAAGTGGTTTTGGCAGTCCTCTTGTGATGTTAACCTGACCAGTGTCAGGTTAACATCACAAGAGGAATTTCTGCAGAATTCCTTAGGCAGTCCTAAGGAATTCTGCAGAAACGGAAACAGGTGAAAATCTGAAGGTGCAAGATCAGGACTATACGGCGGATGCATTAACATCTCCCAGCCAAACTCTCGTAATTTTTGGTGAGTGGCTAAACACGTGTGAGGTCTAGCGTTTTCATGGTGAAAAACCACACCCCTTCTGTTGATTAATTCCGGCCGCTTTCTCTCAACTTTTTGCTTTAATCTCATCAGTTGTTCGCAGTACAGTTCAGAATCGATGGTCCTGCCTGGCGGTAACAGGTCATAATGAATAATGCCCTTCCAATCCCACCATACACACAGCATCATCTTTTTGTGAGTTAACCCGGGCTTCGCCACAGTCTGTGAAGCCTGATCGGCCTTTGACTATGATCTTTTTCGCACGTCCTTGTCGTACGTGATCCACTTTTCATCACCAGTTATCAGCTTCTTCAAAAATAGTTCGGTTTCATTACGTCGTAATAAAGAATCACAAATGAGTATACGGTTCATTAGGTTTTTTTCAGTGAGCTCATAAGGCACCCTAATATCGAGCTTTTTTTGTGTACCCAGCTTTTTTCAAATGCGCCAAAACCGTTTTGTGGTCAATTCCCAGTTCTGCAGCTATATCGTAACTACAAATATGCTGATCTTGCTCCACTTTTTTTTATCCTTTTATAGAAAGACTATTGAACCGATTTGGATGAAACTGGGTACATATGTAATTTTAATACCGAGGGTGGCCAAGAGATACTTTTCATCCCGAAAAATGAGATAGTTTCCGGGATGAAAATATATGTGGCTGAACGAGCCTAAATGATAAAATGAAATGACCGAAATGACTGAAAAAAACCTGTTCTACTTTCTGAGATAACCTTTACATACATCTATCCCATTATCCGGGATGAAAAGTATCCCTTGTTCACCGTCATTATTAAATTACATACATACCGAATTTCAGCCAAATCGTAATAGATTTTTCCGTAACAGCAGAACAAACAGAAAGACAAATATATTTTTATATATTTTTATCCCGGAAACTATCACATTTTCCGGGATAAAATGCATCCATGTTCATTCTCGGCATCGAATATATATATATATACTGAGTTTCAGCCAAATCGGTCCAGTAGTTTTTCCGTGAAAAGGGAACAGACAGATACATATATACTTATATATGGATTCATTGTTGTTCCATAATACAATTACATCATTTTAATAAAGTTTACTCGTCTAAAAAAGTATTAAAAAATAAAAAGAGCATATAGCCTGAGGAGGATTCGAACCCTGTACCTCCTAGTTACTATTGCGCTCGGTGAACCGTTAAGCTAAAAACGTAAATATGTTACGTTAAAATTTCAATACCTATTAAGCGTATAAACGATCTGTCTCACTTTAGGATATTTTGTCTCGCTCTCGTGCTCGTCAGCCTTAGAATGAAATAAATTAAATCAAGTGATGGATATACAAACTTTTTGTATATGTTAAATTTGAATTTAATATTGGAATGCGTGGCTGTCTTTTAAGTTGTTTCTGCCATCGTTGAAGTTAGTCTTGAAAATATATCTTGTAACAACGAAAACCTTTCGTATTCATTAATCATGTCTTCTTAGCCCCCAACATCAAGTTGGTATGGACACGGTGCGCGTAGATATGTTCAGTTGCAATATTTCGCCACGCTCGAACTTTTATTACGCGGTGTTTCATCGAAGTAAATATCGGCCGTGCGGGGTTGATTTTCTGAAACACCGATTTGAATCAGGTCTACATAGCCTCTTAACAATGTTTTTAAATTTATTTTTCTTTGAAAATCTTCCAAAGACGATGGGGTTTAAAGAAGTCCCATCATCAGCAGATGTCTGTATTTTTTGTATATGAACAATGAAAGGCCCATGATCGTTTGATTCATATTGACATCTGCCGATTTGTGTGGGAGGCTGAGGAACAGTAGTATCAGTCCATTCAGTTGTTGGTAAAACTGGAGAGACTACCGTCAAATCATTAATATGACAGTGGCAATCGGAGTCCTTAGCAGAATTTGACTCTGAACTATGTTTTTTCTTTCTTTTATTACAATGTTTGCATATTTTATGCAGACGACTACGCTTTATTATTCTTTTTGGCACAGAACAGTCCGTATCCATGCCAGACTCACGCTTTAGTGTTCTTTTAGACAAAGAACAGTCTGTATCCATGCCAGACTCATTAGATATTGTCACGTAAGAAATCGCGGGGGGCACTAAGGCCCCCGGGTCCGGAGGGTCGTTCATAATAATTAGGAAAAACTTACCCTAAGAAGAGAACTAGACTAGCAATTAATAAATAGAAATATATAAATGTACTAATATTATTATAACTATTTTGACAATTGTTATGCTATAAATTAATTTAAAATTTTAAATATATAAAAAAACACGCCTGCCAACTTCAAAGGTTCCCGCGCTTTTTTCCAGCGGACAGTTACTGCGATAAACAAATAGAAGAAAATAGGGTGACCACAAAAATCCATGGATTTCAAAATATGACTACATGGTAATACTATTTTTGTTGTAAAGTATTGACGATCCTACTATTTGCAAGCCAATTACATTAAGTGATTTTTTGGGTGGGGTATAGTTATAGGGCACTTTTATTTATTATGAACTATATGAGCAAAGTAAAGTGAAGCTCCCCGCCTTAGCCTTTGTGGTTATTTGTTTTTATAACCACCCAAAATTCACTTTATATCTCAAATAATAAATAAAAGTGACTCAAATCTATACCGCACCCGACTTTTTGTTCTTACAAGTAAATAGATATAAATTTCTTCTTTATTTGGAATTTTTATTAAACCTTTCATATTCAGATGGAATGAAATGGACGGATGGACCCCTTTGTAAAATATATAGCCAAACGTGGACTAACGTATCATCAAACGTTGACGTCAGTTTTAGTTGGCCGTATCATGAAATAGAACGATTTCATGAAATGGTTGTCCACATCATGAAGTGATCAATTCTGAGATCTGGCCACCAGGGTCGGACTGGCTCGGAAGGGCCTGGGTGGCTGACCACAAGCCTGGGGCCCGAGACTAGATGATGGTAGATGGGATTCTATCGAAACCTTTGCCTCGAACTCCGTGCTCGAAGACTTGGCACTTAAAGTTTTTATTAACGCGACGTATCGAGTTTTCTCCATAATAGTGGTCAAACCTTTGTCTTTAGAATTTTTTATTTCATTTCTCTCTAATTGTATGAACGAAGTATCTGATCTAGTTTTACATTTAGGTCGCAAGAGTTGGGACCTAGCCTGTGCGGGCTTCCTATCCTACGGTTGCCGCAAGCCTCGCAAGCCAAAACTCGTGAGGTCCGCAGGCGCCCTCTCTCGGCTTCTCCTCAACGTGGGGAGACCGGGGGACTAGGAAACTCTACTCGGGCATCCTTAGGAGTATGGCCCTGTACGGTGCACCCGTATGGTCCGTTGCACTTCACCGCCCCGATAGGACTGTGTTGTGCCGCGCACAACGGGTCCTCGCGGTGAGGACCATTCAGGATGCGGGAAACCGCGACCATGATCCAAACTTGGTCGAGAGAGTTGGAAACTCCTGGAGGCGGTGCGCCCGCACCTGTTGCGATGGCTCTCACGAAAACGCGAGACCCTGACCTTCAGGATGACGCAGATACTTACCGGGCATGGGTGCTTCGATAAGTATCTGAATCATATCGCGGGCTGCCGGCCTTCCCCTCAGTGTCGCCAATGTGGCGCATTAGACACTGCGTTTCATACGCTGGTCGAGTGCGCAGCATGGGTACCGCAGAGATATGAACTCGAGACCCTCGTAGGTCCGATCGATTCGCTGGGCAGTTTGGTGCAAGTCATGTTGGATCAATGGGTGGGTGCGGCCAATTTCTGCGAGGCAGTAATGTCTCAAAAGGAGGCCGCAGAACGAGAAAGGGAGAGAGGTGCGCATGCGTCTCGCGGGTATCGACGTCAGTCGGGGTCCCGGAGGCGCAGATATGTGCAAGATCTCCTTCCGTAATATCGCTACAGCGGCCCTCTAGCATCTAGGGAGCAGAGGAGTCTTCACCCCTGTAGACGAAGTGAGTTTGCATTTCCCGGGGCATTCTTAAGCACTGATGCGCTAGGATCAGCGTGGGCGTAACTACGGTCTAAGTCTCACGTTCTTCCTGCCATAAGAGCGGGGCACATGGGAGGAGGGTGGTTTTAGTGGAGTATTGAGTAGTCGACTCTCCACACACTCCGGCGGTTTAACTCTGGTGCTCATTCGTGGTGTCACCTCTTGTCGCTTTGGTCTAATCCCTAGTAAAGGACCCGGTAGTGTGTGAAATGCATTTCCCCCGCCTCAAAGAAAGCCCCGCAAGCCAGGCCCGTGGGGGGCCCGCGCAGGTTGGGGCGCGGCTGACAAACGCCACCTCGACTATGGCCAGTCCGACGCTGCTGGCCACGACATATACATTATATTATTACGTATAGCGTATCATTTGTTCTTGTTAGTTTTGCACGCTAAAAATGGCAAGTCAACTTGTCACTACAGTTAATTTGTAAACTGTAAGATCTGTAAGATTATGAAATACTGGCAAGTAAATGATATCTTACCTTACCTTATTCTTGAAAGGTTAAATAAAACTTCATTTCCACATCATCATTGTGAATTTATTAAGCCTCTGAAATAATATAAGTAGTTAGTATAAATTGTATTAGGTATATCATAATCAATGAGTCTAGCCGAAGTCGTCGTTTTAAGTAGACATCAATCTAACGATACACTGTTATTGTGAAAGTTGTAATTAGGCAGTTGCAGTCTGTGGAGCGGTAACTGTATTGGAAGTTGCTGTAGAGATATTGTCGTCGGGTTCGTCAATTTGTAGCCATGGCATGCGACGCTGAAGTTCTTGCCTGTAAATTATGGAAAACCTTTAGAAAAGACTAGTGTATTCGAAAAGTAATAATTAGCTCCTTCTTATTTTCAAGTAGGAGAAATTTAATTTAAAAATTCAGTTCTCTATGACTTAAACGCTGTCAAATGTACAATAATATTATAGTATTGTATAATAGTATAATGATCTACTCTTACTATGCCCAGACAAATTATTGTTATATTGCGTTATCGACCACGACGACGCGATTATCATGAAATTTTATGAGCATGTCTTTGATAACTAAGGATTAACTTGGACACTCTTTATACGAAGTATAAGCGAGTGAAGAAGCGTGTAAGTAACAGTATACCTGCAATGCTTGTTCAAGGTAGATGGTCGGGTTTGACACATCGGATAACTAGATGTGCATCTTTAATTACAATGTATTTCTACACTACCAGCACGTCGTAATTGTACCTAACAATATGCACTCAGTGTGAAAACTGCCTATGCGGTTCATGCTTCTGACCAGGATACGAATCCAAGGCTCTTTTGAAATGCAAGTTTGAAAATCGAGAGCGTAAACAACTAAGCTAACAATGCTCATGATATTTTGTAAATAATGATGATCTTAACCTTTTTGCATAATATATGTAGTTTTGGCTCTTAGAACTTCTGTTAACTATATTTATTACCTGTATTTTGGATGACTGATAGCATAAACCCAAGGATCGATGCAGGCAACCGCTTTACAGGCAACTGCAGGAATCATCGTTACCTGTGCAATAAAAGTCTTTAATGGATTCTTTGAAGAATAATGAATACTTAGTTTACTTATTTAAATAAAAAATAGGTACATTTTCCATTCCAAGACCTTGCCACTGAAAATCTGCTTCCACAAAGCATTTGATAATCGATTAATTAATTGCTTTTAACTTTTTTTAAATGTATGTTTATAAGTTACAATTTTTATATCTCAGTCTTTCCCCCATTTATTTATATTATACTCCATACATGTATGTCCAAGTTTATTTAAATACTGCTTTTTTATATTTAGATCCTTCATGTGATTATCTCTTGTTATATCTTGTGATTGTCTCTTGTTATATCTATCTTTTTATAATATCTCTTGTTATTTTGATTAATTTATTATTACCTTTTGAAAGGAACACACATTTTCATGCAGTGGCGGATTTACCAATAGGTTGAGTAGGCTGGAGCCTAGGCCGACAAATATCGGAGGGCCAAATTTTTTTATCTTAAAGAAATTAAAAAATCATATTTATGTAACTTAATGTTCCTGCTTAATCACATAAAATCAAATCACACACAAAATCTAAAATTATATCGTTTCTATTACTTATTCAGCGCACAGTAATAATTTTAAAATCCTAATAACAGTTGGTCCGTGGACTCCACATAAACAATTATTCATTAATATGTTTCACCAATTAGGTACATCTTTCTATAATTTGAGTAGTAGCGTTTGGCTACGGCAAGATTAAACACATCGATTCCTTGATTCACAATCTACTAATTACGTGAAAAAGATTGTGTACTTAAGACAATAGTGCACAATTATAAAGTTTCAATTCTATTGGCAAAAACATGTAATATGAATATGATTATGAACTAGGATATTGATTTGTATAGGTAGGTAGGGGCAGTGAATGTCTAAATCCGCCCCTGCTTTCAGGCAGACCGACACACATACACTGACACGCAGAAGCATATTCCTGTGCTAAAAATTTCTTTTGTACCCCGTGGGAAGGTTCCGGCATCCAAGATACAGATTAATCTAGTTTGGATGCTGAAGGCGAGTTCCGTACTTTAATATTATAGAAATATTCTGTAAATCAATGTTTTGCATTCAGTCATAAAATGTTGTATACCTTATAATTTTTGTGAATAAGTTATATTAACGTCAGACTACAAACTCCCTGGGCCATTATAGTAATTTAAGTTAATAACATACTTTCGCACTCATTTTATAGTTATTTGTTAAGAGTCGCCAGAACTACGCTCTGTTAGACCTGATAAATGAATTAATGCAGTTAATTATAGTACAGGGTCTCACTCATGATACGGTCATTCGATGATAGAAACGTAATACGCTAAATCAGAAATATCGCTAATAAATGCTTAAACATTGTTACCCCGGGAGTAAGAAGTTGCTGGTTTCCAAATGCTCCAATCAAAGCCATTACTCCGTAAGGTGTCCAGGAAGCCACAAATAAGAAACACACAGTTAAAGCTGCTTTGGCTATACGTATTTCCGCAGTCTGTGAGCCAGCATTTTGGTTTGCGCGAAGGGACTCCACATTCATCTTCTTAGCTTGTTCTCTAAAAAAAATTGAATCAGCAATGCATCTGCTAATTATACATATAGACACATCAGTAGACGTTCGTATACCTTAAAGCAGCTTCATGTGCAAAAACTTGCTTCACAATTCCACTATAAAAGTAGATAATCAAAGACATAGGAAAAACATAACTGCAGGTAAAAATACAGGCCACAAATAACTTTGTGTCAAATGTGTTGGTTAAGTAATCGAAGGTGCAGGAAGTGAGGAAGCCCTCTGAAAACCAAAACAACAATAAGATTAAATAATCAGTCAAAAGTACTTAAAATAGCAAGGATAATAAAATACCTGGAACGTATCTGCCCCAAATTTTAAAAAGTGGCAATAGGGCCCACGGAGTGCTGTATATCCATACAAACGCCATCATCAATAAAACTTTGCCACGAGATAATCTTCCGTCGAGAGGCCGGGTAATAGTAGAATATCTGAAATATTGATTAGAATTTTTTTGTATTTTTGATATTAGATGTATATTGGAATTGAGTATTGATAGTAAGTAATTAATATTTATTTATTTACCTATCATATGCGATGCAAGCATTAGTCATTCCTGCGCCGATACCGCTATATGCCCCCATTAAAGCAAATACTTGGCACCCAATGGTGCCTGTCGCGAAACCTCTCATTGCACTATTATAAATGAAGATTGGCGCTTTCGCCATCATGATAAAATCAAGAATTGCTAACTGTAAGATAAGAAGGTTACTTGATGTTCGTAAACTTTTAGTTCTGAAAAAATCAATAGGAGCATTAATACGAGTTGGTTTTTACTTTACAAAACCAAACTCAAAGAAAAACATATTCTATTGACATATAATACCATACTTTTGTGATACATAAATGAAATATACTACTTTAGTAATGCAACGTCTCTAACGTGGAGAATATAAAGATGACTAATCCATTTCCAAGTAGTGCGGCGGCTGTAAAGAAAATATATAATAATGCGAGTGCAGTGTGTGCACTGGCTGGTGGTGCTGGAAATGATAGCCAATGTTCCGGTACTGCTGCTAAGTCTTCACCGGTCAACCCTGCACCGAGCATTTCCATTTCACCAAGACTATTAGACCTGGCGTACAAACATTAACGTAAATAATGGAATACGTGTAGTATAAACCATGTTTTATAACAAACGAGATTTTAATTGAATAAATAATCGAAACAGGCAATAACTATTAATTTTCAACCTTAGTCTACTAATTTTATACTGTAATAATATTAATCTAAATGAGAAACAATTCGACTAGAAAATGTAATAATTACCTGAAAGGTTCATAATGAGCGTTGAAATTATCTTGTCTAGTGTGATTGTCCATAATGTTGCCTTTTGAGCAGCCCTCGGTAGTGTGCCTCTTGCCCACTTCACTGACTGACTGCTAGCTATCCCAGCTCATCCTTTTGTTTATATATCCAGTCGCTACAGGACGCTAATGAGATTTCTCGGATTATCCCCCGTGACACCTTTTGATAGGATTATCATAGGTTTGGACTTGCGTACTGACACAGATTTGTGTTTATCAAGGGATATCAAAACTAACCGAAGCATGTACTAAACAGATTTTGTAATCCCTAAGAGTAAATCCAGAAACGATTATTAATGTAGTTTTTTTTTGTTTTCAGCCTGGTTCTAAAATCTCTCGCCACTGACGGTGTTAATGTATCTTGTGTGGCGTGTAAGAAGGTAATACTATAATAGATGTTCTGTAAATGCAATTCGTGCAACACAAATTGTGCAATGTTTCAATATAATGAGTTCTTTTCCATAATATTTGTAGGTAAAATAGAAAATTCTTGGCAGTTTAATTTAAGTGATGAAAGTGAGTGTATATATATAATAGTCTATTCTATTTATATATTGTTATTCGACAAACATTTACACAACAACTGGAGGCAACAAAATTGTACTACACGTATTATTTTCAGCGGCTTCGTGTGTATGGCATGGCATATTCGGGGTTTGAAATTTATTAGTCAAAGTAATCTAAACCTCCTGGGATGCTCTATCTATGATGACTCTTTCGCATCCTTCGTTGATTCCAAAGATCAAAATTTTCTTTAAAAAACTACTTATTTAAAAAATATTAATATACATTGCGCATATTTCATTATTAGACACTGTTTGTTTGTTCTAAATTTTACTTACGTAATTCTTTGTCGCCCGCTGTGGCAATATCCACATTTAGTAACTAGTTTAGATAATATTATTAGGCAATCACTCTCATCATTATTCTACATCCCTTTTGATGATCGCTCTTGGACTCAGGCCACCCTGCCTATAAGCCTCGGCGGCCTGGGAATACGCAAAATGGCAGACATAGCGCCTTCTTCGCCTTAGTGTATAGTACCGTGACCTCATCGGTAAAATATTAAATCCATCACTTAGTGATTTTGAGGTCCCCTTGCCCGAATGAAAATTTACCCGTGAACTTAAAGCGCCAGAAAAGCTTTGGGAGGAGCCTTGTAACTCATCCTTGTAAAGTATCAGAAACTCTTTTCGTCTTGTATGGGGCAGGCTGAGCGTGCTCGCCTCTTAGCTGTCTCACGTTGGGAGTCAGGTCTCTGCCTACAGGCACTGCCCTCGAATCTTAGCACACTTTTAGATGATACTACTTTCAGAATCTGCGCCAACATTCGCCTGGGGGTATCCTGTGTGGTCCCCCCTCACCTCTGTCAATGCGGGGATAAGGTGGACCACTCAGGACACCAGACACATGATTATCTTGCAGCAGAAGCGCCGGTAGAATTTCTCGTCATGTGGCACTCAACGACATTATCCGCCGGGGTACCTGCCGTCTTGGAAACAAACGGCTTATACCGCGACGATGGCAGGAGACCGGATAGTATGACGTTAGTATCTCGGAAGATAGGCCGCCCTTTAGTGTGGGATGCTATCTGTGTTGACACCCTGGCGGCGTCCCATCTTTCAAGAATGTGCGCTACCGTCGGTTCTACTGCAGCCGAACAGGAGGCCCCCAAGCGCCGCAAGTGCGCCTCTATCGGAAATAGTTACACATTTGCGGCGTTTGGGGGTGGAAACTGTAGGTCCGTGGAGTCCTAACGCTCTAAAACTTTATCGAGACGTCGCCAAATGTTTGGTAGACCTCTCACGCGACCAACAGGCTGGCGTCTATTTTGCTCAAAGGTTAAGCATTGCTATTCAACGTGGTAACGCCGCCAGCCTTTTGGGAACGTTCCCTACAAATGAAAGCGGTTTGGGGCCAATATTTTGTCTACTTTTCCCTTTTTTATTTAGTTTTAGTTTTTAATTTTATGGTTTTTTTATAGTGTAGTTTAATTTTTAAGATAGTTTAGTTTATAATGTAGTTTTATTTTAGCGCATATATTGTTATTATTTAAAGTCGAAATAAAATACATACTGATGAAAGTTGAAAATAATAAGAAATAAGTGCAATAAATTATATCATCAACAAATTTAATAGACATCACAACAACCATTTGGAACGAGTAGGTACACTTTTCTAATTACAAAAATAATAGAACTTAATATTACGAGATGTCATCTAATTAGGAGATTGTATAAAACATTTTGGTATATACTTATCTGTTACGTTACAAACACTAACATCTTGGGGATCAGTCAGTAATGACGACAATGGAAGAGACGTCATCAAGGAAGAGATTAATCCTAATACAAGGTATACTTCTTAAGATTATACGTGTGGCCTATATAATGCTAACCATACCTATATTTATGTATATCAATCAATTGTTTTCCATAAAATATTTATAGACTTAACTATAATCATTTATTAACATAAATTTCTTTATTCATAGGTACTTATCATATTTTTTACCAAAATTTGGGCCTTTGTAGCTACGAAATAAATGATTTATTATGATTATTATGTAATGTCATTATGCCATTAAGGTCAGTTGTTTTAAATTATAATAAAAAGACATTTTCATAAATTAAAATTATAATGGTACTTACAAAATAAATAATTGTTTTACAATGCATAATATTTAATTTTTATTTTCTAAACCTTACAGGGGAATCACCGAGTTTCGTACACATAATCATCATTAAGCAAGCAAATTAATAGAGTCGAGTAATAGACTAGAATAGAGTAAGAATTTAATAATCTGAAAATAGCTTTAGATGTTTGTTTGCTATTTTTATGCTCTTGGGAAGGAACTCATGAATTTTGAACCTAGACTATTATATACTTTCTGTAATGGGGATGAACGTAGCATATTTATTAATTCGATAAATGGGAGTGTTACTGCGGGATATGGATATACAACACAAGATGCTTGACTATATAAGTTAAAATTGTGCGCGAAAGAAGCCTTGTGTAAAGGTCTAGCTAGTATTACCTAATTTAAATACAAACGGCGCAATTTTACGTGAACTATATATAGGAAGTGTTATCACAAACAAAAAGGCCGAAAATTTAGGCCCCTTCTGCACAACCGTTCAAAAAAGAATGAAAGAAGAATATGTATTATCGTTTAAAAAAAAAAATTAATCTATGTGTGCCTATAAATAAAATTCAAGTGCCTGTCTGTTATTTCAAGCCAAAATTTTCGTGAAAACTAAAACGATGCCTAATCTATCTATAATATTATAAAATTTAAAAATATGTTGTGTCTGTACATTAAAGCTATTAAAAAAATAACTGGAATAGACTATACAAACGATGGAGAAAACGATGCATTTTTTTTTAGATTTCTTGTCTGTCAAACAGGCAATCAGGTAAGTAAACATAATACATACCTATGACTGGAATCTCTATACATAAGTACCTACATACATATAATTTACAATACTATCACAGTACTTATGTTATGTTAAGGGTTTGAAAGCAAGTTAGGCGAATTAACTGCCTAACCTCTTTAAGTAAAAGACTTGAACTAGTAAATGGGATACTTGTTGTGCGATAAAGATTTGAAGGACAGAATAAATTATATATTTATAATATTATAAAAGTCTATAAATGCCGTGTTTCAACAACTGGAATACACTATATAGAAACGCTGGAGAACACGATACAATTTATTTTTTATTTTTCTCTGTATGTTCGGAATTCACGTACAAGCTACTGGGCCCATTTCAATGCGGTTTTCGCTGATCGACAGAAAATTCTTAGACTTAAAATCTGCGCTACTTTTTACTGGGTCCCGTGGGAATTTTTCTGGTCATGATTTAAAATAGCTAGATTAAAAAAATTGAATTCCAATGTGATTTTTTCACTGATCCATAGCAAAATTTATGTAATAAAAAGTGTGATATTTTTTATCCCAGGAATCTCGTCTTTTATTTTTCCGGGAGCGGTTTGTAATTGTTCGGGTACGTAAAAATTAGTTTATTCCGATACAGTATTCACTAAAACGGTAGCTGCGGTACTTTGTGTCCCGGGAATCCCGCGGGAATTTGAAGTCAAGTGTGGGCGAAGTCGCGGGCATAACCTAGTAAATTTTCCATTTGCCTGCGAAATAGTTCGATGGATTTAAATGAATTTTTTCTTGATTAAAACTGGATTTTTTTCTTAATTTTTCGCTCTATACTCATTGCGATATCTTTAATATATTCTAATGACGTGAATATAAAACACAAGTCCAAAGAAAAAATAATTTCCTTCTAAATAAGTACAGGCAGTGCTCGTACTTACGGCATATTAATTACTCGAAATAAGCGACATAAATCGACACAATTTTTATTATATACTTTCACATAGAACCCAGCGGTTAAGTTCTGTAAGGACTATTTCCATAAATAAGACTGTATTTTTGTCCCATAAAATATGCTTTATTTTTAAATAATCTTCTTAAAATAACAGTCGTCTAGGAAGTACATGTGGAGGATGTCTTGCTCTCCGCCGTCTGGAGAACACGACTTGCTCCGCATTCTGATGACAAGTGCAACAAGGAGGTACCTTGAGACGTAAATCGAAACAATTGACGTATCTTTGAGGAATAGTGTCAAAAATTTGCTTGACGTATCTCGAAACGACGTAATTCGTGGCCTTGTATTTTATATCACTCGGTATGAGAACAAACAAATGCGTTTAAAGAATAACCTTCAAAAGTTTTGGTCAGCATAATGGTATTATCAATTAGTTATTAAATATAATGGTAAATTGTTGTTTTCCAATAAGTTAAAACTACATGGACGAAGTTTACTTTGGAAGGTTATTTTTCATTACGAAATGCATAAATTTAATTAGGTACATAGATAGATTATCGTTAAAATACAATTTTAAAAGGTGGCAGGAATAGATGTAGTTTAATTGGATATAGCATTAAAACAGAACAATATAGAATTAAGAAATAACAATATTATGGACGAAATATTTACGTATTGTAATTTATTTGAATTTTAATTAGGTAATCAGTTAAGTTTTTCACCTTGTGTTAATTTATGTATATTTTAATTGTATTAAAGTATAAAAAAAAAAATGTAAGTACTTTTATTATGTTCTGAATATTTTGCTTTGCCATATTAAATACTTATACCAACAGGCAGCTGTAGTTTTCCAAACTTAGTTATTGTAATTTAATACAAGCAATTTTTTATGGCGCGCGCCAATTTAATGGTCTCTTTAGATTAACTGAAGAAGGCTATGCAATAACTTTGATTGTGTATGGCGCCATGAATTATGTATTATTATGTGCATTCAAGTATTTTAATTTGATATTTTAGTTTTTTTAATCATTTTCTCTCATTTGCCATATTTTTTTATTGCTGGAGTAAAAGATAGGCAAAGGCCGAACTGATGGAAAGTAGGTAATGTTGTCTATAAACATTTGCAACACCAGAGGAGTTGAGTTACCAGCGAGCTGTAAGCTACAAAAGATTGTCAACAATTCTCAATTATGTGAAATAATCAAGTACATTTAATTTTAAGGTTTAAATATTATTTAGGCTTTACATTATAATAAAAGCATAATTTTTAAATGCTTTTATAAAATTCGCTTTTATCAGTCTTTTTAGCAAAGGGTTTATATAAATTTTATCTCTATAAATTGATGATGGTATCATCGTTATGTAAGATTCTTAAATTACATATTAATAATAATAACATGCACACCTAAGAATTATGCTGTAAATACACTTTAAAATCTGAAGAATGACTAAGGTCATATTAAGATACAATGAGCATGAATTTAACATGGTAATTTTAATGTTATGTGGCTTCCGTAAAAGTGGACTTCTTTACAAAGTGTTATCATAAAAAAGTTTTGATGGTAGGTATTTAATAAGATATTAAAGGTTAAGAAATGTAGAATGAGGAAACTAATCACAATCTCGAAATATTATGTATCACCTGTTTATAAAAGAGGTTTTGTAGAACTATATTCCTTACTTGGAATTTTGTAATATAAATGTCATGAGAATATTTTTGAATTGCAGATGTTTACTTTCTTAATAAGTAATAAAGACCGAGGGCCTTCATTGATATCTGCAAATTATAGACTTGTTTTTTACTCTTCAACGCGTTTGATCGAGGTCTCGCGTTAGTGAAAGGCGGGTACTTTGGGCAACGCATCAGAGCTGCAGTCTACGTGGCATTGGGTGTAATCAGCATTTGGAACTTCCTCTCCGACAGCCACAAATTAATAAATTTTTTTGCTCTCCTTATTAAGCTATAGTATAAAAGTACTGGAATAACAATTAAATAAATTAAATTAAGAAATTTTGTTTTATTTTTTCAATAAATCTATAGCTATAAATTGTCTTTATCTTCTAAAACGGATGGTAATAACCAAGGATAATGCTACGAACGGGCTACGAAGTTTTATTTGGATTTTGGTTTATGTATAATAGTGCGTGCCTCTTGTTTAAACAGCAGACGTTAATACAGGTTACAATGTATTAAATTTCTATGTTAGTGCTATTTGCCCGCGGAAGAATTACTTCATTTTATATCGCAAACTATCCCATCTCCCGGGATGAAAAGTATTTATGTCCATTTTTGGTATTAAAACTACATTTGAACAAAATTACAGCAAAACCGATCCAGTACTTCTAGTAGTTTTACCGTGAAGGCTTAACAGACAGACAGATCGAGTTAATATCGCATTTTTTTTAGATGATAAATTCTAACCCGTTCTAGTTTTATTTATATATCCCCCGTCTATCTATCTATCTTTAAACTACATAAATGACAAAAATTACCAAAACGAACAAAATGACCAAAATTACCAAATTGACCAAAATTACCAAAAATGACCAATATGACCAAAATGACTTAAATAACCAAAATGGCAAATCACAAAAAACCTATCCTACTTTCTGGGATAACCTTTACACAAACCTATCCCATTATCCGAGATATAAAGTATCCCTTGTCCACCCTCGAAATTAAAATTACATATATACCAAATTTCAGCCAAATCGGCCCAGTACTTTTTTCGTAAAAGCATAAAAACAATTAGACAAATATATTTTTATCCCGAAAACTATCCCTTTTTTGGGGATAAACAGTATCCTTTGTTCATCCTAGGCATGGAAAAAAAAATATATACTGAGTTTCAGCCAAATCGGTCCAGTAGTTTTTCCGTGAAAACGGACAAAAAGACAGACAGACAGAGTTGCTGTTGCCATTATAATATGAATAGGGAAATAGGGATTTGTATTCGTAAAAGATTGCTATTGCTTTAGCATAAACTTTTTCGTTGCAATTCATTTCAGAATGCTTGAAATAGTGTTTCCAGCCCTGATGGCTACGCTTAGCTTTTTGCGTTGTGCTACATTTAACATCTACACGACGTAGCGTGTGGCTACATTTCCATCTGTCATGTTATTTTCTTACTTTTATATTATACGTTAAGTATTTACTACTCTTTGAATTAATTTATTAGGACACCTGTCTATGCGTGTTATATTGTGTAAGAATTTTATGCGCTTATATACATTTCGTAGTAAAATTAAAGGAGTGCAAATAAATATCTAAATTTTTGGGTAATTTTCAACAGGTTGTAACTTGAAGAAAATGATCGTACAGCAAATTAAAAAACCAGATTGTAGCTCCAAGTGCCTAGTTTCTGGATATCAATTTGTTTTCATCATTTTTATAAATATTTCAAGCTTTTTAGAGCAAAAAATTTGTTCATTTAATTTTTTCATAAATTCATTCGAGTGGGATAAGAAAACGGCTGGTTGGATTAAATTGAAACTCTGTAGAGTTTTTGTGGGTGGGTATATTGAACTGTAAAATGCATACTTAAGATTAGTTGTTTCGTCAATATTTCTGATCAGCTGTTTGGTTTGCCAAAAAAATACGAAAAGCCAATTTTTCTAAAACATGTAATGATTAAAAAAAAAATTGTCGGAGAAATAATGACTAACCCTTGTAGAGAATTTATTCAAATTTTTGAACCCTACCGTGAACTTTCTGTGTGGTCATTGGTTGCTGAGATATTGATAATCAAATGTAAAATGATCTTTTTCCATTCAATGATAGATATCTCAACGAGGAGTGCCCGTATCGAGGTTTTTAAAAAATAAATTAAAACTGAATAAATAACTTATCTAGCTCATATAGAGGATAAGTCACGAAAATTTTTTCCAAGCCCATAGACCAAGAAGAAAAAGAAATGTTTTCTTTTTCTGTGGTTTTCTCAAAATCAATCGAAAAAAATATGAAGTTTACATCCAACAACTATAGACACTTAGAGCTACTATTTGTTTTATTTTTCTAATTTGCTGTACGACCTATTTTTTAAGTTACAGCCTGTTCAAAATTACCCACATATTTAGTCATTTTTTGCTTCCTTAATTTTTGTGCGAAGTTTATAAACGATATTTCATAATGACACGATCGAACAAATTATATTTTTACGCTAAATTCATGATAACTACAGTTTTCAAATCAAGATAAATATAAAGCAAATACCTTAAAGAGTTTAATGATGTCCTTATTTCCGATTAAATAAAAATGTGAAATGCATATACTTAATGTAAATGCACATTCCTAATACTTAATGTCTAAGTTTATACAAAATGAATTTGGCTAGTTTTTAAGTGACTATCAACTTTTTCTGTTTGATTTAATTTTTAAACTTTTAACTATGGTTTAAAAATTGCGGTTTAAATGTTCGCCCCAACCAGGCAGATTGCTATAGATATTTTTTTGTATTACATTACGAACACTTTCAGATTAAAGATATAATGTAATAAAAGCCGCTGCAAATTATATATTTTACAGTTGCAATCACAAGATATTACATAAAAGATTAACTTAGATAGAGAACAGAAATGACAGTAAAATACTAGTCCAAGTGATGCAACTGAAAGCAGAGTAATTAGCTTATTTAATTACGTTATAATTGTAAGGTACTATCAAATTTTATTAATTTACTTTTAATTATATATAACAGTGGGGTAAAAAATAGACAACTATAAATATCGTCAATTTCAAAAAGACGTAGAAAAGGTCGTTTTATATTTAGTTATATTTATAATATTACTTCACTCTAAATAATTATCAATTAGCGTGTCGTAATTACCGACCTACATACATCAAACTTGCATACAAATCTTAATAGAAAGAATTAAGAAAAAATAATATAAACAACAAATCAGAAAGAAAAACGGTCAAATTCACAAATATTAGTTGAATATAATGTTTTTATAGGCAACCTAGGGTTTCGTAACCTTTTTGTGAGTCGCGTTGAGGTAAGGATCTATTATTATTACAAATAATAAAATTATAATGATTCAAAGGGCATTTGTCTGTATCTTGTCAATATTGAGAAAATGGGGAAACAGCCTGTATTTTGGGAACGCTCCCCCCCGACAGCGACCTGGACTATATTTTTTACCTGTTAATATGATTACAATACTTTTTGTTATTTAAGTTATTTAATATAAAAATGTAAATATAATATTTTTTAATATGTTATATAATATATTGATACGGTAATCTATAATATAATAAATTTTAGTTATCAAGCAGTTACAGAAAATTAAGAAAAATAAAAGAATATTGAGAAAATATTGTTATACTATAATAAACTAAAAGGGGTTCTGAAATAGAAATATATAAAATAAATATAAGGTAATAAAAACATCATTCCCCTGTTGTGCAGCGAGTATTCCCGATTCCGAGAGAGTGATACACAATAGTAGGCATATTTATGTATATTTTGGTAGATATTACGCTTGATGTGTGACCGTAACTGACACAGTCACTTAGTTTAGGAAAACCCTTCCTCAGATATAATGAAGAGAGAGTAGAACATTAACGGACATTCGGAAATTCAACTGACAGCAATTTACATGTCATACTTTAGTAATAAACATTTGTAAATGTTCAATGATTGTGATTATCAAAAAATAAATAAATTTAAGAAATAAGTATAAAGTACAATTTCGGTGCGGTTAATACTGCAGTGTCTGTTTATCTCAGACATATTGAACGATACCTCCCATGTTGTGTAATAAATACACAAACAAAATAGAGCATTATTTTCCTATTAACATAATATAACGTCTTTGGTGGGCTCGAATAATTTTGGTGTCTCTAAATGAGACGTGGTTTGCTCTCATATTTGGCTAGAAGGAGATTCGTGTTGGATGTCTCTGCATAATTCTATAGTAATGCACGTATCTGGTAGAGATGTGAGCGTCGGTGTGGCACTAATGTCAGTCACGTCTAAAGGGGATGTCGTTGTGTGACTCACGGAGGCAGGCGATGGCGTAGTCTGAGAGACAGTGGCCGACGATAGCACTGAAGTGATGCATATGTTTGTGGGGGTTGTAGGGCTGTTAGCATGCGGCGTCTGCGATGGAGATGTATGAAGTGGTGGTGGTGCACTGCTTGCACGAATTCCCTCGTCAGTTGGTGAAAGTCCGGTGTCCACATTATTAGTGTGGATCGTTAGGTTGTCCAACCTTAAATATTACTCAAGTTAAAACAACACAAAACATCTTAACAATACAAACTATGACCAAAAAATATTACCTGTCGTTGGAATATAATATTTAAATGTATTTATTCATCTATAAACATTTATATTTAATATTTCGTAGATATGTATATTAAGTATATATCTATTTATTATATGTATTTATTATTAAAAAGTAAGTAGTTCGTACTATATGTTACATATACCACCATCGCCATTATCATCTCAAGTCATTGCTGGGATTGTCTGGAAGAGATTGTTTTTTAACGATAAGACCGCCTCTTGTACATAATTAATTAGATATAGTTTTAGTCTGTAAGTTCACATATTTTCATAAACTTGAGCGCCTCCAAAATTTTTGTATAAGGTTTATATTTGGGTTACGCAAATATGACCACGTCTCTGAGTTTCGTAAAAAACTCAAGTGGTTGCCAATTCGTTTTCGCCGGAATACTCATATTCTTTCACTCCTTTACAGTGTGTTGTTTATCCCCACAACCCCGTATTATCTCAAAGAACGCTTTGAATTCATCTCTTCTTCACACAATTTACGACCTTCTACGAATCTTAGACTTAATACTCCCAAACATTATTCATCTTTTTACAATAATTCTTTTACTGTATAGGCTATTCGACTCTGGAATGAGCTACCTGTTACTGTTAGACAAGCTAAATCACTAACAATATTTAAGAACATGACAAAAAAGCACTACCTGCAACATAGTGATGTTTGATATTTCTGTATATATATATATATATATATATATATATTTATGCATGTAATATCAGTAGGTGTATTTATATATGTCTATTAAGTATAATTTTACTTATATAATATTTTACATACTTATATGTTTATAAATTAATAAAATATATGTAAGTAACTGCTTATTCTCTAATATTTATGTATACCACCTTTGACCAATATAATCTGTTTTATTCCTGTCACGGGTTGTCTGGAAGAGATCGCTTAATAGCGATAAGACCGCCCATTGTGCACATTTAGAACATTTTTAGGCTATAAGGTTTTCTGTAATGGTGTACAATAAAGTGTTATCTATCTATCTATCTATCTATATTTTCCTTTTCTTAAAAAGATATTTAATAACTTGAATTGAATTACCTTTTGCTTGTAAATGTACAATAATTTCAGAGTAAGGTATAATAATGATATGGTTAATAACAAAATCAATTCTAATAAAAAAATAATGAAATAGGATGAACCAAAAAAAATAAAAAAAATTAACAATTAGAAATACATTCTGTCAAAAAAGTATCGAGAATCGATGATTTGATTTGTTTATGGTGCGTTTTTAGTAAGATCATATGTAGTGTGTATTGCGAATTTCATAATGGATAAAAATATCGAACAAAGCGTTTGTCTTAAATTTTGCGTCACTAATGGAATTTCGTGTTCGGAGACTCAGAAAATGTTATAAAAGGGTTACGGTGAATCGACTTTATCAAAAACACCTGCTTATGAGTGATACAAAGCGTTCAAAGGTGGTCGAGATATGCTGGAAGATTTGCCTCGCCCTGGTAGGCCATCAACGTCTTCAACTGAAGTTTACATCGCAAAAGTGAAGGAAATAGTGACTGAAAATCCTCATTCAAGTTTTAGAGAAATAGCCGCTGAACTTTCTGTGTCTCACGAGTCGATCTGTATCATTTTAAATAATCAATTGGGCATGAAACATGTTGCCGCTAGGCTAGTCCCAAAAGTCCTGAATTTTTTCCAAAAACTCAATCGCATAAGAGTCGCTGAGGACATGTTAGAAAGAGTCAATTCCGACCCAACATTCAAAAAACGCATTGTTTACTGGTGACGAGACATGGGTTTGACATGCAAACTAGTCAACAAGCTTCAGAGTGGCGCCTTCCAACTGAACCGAAACCGAAAAAATCACGCCAAAGTCGATCAAAAGTCAAAGTCTGTTGATCGTTTTCTTTGATTATCGCGGTGTTGTGCACTAAGAATTCTTACCGGAAGGTCAAACGGTAACTTAAGTATATTATTTGAGCGTTACGCGGCGTTTAAGAGAGAATTGTGGAAAGAAAATTCTTGGATTTTGCACCACGATAATGCGCATTCGCACAGGGCCATCATAGTGAATGAATTTTAGTCAAAAAAGTCAGTAAATACCATCGAACAACACCAACCAACCACCTTGTTCACCAGATATGGCTCCAGCTGACTTCTTTCTTTTTCTAAACTCAAATTACCACTTCGTGGCACCCGTTTGCATTCGGTAGAAGGCATAAAGGAGAATTCGCGACGAGAACTTAAACTTCATTCCGGAAAAAGCGTTTAAAAAATGTTTTGATGATTGGATTATTCGTTGCCGTATCGTTTCTGAAGGAGCATACTGAAGTTGGTAAAATAAATTTGAATGAATAACTACCATTTTGTGAATTATTTACGTTTTCCCAGTATTTTTTTTTTGACAGAGTAGTACTTAAACAGCATATCAAAATTGTAAAACCAATAAGTAAAATAATGTGAAATTGTTAAATATGTCTTTAGTTTTATTTACCTTGAAGGATATTCTTCTGTTGCATCTACGTTATTAATACTCTCCACGGGGGTTGCTAGAAAATATCAAATTTTATCTGGTACATTATTTATTTATTTATCGAAAACCTACAGCTACCTACCTACATTTGAATATATAATTACAAAACAACAAAAGAAAGACAATTATTGGTTTTCGCGAATAAACTCTTGATTATAAGTAACAAGCAGTAAGTAATTATAATATTTGTAATTAATTTTATAAATTATATGGCTCTCCAAATTGTGGTATACGTTTGATTATTTGCAATCTTTTTCGTACTTTATAAACGAGGGGCAACTGTTACCTATATGTTAATAGGCAGAATTGAATAAATCGTAACTACTGATGCAGTAGACTTGTAATCTAGACTTTAAAACTGTAAAAACCAAAGTGTAGTTTTGTGTTTGCTTTATGGTAAGCATTATTATTAGTGTTGCATACGTTGCATGGCGTCGTCGCGCAGCCGCTGCTGCCTGGCGAGGGGGCGGCGGCGTGTGTTATCGCGCACGCGGAGAGTGACGCCTGCGCACGCGCCGCTCGCGTGAAGATCCAGCGCGAGCGAGGACTGCGATCCGCATTCAGAGTCAACAGCGCTGGCGCTGTAATACATGTTAAAAACATATATATCGTCAGCCAACCGTTATCCACTGCTGGATGTAAGCCTTCCCAAGTTTGAGCCACCTATTCCGGTCCTCCGTTGTTCTCATCCAGCCCCCACCGACGACCTTGCGCAGAGCGTCGGATATCGGGCCTAATTAAACCCCATCTCATTTTATTCAATATGGAAATTATGAAAATTGTTCTATTTTTAATAGGCATCTATAAATTAATATTCGAAACGCACTTTATTTTTCAATGAAATCAGTCAATGGGTAAACATAGACTGTGTTCAAATGAGTTGCGATCAAATTACAGGCGCAATTTCATATTTAATTAATGTATGATAAATAGAACATTTTGTTCAAAAACAACCTTTTCCCTTGGTTTGCTGTTTGACATTCCTTGACAGAAATTAATCCTTACAAACAACACAATGATTTAGTATACTAATACAGGTGTGTTTATTTTTCAAAATCAGTCAATTCAATTCCTGACAAGGGTTATTGATTTTTCAAAAATTTAATGATTTCAAAATTTTAGTTTTCGTTAAAATCAGCCTCGAAACTCCTTTGAAGAGTGTTTTGCTATTTCGTATAGTTTAGGATTTGGCCCTGAAAGCCCACTTGAAAAATTCACTTTATATATGTAACATTAATAAAATTGTACTTTGATAGGAAGAGATTATTATTGAGGGGTGATTATGAATTGTTAACTAAAGTTGTTATGAAATGAAATTGATATAATTTACCTTACAGCAGATTGCGGGGGCTCGTCTACGGAGAGTGCGTAGCGTCGTAGCGGGCGTCGTAGCGCAGTAATGGGTAGCGCAGTGCGGGCGCTTGTGCTACGTAAGTCTGGCGCCGATCCGAAACGAGCCTTATCTTTGCCTCTTTCTCCGCCAGTTCTGGATAACATACACTCACTGCCCTATGCTTTGGAAGCTGATATCTTGCTTTACCGTTTGCTGCTAAGTTTTTATTACGTAGTGCGCTTATGCTATGAGAACCAAATGTGAAAATGAAGCTGGCAGGACGAATTACACAATAAAAAAGGATGAGCAATGATATCAATTAAACAATACCTTTTCTACTTTATATAATGTGTTTATAGTATTTACTAGGCGTAACTACGAGGTTTATAAATAGGTTGGGGAAGAAGTCTTTTCGCATATAGTATGTATGAACTTGTAATAAGATCTCTTTGGGTATACCATTTGTATCTGGCTGGTTTTGGTATCATTAAAAAGTTTTAATTTTAAAGAAGACAATTCCAAATTCAAGTTAGGAAAATGGGTGATTTTCATTTGTTTTTCTTATTGTTAAAATGAGTAAATCTAATGAAGAAATTCGATACATTTTAAAATTTTACTACAAAAAAGGTAAAAATGCAACACAAGCCGCGAAAAAAATTTGTGATGTTTATGGACCTAATGCAGAATCTGTAAGAGTAGCGCAAATTTTGTTTATGCGTTTTCAATCCGGAAATTTTGATATCAAAGATGCACGTCGCTCTGTTACGGACAAAATTGATGCCTTTTTGAAAAAGTGGAGCAAGATCGGCATATTAGTAATTACGATCTAGCTGGAGAACTGGGAATTGACCACAAAACGGTTTTGGCGCATTTGAAAAAAGCTGGGTACACAAAAAAGCTCGATATTTGGGTGCCTCATGAGCTCACTGAAAGAAACCTAATGAACCGTGTACTCATTTGTGATTCTTTATTATGACGTAATGAAACCGAACCATTTTTGAAGAAGCTGATAACTGGTGATGAAAAGAGGATCACGTACGACAAGAACGTGCTAAAAAGATCGTGGTCAAAGGCCGGTCAGGCTTCACAGACTGTGGCGAAACCCGGGTTAACTCGCAACAAGGTGATGTTGTGTGTATGGTGGGATTGGAAGGGCATTATTCATTATGAGCTGTTACCGCCAGGCAGGACCATCGATTCTGAACTGTTCTGCGAACAATTGATGAGATTAAAGCAAAAAGTTGAGAGAAAGCGGCCGGAATTATTCAACAGAAGGGGTGTGGTTTTTCACCATGATAACGCTAGAATTCACACATTTTTAGCCACTCAGCAAAAGTTACGAGAATTTGGCAGGGAGGTGTTAATGCTTCCACCGTATAGTCCTGACCTTGCACCTTCAGATTTTCACCTGTTTCGGTCTCTGCAGAATTCCTTAGGCAGTGTCAGGTTAACATCACGAGAGGACTGCCAAAACCACTTGTCGCAGTTTTTTGATCAGAAGCCCCAAATTTTTTATAGCAATGGTATCACGTCCCTACCTACAAGATGGCAAAAAGTTATCCAACAAAATGGCACCTACATAATTTAGTCAAATGTAAATAAACTTTATATAAAAAAAATTTGAATTTTTATATAAAATGCGAAGAAACTTTTTCCCCAACCTAATATTTAATAACAATACAACAGATGACAAATAGTCATATGAGTTTGTTGACAGAGCATTTTTGATATTGTGACGAATATGTACCTGATGTGTGGTGTTCGGTGCCTATGAATGGGTGCAAGAGGCAAAGAGTGGGGCAGCGGCAGTACGTGTGGTAACCGATACACGCCGAGCTGGTCGAGCCGGGCGGGAGCTGCGCAGGCGGGCCCGCGGCGCGGCAGGGGCCGGGGCAACGCTTGCGGCCGCGCCGGCGTCACTTTTGCAGCGCTGTCTCTGGCTTCGAAGGTCATTACGCAGGCTGCCACCACTATGAAACCTTGATGAAAAATAAAACGTTTAATGTACTCTTTACTAATACACAAATGTGAAAAACTTTTGTTTGTTACTACTTCAAAGCCTTTTGTCTGATTCGTTTTTTTTAAATTTGATATGTACGTACTGAAAATGAACAAGTAAAATATAATTAAAGTAATTGTATATCATATGACATGTATATAATGTGTAATACCTTCGACATACTCAATCTATTAACGCGAGCTAGTACAATAATATTGAAAGTGGTTAAGTATGGAGCAAAAGTTATTTTGTACATCGATAGATGGCGCTAGCCAAACAATAGATCGCGGTATGGTTTGCGTTTTGGTAATATAAGTATGTAAGCAAATATTAATAAACTATTGAATCGATCTAGCATCGTTTCTTGTTTCATTGAAGTGACCCGCTTTAGTCTGAAATTGGCCATGGTCCTTCGATTCGGAAGTCAGTAAATCTGGTTCCCGAGAAACAATTTTTTTTGTGTCACTATCGCACCTATGGGCAGTGGGTCGCTGCTCGGGGCGTCCCTTTTAGTACCAGCAGCCCGTGGAGCAGGTGGCGCCATCTAGCGGAGAAAACTGACAACAAATAGCAGTGACATCGTACGTGTGTATATGTGTTAGTGACGTGTATCAGTATATATGGACATAAAACTGTAAGTAAATTGAACTTTATTCTCTAGAACAATTTAACTTAGTAAATTTGCATGGACTTAGAAAATTTAACAAAGTGTTTGCATGGACTTAGAATAATTTGCAAAATAGTGAAGAGACGGGGAATCCATGCCCGATTTTTTACAAGTCTTTTAAAAGTCCAAACACTTCGAAGAATTTGTCAGCGACTTAGAAGTATTTCGAAGAAATTTTTTGAAATTTTTAACAGCGACTTAGAATATTTTGTGAAGTTTCTCTTGCAATAATTTGTACCTACAGAGAGAGCACATGCACAAGATTGCGCTTTGGCTTAAGTGTTTACATCTATCAAAAGGTTATTGGTAAACATTGTATTTGTGTAAAATATTTGTATTGATATCTACACAATATGGAAGCCTACAATAAAATTCAAATGGACATTAATATGGCACTATCGAAAGCCAAGACTAATTTCAAAAAGTCGCCCAAGGATCGAATTTCTAAGTCATATGTTGAAGTAAGATTGGAGAGATTGGAATCACAGTAGACTTTATTTTCGGATACACATTTAAAAATATTAAGCGAAATAAAGGAAGCAGAATATAGCAAGTCTAATTATTGTTCATCAGAAGTTTATGAAGTTACTGAAGAGTTATATTTGGACTATAAAACGGAATTAAAAGAGACACTCAACAAACTGTGTAAAACAGAAGTTTTTCAAAATGTATCACAAGATTGTGTAGAAGGTTCAGCTAAGTCTTGCAATATTAAGTTACCTAAAATTAGTATACCTATGTTCTCAGGACAATACTCGGAGTGGATCACCTTCCGTGATTTATTTTTATCACTTATCCATAACAACAATTCTTTAGATGATGTACAGAGACTTCAATATTTAAAAAGTCATTTAACTGGAGAGGCTGATCAACTTTTGAGGAATATACCTATCTGTAGCTCAAATTACCAGATTTCTTGGGAACAATTAAACAATCGGTATAATAATAAAAAGTATATGGCATCTTGTATACTCAAGCGTTTTATGAGTCAGAAAAATATATCAACTAAGTCATCAGCATCTCTTAAGGAATTATTAGATACAAGCAACGATTGTTTAAATGCACTCAAAAATTTGGGAATAAAGGTTGAAACCTGGGATATCATTGTTATATATATTTTAAGTTTAAAGTTAGATCCTGAGTCCCGTAAATTATGGGAAGCAAAAATTTGTGAATACTCAGAAGATTTACCATCAATAGACCAGTTTAATAAATTTTTAGAACAAAGGTTTCGCTCATTAGAATTTTTAAATAATAACCCTTCAAAAACCACTATCACAAAAAACACACCTGTTAAAACATTACACGTAGCTACTTTGTTATGTATATTTTGCAAATCAGAACATGAACTTGGTAATTGTAAGAAATTTTGTAATAAAGACGTCGCTTCACGGCGTAGTTTTGTCCAAACCAAAGGATTATGTTTTAATTGTCTCGGGCCAGGTCACGCAGTATATGCGTGTCGCTTACCGACTAGATGTCGGTTATGTAAAAGAAAGCATCATTCTTTACTTCATTCCAAGGACGCGTCAATATCAACTGACTCTAAAGTAGAACATAAGCAATCAGTTGATAAAAAAGCAACACAAGATGATGCCAGTAAGATTGTAACAAACTGTGCTGCAACATCTAGCAGTCATGATTTGTTACCTACGGCTTTAGTGAAGGTTACATCCGGTACAGGCACACAGGTGACTCTACGTGCTTTGCTGGATCAGTGCTCGCAGGCTTCGTATATTACGGAGTCAGCAGTTCAACTTTTAGGACTTAAAAAACATATCTGTCATAAATCATCACTAAGGCTAGGAGAAGATAACAAAGGTTGTGCATTGACCTCAAAATATATTGTTTACTTAAGATTGCAATCACTGTACAATCCTCATTTTGTTGTCGGTTAAGGCTCATGTACAGAAGAAATTAACATCAATTCTTCCTTGTAATGAAATCAACTTTCCATTATGGGGAGAACTCAAGCAGTATAATTTAGCAGATCCTACTTGGAAGACACCTGGGAAAATTGATATTCTTTTAAGTTCCACAGTGTATAGTAAAGTCCTCAAACAAGGATTTTGCAGAGGTCCTCCGGGATCTTTAATAGCACAGGATTCTGAATTAGGTTGGATACAGTCGGGAGAAGTCACTGGAAGGGAAGAACATGTAGAGAGCTGTAACTATTTAACAGTAGAAGCTGATCATAATGATCTTATAAAGAAGTTTTGGGAATTAGAAGAAACGTGGATGCCAAAAAGGCATTTCACGGAAGAAGAACAAGAATGGGAAGCATTCTTTAAGCAAACTACACAACTAGATTCCGAAGGTCGTTATATTGTTAGATTGCCTTTTAAAACGGCTACACCACAATGCGTAAATGGTCAAACAAAGGATATTGCATTACGAAGATTTTTGAACTTAGAGAAAAGGTTAGCCAGAGATTTAGAACTAAAAAGGCAATATGTCGACGTAATTAACGAATATATCGACTTGGGTCATATTGAAATTATTCCCTCGGAGTTAGTTAACAAAGATCATGTCGTATATCTTCCCCACCATGCGGTAATAAGGGAAGATAAAACAACAAGTAAAGTTAGGGTCGTATTTGATGCCTCAACTTTGGGTAAAAATGGTGTGTCGTTGAATAGTGAACTAATGGTAGGTCCAAATCTACAAGCAGATTTACGGCACATTATAATGAGGTGGAGATTGCATCCTATTTGCATAATTTCAGATATTGTCAAAATGAACCGGCAGGTGTTAATATCTACGGAAGATACTGATTACCAAAGAATATTGTGGAGGCAAGATCCCAAAGACGAAATCCAACACCTACGGCTATTGAGGTTAACATTCGGCACGGTATCAGCTCCATTTTTAGCCATCAGAACATTGCACCAAATTGCACATGATGAAGGAGACCGCTTTCCTATTGCACGTGAAATTACTTTGTCGGATTTTTATATGGACGATCTGATGACCGGCTGCCAAAACATATCTGAAGGAAAAGAAATATTTTACCAAATGAAGCAATTATTAGCAAAGGGAGGTTTTGATCTGCAAAAGTGGAAAAGCAGTAATTCAGAATGAAATGAATTAATGAAATATATAAGAGAAGATAAAGAAGAAGAAGAAAATTTAGAATTGAAAACAGATATAGTAATGAAAATATTGGGACTTACCTGGTCCAGAGAAGACGATGAATTTATATACACAGTCAAACTGCCTCCATTGAAGATACCTATAACTAAGAGAAGTGTTATATCTCATATATCAATGTTGTTCGATCCATTAGGCTGGTTGGCACCTGTAATCATAAAAGCCAAAATATTAATTCAAAAATTATGGTTATGTGGAATTAATTGGGATGAAGAGTTACCATCTACATTGTTAACAGAATGGTGTACTTACCGGAGCGAACTCGAACAACTTGTTCAATATCGGATTCCTAGGTGGTTAAGAACTTATTGTGGTGACACATTAGAACTGCATGGATTTAGTGACGCCTCGAATCAGGCTTATGCAGCAGTCGTTTATATCCGTGTAGTTGATCAACAAGATGGCGTTTATTCTCCCTTGGTGACAGCAAAAACAAAGGATGCGCCAATAAAGCAAGTTTCAATACCGCGACTTGGACTGTGTGGAGCAGTTTTAGTGTCGAAGTTATTGTGTGAAGTAGCGGAAATATTGAACATTGACAAGAAGAAGATTTATGCATGGACGGATTCGACAGTAGTACTTGCTTGGCTCAGTAAACATCCATCTAATTGGAAGACATTTGTCGCGAATAGAGTTTTAGAGATTTTAACAGTAATGGATAGTAGCCAATGGGCTCATGTTAAATCGGCAGACAATCCTGCAGATTATGCTTCACGAGGATTAAAGCCAGCTGAATGAATTTCTAACCAGCTGTGGATGGAAGGGCCGAGATGGCTGAAAAACAAAAAGATTGATTATGGAAAGAAGATAGCATGCAGTGCAGATTTAGAAGCAAAGGCACACAAGGTGAGTTATGTTACAATTGACAAACAGTCAGAATTACCAGTATGGTCCAGATTCTCAACGCTAAGAAAACTGGTCAGAGTAATCGCCTATTGCAGGCGCTTTATGTATTGTAAGAAACGAAGTAGCAACTCTGAACAATTTCCTTCATGGTTAACAGCTAAAGAACTGAATGAAGCATTGATAGTTTGCATTAAACAGTGTCAAAAGCAACAATTTAGTCAAGAAATAGAAGATCTTATTAAGATAGGAAAGGTTCACAAGAAAAGTGTACTTACCTCACTTAATCCATTCATCGATAATGATGGTTTGCTCAGAGTAGGCGGACGCTTAGAGAGAGCCGCAATTGATGAAAATCGAAAATATCCGATTATAATACCATCCAAGTCTCATTTTACGGATTTGTTAATAGCAGATACGCATCAAAAGACGTTACATGGAGGGCCCCAACTAATGCTTAATTATTTAAGATCAAAATATTGGGTACTTAATGCAAAAAATCGCACCAAATTTTATGTACGCAACTGTATTGCGTGCGTACGTCATGCAGCTCGTAATAGGGAACAGCTCATGGGTCAGTTACCCAAAGCAAGGGTAACTGCCAGCCGTCCTTTCTACCAGAGTGGACTGGACTACGCCGGCCCAATAAATATGCGCACATCAAAGGGAAGAGGACATCATGCTTACAAGGGATATATTTGCCTCTTTGTATGTATGGCGACCAGAGCTATTCACCTTGAGGCTGTAAGTGACTTGACGTCTGATGGATTTTTGGCAGCATTTAAAAGGTTCGTAGCTCGACGTGGTCATTGTGCTGATCTTTACAGCGATAATGGTACAAATTTTGTTGGTGCTGCGAAAGAATTAAAGAAGCTGCTGACTGCTGAAAAATCAAGCGTCACCAAAGAAATAGCGGATTGGCTATCAGATAATGGAACTAACTGGCACTTTATACCACCTCATGCTCCAAATTTTGGTGGACTTTGGGAGGCTGGTATAAAGTCTACAAAACACCACCTAAAAAGGGTTGTTGGAAACAACACTTTGACTTATGAGGAGATGGCTACCGTGTTGTCTCAAATAGAGGCATGCTTAAATTCTCGTCCTATTTCAAGATTTAGTGAAAATTCTCAAGATCAAACTGCTTTAACTCCAGGTCATTTTTTGGTCGGAGAACCTCTTGTGCTTGTACCGGAATTTAACTTTGAACAGTCAAATCTCACTAGTTTAAAGCGATGGCAGTTGACACAGCGTATGTTATAAGATTTCTGGCGACGATGGTCAAAAGAATATTTAACCCAGTTTATGAATCGTTATAAATGGGCTTATCAGACTCCGGAACCGGCTATTGGTGATGTCGTTCTGGTAACAGAGGATGATTTACCACCAGCTCGGTGGCTATATGGTATCATCACTCAAAAACATCCTGGGTTGGACGGAATTACGCGTGTTGTTACTCTAAAATGTAAGGGGTCACAAATTAAAAGACCGGTGTCAAAGTTATGTATTCTTCCTGTTAGCAATTAAGTATTTTCTTGTTTTGTGTTAATTACAAATAACAGTAATTTTTTTTTCGTATGTTTGATATTTTTTTCAATAGATATTATCGTGTCTATCATTTTGTGTTTTTGTATGTAATTTATCAATGTTTTGTAAAAGATCCACCATAATGTCTACTTTCTTGTGCTCATTACACATGAGTTATTTCTGTTTAGTATCAATATTTTGTGTTTTTTATTTTTATTTTGTTTGAACTTTTGTTGAACCAGTGATTTGATTTTGTATAATGTATTTAAAGTTAACCATACTCTATTGTAGTGTTTTATAAAATTTAACAAGCGCCATCATCATTATGATTAATCTGAATGTGTAGTTTAGTTTATGTTTCTTTAGACAGATTGTATCTATGTTTAGGAGTACAGCTAATTATGAACAAAATATTAAGTTATGGTAACCATTTAGTTCATATTTTGTCCATAGTAGGCGGAATATTAACGCGAGCTAGTACAATAATATTGAAAGTGGTTAAGTATGGAGCAAAAGTTATTTTGTACATCGATAGATGGCGCTAGCCAAACAATAGATTGCGGTATGGTTTGCGTTTTGGTAATATAAGTATGTAAGCAAATATTAATAAATTTTGAATCGATCTAGCATCGTTTCTTGTTTCATTGAAGTGACCCGCTTTAGTCTGAAATTGGTCACAATCTATTCTATTCATGTTTCCCGTTGTCTGTAATAGATGGCCTTTTAGCAATAAGACCGCCCATTGTGCAATTTAGAATATTTTTAACCGACTACAAAAAGGAGGAGGTTCTCAATTCGTCTGTATTTTTTTTTTGTATTTTCGTTACTCGATTTCTCTGTCAATTGTGAACCAATTTTCAAAATTTTTCTTTTAATCGAAAGGTTATATTGTCACCATGTCAGCATCTGATGAGTGGCTTCCAAGGAATTATAGACTCACTAAAATTGTTAACCAACTTCTCCATAACAGATACCTTCGTCAATTGTTTTTTTTATTTTTTTATTGAGACTTTTTGTCACTGGTGACGATATCAGCCTCATAGGTGATGGCAAATTTACATTTTTTAATATATTAAATAAACTTAAGTATAATTTTAAACTTAACTATAACTATCTCTATTTTTAAATATTTTAGTCAGGAACTTAAATAATAACCCAGCCTCCTTGCTCAAAGGGTTGCTTAAAATAATATTTATTCTTCCACTATGCAGTGACGAGTCTGGCAAAAGTGTCCTTCTAATTGTTTGCGTTTGGCCACATCCCAGAACAATATGCACGAGATCCTCTACTTTGTTACAGTGCTCACAAAGAGGGGTAGATCTTTGCCCTATCATGTGATAAAACTTGTTAACTGGAATGTGGCCAGACCTTATCTTAAAAGCTGCAACCATAATTTCTCAGGAAAAGTGTGTATCCTCAAACCATGGATTGTTTGGAAGCTCATTTTGCAAAGTTTTGTACCATATACCATTGTCAACAGAATTTGCTTCAAAATGTTTTGATCACATATCCATACAGTTCTTTTTCAGAACAGGCAAGAGTTCCGAAGAAAAGGGTATACATTGAAGGTTTATTCCATCACCTATAGCGTCTTTAGCGAACCTATCCACTTCGTCATTCCCTTTGATTCGTATATGTGAGGGGAGCCATTGGAGTTTAACGTTTACATTTTTATTGATTAACTTATTTATTACTTTAATTGCTTCATAAGCTATCGGTGTACCTCGGATGACTGAGATACAACGAGCCAAATGTTGAAGAGTGCTCCTGGAGTCTGTCAAAATGACTACCTTCATATAGCCTTCCCCTTCGGCATAAGAAAGTGCTTCTGCAATAGCTGTTAATTCTGCTCTCATGATATTCGCCTCATTACATAAAGTAAATTGTCCTTTAAAATTATTTTGAATGCCAAAAAAAGCAGCGTCTACTCTATTTTCGGTTTTAGATCCATCGGTATAAATTTTACAGTAGTCCGAATATTTATGACACAACATTTCATCCACGTACTTTTTGAGCACCACAGTATTTATTTTCTTTTTGGCAACATTAAATTTCTTCACATTGAATTCAATGCATGCCTTAATATCAATATAAGATATCCAAATGCCAAACGAGAACATTTCTAAATGAGGACATGTATATATCTATTTTCTTTAAATTGATTGTAAATATTTATTAAGATAGGCTTTTCCTTATGTCTACAATAGCTACTCTCACATAACACAGAAAGGCTCTCAATTGCTGACACAGACAGATTCCCAAGAAATGAGGAGACTTTAAGCCAGTATCTAACTGCCAACCAGTAATGTCTTACAGATAGTGGACGAATAAACAACTCACATTCCATTATATATATTGGTGTGCTTCGTAAAAAGCCACCGCAAATCCTTAAAGCCCTATTTTGTAATACATCTAACTTTCTTAAATGTGTCTGTCTTTGCACAGTTTCTATACAGGAAGCTGCCGTAATCTATTCTACTCCTGATCAAAGCAATGTACAATTTTCTTAAATACTTAGGATGTACTCCCCACGATCTTCCAGCTAGTATTTTAAGAATATTTAAGTGTTTATAAATGTTTCCACAAATTTCATTGATATGTACACCCCACCGCAAGGAGGAATCTAACCAAATTCCTAGATATTTGACTTTTTCGACAACATTGATAGGCCTGTTATTAATTTTTATATTGAAATCTGGTTGCCTCCACATTGAACTAAAAAAGCAAACATGACTTTTAGAATCAGATACTGTTAACCCTATTCCTGACAGGGCTTTGACAAAAGTATCTATAGCGTCTTGCAAACATTGGCTAGCCTCAATTAACTTGTTTTTATGCGCCTGACAGTATATAACAAAATCGTCGGCATATTGTGACATAAATGTACTTGTATTTTGTTTAAATATATTTCTAGTTGCTACATTAAATAGAAGAGGAGAAAGGGGATCACCTTGCGCTAACCCTCTATCCGCTTGTCTTATTAAGATTTGATTATCTTCACTTGTTAATTGTAGCTTTCTGTGAGATAGAAAGTTCCATACATATTTACAAATATTGCTGCCTACTCCGATTCTGCTTGACGCATTAACTACAGATTTAACACTTATATTACTATATGCATTATCTATATCTATAAAACATGCCAATGTAGATTTTTTAAACCTATCTGTATATCGATTACTAATCTAGTGACATTATCTAAACAAAAATGCATACGCCTAAACCCAACTGTTGTAGGTGATAACAAACTTCTGCTTTCTATAAAATATTACAAACGTTTCATAAGTATTGAATGAAAAACTTTACATGGACATGGCATTAATGATATAGGTCGAATTGATGACACCGAATTAGAGTTTTTGTTGGGTTTTGGAATATGTAATATCTTTATAACTTGCCATTGCCTACTAATCCTGAATTCAATATCAAATCATAAACATGTAAAAGAAACAGTTTACCAGAATTTGACAAGTGTGAAATCATAGAATAAGTGAAGTCATCAATACCTGGAGCCGTATCAGAATGCTTAAGAGAAACTTTTAATTCTGCAGTGGTAATTTGTCAAGTCAAAACATTGTGATCGTCTTCGTTTATTACCGGACTTGCTCGCGAACCATATTAGGTGTTAAAGTTAGTAACAATTTTTTTGCTATCTCTCTACACAAGCACGATTTTGATGGATTCCTTTAGCCCATCTCATTTTCCTCCACATGTCAGAACTAGAAGTTTCTGAGTCAATCCTCGAGCAGAATTCATACCAAGATTTTGAGCGTGCAGACTTAATTAATTTTCCCGCTTCACGCATTTTATTTTCGTAAATTGAAAAATTTTCAGTAGTGGGATTTCACTTAAATTTTCTTAAAGCTAAACATCTTGCAGCTACTGCCTTGGATAATGTTTAGGGTCTTGGCTAGTTTTTATCCATTGAATGCATTCGTCCTCCACTAATTCTATCTTCTGCATGAATATATCATATCACTGTTGGGCATTGCTGTAATACATACATTCTTGAATTCTTCTTCTATTCTATGATTATAATCTTCCCATCGTGTTTCCTTTAAATTTCTTTTCTTATTACAATTTGGAGTCTTTGTAAAGCCTAGTGTAATTTTAATGATTATGTGATTACTGCCTAGAGATTCTGTTGTGGTCTGCCAGTTAAATTTAATAGCGTTATCTATAGTGGCAAAAGAAATATCCGGTGATGATTTTTGCAAATTACCGTTGACATATTTAAATAGTGTTGTAGCACCATTATTTAGACAACAATAGTTATTATCAAGCATAGCCTTATATATTTGTTCCCCTCGATTATTTGTTTTATATGACCAAGCTACATGGTGACCATTAAAGTCTCCTAAAATCAAAGTTTCCAAGCCAGAATGACCAAATATGGAATTCCAATCATTTTGAACAGTATGTACTGTAGATGGACAATATATTGATATAATATTTTTAATTCCTTGGATATTAAAAATTGTTATAGCAATGGCCTCAATGCCCGTATTGCTTATTGTTAATTCTTTTTCTACAAATTTAATGCTTTTATGCACTAAGATACATAGCCCCGCATAGGGATCGCTTATATCAACTCTAATAATATTGCACTTACTTACTCTAATAATCTTTTCTGGGCACAACCACGATTCGCTTATAACAGCTATATGATTTTTTTCTTGAATTAAGAGTAGTTCAAAAACATTTATTTTTGGCAAGAGGCTATTAGAGTTCGTCAATTGTAAACCGATTTTCAAATTGTTTTCTTTACCCATAAGTGTATACTCTCTAGATAATCCCATGGTCACCAAGTCAGGATCTGATGAGTGGATTGGATGCCAGGGACATCGAGAATAACCCTTATTAAAGCACGCCTTGCGCCTAAATTCTTGGAACAAAGCATGTGCAGGTTTTCTACAGGCGATTAATTTTTTTATATCCGTGTTACGCGATTTCTCCATCACTTATGGATCTATTTTGAATATTTTTCTCTTCTTCGTAAGTATATTAATCTCAAGGCGATTTCATGGCCGCCAAGTCAGGATCTGATGAGTGGATCCCAGGGAAATCGAGAGTAACCCTTATTAAAAAACGCCAAGAGCCTACATTTTTCCAAAGAAAACTTATGTGTATACGCGTGTCAGTATTACATTTTCTACGGACGCTTAATTTTTTTGTAGGCATGTTACGCGATTTCTCCTTCATTTGTGGACCGATTTTCAAATTGTTCTTTTTAACTCCCGGTTACTTTTTAGCGATAAGTCCGCCCGTTGTACTATCTTTTGTATTTTACTACTTCTGTTTGTCTATGCTTTGGTATACAATAAAGAGTTACCTTACCTTATCTTACCTTACTCCCGAGATGGTCCTATAGTTACTAAGTCAGGATCTGATTTGTGGATCGCAAGGGAATCGAGAGAAACCCTTGTTGAAGAGCATATACACCGAAGAGTGAGATGGCAAATTTGTATAAGTGTGCCAGTTATACAATTTCTATAGGTGCTTAATATATTATTTATAAAGCTATTGAAGTATTTGCGCAACTAAAAAGTAAAAAATATTTTTTTTAACAAAAACAAAACCGACTTTACATAAAAAAAATATTTAACAGACTTCTTTCTACAACATCTTGAAGTCGGTGTCAAGTAAAATATAAAAGAACAATAACAAGTTTAAAAATATACTAAATTTTATGTTTTACTTGACAGTGACTTTCAAATGTTGTAGAAAGAAGTCGATTACATATTCATTTTTTGGTTTTTAGTATGAAGTCGGATTGTTTTTGTTAAAAAAATTAGGCTATACATTTTCTGTAATGGTGTACAATAAAGAGTTATCTGTCTACTATATCTTTGAGAATGGTAGAATTCTCGCAGTGTACAAAACTAACATTTACTTAAGACAAATCCCGTGGAAAGTTTTAGTATTTTAGTAAAAACATATTTTTTATGATTTATAATATTATTAAATTTTCGGGAGTACAAGTAACCTTTCTTAATATTCTCAGAGGCATCCATTACGGAGCTCGTGGTCCGGTTTCGTCCATTTTCATTATTAATTATTTATTTGTGTATCATTGTAGGACAACTACAATATTAAGGAAACTGATGCGTTGCTTAACTAGTTGAAATTTTAAATATATGTATATGCCCCTTTTGAAGAGCCCCATATAGTTGCGCTTTGTGAGAATCGCGGAAGAGAGTTCATTCTACAGCTTTTATATGTTACATGACACTAGTCTTCATTTCGCACTATATGTTGTATCCATTACTATTATTGCCACTTTTAAAGATATATTATTGTTTAAAATGTCAGCATTTCTTAGGGAAACTAAACGTTTTTAACGAGCCTAACATAGACGACGAAAGAAATTACGAAATAGTAAAAAAAAAGTGCCGATTTGAGCGATAACGCTGTAGGTATAAGGTGTTATTACTAACCGCCAAATCCCATGACGATAGGTCCAGCGTATGACAAATTATTTAAATGGAAACCTCGGGCTTCGTCTTTCACCGACACTGTGGCGTTTCCCCGTACTTCTTGCGCTACAGATAATGTGTCCGCGTAGTATCCTGAAATATAATATAACCACAATTATTGTTACTTGGTGAAGTTTCCTTAAGTATCTGGAATTTAAGAACGATGCGGAAAAAGCGGTTTTACTTTCGTGCAAAAGTGGTGGCATGCTATAAACGCCGTAGGCTGCTTATGGCGTGACGCTGTGTCGTATGTGATCGACGAACAAGCAATGAAAATGTATTATAGTGATCTCTTTTATGATTCACCTGCGATAATGTTATAGTATTGAATCTGGCCAAATGTGTCTTATTTATAGCATTGAAAATAACGCCGTTAACGAATAGCTACGGGTACATTACTGTATATAATAATATGTACACCTACATACGTTATCTGAACAATTAATAATAATATTTTCTTAAGTTTTCACGACTAGTACCCATACAACCCTACGTTTTAACGGTATTAAGCTAAACTATTATACTTATATATGTTACTATATTAAAATAAAATAATTAAAATGAACAAGTTGGCGGTAGGCTAAATAAAAACTTTAACAATACTCTTTGACACTTGATATCATTGTCTTCCGTGAATCACGGCTACTGAAAATTGCCGAAACGTCGGAATAATAAAAATCAAATAAAATACCGCAGCTTAAACCGTTAAAACGTAGTTTTATAAAATTAATAAGAATATCGCATCATAAATAACGCATTAAAAATATTACTAAATTTGGGTGAAATGGTCAATAACTATAACATTACCCCAGATGAAGTAGTAGTAGTATATTTGACGTCAATCGCTGTGCTCGGCGTCCATAACAGCCTCCTCCCTATATCAGAGAAACGGGCCATATAAGTAAGTACACGCAAGTCTTATCCAAGGCGAGTTGTCGGCTTTCGCATACCGATAATTTCATTGCTATCGTTTCCTGCCGATGTTTTTCTTGATTGCCAGCATATGATAATTAATTATCTAAACGGTATAGGTGCATGCTTTTTGTTAGGATTCGAAAACACATCTTTTTAATGAAAATCTTAGCTACAACTAGTTACATTTCTATTATATTTCATAACCAAAGAAAATAACTAACTGTTGTTAAGAAGAATTAATAGTTTTACCGCATTAAAAATAACATTGACCAACGTAAAAGCAAACCAAGCCTTCTTTCGAAGTTTTAATTTACTATTTTTCCAGTCGTCGTTTCCAAACCCTCATGCAAAAATTAGAAAATTAAGATATAATCCTAAAGCACATACAGATAAATTAGCTTCGAGGCGTTTTTGCGTTTGTAGTACTGTCAGCACATCAATAAATTAACTAATACATTTTATATGTTTTTATAGGCAGGTACTTAATGTGAAACTAAAAATATTAAACGATATTCAAATAATAAATATTAGTGTTATACATAATTTTTAATACTGAATTTTAAGGAAATTTAAATTTCAAGTTCAGAAGTCCAGTAAATATACAAATACTACAAACGCAAAAACGTCTCGATGCTAATTTACCAGTACTATACAAAATTATATATAACAATATATATGACATACTAAACAAATTCAATAGTTGATAATAGAATGCAATGGAAGTGCACGCCACATGCCGAAGTGAGGCAGAAGATAAAACCCGGAACTGTCAGCGTGCCGTATTCGCTCGTAGGAAATGTTTTCCTCTCAGCCTACGTTACATATATTATGCCTACCATGAGAATGAGTACGTAATATAATGTGTACTATGACAGCAATGGAACGACTATTTGAATTGTAACCAAATAATAGGGTAGTTGTAACAAGTAATAGTATCTGTATGGAAAAACTATAAAAAAACTATGTCATTTTATGCAGTGATGTGTATATCTACGAGTATGTATATCATCGTCAATGTTGAGACTTTAAAATCCTTTACAGTTCGAGTTTAGACACGCACTTGGTTAGTTTTTTGTATTAATTATCTGTATACATAAAAAATCCTTGTCACAGTGTTTGACCGCGATGAACTCCGAAACAACTCAATCGATTTTGACGATTATTTTTTCATGTTGCTGGAATTGCTCCAACGTAGACCATAGGATGGGTTTCGTTTTAATTTATAATAAAAAAAATATTACAATTTTTTTACACCAATCGGAAGTATGAGTTCTGCTCACAGACTATTAAGAAACTTAGTTCTGCAGTCAACTAAGTAACATATGCATCAAATAGATGGCGCTATACTTTAAGTCCCACCCTTTGATTAATAGTATGTGAACCATAATCAATATAAACCTAATATATCCCTATCCCTATCAGTATTATAAATGCGAAAGTAACTCTGTCTGTCTGTCTGTCCGACTGTTCGTATGTCTGTTCCGTTTTCACGGAAAAACTACTGGACCGATTTGGCTGAAACTCAGTATATATATATATATATATTCGATGCTGAGGATGAACATAGGTTACTTTTATCCCGAAAAATGGGATAGTTTCCGGAATAAAAGTATATTTGTCTCTGTTTGTTATCCTTTTATGGAGACTATTGGACCGATTTGGCTGAAATTCGGTAAATATGTAATTTTAATACCGAAAGTGGCCAAGGGATACTTTTTATCCCGGATAATGGGATAGATTTATGTAAAGGTTATCCCGGAAACTAGAATAGGTTTTGTGATGTTGTCCACTTGGTTCACTTGGTCCACTTGGTCCATGTTGTCTATTTTGTCATTTATGTAGTTTACAGATAGACGGAGGATGGTATAGTTTGCGATAGAAATGATTTGCGATATAAAGACGTTACTGCCTGGCACTAACGGAAGACCAGCGTTGGTTGTTATCAACCAGCATTTGCTGAGTTAGGGCCTGTTTAAAGTTAGTTAACCTTTGGCTTTTGTTAAATTGCTTATGTATAATTTCTATTTTAAATTACTCTAAATAAACATCATTTTCTTTCTTTCTTTTTAAAATGAAGTAAATCTTCCGGGGGCAAATACATAGAAATTTAATACAATGTAACCTGTACCGCCTACTCTTTAAACTAGAGATACGCGGCGCAGCCGCGGGGTAAACTCTAGTATATAAATAAAAATGAATCGTAGAAACGTATGTACGCGCATAACTTGAAAACGACTTTACCGATTTTGATGACATTTTTGTGTGTATTTGGGTCCCCGGATGGTTTAGATTCATAATTGGAATTGGTAGACCTATCCTAGAATCGGGTCCTAGATTTTTATTTTTTCAGGGTAGGACAACGTTTTCCGGGACCGCTAGTAAATTATACGAGTTTATTATAATCATGAGTTTAGATTTGGAGTTATAAACGTTACTTCAAATTTCGAAGTACATAAACAATTTTATAAGATTTGAATAGTTATATAAATTTACATGCATTTTAATCCGCCTGTCAATGTTTACAGCCTGCTCACATAAGGTGTTATATACTACCTAATAGGGTTCAGTTGTTAAACATCCGTTACCTTAAGTATGATAATAACACGCAGAAGGAGATTAAAGAAGGTTTCGTTGTAATATCGCAAGTAGAACTGAATTAGATGACGTACCAATGACTGCCATTGCACCTCCTAGCAGCATAAGAAGTAACCCTGCGGAGAGTGCACGGCACGCGTGCCACAAACATTGTGAACTCATTTTCCCTCGAACCACCTGCGTTTACATGCAATGCAATTTATAAATTTATTCACATACATACATACACTTCCTTCTTTTCCTTGTGAACCGGCATATATTTCAATTTACTGAATATTGTTAAATTACACGTTTGTTATTAATATATCTGGTTAACAAATTATAGCCATTTCACTATCAATACATATTTTGTAAAAGGAAATAAATGATGATGTATCATTTTAATAAAAATTACATAAGTATATCGGATATAATATAAAATCTACTTTTAGCACCCGTATAACACAGTCTGTTAGATTTATATTTAAAATTATGAAAATCCCTTTACCTAATCCCGATAGGAATAATCTTATATCATGTAAATAGGCCATACAATCAGGCTATTATGTTTCAATTTTCATTCAATAGTCTCATAAGCAGATGGTAATAGCTTTAATATATTCAATGAATTGAGTCGTTTGAGCAACAAGTTTTTGACCAACTGTTGAGTTGGGACGGAGCTGGTCGTGTTGGTTGGTCTTGGGAAGTCACTGCGGGTAGCATAGGAGGACTATGTGGGCAGTACCTGGACGTTCCAGGTGGCTCCTGAGGCGGGGTGGGCCCGCCGCAGGGGCCCCGTGACACTCCGCGCGCGTCTCATGCCGACTGCCGCGCTCTCAATCAAGACGCGTTTCGGTCGCGATGCGCGCGCACACAGCCTCCTCGGTCCAGGCCACCTGCGTCCTATTTCTTTCACTTACCAATAATTACCACGTTCATTTAACATACATCCAATATAGGGAAAAAATGTCAGCGTCGATGACAGATTTAATAGGACACTTATGTATACACTATTTTCTTGCATGAGTTCAGCAGACATAATCTCTAACGGTTTTATTCATATTGAATTAGAGTAAGTTTTAGCCTTCTTTAAGGTCTTCTAATTTAATCCAAGACAATACGCGAGTTACGTATCAAGAGATTCAGCACGTACTGCAGATTGGTTCGGGAAGCCTTCACGAGATTCTAGACGTACATCTTCGCGTGAGGAGGATAATTTCACGCTGGGCGCCGCACAACCTCACCGATGCTCAGAAGCAGGCCCGGGTGGACTGGTGCCGTGATATGATAAACATATTTGAAGCAGGCTCGTCTCAGCGTGTTTACCACATCATTACAGGTGATGATTCCTGGATTTATCAATACGATCCAGAAACCAGGCGACAATAACGGTGGGTGTTGCAAAACGAACCAACGTAAAGTGATCTACAATCGGGGGGAAGATTTTGATCGTAAGTTTTTTCAATTTGACTGGCTACTTGGTGTCAATTCCTTTACGGCACCAAAGAAGTATCAACGCCGAATGGTATACTACCAAATGCTTGGCAGAAGTTTTCTCTGTTGTGAGCAACAAGCGACCAAACACAGGGATTCGCGGGCTACTGCTCCACCACGACAACGCGCCCGCCCATACCGCGCTCAAAACGAGGGACTTCCTGGACAGCATGCCGGTCAAACTCCTGGGTCCTCCCTCCTTACAGCCCTGACCTAGCACCGTGTGACTTCTTTTTATTCCCGAAAATAAAAAATTAGCTCAAAGGGAAACAATTTTGGTCGCCGGAAGATGCGCTGTCAGCGTTCGAGCAAGCTGTAAACGAGGTGTCTGCGGCGGACTGGAAAAAGTGCTTCGAAAACTGGTTCAGCCGCATGAAACTTTGTGTAGAGGCTGGTGGAGAGTACTTTGAAAAGATTTAATAAAAAAATATTTACCTATAGAACATTTTTGTTATTTTCGCAAAACTGTGTGTGAGTGTCCCACGTATATAAGAAAAAAACTCATTACGCGGCGGCATGTAGAGTTGAAATATCGAGCTGCGCTTTGCGCAGGAGCTTTATCCCAAACTGTAAATTTTGATATAGATAGATGACACTTTATTATGCACCAATACAAACATGAACTTAAAGACTAAAATAATAACTAGTAATGTACAAAGGGCGATCTTATCGCTAAAAAGCGATCTCTTCCAGACAACCCCAGGAATGAATTGAGATGATAATGGCTATGGTGGTATACGTAACATATAGTACGAACTACTTACATTTTAATAATAAATAATAAATATATATATATATATGCAGAATTTTTGTATATTACATAGATATATACTTAATATACATACCATACAAATACATATCTACAAAATATATAAATGAATTTAAATATCATATTCCAACGACAGGTAGTATTTTTTAATCATAGTTTTAAATATCGCTAGCGATTTTGCTTGTCTGATAGTAACAGGAAGCGCGTTCCAAAGCTGTATAGCCTTAACAGTAAAAGAATTGTTGTAAAAAGTTGAGTTATGCGCAGGAGTGTTCAATTTCAGTTTAGTAGAAGGGCGTAAATTATGAGAGCACGAAAGAAATTCAAAACATTGTTTAAGGTAATCAGGAGTACTAGGGACAAATAAAATACTATAGCGAAAAGCAAGGATGTGAGTATTCCGGCGAAATCGAATTGGCAACCACTTGAGTTTTTTTCGGAATTCAGAGACATGGTCATACTTGCGTAGTCCAAATATGAACCTTATGCAAAAATTTTGTAGGCGCTCAAGTTTATTAAGTTGTTCTTAGGTTAAATTTAGATAGCTGGCGACAGCATAATCAAGGATAGGAAGTAATAAGGACTCTGCTAGCTTAATTTTGGTGGTAGTGGGTAAGAAATTCCTCAACTTTCTAAGGGATTTGGATGAGAGATATAGCCACCGGCTTAATTCGGTGATAAGAGGTCGCCAAGACAGCTTACTGTCAAATATAACGCCAAGGTTTTTTATTTAATAGATATAATATGTCTATTAAAAAAACAAGTTAATTTTGAACCATCCTAATGTGCTTAGATAGTTTTATTTATGATGCTCCTCATCACCTAAACCCTGTACTATTGGAGACAGTACGCAGTCAAAACAGAAGCCGATGAACCCACGGCCTTCTCACTAAACATTGACTAAATCAAACATATACTCATTACAGACACAAAGTAGCCAAACAAGATTAGAATGGGCGTGTTGCTGGAGTGTTTCATCTGCCGCTTCTTCCCTACCACCTATGACACATTATGAAGCGGTAATAAAGATACATTAGAATCTTCTCCACCGGCGGAGACGATATACTGTCCCCACTTTTTTAACCGACTTTAAAAAAAAGAAGAGGTTCTCAATTTCGTCATGTAAATATTTTTTTTTTGTGTGTTCAGTCATAACTTTTTGATTCTAAACCATTTACATAATTATTTTTACATTTAACTCAAAATAGTTTTAAAATAGTCCCATAATTTTTTTATTGGCTTTGGACCTTGAACGCCGAAGATAGAGTAGGAAATTCCTCAAAATCAAATAATATATGTGTAGTAACTAAAATATTGTTAAGTTTATAACAATCCTAAAACCAGTAGGTACCTAAGTATGATCAAAGATACGCTGAACTGGGCTGGAATTGAATTAGGAAGGCGTGCAATGTATTTTTTAACAGTTATGGTTTTATAACGCTTATATATAAACATTTTTAGAGGTAGGTATATATTTGTGTCTTAGATTGCTTTTGCCATTATTGCCTTTTATAAAGAAAATATGAGACAATTTTAGAATATCAAACTAAAGGTTATAGCTTGTTGGCTTTCACTTAGAGATTTACTTCTTTTTTCGCTTTATTTGACTAGACTATGTCAGAAAAACGCTTGTTGGTGTAGAAATGTAGATGAATGTAGAGTTTGCGGCGCTCGTACGCTTTAATTATTGATTTTCAAAAAAAAATTGCTAGTACGTAAATTGTAGGAAATGTTTTCTAGTTTTATTTTGTATTTGATGCTTTTTTTTGTAAATGAGTAGAAAAGAAGATATTAAAACTGCTATTAGGTACCATTTTTCCACTATGGAGGTGCTAGCGGCAACTATACGAGGTGGCAAAATTGACATTCAGGAAGAGCACATCGGAATCTATAAAATTACCCATTTTCCAAACTCCCGGAAAACTTTCCAGGTCACCCCTTTTTTATTCAGAAAAGCAAGTTACGAGATGACGGGAAAAACACATATCATTTCTCTGTAGGTTATCAGCTTTTGCCATTCAACGGAGTTCTTGTGACAACTCAAAAGGCCACATTCGACTATACAGTTCGCATTTCTCACAAAACACATAATTACTACTCAAAAACTAACAATATCCTACAACTTTTGTTCATTTTAGAGTAATTTTACACATTTTTAGAAAATAAAACTGCATAGCACAACATCTTCTTTCAGTTCCCGCCAAAAACTCCCAAAAAAATTAGAAAACTATACGAACCATAAATAATTACATGCGACTCATGGCACAACTTCTTTTACAGCCCCTGTTAAATCCCGGCGTAAATTGTAATAAAAAAATATCAACAATTTTATAACCTCATTTTATACTTATAAATTACTTTTCACCAAATTATTATTTAATTTACATCAATTTAAGCTAAATATTTACTATCATCAGTGACAAAAAAAATACTGGCTGGTAGAATGCCACAGAAAAAATGACTTGACGTTCCATATTTGACGTACGTGATGACGTTTCATCAGATTTAGTTATGGATTTAAAGCCTGATTTTATTCGAGAAGTAGTTGCTTGTTTAACTAATCAGTTGTTATCTACTTTCCTCATATTCAAAATGAAAAGCATAGTGTTCATCTTCAGGTGAAAGGCCTATTTAGGTACTCAAATTATTAGCGCCCTCGCTAAGCTCGTGCGCCACACAATTTCGTGCCTAAATACGTCACTTTCACATCTCGTGTAACAATCTACTATTCTTTTGGATCACCCTAATGCGTATACTTACGTTTCAAATAAACCAAGCATCGCGGCTTGGCATAGCACAGTGTTCCATCCAGTTGTGTGTCAACTGCCGTAGTCTGTTTTTCAAGACGTTTAAATTTAGGCGTCGTAGGTACCTAGGTACGATTAGGTACCTCGTCTTAGACGATGTAACATAGCCAATGTTCATGATACTCTTATCTATACAAATAAATAAAATTGAAGTGTCTGTTTGCAATATCAAAATAACAGCAAAATACATCCGTGCAGGAACGGAGAAAGATTACAATTTCCTGCGGCCGGGCGGCCTGTCTGCTGAACGCTGCAATAAAAAAAATAGCTTTTTATTAAATGCATATGAACGTACATACAGTACTTATATAAAAAAAACAATTATTAAATTTTTTGTTGTCTGGATATTCCGGCTAATCTCTGAATCGGCTGGATCGATATTGAGGGGACTATCACTGGCAGATTGCTGATGTTATAAGAAGTAGCTTTTTTTAGGGTTCCGCAAAAAGAATTCCAAGCGGATGAAGTCGCAGGCACACCTAGTGATTAAATAAATCGGCAGATAAATACACATCTTCTTTATCATTACATACATTACAAAGTATGAAACAAAGTCGCTTTCCGCTCTGTCTGTCTGTATATCCGCTAACTCCTCCTAAAGCACGCAACGAATTTTTAAGCAGTTTTTACCATTAATTAGATAATTTTTCAAGGAAGGCTTATATATTATTAATACATACTAGCTATTGCCCGCGGGTTCGATCAGCATATATAAAAACCTAAGTTTTTATGTAACTAAAATAGTGCTACGTGCTAGCGCTTGAACCGCGGCGCAGCCGCGTGGAACACTGATATTGTCTATCCATAAACTAAGCAAGTTACGCTTAAGTTGTGGGTAAATATACAACAGACCTCAGGCTATTATTGTAAACAACACAAAGGTCGTTTACGAAATTTACCATGCCAGGAATCGAACCTGCCATGGCCGACTAAGCTAAGGATAGCTTACTCGATCACAGAGGCCTTCTATCATTCAAATTAAGATTCTTTGGTAAAATTATAATCGGAGCGATAGTTCCGAGAGATAGAGAAAGATTTACAGCAAACAAGTTAGGAAATCGGCCGCCGTAATAACGGGTTTTAAATCTTGAAAGTCTTTAGAAACTCTCAAGCCCGGGTATAAAAATAGACTGTTTTCTTATAACACCAAAGTTTCCATAATAAATAAGAGATAAACAACTCAATTTTATATTAGCTTTTTCGTATGACCAATTCTCTGAAAAATTACGGTATATTTCCAGGAAAAAGTATTATCAAATTATATTTCGTGAATGAACGTAAAATGGCTATTTTCCAATATTATAGAAAAAAAAATACTCGTGTGTACCTTTTTTTTAAAGAGCAGGCGTTAATACCTACAGGTTATATTGTGTTAAATTTTTATGTCAGTACCATTTGCCCCCTGAAAATTCACTTCATTTTATATCGCAAACTATCCATCTCCCGGTATCAAAAGTATCTACGTCCATTTTTGGTATTAAAATTACATATAATATGTACAAAATGACACCAAAACAGATCCAGTTCTCCAGTAGTTTTTCCGTGAAAGCTTAACAGACAGACAGATCAAGTTACTATCGCATTTTTTATAGATGATGAATTTAGAAGATATAAATCTTCTAAATTTAAAAAAATGATTGGCCTCCCATACACATTTTCATCCCCTATTTCGACCCGTTCTAGTTTTATTTATCTATCTCCTGTGCCATCTATCTGCAAACTACATAAATGAAAAAAATAGCCAAAACACCCAAAAATGACAAAAGTACCAAGAGTGCCAAAAGTGCCAAAAATGAAAAGTTTCAAATATGACAAAAATGACCAAATTAACCAAAATGGCAAATCACAAAAAAAATCCTACTTTCTGGGAAAACCTTTACATAAATCTATCCCATTGTCCGGGATAAGAAGTATCCCTTGTCCACCTTCGATATTAAAATTACATATATACCAAATTTCAGCCAAATCGGTCAGTAGTTTTTTCGTAAAAGCATAACAAACAAAGAGACAGATACATTTTTATTCCGAAAACTGTTCCATTTTTCGGGATAAATTGAAAATTCATAGTTCATCCTCGGCGTCGAAAATATATGTTCATGCAACATTGTACTCGGACTTGGTAGTATCGATATAACCAGGCGGCTCTTGCGCCTCCGCCCTTGTCCTCCCGCGGCCTTGAACAAGGAAAGACGTACATGTTTTCGGCGGGGTTAATAAGACTTTTGATTACGGCGGCAGTACGTAATTTCGGTGGTAACCAGGTGATAATCGTGACGTGTGCGTGTTCATGGTGTGAGACCAGCCGGCCGGCAAAGGACCCTCGACAGCGCAGCCTTCGTGAGTTGTTCTACTTCGCACGTTGCTAGGGACACAAATGCCGATAAGCAAGGAGCCCACCTATACATACAGCTCACTATAATTATACGCTAGCAATAGCCCGAACAATATATATATATATATATATATATATATATATATATATATATATATACTGAGTTTCAGCCAAATCGGTCCAATAGTTTTTTCGTGAAAACGGAACAGACAAACAGAGTTACTTACGCATTTATAATATTAATAGGGATTATAGTATTAAGTCAAAAAGTACGCTATTCATCGATGAAAACCGCATTTCAATCGATATACTGAGTACATTTTAGATGAAAATTTAAAAATCCAAACATATATTCGAATAAATACAATACAAAATACAACAGTGTTTAATAAACTATACACAACATCGTGTTGTTTTCTATGTACAAAAATGGCACTTTTCTACAATACATTTTTACTTACACAAATAAGAGGTAAAATTAAACTCTAATGGTTTGTAATATCTATAATATGTAATTAAAAATATTATAATTAATTAATCTATAATACGTAATCTATAATATTATAAAATTCGAAACATGCTGTGTCTGTAAATTAAAGCTATTAAAAAAAGGTGGAATAGAGAATATAAACAATGATTTTTTTTAAATTTCTTGTGTTTGTTCGGGATTAACGTAAAAACTACTAGGCCGATTTTGATGCGGTTTTCGCTGATCGACATCAAATTGGTAGACTTAAAATCTGCGCTACCTAATCTTGGAAATCCAGCGGGAAATTTTCTGGGAATGATTTAAAATGGCCAGATTTAAAAATAATCTAATTCCAATATGATTTTTTCACTGATCGATAGCAAATTTTATTTAATAAAATGTGTGATATTTTTTATCCCAGGAATCCCAAGGAAAATTTCCCGGGAACGGTTTGAAGTTGTTCAGGTGCATAAAAATTCGCTTATTCCGACACAGTTTTCACTAAAACAATAGCTTACATTCTTTTTTAAATGCTGCGGTACTATGTGTCCCAGGGATCCCGCTGGAATTTCAAGTAAAGCGTGGATGAATTGCGGGTATATGCTAGTAAATGAATAAATCTATAATACAAAATTAATAAATATTGCAAACGTCTAAATGTCCCACACCTAGGCTCGATACTTCCCATTTCAGGGAAACGGTCGGTATACTCACTCATCTGTACAAGGCTGATTGGCGGGTTTCATACCTCGGTAAATAAATAACGACTAATGCCCGGTTTCAATATTGCAAAAACGATTGGTTTTTGATACCGACGGTTAGAATATTACCGCCTGGTAAATCTACTGATGTTTCTATAATGAACTGTTCGTAGCTAGTTACTCATGAAAGTACCAACTACCGATGAGAGGGATTTTCTAACCGATCGGTAGACTTTTTGTATGGAAACGATAGATGAATTGTTTCTATATTGTAACAGCTGGTGGTCAACACTACTATTCGTAGGAATTTTATTACCACCCGATTTCGGCCGGTTGTTGGTTTTATTTGGGTTGCCGGTTTTTTGTCATTATTAATACGTGATTTTAAATTAAATTAAACTAAATTTTTTTACTTCTTTTGACCTGGATTTAATTCTTATTTACATCTTTCAAATTTACTATTTCTATCTTTATCAGTTCTAATTCCGATTCAAGTATTGCTTTACTATTCATCTCTATTAATATTATAAATGCGAAAGTAACTTTGTCTGTCTGTCTGTTACCCTTTCACAGAAAAACTACTAGACCTATTTGGTTGAAACTCAATATAATTATATACCTTTTTGATGCCGAGGAGAACATAGCATACTTTTATCCCGAAAAATGGGATAGTTTCCGGGATAAAAGTGTATTTTCTGTTTGCCTGTAATGCTTTCACGGAAAACTATTGGACCGATTTGGCTGAAATTTGGTAGATATCGAAGTTCAATATCTATGCGAAACATAGGATACTTTTCATTCCGGAAAAGAGATAGAGTTTGGGATTGATTTATGTAAAGTTTATCCCAGAAAGTAGGATAGATTTTGTTTTTTATGATGTCATTTTTGTCAATTTGGTCGTTTTCATTATTTTTGTCAGTTTGGTAATTTTGGTCATTTTCGTAATGTAATAATTTTCGTCGACAAATATTTAAAACAACACAGTTCTCAGTTCTGAGTTGTTGCCAACACAGATAAAACTTATATGGTTAATGCCACCTTTCTAATAATAAGGTCAAAGGTTCCAAAGTCTTTAATTAGACTACAGTTTTTTGTTATTCTTGAGCTTCACATGCGATAACGTTATAGTTATCGATGGTGACCTAATGCGTCTTTAATATAGCGTTAAAAATAACACTGAATGAATATAACATTATTAATAGATAACGTATTAGTACGTACTAACTGTCAATATTTAACGTCATCAACAATAATAATACAACATCGCAAATAAATAACACATTAAATCCATCGCTACATCTGTGTGAAACGGTCGCGTTACAAAAAGTTTCCTAAAACAATTAATTCATTTGACTCTGGTACCATGAAAATCTTTGTTCTTAGATTTAACATATTTTAAAAAAATTGCGATCGAGAACCAGAAATACCCATAACTAGTGAAAAATTTTTGAAGTGACAACACTGTTTTTTGTGACAACACTCTTTTTTTTTTACAACAAATCCAATGACATTGGAACAATCATTATTTAGAAAGTTTATATGTTGTTTCGATTACTGCGTTTTGTTCATGCAACATTCATATAAAATGGCTCTGTAATTGTAAGTATTTTTAAAGCAGATTAATTGAAAGCTTGATCTTTAATGACAATCGTATCTCACAAAAGTCTCTTCTTTTGAAAGTGTATTTATTTTGTAGTTATACCTCAACTTATTGAATTACGTTGCGTGTTGCTACTACAACTATGTTGCGTTATCAAAACGCTTGGGAGGGAATTGGTAACTGATAACCGACAGTATGTCTAACTGACAATGAGCTTGTGAAACGCACGCTCGTATAGCCCTCTCAACCATCGGTTATTGATAGCTTCAAAATCAATCAGTTAGTATTACAGACAACCGTCGGTAAAATATAGAAACTGGGGGTTAATGGACTTGTTCTTACAGTTGCGGACGGTGAAGTAAAATATTATGCGAAAACGGAAAATCACATATGCATCTACATATTTTTCCCTATTTTTAGCACGTTATAATTGTAAAACAAAATAAACCACGGTGCATGCTCCCGGACAGGTTTTGAACCCACGTCGGTGAAATAAGACTCGAGTCACTAAGTCGCGTTAGCCACTAAGCTACCAAAAACTAACCAATATAAGATGTACAATTGTGTATACTTGTATTTTGGGTAAATATTAGAATTTTACTGCATTGTATCCCTTGATTTATACTTGTAATACTATTCTATAGATTTTGAATTAAATAAACGGATTGTCTATTTAAAATAAATTTAGGCATTCGTGTGGCGAATGTTTGAATAGCGATACGCCGTGGCCGATGTCTTAAAGGCGGCGTGCGGAGTTAGTGATCGTTGACGATTGCATTTGAAAGATATGTCCGGCGTGGCGCGGTGAGAACCGCAGCCGAGCCGTGCGGAGGGTGGAAGGTGAGGGTGAGGCGGGCTTGTCACGTGGAGCTCGGGGCGCCGGCGCGGCCGGGCTGCCCGGGCGATCACCGCTCGGCCGGGGCCTGCGAGCGCGGCATTCCCCTGCCGTCAGCCGGCCGCTACGCAATGCGCGCCGCCACGCGAATAGCCGCGAGCATCGCGGCTCGCAGTTCGTCGTCCGGCGCGGCTTATGCTGGCTGCCAGGGCCGCACCGTCGGCGCCTAGCCACGATTCCTAGTAATTTGTATGGTGGAGGCGGCCGGGCGGGAGGCGGGGAGGCAGGTGGGGTCGCGCAGGTGCGGCCCGCGCCCGGCCCGGGGCCGCATTCGCAGCGCGCGGAGGCGCGGGCACGCCGCGGTGCGTGGCCGCCCCTCTTGCCGCGCTCATGGAGCCACCCTGGGAGCTGGAGCTGGAACTGCGGCGGCACATCGAGAACTGCGCGTGCACCTGCGACCACATGGGCTACGGGAACTATATGGATTACCAGGTGGCGCCGGCGGCGCATGCCTGTCTTTGCCGCGCGATCACCTCGCCGCACGCCCACGTACGTGTGTCGTATCTCTGCCCGCCTAACACCTGCCGCATCGGCCCTCATCCCCGCATGATTTATCATCTGCTCCGTTAGAGATCTCCAACCTTCGGTAGTGTTCATGTTGTTTTACTAGTATTCCACACAACAATTTTTTAATTATTCTTTATAAAATCATCTCTGTTTTGTTGAATTTTATTACTTTTACAATAATTATATTTTACAAAGTCGTGTTCCATGTGACGTTTTGTTACAGACACTTTCATATTTTTTTAATGCATTATATATTACAAAAATGATTGTTTATTTTGTGTTTTGCAAGAAAATCACTCCGAACAATAACTGAACCTTTAGTTAATGTGTCTACTAAGAAAATATTGAAAATTCACGTAGCAGCAGGGAATCAATTTGTTTTCATTTATTTTGAAATCTTTTGGGGCAATTAATTAAAATCAAACGATGCATTATTTAAAAATATTACCAATGTTATTGTCTAAAAAACATATGAGCCGCGTGAAAGTTTACCTACTCTATATCATGGAAATAGAGTTTCTTCCGTGTTTATATAAAACTAAGACATTAAAAAGTTTAGGATAACAATTTGTAATTTACATACTGTCTCAATGTGCTCAGTTTGATTTTTGATGTTATATATAGGTATGTCGTAAACTTATTTATTAGAAATCATTTCAAAGTATAGTTATTTGCCCAGATTTATAAAACATTAAAAAAAAAATCATAAATATAATTTTCGCAACAGTTCCTTTGTTGTCTTTATCGGCAACTAATGTACTAAGTACTAAGTAAACATGTGTAATTAATCAATGTTTGTTTAGCTCAAGTATAACTTGGGTAGGTAGGTAGAGAACGTGATATATGTTAGGTACTAACGATTGTTATATAACTAATATACTGCTTTGATTGTGTACGAGTACATGTTCGAGTCTAAAATATATACAATTTTATAATTTAAAGATATAGATAGGTGTTACTTATATTGGGCTACGGGGTTGGTAATAAATACCAAATACCTATATGAAAATATAGGAAAGACGTTAGTATAATTTCAAATTATTTTTGTTTGTTGATTTGCGATTGTCATTTGAATATTTACGAATATCATTTAGATGCAGTTTATTGTAACGATATTAATTATCGTACATTTTCTGAGATTCATGCACAAATACGTCTTATAATTATAATGATAACAATATTTTACGGTTTTATTGTTATTGATGAAAACATATCGAAATATGAATTATTAGCCTGAAATTTGATAATATTGACTTAGAGTAGTTTTAACGGTATTTAAATAAAAATCGGCCAAGTACGTGTTGTACCAAGAATATATAAGAATGCTATCCTCTGCTATTGTCATGAGTCATATGGTTATGAAACCCTCTAAAAACATTTAAGCGAAAATACCCATATCTCAAAAACGATTTAACGGATCTTGTTCGAAAGGGTATACTCCCGAGGTTGTCCCATGGTCAACAAGTCAGGATCTGGTGAGTGGACTCCAGGGAAATCGAGAGCAACCCTTGTTGAGTAGCGTCTACACCGAAGAGTGACATAGCAACCTTGTATACGCGTGCGTACTATAATTTCTAAGGCGCTTAATATATTATTTCTAAAGCTATTCAAGTATTTGCACAACTAAAAAGTAAAACATTATGATTTTTTAACAGAAACAAAACTGAATTCAAACAAAAAACCAAAAAATAAATATTTAACCGACTTCTTTCTACAACATATTGAAGTCGGTGCGAAATAAAACACAAAAAAACTGTTGTTGTTTTTTTATGCTTTACTTGGCACCGACTTCAGAATGTTGTAGACATAAAAGGCATAACTCTCCAGCTAAAAATCGGAGCTAGCCAAGGTCCGTTCAGGCTGGATAAATATCTACAAGGGAATCCACGGCCCGGACAATGAGAGGGATACCGAGGTTTTTAATGGGTATTCTTGGTTGAGATGGGTATAGTGGAAACGCTATTGCCGCCTCACCTGAGCGAGACCTACACTGCTCCACCGCGGTCCCCTTGTAGAAGGCAATCCGTAAAGAAATTTCACCTCGGGAGAAAAAAAAAGGGGGGGGGGGGGATACAACTTTGACGTCCCCCGAACGAAGACGCGTTGCAAGTTCTAGTTTGATATTAATATTGAAATCATCTATTATATCTACTGTGCAGCTTAATGTTTATTCATTCTAGACTGTCCTATATTAAAGAATATTCGAATAGGGGCGAGGACTGTCAAATCAACTGCGATACTTTTATAAATTTACAGAACGTCGCAGCCTCATAGATTTTGTACGAGCGCACCTACGAAATTAAACCTGAAATAGCGCTATCATTATTGTTAAAACAGTAATTTAAATTGTTTCTATTGACATATTTTAAAATTTAGATGATAAGATGTTAATTTTAAGCCTGCTTTTTTATATATAAAAATATTAGGATTTATTGTAACATGTGTCCCCAGCCTATTCCTCAAGTTTATTCATTTGCGCCCTTCTCACAATCTTATTTAAAAATACCTGCTCAGCATCATACATTAAATTCTTATAACTTGTCGTCGTCAGCCAACCATTGTCCATCCACTGCTGGATGTAGGCTTCCTCCAGTTTCCACCTATCTTACAACTTAGAGAATATCTCACGCTTTGAAGAAAAATATATTTTTATATTAGTTTATGCGGTTTCCAAGCGTTTATTTTTCTTTTGACGTTTGCACGTCTATCAAGTTACATATTTCATGACAGTAAAGCTCACATGAAACAAATGACATAATTGTCGTACTTTATTGTTGTGGGTGACGTAATAGTGATGTTCTGTGAGTCATGTAACGCACAGACCATTAAACCATCGATACTATACGTAAATAAATCGAAAGTACTCGCTTTGAAAAAAAAAATGTACTTTATTACAAAAATGGCTTATTTAATATATGTAAAATATGTGAATTGAAATGTAGGTACATTATTTATTTATTACACGATATAGTATTTTTAGCAAAAATATATAGATGAGTTAAATTGATTAAAACTTATTTATAAAGAAGTCGATTTTTATATTTATTTTATATTTTAGAGGGATCAATTAGCAATAGGTAGGACATTGCTAATTGATCCGTCATCAAGCTGTCAAAAGTGAAATAAATGCTTGGAAAGGGTATAGCTGTGCCACCGAAACTTTGTTATCGTTGCTATGATAACGTTTATTTCTAACGGCGACACGAAAAGAAATCGTGACCGCGGCGCCGACTTTTAGGTTATATTCGTCTAACTCACGGATAAGGGATAAAAAGTATCCTAAGTATGCCTAATGTTGACCCGTGATATAACCTAGCTCTGTGTCGAGTTTCACTTAAATCCCTTCTGTAGTTTTGACCCCTTTGATTATATAACCTCTAGATTTAGCGTTGCTCTATAATTCTTACTATAAAAACTGGCCAACTAATGCATGTTAGTGTGCGTGACATCGTTTTCTTACACTCGCGCTCCGCCATTTTATTTGTCTGTGTGATGCGTATATAGAGATGCCAGCTAAAGACAAACTCACAATATTAATGGGAAAAACTGATCATGTTAAGGTCTACTTGATGCTTTTTCAAGAAAGTAAAAAAACATAAAATGGAATTTAAATATCTATCATAAATAGTGGTAACGTAAAGTTACAATTTATTTTAAAGGGAAACTTCTTTTGGGAGGGATGGTGTGAATTGGATTTTATGAAACAAAAAAGTGTAATGAAAAAAAAAATAACTATAAATGTATTTATAGGGCTTCGGCTGTGAGAAAATGAGATAAAATATAGTACATGATAGTAATGTATCGATGTCATTTCAAGCGACTCAGAGTCTACCCGACTAGGAGAAAATCTGACATTTGGCAGTTTTCCGAACCCTGTTTTATATAGGATTTTGTATGGGAAAATGTTTGTCTTCTAGAACGAACGAGCACGCTAGGCTATAGGAATATGTTCCATACTGGTGACTTTGTACTAGGAAAGTGCTTTGCACTATGTACCTCACAATAGGGATGTCCCTTATAACTTCACTTTATAATGTTCAATGCTTAGATTATAAAATGTTCAATGAATATGGCAAAAAGCGTGGGGCGCTGTGATTAAACTAATTAAAGTGCTATTAGGGGACATCCCTAGTGTACCGTACACGGCGGGATCGGTAACGCTACGGCACAAGGTAATTTTTAGTACTTAGGTACTAGGTACTTACCTGGTACTCTAGCCGGCGGTGGTGGGAATAGGAACAAGGGGAACACACTAATCCGTCACTATCGTCAGGGAGGGGCGCCTCTTGAGAGGAAATATATAAAATATCCTACTTATCTACTGCTACAATGAAAACAATACGGGGGATGGATAAAATGTCTGTCCAAATACACCCGCTCCTCGTCCTTTTCCGACACAACTCCCTGAATATATTATCGTCACCATTATAGTGTTCCACTTATTGGTAAATATGTAAAATTCTCAATAAAAACTCAAATATTAAATTATATTATGCGAGAGCAAACAATCTGTGCGTCTTCAAGGCAAATCCACGGCAACCTTCTTTTAGACGCCATAAAAAAGTATGAATCGCGTAACAGTCGAAAACCGGCGTATGTTCTAATGCGATATCTGTATTTCGAACACCTAGTGTGGAGCATATCCATAATATGGGGTACAGTCCTAACACGTAGGACATCCCTAGTGTGAAGCACATTTCTAGTAGAAAGTCGCCAGTATGGAACCAGTTTGGCCGCCGGAGTCGAGTACTCGTCCTACGAAGGCGAGTCCTGCGACCATCCCTACGTTCGCGTCCATTCCCTTTCCCATAAAAACAAACAAATTTGACAACTTTATAAGTGTACATGATCTTTCCATGTAGTATGTATGACAAAATTTGTTTCCTTTTTAACTCAATACGTGTCCCCTAGATATACTAATTCAACGCTCACTTAGAGATTTTTGCTTTTGTAAAACAGGCAACACCGACAAAAAGGTCAAGTACGCGTCGTACTGATTTTACCTAACTAATAAATTGATTTTTACGAAATACTGAGTTCTAAATGATTACTTACTGATCGTAGGTGACTTCGTTCGTCTTTTGTAATTTCTGCACACTTTTATCGCGTAAAACGACATTTTAGTTCACTGAAAGTTGACACCTAACACGACCGTTCACCGTGGCAACAAAATTGACACTGCGGGACCGCGAGCCGCTTATGAGGTAACTGTTACCCGATATTTTTATCTACGTCTTTGCTCCATCGTGCCAAATCTAGAGGTTATATAATCAAAGTTTCACTCGATACTCTGATAGATAATCAAAAATTATATTTTCGAAATCCGGTGCTCCAAATTAGCTCCTCTGACTTTTCTCTTTTTTAAATTCATTGTAGGTACAAATTCGACTTCTCTTCAGATTTGTTATATTAAGAAGAAGGCAGAAGATAGATATAAATATATGTATTATTGCTTAAGCACAACAGACAGGCTGACGGCCCAACTGCGATGGAAAGTGGTTACCGTCGCCTATGGACATTAGCAATACTAGAGGTGCTGCCGGCCTCGAAGGAGAAACTGAATTATATATTTATTTATTTATCTTTTAAGCTATATTGTCTGTTTTATAGTTATTGATGATGTATTGTTTAATACTATGTAAACTAATTTCAATTACAGCGATCGCTGTATCTATTGAGCTCTGATTTTTTAAATAAAATGTTTTTTTTTGCAGGAGTTCAGCAGACAGGCAGACGGCCTACTTGATGGAAAGCAGTTATCATCGACTATGGACATTTGCAACACCAAAGGTGCTACTAATGCGCTGCTGCTCTCTTAAGGGAGACTGGAACCTGGTCACTAATGCCGGAACACAACTCAAGGTTGTTATGGCGACATACTTTAGACCAGGGGTGGCAGCCATCCAGTCGGGCAAATGCCCTACCACCTGGCTGTGGGTTGTTTTGTCGCCTCTTACGACAGGCCGCCCGGCCGCAGTAAATTGTATTCTTTCTCCGTTCTTGCATGGATAAAAGATTTTTTACCGATTTTTGAGCCGTTCGTAAGCTCACATGTGGCTTAGGTATATAGCCTATTTTGGTCTATGTATTTATAAATAAATAAATTTAATTTAATGCATAAATAATATTATGCATTAAATTTTATTTATTTATTTATTATTTAATTAGCTTACCTTCGTCGTACATTCAGTCCGTAGACTGGGAAATCTGAAATATAAGACCGCCTATTGTTCCTACCTTCAAATGTATTTATTATTTTATTTTACAATTTTTTGATGACTATTAGCAATTCACATTAAAATCTATATATTAATACTTGAAGTAAAAACTTTGTACCCCTTTTTACGAAAATTGCGCGGACGAAGTAGTATAAAATTTCGCACACTTATAGTTTATATAGAGAAGAAGCGACGAAAGCTCATATTTTTAAAAATTATGCATAAAGAAGATACATTAAATCAATAAAAAAACTATTACATATACTACCTTGTATTTGATACACACACGCATATGTACTAAATAATATAGATAGAAATAAAATAATTATATATTTTATTATTCTAGGATTACAACAAAAATATATTAAACTAATAATATGTACAGCTACAAACTATACGATATAAAAACTAAAATTAAATAAAAAAGGGGAAAATATCTAAAGATAAGTTGTTGGTCCCAAACCACTGTCACTTACCGGGAACGTTCCCAGAAGGCTGGCGGCGTTGCCACGTTGTATAGCGAAATAAATTAAATCTAATCAGACATTAGACAACTAAAAAACATAGAAAAAATAATAATTCAAACATGAAAAATTTATTTTAATAGTTAATAACAGAAATAGGATAGAAAAACATCAGATATCTTTTCTTAAATCATGAGCAAGGCGGATAAATGGAGTTCCACGTTCGGCGTTTTAACAAATATTTTCCTGAAACCTTTTTATGAGTTTCTTCACGGTGTACTTAGGTACTAAGGAAATTTGACGTAGAAAATATCGTCTTGTTCACGCATCATTGTCTGTGTATAGCCAACATCAAAGTGGTCTTGAGGTTGACAAAAAGCTTTTTCCTTTTTGTTGTTGACCGTCTCTGTTGCCTCAGTTCCAAGCTGACGGGTCCATACTGAATTATCGATCGGTGGCTATCTTTGTGGGACATTAGGGCAACCGCGTGTGTTCATGAGCGCGGAATGCTGTCCCCATCTAATTTTAGGGGATGACCTACTTGAAAAATTCGGCTATGCAAAAGGAAATAATATATTTTATAAACTAATTTATAAATAATTAAAGCTAAGTTTACAACGTTGTTATTTTTACTTTCCAAATTTAATTTAACACTAGAGTTCGCGGGTCAAACCCTACGAAGTATCTTTGTTTTGCTTACATAACAGCTTAATTAATTTTTTATATATATAAATCTTCAATGAAAAATTATCTAACTGAAGGTGAAAACCGCTTAAAAATCCGTAGCCAGGTTTAGGAGTTGCGGATATACAGACAGCCGCGGAAAGCGACTCTGTTTTATACTATGTAAAGATTACGCAGTTAAACTGGTAACATGTTTTGTTTATGTCTGACAATCGCAAAAAAGTAAGAAAATACAAATCTTATACTAATATATAAAGTTGAAGAGTTTGTTTGTATGTTCGTTTGTTTGATGGAACGCGCTAATCTCGGGAACAACTACTGGTCCAATTTGAAAAATTCTTTCAGTGTTAGATAGCCCATTTATCGAGGAAGGCTACATATCATCACCAAGATAAGACCAATAGGAGCGGAGCATCAATGAAGAATGTTTCAAAATCGGGGGGTTTTGAAAACAAATTCCACGTGGATGACGTCGCGGGCACAGCTAGTAATAAATATCTTTAATTTGAATATGTTCCAAAAGAATAGCCTAACGAAACATAAAACGACTGAATTTTCTATTTTTTCCTTAAATAAGAATTCAAATATGCATATTGTATATTCATAAATGCTCTAAGTATATATTATACTCAATTACCCACCGTGATTGTAACACGTATGAGTGTGTAGCTTTTTGACTGTATTCAATTTCAACGATTTTCATGTAGACGTTTCGGAAAAAATAGATCTAACAGGCATATACGCAAGCGAGTCTGTAATGTTTTCACTTCTTCATAAAATAAAAAGAGAGTTTAATTTATTAAGATTTATTAGATCACATAAAAATATTATTACATACGTAAATATGTATTTTCTTTCTTTGGCTCCTTTCATGTACGGCTAAGTCAAATAAAATCATTGCGCATGATTAAAAGGGGATTATATTTTCCGCAAATACCTTACAAGAAAACATAACAAGAGTTATTTGGTGCTAATGATCGTGGTCAACGCTCCGAACACGAAGACTATATGAATAGGTAGCTGTGTAAATAGGTGAGATGGGGTGCAAATTTCACGCAACATTATGTCCGGGCTGGAGTTGCTAAGCGTCTCGATTTGTATAAGATATTCCGATATTCAGTCTTCCGTGTTAGGACATTTAATCTCTTCCTTTTCATAAAAAAAAAACTTCAACTATAAACTAATTTTTATCTAAAAATAATATAAAACAAGTAACTGTATGCGAATTGGACTCGCTTATAGAGCGTTCCTCTATAATTCCTATTAATATTATAAATGCGAAAGTAGCTCTGTCTGTCTGTCTGTTCCGTTTTCACGCAAAACTCTGGACTGATTTGGATGAATCCCGGATAATGGGATAGATTTATGTAAAGGCTATCCCAGAAAGTGAGATAGGTTTTGGTTTTTTTGTGATTTGCCATTTTCGCCATTTTGGTTATTTTGGTCATTTCATTTCTGTAATTTTGTCCTTTTTGCTCTTTGTGTCCTTTTTCCTTTTTAATTTTATTCCTCTTTTTGTCCTTTTAGCTGTTTTTGCTCTTTTTGTCCTTTTTTTCCTATTTGCTCTTTTTTTCATTTTTGATTTTTTTCCTCTTTTTGTCCTTTTTGATCTTTTTATCCTTTTTGTCCTTTTTTGTCCTTTTTGCTGTTTTTGCTCTTTTTGTCCTTTTTTCTTATTTGCTCTTTTTCCTTTTCGCTCTTTTTGTCTTTTTTATCATTTTCGTAGTTTTCATAGACGGGGGATAGATAAATAAAACTAGGACGGTTTGAAATAGAGGATGACAGTTTAGATGAGACCAATCATTTCTCAAGTTTATAGATATAAAAAATCATCGTCTATAAAAAATGCGATAGTAATTCGATAGGCCATTCTGTGAAGTTTTCACGGAAAAGTACTGGGAATACTGGATCGGCTTTATTGTAATTTTCTTTAAATATAGTTTTAATGCCGAAAATGGACATATATACTCATGTCAGGAGATCGGATATTTTGCGATATAAAATTAAGTGAATTCTCCGGGTGCAAATAGCACTAACATAAAAAATTTGTATGTACAATGTAACCTGTATTAACGCCTGCTTTTTAAACAAGTAGCACGGACCAGAAGTTGACCCGCGGCCGTGCCGCGGGTTTATTACATATGGTTGTTTATATTTATAAATGACGACACTCAATCATTATCTCCTTTTGGAGCAAATCTTCATCTGAACGTTAAATTCTAGTTGAGGTTGTATACGTTTTCGAATCCGGAGTCTACTTTCTTGTCTAATCTCTCTATTTTGCACAGTTTTTGACATCCCTTATTCAGACAGTATTGCTTGGTGTTATTCGGTATTAAGTAGTCCGCCTGCAAATTTATCAAAAGGTTATAATTTAAATATATTCTTGCTATTTCGAGTACTGAATATAGTCATATTAGCAACAATCTGGGCATAAGAACCGCGGCGTGGGCTGGATAGACTTGTATATCATGGCATGCAGCGAATCGATGCAGCTCCGCCCACCCACGTGCTTGCTACGCTTTTGTTTTTATTACATAGGTACTTACTTGCACTACCTCTATATCGAAAGTAACATCTTTTAAAACTCTTTTAAGTGTAATAAGAGAGATTTCAAGATATTGATTCTAAAACTATTATTTTTGAGAATGGCTACGAAAACTTCACAAATTTTACGCTAGCACATAAATGATCCAATATGAGAAGATATTTAAATAATTCTAAACAAAATATTTGGAATCTTGAATGGAAAATGAAACAGTCCCTGCAAAACTGAATGAATCGATTATCATAACTTACGTGCTTGTACTTTCGATACTGGAGATGACTGATTAAATTTATATTCCAAAAAATTCCATAATTTTCTAAGGAAATGGAGTTTAGATTTAGTCAAGTGATGTATTATTATAAATGGTTTTTATTAGTGGAATACATATGTAGTTATAATATTTTCTTAAGTTTTCACGACTAGTATACGTACATAATAAATTACGTTTTAACGGTTTTAAGCGCGTTAATTTATTTGATTTTTATTATTCCGACGTTTCGGCCACTTTTCAGTAGCCGTGATCACGAAGACAAAGATATCAAGTGTCAGAGAGTTATACTAAAGTTTTATGTAGCCTACCACCAACTTGTTCATTTTAATTATTTAGTTTTAATTTTGTTTATGGGTATTATTTACTCTATGGGAGCTAATTTACCACCCCTTCGCAACATGTTGTGGCTTGAAGAGAAGAAGCGGCGCAAGAAAAAAATGATTAGAGATAGGCATGTTTGCTGAAGAGTTTCTACATTTGTAGTTACTATTCATAACAACTACTTGTTAATATTAAGTAAAAATACCTATATGGGCGTATACTGTATACCTATTGTATGTATTTTAATATTGCCACTGAAGTTTGCGAGACTTATTAAGACACTACAGTCGTCTGTCAGCAAATAGTTTGTCCCAGCATCAGTTATGAACAAACTTGCCATGAGAAACGAACTCTTGTTAGTTCAATTTGGACATTCATTAACTGCCAACACCGAGTCCCTTAAGGCAACCGAATCAAAAGTTAGTTGGCAGAAACGTCCAAGTGCGCTGCCCGCCCCACACTCGGCCATTTTCAGTCGATATACCCGAGTTATGTATTTAATGCGAACATTCGTACTTTCTTGCGTATCATTAGTCCATATCGTGTATCGCCATCGTTCGCCACAGTTCATGGTTAGAGAACGGCTCATTAATCATAATTTGGAACGGGCTTTATTTTATTAAATTGTAGGAATGGAGCCATTAAAACTTTTGATTCTTCATGTATATCATGACTAGTTTATTAGTTTCTGTTAGCGTAAGAAGGTATTAGTGTTTATTGTATGTGTATAACGATCTCTAATAACATATCTGACCAAAAACTGTCCAGGTCATAACACTGGGCCTGGTCTTTAAGTAAATCTATATTTTCGCACTTTTCATTATACTCAAAAATCGATCTCGCTAGAAAACAGTTATTCACTCCACTCTCAAAGAAATCACGAGTGACGAAAAGATTAGAAAAATCACTATTAATTTCACAAGATTAACAATCTTGGCGTATCCAGATAAAAAGTAGTAATACGTTTCTATGCGTTTTCTACGTACTTTCTGGTTGTCTGTCCGTGAAATAAGGATGAGAGAGTCCAGTTTCTAAACATAAATCTAAGTTAAATACAAATAAATGCCGGGTTTCTGTATCTTACTATCAATTCTTTTACCTTACTATTGGTAGAAAATTGTCATTACTTCTATGGAGCTTACGTAAAATTTTAACCAGTAGCAAGGCTAATGAACGAACCATTCCATAGTGAGCGCATCGTGGAACTCGTCTTGTTTAAAAGAATGCAACAGGCGTCACTCACAAATAAAATTAGTATAAATATAAGATTTTTATTTTTTTATTTATATATGATAATTTATTTTACCTACTCTAATAATATATATATATATATATATATATATATATATATATATATATATATATATATATACACAACTTAATTTTTAAAAGATAAAAACTACAAATAGTAAATAGGTCCCAAATCACCGTCAGTTGGGAACGTCCCCAAAACGCTGGCCGCATTACCACGTTGTATGGCAACGCTTATGCGTTGCCCAAAATATAGGCCAGCGTTTTGGTTTCGAGAGACATCTATCAAGCGTTTTAAAAGGTCTCGATAAAGGCGATGGACATCTGGACCCCATGGTCCGAGAGTTTCGACACCAAAAGCCCCAAATATGTATCCACTACCAACGGATGCATATTTGCGGCGTTTTAGGTCCTCTTGTCGGGCAGCAGCTGCACCAGCTACCACAGCCGTATCGGAAAGATGTGACGCTGCCAAAGTGTCAACGCACGTTGCGTCCCAAACTAATGGTCGTCCCATCTTCCATGGCACCAATGACATCCCGTCCGGTCTCTTGCCGTCGTCGCGACACAGTCCATTGGCTCTAAAATGGTTGGGGTCCCGGTGGTGACAAGAGCCCGGCGGATAATGTCATTTAGTGCAAGATTTTTATTTAAAAAAAAATGTATTCTGCTATTGACCAAATGAGATTGACAATGAAAATGCTGTTACGAAATTTAATTCACCACAATACTGAATAAATAATGTTATATTTAGCAGTGTTAAACCTATAATGTATTTAAACACATTCGTAGCACTTAATCTCATAGAAAATGTAAGTCCGATGCTTAACAGGTGCCTGTTAGGCCCATTGCTCATAAAACATGCAAGTGTTACAGTAGTTCGGAGATGTGTTCAGAGATCTTAAGCTAACACAAAAGATATATACACATATAACACTGAGAACGACAGACACGTTTTATATAGAAATATAGGCAGTAGTATACAAATATAATATGTATTATCTTATTAATTTAACAATTAAATTATTTGAGTTACATAAATAATGTCTTTGAAATTCCTAAATAACTCATGTGCTTGCCCGTTATTTTTCTCGGGAATACTCACATTTTCACTCTTTTTTTTTAGTATATTGTTTCTGTACTACTTCTTCTCATCTCAAAAGACGATTGGAATTCAATTTAATTCAACTGTAAATTCCATAATTTGCATCCTTCACACAAACTTCGACTTTTTTTTCAAATAAATCTCAGGGCCATCTTTACCCGGGGGTGCAAGGACTGCATGATATCCGAGCGCAGGAACCTACGGGCGCAAGTCGATTGACTTCAATAAAAGTCGTTAAAGAACATCGTCATGGTTTTTCAATATGTAACTAATGATACCTGGCACAATTATGTAGATATATTACAAAATTCGAGATTCTTTACATTGTCAGAGAACTTGAAATTAAAAACGCCTGTTAACAGAACAAGTTTTTTATCGCCCAGGCCATTCAACTCTGGAATACACTACCACTAAACATCGAGCAGACGCGATCATTATCTTCCTTTAACAGTTAATCTCTAGTGTTACTGTTTACTTTTGTACATATATATATCGAATTTGTGGAATATATATATATATATATATATATATATTGTTACGAGCTACAGGACTCGAATTAAAAATGCCGTTGGAACTACTATAGAATTTATTAGAACTGTACAAACACGTATAAAACAAATACAAATAAAACTGGATGCAACCAGTTCACACTGCACGATTCAATACAATTCGAACGCGCAAAATCCGTCGTCTTTACGCTAATCGAGAGTACTCGTTTCGTAGTCGTCGCTTGACTGCCCGCCCCTCCATTCGGGCATCGTCTTATACTAACTACACAATACAAAGAAATTGGCCGCGCACACTGAGTTTCTAAGAAATATTAATTTGCACATCTGCGAACGTCCACAAAGTCGAAAACAATAACAATAAGGATTAGTTCGACTCTAATGATGGTTATAAAACAAGTAAAATGACAATAGCATGTCTTTCTTAATTACAAATTCAAAACACAAAGAATGCCTTAATGCGGGAGGACAATGGACTGCGCAGTTGTGCGCTTATCTTTGACGGACAATATATATATATATATATATATATATCGGCTCAGGCGCGAGACGAATAACACAATAATAATCTGAAATATTATAATCAAAGTTTATTACACTGAATTATTACAATTACAATATTAAATACAGCAAAATAATACACAGAAATATTAGGACAACTCCAAGAGTTGCATCCACGCTTGTCAGGTGTCGAGCAGCAATCTGCCCTCAAAGAATACTGCTATTATCGCACAGTAATTATTGACCACAACATATGTGCTCCTTGCCCAACAGAGCCTTCGCGCTCTTCAATCGACGAATGTAGAATGTCGAATGTCCCGTTTAGGCGATTTCGCCTCCTTTTATATTGTCGAACAACATCACAGCGTTCACCCTTTAGTAATCTGGTAAACTGAAACTTATTACAAAGGTTATTAAAAATCCTAAAAACATTTATAAAGTGCTCAACAATATAAATCCCATCATATAAATACAACCCAGTTTTTATTAAACTAAAACACCACTTTAATAAAATCAAGTGCAGGTACTTTAAGAAAAACATAAGTACCCTCAATTTAAAGTCACAGTATTATCTTAGCACGGCAAATGGATAGTTTCAATTGATTGAATACCTTCATATTACCTGTCACGGCCATATCGACCTCCCATATCAGATATTACTTTACGATTTTTTTACAATTATATCGCAAACTGCGACATATATATATACAGAGTGGATTTTTTTAATGTCACCTAGAGGGATAGTACTCTAAATAATAGAGATAGCAAATTTTACTCCAAAAAATATTTCTTTATTTTTGAAAAGAAATAAAACTGCATTGAAAGATTTTCGAAAATTCTCTTGCTTCACCCGGGAATCGAACCAACTAAAATCTGTAAAAATTACACCCCGTAATTTTATTGCATCGATCGTTAGGGTCAATCACAAGGATGAAATCTCTTTAACATACTTGGTAAATTTAATGAAAGGAAAACCATGAAATCTATTCTTATAAATTCAAAGGGTCAAGCTAAAGCACTTTTACTCAAAGATCCATCTGTTTCTGTTACAAATTATACATGTGTATAATTACACGCGTGTACAAATCATTATACAACAAGATTGTGCTCCAGCCCATAACAGCAGAATCAGTACTTCCTACATTAATAACCATTTTAATACCTGGATTGGTACAAACGGCACAATCAGATGGCCTGCGAGATCGCTAGATCTCACCCCTTTAGATTTGTTTTTTGTGGGGATATGTAAAAAATAAATTTACATTAAATCTTATGCGAGTGTAAACGAGTTGAGAGACGAAGTTCAGAATACGATTTATAATATTCACCACAACACGTTATTAAAGGTTTCTAGAAATGAATTTGTTAAAAGAATAAATTTGTATATCCAAGAAAATGGAGCCCATTTCGAGCAACTAATTAGTTAGTTTGCCATTTTTTGTGAATAATTAAAATAATTGAAGATTTCATGGTTTTCTTTTCATTAAATTTACCAAGTATGTTAGAGAGATTTCATCCTTGATGTTGACCCTAACGATCGATGCAATACAATTACAGGTACATGTAATTTTTACAGATTTTAGTCGGTTCGATTTCCGGGTGAAGCAAGAGAATTTTCGAAAATCTTCGTATGCAGTGTTATTTCTTTTTAAAAATAAAGAAATGTTTCTTTGGATAAAATTTGCTATCTCTATTATTTAGAGTACTTTCCCTCCAGGTGGCATTAAAAAAATCCACCTTATATATTTATATATATATTACATATATAGGGCTGTCTGGAAAAGATCGCTTTTTAGCGATAAGACCGCCCTTTGTACACAACTAGATATAATTTTAGTCTTTAAGTTCATTTTTGTATTGGTGTATAATAAAGTGTTATCTATCTATCTATATATATATATATATATATATATATTCGATGCCGAGGATGAGCATAGGATACTTTTATCCTGAAAAATTGGATAGTTTCAAGGATAAAAATATGTTTGTCTCTCTGTTTGTTAAGCTTTTACGGAAAAACTATTGAATCGATTTGGCTGAAATTCGGTATATATGTAACTTTAATACCGAGGGTGGACAATGGATACTTTTCATCCCGGATAATCGGATAGTTTGGGGATAGATTTATGTAAAGATTATCCCAGAAAGTAGGATAGGTTTTTATTTTGTGATTTGGCATTTTGGTTATGTTGGTCAATTTGGTCGATGTGGTCGAAGTGGTCGATGTGATCGATGTGGTCGATTTGGTCGATTTGTCTGATTTGGTTCTATGTGGTCGATGTAGTCGATGTGGTCGATTTGGTCGATGTGATCGATTTGGTCGATTTGGTCGAATTGGCTGATTTGGTCGATGTGGTAGATGTGGTGGGTGTGGTCCATGTGGTCGATGTGGTCGATTTGGTTATTTTGGTGTTCATATGTAGTCTTAATACCGTAAATTGGCATAGATACTTTTCATCCGGGAGTAGGGATAGTTTGCGATATAAAATGAAATGAATCTTCCGGGGCAAATAGCAGTAACATAAAAATTTAATACAATGTAATCTGTGTTGTAACCTCTTTAAACAAGAGTCACGCGCTAGAGGTTGACCCGCGGCGCAGCCGCGGGGTAAACTCTACTGGGTGGGTATATATGTAATTTTAATACCGAAGGTGGACAAGGGATACTTTTCATGCCGGATCATGGGATAGGTTTATGTAGAGGTTAAGTAGGATAAAGTAGGATAGGTTTTTGCTTTTTTTTGTCATTTGCCATTTTCGTCATTTTAATTATTTTGCATCGGCTTTTTCATCATGTGAATGTCGAGGCGAACCAGCTCAAGAAAACACGGACATAACGAGAAGGCTCAAAAGGACAAAACGATTGGAACTAGTGCTATAAACAAAACAAAAGTGTAGTGTAATAAGCTAGCTATTAATAAAGAACACATGAACAAAGTGTCTTCGCTTTAATAGAAACAATAAGAAACGTGTTAATGGACACTTTCTTAGTATGAATACTTTTAGTTAATTTAGGTTGTATGTAAATTACTTATTACTTTTTTAGATTAGATGGTAATGTTAATGAGGTATTTTTTCTTAAATACTTCATTTGTAAAAAAGATATTTTTGGTAATTTTGGCGAATTTTGTCGTTTACAGATGATAGACGAGACCTGACACACAGGCTACTACAATTTTTTATCGCAAAAATAAAACTAGAAAGGGTTGAAATAGGGGGTGAAATTTTGTATGGGAGACCAAACATTTCTCAAGTTTATAGATATAAAAAAATCATCATCTATAAAAAATGCGATAGTAACTCGGTCTGCCTATCTATAAAGCTTTCACGGAAAAACTACAGGGTACTAGATCGGTTTTGCTGTACATTTGTTGTTTTAATATCGAAAATGGACGTAGATACTTATCATCCCGGGAGATGAGATAGTTAGCAATATAAAATAAAGTGAATCTTCCGGGGGCAAATAGCACTAACATAAAAAATTTATAGCTAAAATGTAACCTGTATTAATGCTTGCTTTTTAAACAAGAGGCACACACCAGCGGTAGACCCGCGGTGCAGCCGCGGGGAAGACTGTTGTGAAACATGTAAATTAAATGCTATTTTTTTATTGTTGGTAAGGGGGGCGCAAGCTGAGCTAGGAAGATTTCGGACTCTGATTGGCGTCCAATTTGCTTAAGATGGCTTTTATAAATCTTTTACTGTGTAGACTAGAATTAGAAGTCTTATAGCAATGGGTAGTTCTTATTGTTATAGAACTAGCAAAGTACTAAAATTAAATTCAGAATATACTTATCTTTTAAGGGTGTTTATTTTCACTGAGCCAAGTAATTTACTGTTGTATTTATATATATTAAGATATACTTTTATATTATAATGTAGTGTAACTTTTTGTTATTTGCAAACGATATCAAAGACAGTAACAGAAGTATATAAATAAACACCGCGTGAATTTGATTGGAATAGATTGCTTTTTAGTGATAAGGCCGCCCATTGTACATACGATCTATGTTACGTTTTTTCTTGTTTGTTTATGTTTTGGTGTAGTTATCTATCTATTTATTTGTGGTAAATGAACTTAATCTCGACTGAAATATTTTATTCAGTATTTTCATAAATCCCACGCCCCGCCCTTTGGCTTCAAACAAAGAGCAATGTATAATTTAATTTAATAAAAGGGCAATAACACTGGGTTCAAGATTAATTTAATCAAAAATATTAAAACCTTTATTGCATGTTTGTTGCATCTATTTTAATAGAAATATTAACAGAAATATCTGACGAAGTACTTGCCGGACTACGTATAATAAAGAGTTCCTTGGAACATTAAACAATTATAGGGAAATTGTTTTTCCATTAGGCTATGAAATTCGAACGTATTGAGTATGAGTATACACGTATGAGGCAACTTTTTTTTAGAAAAGTTTTCAATTTATTAATAAAAACTACGTCTAAACGTATATGTACAGCTATATCGTACTTTCCATATATTTGTCTTATTACTGGTTAGAATTTGACATAACATATAGATACTGCTAAGACTTTCGACCGGGTCTGACAAAGGGCTCTTCTGTCGAAACTACCATCTTACGAGATACCCGAGGGACTTTGCACCTGGCAATTCAACTAGAATAGGCGTAGAATTCAAGTTGTTGTCGACGGGTGCTGCTCTACCATTAAGCCCATCAACGCTTGTGTGCCCCAGGGTTATGTGTTGTTGCCAACGCTGTTTATTTTGTATAAATATTTATTGCTATGTGGATGACAGAACTGGCGACGCGCAGTACTCTGGTCGTACAAACGTCCGTCGGTCATTTGTTGAGGAAAGACGGGTTAGACTTGTGTCTGAAGTACAGAATTCCTTAGAGAGAGTCTCTGAGAGGGAGACAATACCTTGTCCATTTCAACCCCACGAAGACATAGGTCTGCGTATTCTCTGACAAGAAAACTCTATTTGAGCAAGCGCTTTAGTTCCAAGGAACTCCACTTACTACGCGTTCATCCCCACTTCCTTGAGCCGCTCGCTCTTGTACGCAACGGTCCGCTAGAACGTTTCTCTTGCGCACCGTAGGGATTTGGAATGAGCTCCCAGCTGTGTTTTTCTCACAGCGCTAGTATATGGAATTTTTTTAAAAGGGTGTCATAAAATTTCTTTGTTGCCCGCAGCGCAATGGTGACATCTATAGTGTTGCAAACGTCCATAGGCGACGGTAACCACTTTCCATTAGGTGGGCCGTGTGCCTGTCTGCTGTACTTCAGCTATAAAAAAAACTTCATACAATTAATATATTAGTGAAATAGGGAATATGCATGTATTAATTCAAATACGAGTAAATTTTTTATACGATGTCTTTGTTGCTGTAGAATGACATGTGTAACTTTATTTTTTTTTAATTAATTTCTATAATTTACAGATTTTAATTAATAAAAAGTGTTAAAATGCGCGGGATATTCAAAATTGCAAAACGCAATTGATCAAATGGAAACGTGCCGTCATTTTTTCAGATTGTCCATAAAGGGCGCGTTCCTGTTGTAACTCACAACTCTCAAAAACTCTAAAAGTGGAACAGATTATGGAGCGTTGATGTAATTAACAACGAAATACACAAATGTGCTTTCGTATGGTTGATTTGAAAATCACACCTTTGTCAATGTGTCGATAGAGATAATTAACGCTTTGTGGTCAACGCCCACTTCGACCCACCCCTTGACATGGTCGTTGTGAGCGCTGCTTGATCGAAGATAATGACGTCATTAGTGACGTTTTCGCGGCGACCACAACGACCGTGGTCGATATGTGGAACAGCTGAAGGAGCATTTTGAATGTGAGCCACAAGAGGAACGCATCTTGAGAATGAATTATGACGTCATCATAAACCCGTGATAATAATGGCGTTTAAATGACATTTTAAATATTAAAAAAAATATTCCCTAAAGTGGTCAAACAGGCAAAGGGCCTACCTTATGGAAAGCGGTTACCGTCGCCTATGGACGTTTGCAACACCAGGGGTGTCGCCAACGTGTTGCCGACCCCTAAATTTTTTTATAATGCCCTCCTTAAAAAATCCCATGTCGTAGCGCAGTGGGCAAACCGTGGTAGTAATTTCACTCCAGATCATCGTTGTACGCGGAATGAATTTTCTAGAGAACCGTTGCGTAGTTGAATTCAAGAAAATGGGGGTGGATATCCCGTCGCTGGCGAGCAGTGCGGTAGTAAGTGAGGCGTTGGCACCAGATCAAACGATTCCACGGAACAGTCCCGTTGTACAGGCGGTAGAATACGCAGAGGGACGCGAAGTCTCTCCGAAGGCTAAGCGGTTATAAGTAGCCTGTTACTATGGTATCGTCGACGATACGAACGGCGCGACGCTGGATCGAGTCGAGGGGCAGTCTGGTAAGCGGATGCCCCGGCCCATAGGTGTGAGCAGTACTCCATATGTGGTCTGATTTGCGCTTTGTAAAGCGCAAGCCGTTGCCGCAGAGTGAAGTACTGCTTGGACCGGTTTAGCACACCAAGCTTTTTAGAGGCTAGTTTGGCCTTGCCTTCCAGAAGACCCCGAAACTGTACGTTGTTCGTTATGTCGACGCGAAGGATCCCAATATTATTGGAGATCGTGAGGGGCGTTCCTTGGAATTGTGGCACATTGACAAATGGGGTTTTTTTTTTAATTTGGATATTTCCGTCATTATTTCTATACTTTACTATGATAAAACGATGTAAATAATTATTTTAAAATATAATAAAAAAAACATGCATATTACCTATTAAAATTATAGAAAGAAATAGAAACCAGCCATAGGTCCTGTGGTAAAGGTAAATCGGCACTAATTTACGCTGAATAAAGAGTGTTGACCTTGTTTATATGAATTTGTATCTGACAAGTACGAAACGTTAACGGGGATATCAAGGGGTTGCGCCATGGCCAAACGGCTGTGCGCGGCGCGGCGTCTGGCGGTTGATAGCTTTCACGTCAGCTCCCATTGTAAATGGGTCAGAGGCTTCCAGGCACGCCCTGCGCGACATACCTGTATTATAAATTCGATTGCTAAGCCGGTCTCGTAATCACGCATTCGGCATTAAGGCGACATAACCCTTATAGTAGCAAAGGGGTTATCTGTCCATTTTCGTTACGAACAGTATAGCAAAACGCCTATTTTTTAAAAGTCCGCCAAATACGTGTTCGACCACACATTGGAAGGTTTCGTAGAGGTTACGAAACCTATGTTTTTATCATTTGTTTACGGGATCATTAAAAAACATTTAATTGAAAAAAATCGATTTTATAAACTAAAAAGTATAAAATAACTTAATAAAGATTTTTGACTAAGAATTTATTTAGTTTATTAAGAGACAAAATAATATAAAATTTTCTATATCTTGAAGTCGGTGACAAGTAAACCATAAAAATTACCATCTACAACAACAAAATGTTGCAAAATAATGTAATTGTTATGGTTTACTTGGCACCGACTTCAAGATATAGAAAATTTTATATTATTTTGTCTCTTAATAAACTAAATAAATTCTTAGACAAAAATCTTTATTAAGTTATTTTATACTTTTTAGTTTTTGAAGTCGGTTTTTTTAAACGAAGTTTTTTTTTATTTGTTACTTTTTAGTGTCTAGCTAATGGGTAGGGCCACGAAAGGTGCCGCGCGCCTTAAAAAATATAGGTCCCAAGAAACGGGAACGGAAAATTTTCATAAAAAAATGTTCATAAAATGAAAACTACTGGGTCAAATTATGTTAAATTTTTAGGGGGACCAAATGGCAACTATTCCGCATCAAACTAAAGAAGAATCACGTAAATCGGATCATAAATCTCAGCGTAATCGGTGTACATATATAAAAAAAAAAACAATCAAATTGAGTACCTCCTCCTTTTTGAAGTCGGTTAAAAATACTCCATATATCAAAAACTACACAACTCATTTTACAATAAAAAAAAAATGTTATTTTTCTTGACTTCGGACGCAAATATCTCTCCACCATAAATAAAAATAGTCGTTAAAACATCGTTAAAATGTTTCAAGATCTAAATAACAATAGGTATTCTATACGGACACTGAACATTTTTCAACCCTCAGTTAATTAAATGTATGGTGACCACCCCTAATTTTTATTTGTTTCACGATTTCACTACATTATTGTGTAGCAGCACACAGATTTCTAATTAGATATATATTTAACAAAAATTACTTACTACACTAAGTTCATTCATACAGGTTCAGTAGTTTCCGAGAAGAATTACTGTTATGTAGAAAGATAGACGGATAAACAGACGGAGGAATGGTAATGTCTAAATGGCTAAAACTAAAAGTGAATTTTAAAATACCTGTAAATCTTATTCTTTTCTTATTTTTGATACAGAATGTTTTCTGTATAAACTTCTTTAGTGGTGTTCCACTAAAGAAGTTTATAAACATTTTGTTTTTTGGACCCTATGTTTTAGACCAAATCAGTAAAATTGTTGGATCGTCGGCGGAATTAAGTTAATAAGTTTTCACGGATAATATGTACGTAAAATTTATGATGAAACGATACTAGTGACACCTAGCGAACACAGTAAGACTATAAAGGCAACACATTAAAGTAGGTACTGAAATTCACATTCTTCCATAGTAACTAATTTTTACACAATATTGATTATTATCGTTTTACAGATATGAATATCATTATTATATTCTACTTATCATTTTAGCGTGCCAAGAACTACAAACAGCTAGATCACAGACATAGTCATTACTATGTCTGTAATCTAGCTCATTCTAGCTATTGGCGCGCTTGATTAACGCAGTCATCTCGGGTTTTATTCCTGATAGATAATACGGTAACCTTTTTCGGTAACTATTAAGATACTTTGGTTGGTGTTATTGGGTTCAGTCCTATAGTTGTACTTTCTAAAGGTAACTCACCAGTCATATATAAGGGTTCAGTTGGTACCAATTTTCAATGATAATAATAGTACGTGTCAACCACATAAATAGACTACGTATTTACCAGAGAACTCGGTAATGTCATCAGATAAATCCAGTGTTATTTTAGCTTGCCGTGTGGGAAGATTATGTTTAATCAGAAAACACGGCACTGCATCAGTTTGGTTGGGTACATGGGTGTTGAATGAAACATGCCCGATTCTATGTAATATAAACAAACATACCGTTTACTACAGTTACATTATATATAAACAAAGTTTAAATAAACGTGTTACATACTTAGGTTTCGTAAGCCATTTGCGAAAATGGAACACATATAAAATCGTCATACCCGTCCCTCAGACGTTAATAATATATTAAGTTGGGATAACACAAACTATCTGTTGTAAACATAAAAAAAACATTAACAATTATTTTATTAATCGTAATCAATCGTCTGATTGACGTAACACAATGTTTACTTTGTTTCAGGCTGCCGTACCAGAGGGTATGACTTTTCCTGGGCCGCTACCTGATGTGGCCGAGCGCTGCGGCCGTTGGGCACCGGATTCGTTGTCAGCCTCTGCATCAGGAAGTTCTGATGAAAAACCCACTCCGCGTCGACCACGTTGGCGTATCGCATTGGCGGCGCTGGTCGTGCTGGCCGCGCTCGGCGCCGCACTTGCGCTACCTCTTGCTCTCGGTGGTGGAGGTCGGGCGACTCCAGAGCAGCGACTTACTACAATTCGCCGAATGCTACGAGACTCGCCACTTGTCGACGGTCATAATGACTTAGCATGGAACGTCCGTAAATTTTTACACAATAAAATTGGCGAGTTTAATTTGAGTGCAGGGCTAGATTCATTAGAGCCATGGGCGAGATCGCGCTGGTCGCATACAGATATCCCACGTTTAAGGCTCGGACAAGTCGGTGCTCAATTTTGGTCAGCTTATGTGCCGTGCGGAGCGCGGGATCGTGACGCCGTGCAACTAGCCCTCGAACAGATGGATGTTATCAAACGTATTGTAGAAATGAACGCTGCACATCTTTCCCTGGCAACAGATGCCACCGAATTATTAGAAGCTCATCGCGAAGGACGTATTGCCTCCCTAATAGGCGTCGAAGGCGGGCATGCTCTAGGCGACTCCTTAGCGGTGCTGCGTGCTTTTTATCAGCTTGGAGCTCGTTATCTTACTGTGACACATACGTGTGACACTCGGTGGGCACATGCCGCCGGAACCTCTGGCGGACTCACTGAATTCGGTCGAGCGGTTGTACGTGAGATGAATCGACTCGGCATGCTTGTTGATTTATCTCATGCCGGGGAAGAAACTGCACGTGATGCTTTAGAAATGTCACAAGCGCCAGTAGTTTTTTCACATTCTGGGGCTGCAGCGCTCTGCAATTCTAGTAGAAATGTTCCTGATGAATTACTTCGAATGATAGCAGCAAACGGGGGTGTCGTTATGATAAATTTTTACGCAAAGCTGGTCACTTGTGGAGAAAAGGCTACAGTAGAAGATGTAGTAGCGCATATAAATCACGTACGCCGAGTAGCCGGCGTAGAACACGTAGGCCTAGGAGCAGGCTACGATGGCATCGATGCCCCGCCAGAAGGATTAGAAGACGTATCACGATATCCGCACCTTCTGGCCGAATTGCTACGGGATCCCGACTGGAGCGAAGAGGACGTGCGCAAGTTGGCTGGCATGAATATTGTGCGAGTGCTACAACACGTGGAGCGAGTCCGCGACCAGTGGCGGCGTGCCGCGGTGTTGCCTGGCGAAGAGACCGCCGGCGCCAGACGCGGGGACTGCGTGTACGGACCTGCGTGACAAAGGGTGCGAGCCGCAGGCTCGCAATCCCGCGGCAATGCTCAATATTGACACTTGTTGAACGTAGTTATACATGTATATTAGTGTCCAATTGTGATTTAGCAAATAAAATAATCTTTACCCGACCTGAATGCACAAATTGTTTAGCTAACGGTGAAAGCACACATAATGTTTTTAATAGCAGCTACTTGTCGATTATAATTTTGTTTTCATGACCAGAATAAAACTATTTGACTGCTATGCAATACCAAAAACATAGGATTGCGTTGCAACTTAATTCGTGAACTTATAAAAAATCGGCAATCGTTGGTGTTAAAACTATTGTAAGTGTTAAAGCCATGAGGCCGCGTGCGCTGGGCGTTTCGTCTCGGTGCCGCCACCGTCGATCTTCGGCCAGTCTGCTGAACCCTCCTCCATCCATGCACGACTTCGAAAATATGCCCATCGCGTTTCGCGGTTAATAAAAATGTCAACCATTGAGAATATAAAAAGGAATAAAATGTTTATAGAAAAATAAATATTCTTTATTTATAATACCTCCGACTTTTAATGTCCTTATCACTACTTTTAGTTATATCAGCAATGCAATGTTTATTTCTTTTGTTTATCTCCAAAAGCTTTGTAGGTAAGTATACATAGTACATACCTATGACTGGAATCTCTATACTTAGGTACCTACATACATATAATTTACAATACTCTCAGAGTACTACTTACTTACTGTTAAGGGTTTGAAACCATGTTAGGCGAATTAACTGCCTAACCTCTTTAAGTAAAAGACTTGAACCAATAAATGGGATACTTGTTGTGTGATAAAGATTCGAAGGATAGAATAAATTATATCTATAATATTATAAAAGTCTATAAATGCCGTGTTTCAACAACTGGAATACACATAATAAACGATGAAGAACACGATACAATTATTTTTTTATTTTCCTCTGTTTGATCGGAATTCACGTAAAAACTACTGGGCCGCTTTCGATGCGCTTTTCACTGATCGACAGCAAATTCTTAGACTTAAAATTTGAGCTACTTTTTATCATGAGAAATCTACACGAATTCTTCTGGGAATAATTTAAAAAGACCAGATTTAAAAAAAATTGAACACCAGTGTAATTTTTTCTCTGATCAATAGCAAATTTTATTTAATAAAATGTCTGATATTTATAATTTTTTTATCCCGGGAATCCCCCGGACATTTTCCCGGGAGCGGTTTGTAGTTGTTCGGGTACATAAAGATTATTATTCTTATTCCGACACGGTTTTCATTAAAACAATAGCTTATATTCTTTTTTAAATGCTGCAGTATTTTGTGTCCCGGGAATCCCGTGGCAATTTCAATTCAAGCGTGGACGAAATCGCGGGCATATCCTAGTTTATTATAAAAGCATGGTTCGGTGTGCAGTCTAGGGCTTATGCGATATTTGTCTCCAGCCTACATCTTAAAAGCGTCAACACGATTGTGATTAGTTAAAGTGCAAATCTAAAGTCCATAAAGCAAAATGGAGAAGACAAGACGGCCTCTGTAGTTGAGCGGGCTAAGCCTTTGCCGGCTTACCTCACTGCAATGCAGAGGCTTCGGTTTCGATTACTGGTATAGTAAATTTCGGAAACGTATTTTCTCCGTTATTTACTATCGTCTGTGTGTTTGGGATCGGCCCCAGAATGGTCCGTTGTATATTACCCATAACACATGCGTAACTTGCTTAATTTGGGGATATACAGTATGTATGTTTGTCTGCCGATTTAAAAAAAATTACAAGAGACCGGTTTCCGTACAAATTTAATTTTGTAGTAAGTGAGACGTTTTTACGTTCCATGTTAAAGGGAGTTGAGACCTTTATATATATATATATATACATATATATAAATATATATATATATATATATATATATATATATATAGAATAGAATATACTTTATTGTACAAAAATGCTACATAAAATCAAAAACATTAATATAAAAGTACAATCGGCGGTCTTATCGCCAATGGCGATTTCTTCCAGGCAACCTTTGGATGGAGTATAGGAAGGACAACAAAAGTCGGTAGTTGCTAAACCAGCATTCGTACAATAATTTAGTTTATTAATGAATAAATAGTAATATATATATATGATAATATATATACAATAATGTACATAAATAAATACACATATTATATTATATACGTACAAAAGTAAACAATAACACTATAGCTTGAGGTAGTAATCTTTAACTAATCTGTTAAAAGAAGGTAATGATCGTGTCTGCTTGATGGTTAGTGGTAGTGCATTCCAGAGTTGAATGGCCTGGACGATAAAAGACTTGTTGTAAAAACTTGTTCTGTTGACAGGCGTTTTCAGTTTCAAATTCTCTGACAATCTAAAGAATCTTGAATCACTGTAATTAAGGAACTGAAAGCGTTCCTTGAGATAATCAGGGGACTTGGGATTGAACAAAATGTTGCGAAGAAGAGACAAGATATGCGCATTCCGGCGAAGTCGGATGGGAAGCCACTTGAGTTTAATGCGAAATTCAGATATATGATCATATTTGCGTAGGCCAAATATGAAATGAATGCAAAAGTTTATCAAGTTGATATTCTGTGAGGTCAAGATAGCTGACATCAGCGTAGTCGAGGTTGGGAAGGAGAAGAGACTAAGCAAGTGAGATTTTGGTGGTACACGGTAAAAAGTTCCGTAATCGCCTCAAACTAGCAGCCGATGCAAACACTTTCCGACTGACCTCTTGCACCTGTGGTCCCCACGATAAGAATTTATCTAAATAAATGCCCAAGTTTTTTACAGTGTCGCTGAAAGGAATTGAGACCTCATCAAACACAACAGAGGGTAAAGTAGACCATTGGATTTTCGACATCATTCGGGAGCTCCCTACAATAATAGCTTGTGTCTTCTTTGGATTGACGGTTAATCCACAAAATCTACTCCAATCAGCTATAGATGACAATTTTGTATTTGTTGTGTCTATGGCACTAACAAGTCCCTCGATGGAGGTATGAGTGTAGATTTGTAGATCATCAGCATAAAGGTGGTAGGAGCTTTGAAGTTGTTTGGAAATAGTATTAATAAAAATAGCGAAAAGTAGAGGAGAAAGAACGCCACCCTGCGGTACACCAGCTGATGTATACGACCAAGACGAAAACAAGTCGTCGATACGGATTCTTTGCCGGCGACCATACAGGTAACTACGAAACCACTCAATTACCGTTGGAGATATGTTGAGAGAGCAAAGCACACCAAGCAGAATGTCATAATCGACGGTATTAAATGCATTGCTGAAATCCAGCAAAGTGAATATAGTTACTTTGCCATCGTCCATTGCTAGTCTTATATCCTCTGTGATTTTAACTAGTGCAGTGATAGTGCTATGGCCAGGGCGAAAACCGGACTGATGAGGATTAAGGAGACAATTTTTATTGAGGAATATATTTAGTTGTTTGTGGACAAGACGCTCTAGGACTTTGGATAAAAAAGGAAGTATGGAAATGGGACGATATTCAGAGAGGGTAGAGGGATTTGCTTTCTTTGGTATAGGAGTGATTAGAGCTTCTTTCCAGGAATTCGGGAAGGTACTGCTAGAGATGGAAAAGTTGAGGATGTGAGATGTGATAGGAAGTATTATATCCAGGATTGGAATGATTATGTTTCGGCTAACACTGTCACTGACTATAGCTTTAGATGTAATTGATACTATACAATAACTATATAACTATACATATAAATAGTATTATCTATGGTTGAGACATGGCATTCATGGTCATTCCAATTCACCTAAGTACGGATCACATCATCACAAAAATGATTGTTTGCTAATAAGCACAGATCACGAAAGTTTTTATTATGGCGTTAATATTTGTTGTGACATTAGGAAAAATAATAGCTTATTATTAATTTAAAAAATTACTTTGTCAGTTTTATTGTTATTGTCAATTGTCATCACTGTCAAAGTGACAGCCTAAACAGCATGACCTTTAATTTGTCATCTGTCAATCAGATCAGAATCAGGTCAATCAGGTGTTAGAAAACCATACTATATATAATGTATACCACAAACTACATAATACTAACAAACGACTGGATTAATTACGTATTTATTATTTTTGAATTTATGTTTTCCATTTAAAAATAGTTTCATCTACTTATTGTTACGTCGTTTTTGGCGAATATTAATTTAATTAACTTGATTACTTACACTGAATATTTTTGTGTTGCAAAAAAAAATTGTCGACTTGTCATTACGATATTATTGATCCTTACTTCAGCTCCGCGTCTATTTAAAGGTAAAATATTTTAATAAAATTGAATTATTCTTATTGTGTTGGCAACTAATGTTTTTGTAAAGACTTGTATTACATCTTACCCATTCCTCTCATATTTTCCTTTTGTTATTGCATGCAGCATTACCTTGAATTGAAGATGGATTCCAAACAAGGTTGGTTTTACCAACGCAATAAAGTTTAGTTTTGAATTATTTTTGATCACTAGTGGCATATTTATTACATTAATACTGCTATATAGAAAAATATAATGTTGTAATTTGCCTTGTTTGATGCTTTTGGTGTTATTTTCATAAAAAACTGTAAAATATAGCAAAAACCCAAATGATTTGTATTTGTTTACATTTTAACATATTACATGATGATAGCAGATATGCATATACAAATAAGAATGGTAAATGTATACATATGATTTTGAATCTTGGTAGTTGTCCGAAAATTTTGTAACTCCCTCATACCATTTAGCAAAATGGGTTAAACTTTAGCTTAGTGGTCACTGAATTTTAAGTAGGGGGGGGGGTACTTCTCCCTTCTGCAAACCCCATGTCTAGGAGATGTGTAGTTCTTGAGATATTATTTTTTGTTTATATTACAATGATGGTGACCAGTCTGTTTTGGTTTAAAGTGTAACCTAACTCAAGTCACCAATCTAGTCACTAGTCGCGACTTTCGACTAAAATCCACAAGCCAAGCGAGCATGATATAGCAGCGGTCAGCAATTTGTAACCCATTGTTGCAATATATATGCAAAAAAAACTATTTTCATATTTAAAAATCAATAAAGTAATTCAAAACTTGTTTACTAAACTCAAAAATAGTTTGTGTTTATAAATTAAGCATAAGTGTATTCTTAAACACAAATCACACTTTGTTATCAACAAAAGTGACATAACCTTATTTATCTAACATATTTTTGTTTTCCCCATTGCTTACTCAAAACTTGTTTGTGGACCCTAAAAACTTATTTCCTAACCCAAATAACAGTTCTAGTGGGTTATATATAAGGCATATATTACCTTTAAACTCAAATTGCCCTTAATCTCATGCCACCCTAGGTCAAAGCGCAGCCACAAAATAAAGTATAAATTGTTAGGGGCAGTGGAAGTTCAAGTTCAGTATCTAGAACAGTCTGTAAGCTTAGGTAATCTAACCCACCAAGATTCAAAAGTCTATTAATGTCCATAAAAGTCCACTTGACCATTTGGGTTAAATGTGCAATATTCGCGAATAAAATATGTGACGTTATGATTACTGAAAAAAAAAATTTCAAGAACTCTGGACTCTAGGGGTTGCAGAAGGGGTAAGTATACCTCCCCCACTCCGCCCACCCATTACTTAAAATTTATGTACCATATATCTTAGTAGCAACCTTAGAATTATAGTTTGGTCAGTCTTACTTTATAGTACAAACATTACAGTTGACATACCAATTAACAGAAAAATATAAATAGGTATATTAAAAGAATATTATATCCAGCTTCTATATGTTCCTTCATGTTTTGATGTTGACCCAAATTTAATATATGTAGGTATTGTGGTTATTAATGTTAAAAAAATGCACATGCAAAATATAAGAAGATTAAAAGGGAAAGAAAAAAATATTACATAACAGAAACAAAATAACATCTATGTTCTAAATTCAAACATTCAGTATATTTGGTAGCCAGTACTATGCCACATCAAATAAATAAAAACTATTTGTAGGCGATTCCAACAGGTATATGCTTTAGTAGTATAGCTAACACAGAATACATTAATATAATAGGTAGCTAAAATCAACATGTTAAAGACTTAAACAGCTACTCTTCTTAAGCAACATCTTAAAAGAGACATGGTCTTATTCATAGAGAGTTAGGGCCTGTCTGCACAGCGATATTTCACTGCGAGGTTTTTATTCTCGCGTATTAAATTCCGCTATTGGAATTACACTTAGTACGCAGTGCTAATAAAATTTCGTACTATTTTTGTCAGTTTAATTCAGTTCTCGGCCGAGACACATGTAAAATGGACAACCGAACTAAAATTTTATTTATCTAATGCTAAGGCGGCGTAACAGACGTATCAAAAGATGTCATGAACATTGGATTCACCCACTTACAGCATTGAGACTCATGAAAGGATTTTTCTACATAAAATATCAAGAGTATTGGAATAGAATAGAATATATAAAGATAGAGAGATATAATAGAATCATACATTATTATAATTGAATTAATAAAGTATTTTACTAACCTTTTTGTTTTCTTTCAGCGTCACTGCACTGTTCCCAAGTGAAGTATATGTCTTTATATATTTCCTCCCACAATCTCGCCTTCAATATTCTATTGTGGTATGCTTTATGGAATTTGTCCCACAAGGGAGGTTCCCTGTGCATCAGCGAGATTAGTTGCTCCACATCAATCTCGTCATTTTCTTGCACGGCCGCCGATCGGGCGGGACAAAAAGCGCACGACATCTTTTCAATAGCGACGTTACATGGCTGAGCGAAAAGCGCGAATTTTATTCCACAGTGCGAACATAGCCATACTTACTTTATACGGTACAAAATATTCGCGCGGAAATAAATCGCACCGCTTCGCGTTCAATTTGCATCAAGTCACAGATTCTTTTCCCGCGCGATTTTTTTACCGCCAGTGCAGCTACTCCTATAATATTAAATGTGTTACAGAATTACGAGAATAAAAATGTGCGGTGAAATATCGCAGTGCGGACAAGGCCTTAGCGCACATTTGACCTATATGGTTCACAAAGAAGTGTTAAACATACTCTGACTCTCAATGAATAAGACCGATAGTACTTAGTTATGTTTCTAACAGATGTTGAAAACTATAAAATAACTGAATTCTTAAAATCTATTGACATTTTTTTTTATGCAAACAAGGTTTATTTTTTTTCAAACAAGCAGCATCAGAAGTGCAGTCACTTATATCTTTTAATAAACTTCTCAAATATCATTATCTAAATTTATAAACAGTAACTTATGTACATATATTTGTATATAAATATGTATGTGTATTATTTTATTTGCTTTTAATATACTATTGTACCGAGTACTGCCCACTATTAGAAATGTAAAATTATCTCCAGTAGATCGTCAGGATGAAATCACTATTAGCGAAAGACAGCCAATAGTGCTATAATAGTTGTATGATTGTTAATTCTGATATGTACTCCTTTCTTGTGTGCAAAAAAGAATATTCTATTCTATTCTACATGTTTATTTGTTGTTTTAGTAAATTTGGATAAAAATCCACCATTGCAAGGCAGCCATATGTCTATAAAACTATCTGTTACCCCCTTGTTTCCATTATACTAACTTCTACAGCAGTGAGCAAAAAAAGTGGCGAGGGAAATGAACAGCTTGAAAATGTAAACACATATTCCTTTGATATATATCAAATGTAGTGTACTTGTGCTGCCGACTTCCCTTCCACTATTCTGCTTGCTGATTTGGAAGTGGGCATAATGTTAACAAGGGATTATATACTTTACAGTTATGATAAATTTCTAATATTATACTAATAGTGCAGTTTATAAATAATATCAACTTACATAAATCATTTAGTACTCTTTAATTTTTGTTAGGACTTAAGATGATATATAATTAACAAATATCACTACATCAGTTTCACTACTACCAGCCGCAATAACTTAAGAAAATACTATCCCTTTCAGATTCTTTTAATGAATCAGTGTCAACAATATTAGAACGGAAAGTTAGAGGTTGGCTTAGTGGAGTCATAGACGATATGAGGCGCAGCAGCCCAGTGCAGCAATGGCTGGATTCCTTGCCAGTTGAGTCAGTGACAGAATCAGAATGTGTAGAAGAGCAGAACAAACCTGCAGAATCTAAATCTGATGACAGCAATGCAGATGAGACAGTTACGGAAAATACTATTGTGGAAACGAACAAAGAGAAAACACTAGAGGAGATTAATTTACATGTGCCAAGTCCAAGAGAGAGCTGCAAAAGAAAATCACTTGAAAGTGGAGTTCTAACCAGCACTCCGCAAAGAGGGAATGTAAAGAGGTTGCAAAGAGATCATTCTATCCAATCTGAAGGTTATTCACCTAAGTTAAAGAATCCTTTATTGAGAGATCATTCTCTTCAGGTAAGGTAGTATGTCTTTACCTATATTGTGTAGTTAGAAGCCTGATTGTTTTCTGTCTAATCCCCCTTGTCATGGGTGTTGCTGAGTCAGTTGGAAACGTAGTACTGCATACTGCTTTGTTATTTGATCAGAAGTGACAAACATTCACTGTTTTGTAATTTAGATATAGGACAAAAAAGGATTTAATCGAAAATATTTCTCAATGGATCTTGTTCTTAACAATTTTCATTGTTAAGTTCCACCTGTCTTACAATACTCCACATTCCTACATACACTGAAATTTTCTTTTATTTATCGGTTACATTTATGTTGGCCACTTATAATTTCATACTTCCAGTACAGCATTATATAGCAGCATGTGTATAATAGTACAAGAAGTTTTTGAGAGAAATATACAGCTATGACATATTTTTATAACTCATAGTTTGCTATTAATTGTTCTATCAAATTTTAATAATGCATTTTCAGTCTGATGTCAGTGGATCTAGTGGTAGTTCAGTTTTGAATGTTTTGGGCGCAAGAAAAGTTGACGCCGAGTCAGTGTTGATAGCTTTAGGCTTTGGGCCAAGTGAAAAACAACAGAAATTGCAAAGGATACCTGACCGATTCTTGGTACCATCAAAAGTAAGTTATTAAATATACTTATAGGTACATTACTGTAATCAAATAGTTGATCTTTTGTTAGCACAACACATACTTAAGATGATATATTAATATTAGGAATTCCCACAATCAATGCAGCATTACTTTTTCTCTTAAAGCAGTTAAACCCATTTCCTTCAGCTCCCAAACTCTACTACATATTCTCACGAATGTTTATTCCACAGTCCATGTACAGTATTGATCTAGATTCTAGAGGGAACCTTTTGTTGCCTTTGTCCCTCTGTGCTACGATATGCTGTTTATTTTATCGTTTCTCCTCTCACTTGGGTCGTGAAAGAGGGTTTTATTTTCTTTTTAACCGACTTCAAAAAGAGGCGGTTCTCAATTTGTCTGTATGTTGTTTTTTTTTGTATGTTCATTACTCAATTTATTTTATTTTTTTCATCGAAAGGTTATACTTCTGAATTGGTCCCATTGTCATGTCAGGATCTGATTAGTGGATTCCAAGAAATTAGAGAAAGTCATGAAAATTGATAACATACTTCTTCGTAACATGATATTTCCATCAAATCTAAACCGATTTAAAAAAAAATTTTCTTTACTCTTAAGTCTATACTTCCAAGGACATTCCCTGGTCACCAAGTCAGGATCTGATGAGTGGGTCTCAGAGAAATGGAGAGTAACCCTTATTAAAAAAGGCTGAGAATCTACATTTAAAAAAAAACTGATATTCGCGTACGCCGGTATTACACTTGCTACAGGCGCTTAATTTTTTTTGTAGGCATGTTACGCGATTTTCCGTCAATTGTGGACCGATTTTCAAATTACTTTTTTTACTCCCGAGATAGTCCCATAGTCACCAAGTCTAGATTTAATTTGTGGATCGCAAGGAAATCAAGAGCAACCCTGGTTGAAAAGCATATACACCGAAGAGTGAGTTCGCAAATTTGTGTACGCGTGCCAGTTGTAGGCACTTAATATATTATTTCTAAAGCTATTGAAGTATTTGCGCAACTAAAAAGTAAAAAATATTTTGTTTTAATAAAAACAAAACCGACTTCACATTAAAAACCAAACAATAAATATTTAATTTTAACCGACTTATTTCTACATCTTGAAGTCGGTGTCAAGTAAAACATAAAAAATACTACATTTTGTGAATTTGTTGTTGTTCTTTTATGTTTTACTTCGCGCCGACTTCAAGAGGTTGTAGAAAGAAGTCTGTTAAATATTTATTTTTTGGTTTTTAGTATGAAGTCGGTTTTGTTTTTGTTACAAAAAAATTTATGCACACTCAGTTCATAAATTAATTTTATGCCTAAAATATACTATCAAAGACGATCGAGAAATTAACCTAAACAGTTTATTCTTATGTTCCTGTTACGAATTCTATTGTTAAGAACTAAGAAAGAAAACAGTTATTTTGTCTGGCATGTCATATTTTAAAAATTTTTTTAGCTCAAAGGAATCAGCACTGAGGACTTTATTAAAAATGAACATCATTCAATGCGTATGCACGACTGCGGCGTATTTGGTTACAGAGGGCTAACAGGTATATAGTATTAAAATAATATTATACACACGAAATTTTTGCTTTTTCAAGAAATGATAAGAAGTTTTCTAACCCGCTTTTAAAATAGTGTTATATATTAATTTATTAATATGCTTTATACACAATTGATCTAATTATGCATTGTTTAACATCTTTTAATATAATCGGTTTCATATGGAAAGCCCAAAGTAATAGGGTGATAAAAAGAGTAATTTGGTTATAAACCAATGTTTAGTCCTCCATACCGCTTTTCGGTTATGACGGCTCCCCAAATCTAGTAATTTCATCGCCTTGCGTGGCTGGCCCTACCGAATTTATTTTTTAATTTCTCGGTCATAGGTCACACAATACACTTGGGGTCTCTCTTTGCGAATTTAGTATTTTAAATTTAAGTATTGTTATTTATCGTTAATAAAAATTTTGACCTTTTTAAAATGAAGAAATTTGAAAAAGCAATTGATTTGGCATTTTTTATTTTATTGCCTTAGAAATTCTTTAGAAACATTTCCCATAATAAATAAAAGAAGTCAGGAAATTTGGAGATCTTTTGCTTTGGAATTCTTTATTACACTCAATAATCAATCCTTTGCTTGCTCGGCATTTTGGAATCGGCACTCGTAACAAAAATGAACTTGCTTTCTTATTGCATATATAATAAGTCAAATAATATTATATTAATGTGGAATATCATAATACTAGCTTCTGCCCGCGACTTCGTCCGCGTGGAATAGTTAAAAAAACCCCGATTTTGAAACATTCTTCATTGGTGCTCCGCTCCTATTGGTCTTAGCGTGATGATATATAGCCTCCCTTGATGAATGGGCTATCTAACACTGAAAGAATTTTTCAAATCAGACTAGTATTTCCTGAGATTAGCGCGTTCAACCAAACAAACAAAAAAACTCTTCAGCTTTATATATTAGTATAAGATATGTGTAGACGCCGTACCTAACCCTATTTGTATAATAGGATGCGGTGGTCCCGATAACAACTTATTTTTGACGTGTCAATACAGAATTAAATTTCCTTGTAAATTGTATTGTGTTTAAAAATAAAATGATAACAATTTATCGTAACTAATTAATTATATTTTAACCCATGACTAATATTATACTATCAAGTGTTATGGCAGAGTTGTCTCTAAAGTCAAAATTACAAAAGCGTATTAAACAGGAAACAATACAAATTAATAAATTAGCTCGTTCAGGAGTTCTATAGATTTATCATACCTGTTTAGTCGCTATTAGCATAGTGGTGAAGTTCCGTGAAGTGAGAATTGTAGGTTATAAGCTTGAGAACAGTTTTGTCCCCACTCAAAATTAAAATTTACGATTTCCGGGTACGATTTCTTAAAATGCTTTAGTCAAATGACAATAATATTTACTACTACCGGATTCTTTCATTCAGTGCAAATTCTAATTCTGCCGTGAACGTTCTGTATCATATTTATACACGTATCTATTTCTTGACAAATTTTGTATTAAAAAATAACCTATACAGGTGAATTTTTCAAGTGGGCAATAACGAAAAACACTCAAAGGAATCTCGAGGTCGATTTTAACGAAAACTAAAGTGGTATCATTAGATTTTTGTAATATCGAATCGGCTGATTTAGAAAAAATAAACACATTCTGTATTATTATACCAAATCATAGCGTCGATTGTCAGGATCATCTTCTGTGAATGTCAAACGGCAAACCAAGAGAAAGAGTTGTTTTTAATGTTCTATTTTCCATACATAAATTTAACAGCATTTTATTCAGTATGCAAATGATGAAAATTGCTAACTGCTGCGGCTCAACGACTCAAAATGGGTCCTTACCTCCGAAATTACAATACTTCACTCCTTTTTGTTCAGCTCTGTCTCCTGTCAGTCATAGGCTGGAAGCTCGCGCAGATTAGCCTCCACTACGTCACTCCAGCGATATCTGGGGTGACCAACTGGTCGCCGTAGGCTCTTTTCACTGCGCGATCCTCCCCTATTCTACGCAGGTGTCCCAACTAGTGCAAACGATGTGTTGCTCTCGTATATGAGATATTGGGCTCATCCACCGGCTCTTCAATTTCGGCATTTTTACGGATCCGCCAGTTGCCATTGCTTCCCCGTGCCGGGCCCAGAATTTTCAATAGGCACCTATAAATTAATATTCGAAACGCACGTTATTTTACCTCAATCAATTAAATCAGTCAACGAGTAAACATTGTTTGCGTTCAAAAGAGGTGCGGTCAAATGACCGACCCAATTTGATGTTTATTTAATGTATGCAAAAACAACACTTTCTCTTAGTTTGCCGTTTGACATTCCTTCACAGAAATTGATCTTTACACCATGATTTGATTTAAAAATACAGGTGTGTTTATTATTTCACAATCAGCCGATTCGATTCCTGACAAGGGTAATTGATTTTTCAAAAACCTGATGATATCGCTTCAATTTTTGTCAAAATAATATTTTTTCCGGTATTGACTTGAAAAAGGTACGAACAACATGGTGTTGGATCATACTTAATAACGTATTAACTGGTCTTTACATTTTAAGTGCATTAACTAACAGCTTCGACAAATTTACTAACAGAACATTGTACACCGGTATGCCGTTTCATGAAACCTGTTCCTTCAACATTCCATAGGGGGTATCAAGTTCCTGAGATTGCTGTACAGTAAGTGCTTTTATTTAAATAATATATATTTTTATTTTGGGTCTAATATGTGTTGGCAACTAATCTACTAATGATTTTATTAATCTCATTTATGTAATAATAATGTCATTTTGTCATTTAATACTTATCAAATTAGGATCGTATTGTAAATTTATCTATTGGTTATATAAGAATCACCTATACCTTATATTTTCGTTGTATATCTACAACGAAAATATATCGACTATTGACAGATGTCGATAGATGAAATCTGGAAGGAAGATGTCTTTTGTGAGCCACTATAAAATGTTATATTAAATGTCATTTTTACGAACCTTCAGTCCTCGTGGTCCGAATTGCACGTGGCCGATTTTTATATTATTTATATATAATTAAATAATGATCTATATAATTAATACGTGAAGCAAAAACGTTGTACCCATTTTTACGAAAATTGAGCGGACGGAGGAGTATGAAATTTCGCACACTTATAGTTTATATAGAGAAGAAACGACGAAAGCTAATATTTTTTGCATAAAAATACATTAAATCAATTAAAAAAAAAATTACACGCACTACCATGTATTTGACACATACACGCATATATACTCTTTTGTTTGTTGTTCAAGTCATATTAACAGTGTAGCCTTGGCGAAATCTGTGATCATAGAAGTATAGTCTTTGAAATTAATTATTATGGTCGAATTTCGAGCACTTGCGGCCACTAGTATTATTAATTTAAAAAAACTCAATAAAATATTTCTGAAGTTGTATAAATTTTCTTATCAAAGTTTTCCCGCGGAAATATTTCTAATGTTACATATATCAAGTTAAACAAGTTAATGTTTTTATAAGAACATTCAATTTTAATTGTTATAACATTTTGGGAATACGATTTCTATTTTCGATCAATTACAAAGCGATATACGATACACTACATAATATACTTTATTATCACAGTTTACATTTTTAGGGAATCCTCATGTTCCACCGTCGACAATTGTAGCTAAGATAATGGACTGTATCCTGCAAGACGATGTATGTCGCGAGGAGGCGCTGGTGAAGGCCCGCCATTCAATCGCGGACATGAGAAGCCCACCGAATATATATGCACTGCTGGCCTCCCGACTACGACACTACTAAACTGGCGACGTCTTTATAATTAGATATGTCCTACTTTAAAAGGCTATGTGGAAGGTAGAGATAAGAAACATCTGCGCTGTGTGGTAAAAATGAGTTAAAAGGTATTAAATTTTTGACGATACTGTAGCTAGAGGAAAGCGCTTGAAGAAAGCGTTCATTTTTTAAATTTACTATTAAAAAGTATCCTACAGTATTGCTAGGCCTACACTTAGAGGCCAAACAATACAGAATAATACATCTAAGCCAAAAATTGATACTTTTGATCGAGAAAAAGAACAGAAATATAAACAGTAAATTAAATAAACCAAAATTAATTATCCAATCTATTATAACACTGTGACACTTCTCAGAGGAAAATCAGAGATAAATAATTAAATCTAAATATAAACATTACATTCCTTTTGAAGATTATTAACAACTTTACTAACAACTAATGACTGAAATAATCGTTTAGAAGAATTAATGATGTCTATGTCACTAAAATATTTGTTGTAGGTATTTGTACACTCACGGAATTAAAATGTTCGTCACCCTAAAGTCGACTTTTGCTTGCATAAGTAAAAGAAACAGTACTGTCAACATTTAAACAAATGCTACGTTTGTAAAATATTAACTGTACCCGCGACTTCGTCTGCGTGGATTTTTTTCTTGAAAGCCTAAAAAAGGTAGCCTAAGTTACTACTTATTATGATATCAACTATCTGCAAGTGAAAGTCCCGTCAAAATCGGTCCAGCCGTTTCAGAGATTAGCCGAAACATCCAGACAGACAAAAAAAAATGTTTTTTTAATATAAGTACCCTACATAGTTTTATATGCATTTAGTATAGTAGCTGTTATTCTCACGCTACAAACTGACACTTTATTTTATTTATTTGTATGTATATATAGAAACGTGAATAAAATATTGCAATGTTGGCAATGACAGACGCTGAGATTAACAATAAGAAACAAACAGGATGTAATCACTACGCTTAATATAAATATTAAAACCAATAAAAAGGTTTTACATGTCTAAAAAATCTTAGACAATTTTTTTTAACAAAAAGAAAACCGACTTCACACTAAAAACTAAAAAATAAATATTTAACCGACTTCTTTCTACAACATCTTAAAGTTGGTGCCAAGAAAAAAATTTAAAAGAATAACAAAAAAATTACAAAATATAGTAATTTTAATGTTTTACTTGACACCGACTTCAAGATGTTTTAGAAAGAAGTCGGTTAAATATTTATTTTAATTAGTTGAGCAAATACTTCAACCGCTTTAGAAATAATATATTAAGCACTTGTAGAAATTGTACAACTGGCACGCGTACACAAATTTGCCATCTCATTCTTCGGTGCATATGCTCTTTAACAAGGGTTGCTCTCGATTTTCTTGCGATATACAAATCAGATCCTGACTTGGTGACTATAGGACCATTTTGGGAGTTAAAAAAACAATTTGAAGATCGATCCACAATTCCGACAAATCGCGTAACATGCATATAAAAAATTAAGCGCCTGTAGAAAATGTTATAGCTACACGCGTATACAACTTTTTCAAAAATTTAGGCGCACAGCGTTCTTTAATAAGTAATGGTTACTCCATTTCCCTGGAACGCACTCACCAGATCCAGCACCAAGTCAGGATCACCAGATCCTAATTTGGTGACCATGGCACCACCCCGGGAGTATACACTTACGAGTAAAGAAAAAAATTCAAAATCTGTTTAGAATTGACGGAGATATCGTGTTACGAAGAAGTCTGTTATCAATTTTCGTATGTTTCTCTAATTGCTTGGAATCCACTCATCAGATCCTGAGATGGTGACAGTAGGACTAATTAGGGAGAATAACGTGTCGATTAAAAAAATATTGAAAATCCGTTCAGAATTGAGAGAGAACTCGAGTAACCAATATACAAAAAAAACAACATATAGACGAATTGAGAACCTCCTCCTTTTTGAAGTCGGTTCAAAATAGAAAGCCAAACAACTTTCATCTAAGTAATTTTAAACTCTATTGTCAAATAGTTAAACATAATTTTCTGTGGAATACTCGGTTCTGTGATTTAGTTTCAAAAGGTAACATGTACTCGCGGAACGTTAAATGAATCAATTTGAAAACTGGTGAACTTTAATTCCGCCACTGTACAAAGACGCAAATATTCATTTTTCCATAATTAGTTTTGGAAATAGGGGTAGCAAACAGTCTGTGCGAGGAAGAATTACGAGGGTAACGCTGGGTAACGTTCATAAGTGAACAATCATGATAAAATCACTTTAAAGTATAGTTAAAAAAAATTTAAAAGTCTTAAATACTTCAACTCTGCCCATTTCACTCCGTCTATAACTGTAAAGCTGTATCTTGCGTAATTTTAAAACATTAAACAACTTCATTGTTGAAAAATTTCGTTAAGTGACGGTTTGTCTTTAAATGTGCGACATGTATATTGTAAAATACTCGAATAATCTCCTAAAATTCTTAGTCCTAATTAGGATTATTCGGACTGCATGAAAATTTAATAGTGACAAATCTAGTAGATACACATGTAGAATCCTGTGAGTCACTTTATTTCTAACAGCGTATGCCTATGACTGATTATATTATAAAGGTGAATTTTTCAAGTAGGCCTTCAGGGCCAAATCTTAAACTATACGAAATCGCAATAAACATTCAAAGTAGTCTATAGGCCGATTTTGACGAAAATTAAAGTTGTATCACTGGATTTTTGAAAAATCAATTGCTCTTCTCAGGAATCTAATCGGCTGATTGTGAAAAATAAACACACCTGTATTATTACCTCAAATAATAGTGTAGCTTGTAAGGATCAATTGATTGAAAATAGAACATTTTGTTCAAAAACAACTGTTTCCCTTGATTCTTCACAGAAATTGGTCTGTACAAGCTACAGATAGTGTATTGGTATAATATAACACAGGTGTGTTAATTTTTCAAAATCAGCTGTTTCGATTCCTGACAAGGATAATTGATTTTTCAAAAATCTAATGTACAATTTTCGTCAAAATCGGCCTTGAGACTCCTGTGAGTGTTTTTCGCTATTTAGTATAAGTTAAGGATTTAACCCTGTAGGCCCACTTGTAAAATTCACCTGTATATGAAAAACGATGTATTGCGTTGCTAACAAATAGTAAAACAGTTTGAAACAGATCTTTTAAGATTTCATATCGTTTTTAACTCAACATAATAAAACACTTCTTATCATATGATTCTCGCGTAATTTTGGGAACATGTTAACACACATATTAAGGTTGATCGTAATATAGGATATAGCAAACTTTAAAATAAAGATAATGCGAATAGAAGTGTTTCTATTATGCTGTTAACTAGTTAGTAGGTCCTTTTAAACTTACTATGATATTGTAGATTTATTTTTTTAATGGTGGTATGGGTGTTTTAAGAATAGAGCACATACATCATTATTATAAACCGGCACAATTAGCGGAACAAAATAGAAAGCGGTACTTATATTACTGAATAATATGGGTTGTTTTTAAAATAATAATAATTAGGAACTAAGGCATAACTAAATTAACCTCTCTTAATGTGGTATTTGTGGATTCTAAAGTAACTTTAAAATGAAGAAATATAACAAAGAGCACATTTGGTATCGCATGTTTCTACCTCGTGCTCGGACTACAGCTTCCGTTCGTGTGGATATTCTGCGAATGATGTTCAAGAACAAATCAATGGAGAAATGTCGGACAGTTTTTTTTTCAAATGAGAGGTAGATAACCACCCCGTATGTTTATTTTATTTTTATGATTTTTACTCACGTTCCGCTAAATTTGTCGTGCGTGTGTTATAGTATTTTATTAACTGGTACATTTAGGATGTTAATTTGATTTGTAGTATGTATAAGTAATCTTAAATATTATCTCTGAACTGGATAAATATAATTTTTTATACTAAACTAGGATATGCCTGCGACTTCGTCCATGCATCACTTGAAATTTCCGGGACACAAAATACCGCAGCATTTAAGAAAGAATGGAAGCTATCGTTTTAGTAAAAACTGTTTCGGAATAAGCTAATATTTATACACCTGAACAACTACAAAGCGCTCCCGGGAAAATCCCGTGGGATTTCCGGGAAAAAAATATCACACATTTTATTACATAAAATTTGTATCAGTGAATAAATCACATTGGAATAAAAAAAATACCTGTCCATTTTAAGTCAATCCCAGCGAAATTCCCGCGGGATGCCCAAGATAAAAAGTAGCGCAGATTTTAAGTCTAAGAATTTGCTGTCGATCAGCGAAAACCGCATCGTAATCGACCCAGTAGTTATTACGTGAATCCCGAACAAACAAGAAAAAAAAATGTAGTGTTCTCCGTCGTTTAAATAGTCTTTACAGTTGTTTTTTTTAAATAGCTTCTATGTACAGACACGGCATGTTTAGAATTAATATTATAGATATGTATGTATGTCTTTGTGATCCGATAAAATAGTCTAAGTTTTGTATTTCTGATAAAAATTTGATTATTGTCTACAATTTTTGACCTTATAAATTTATTATCGTATACAATTAAGGTTTAAATAACCGTAATATAATTACGGTATTTTATAGTTCTTGCAGTTGCAATATTGCATTCTCTTCTTAAGATTCATGTGAATCTTAGATCAATATGTCCTGAGATGTGAATTAATAAATGTCTTTAATATTCCATAGACTTTTACCTTGATCGACTTTATACAGAATTCTTTGACATATTTTTGTTATTAAGAGAATTTATTATATTTGAAATATACAGAGATTTTTAAAATGCTTACTATTTCTTAATTTCACTTTGATTGACATTGATCTTATAATATTTAGATAAACTTTTATCAGATATTGGCTGTGTACAATAATGAAATTACTTAACATTTATAACATTTTTGAGTGTGTAAAATATTATACAGCTTATACAATTTAAAACGTTTGAGGGTAGTGGAATATCAATAATTTTATAGATCTCGTTTAAAAAGTTATATTTATTAGGAGTAGTTATTTTTAAAATATGATCAGAAAGGTGTTATAGAAATTTTAGAAAAAAATAATATCTTTTATTCGTGGTACTTTTGTTTCAGATAATTTATACTTAGTTGCCAAAGTGTTGAAATAAAACAGTGATATCATTAATGTAAGTTTTTAATATAAGATACAGTACAATACATAGGAAAGGAAATATTTTATATAAGATAGCAGATATATATATATATATATAATTTTTATTGTGTATAGGTTGGAGTCCCAATTTATCAATTACAGACTTCAATATTTCATCGTACGTCAAAATTAAATAACGAGTATTGATGTTTTTAAACTTTCGAGTCTTAGCAGATCTTTGGGATCAAACACAGTGACTCGTATAATGAAGAACACTGAACCGAATCACTGATGGACCACTGATGTTGTTTATCGGAGATTTTCTTATCGTGTGTATGAAAATCTTTAAACAAAGGCAATATAAAAACGCAGTTGAAGACGACTAGGAACGATAACCCCCAATCCTTTAATGACCGATTCCTTATCTTACTATTCATAGTCTTGTCTTACCATAGGTTGAAATTTGACATTACATGTATGGAGTTTGGTAGGTCAAATTCATAAAGGTATAACATGTCTAGAGAGAGCATTGCTAACAAACAATTCCGCGAAAAACTGCATCGAAAACGCGAAGCGTTGCTATATTCGTTGCTAATACTTTTCAAAAACTGTCAATGTGTGCGAGTTTTGGGGATCTCAGCTAAAAAATATTAGCCTAGCCTAAAAATATGTAAGTGAAAAATTTAAATGATCATTATGATTTAATCGCTTTATGTGTTATAATTTCAATTTTTTTTAATATTACTCAGAGGTTTTAGTGTTTTTTTTTTAATAATTTAAAGTATTACCAACAAAAGTTGTGTGTCTTGGAACAAACCATAGAAAATAAACTACATGCATAAAAGAGTTCATAACACATTTTAGAATATGTAATAGTAATTTTAATTTAAAAAGAAATATCCGTACAGATTTCTGTATTTATAAGTCTGTTAATTACCAATACTTATGTAATAAATCTAAAAAAAAGTATTCGTAATAGAAAATTGGTTTTGAAATGAAATGAAAATTTATTTACATATCACATGGTACATAAAATTTGTACAGGTCTTAAATTATACACATATAAGTCCACATGCCATTGCCCATAGGGTGTGCAAATATTACATTGTCTTATAGAAGTTATATACAATTAAAATATTATTGACGTTACCACAGAAAATTTAATTAAATTGGAGTATTGTTTTATGTCAAAAGATAATAAAGTCAAATAATTAACTTCAATATAAATGTCATACAGCCTCATTTATGTCTTGTTCCAATTAAAATAATCATGCACCGAGTAAAAACATTTTTTAAAAACCAATTGTGCAGATTGATTGTAAATAAATTTAAATGCGCGCTTTTTATGTCAGTAGGTAAATTAATAAATATTTTAACCCCCACAAAACTATATTTTTTTTTGTAAGGACATGTTGCATAACGGATATAAAAGTCCCTTCTTTATGGAGGGCCTCAGTGGTCTCTGACTTGATTCTCCATACGTACGTAGGGTAGAATTCTGGATTCTGTTTCACGAAAACTGCTAATTGCTTAATGTAGACAGAGAGTACAGTACGAATTTTGTGTTCTTTGAAAAGAAGTTTACATGAGTCCAGAAAATGTAAACCATATATAACACGAAGACACTCCTATTCAATTTTGAAATCTCTATCTACCTCTGTGCTAGCTCCCCAAAGAACTTCTGTATTACACAATATGTTGGCGAAGATTATTAGACGACTAGTTATGCCCCAAAGATGATCCCGAGCTAAGTTAGTGAAATCAGTTGCAATAATGGATTTGAATGGAACGAATCGATGGGTTCATAGTGGGTGCAGGCGTTAAGTGTAATCCAAATTAAAAAAATCAACAGTATTCCCCCATTTTTGGAAAAATTTTCCCACTTGGTACTTGACAACATCAATGAATTCGATATTCTTTGATTTGTCGAATTTAAATTTCAGGTTTTCATAAAGAAATCATGAGGAAAGTGTTATATTTGCCAATGAAAAAAGATCTTATCCTTATTGTTTCCTCTTTTAAAATAGTTACGACACATTTTAATAGCGCAGGACGACATAATGCTTATTCTTGCGGGAGAGCTATAACGAGTAAAGTAGTCTAACAGGCGTGAGAAGCAAATGCACCAATTTTAGTACACTTTTTTGTGCAGTTCATGCGTTATCTAGACGTTTATATGATCTAAGGTTAAATTTTAACTTATATATTATTGTATTGGCTTGATAGTTACCTTGTGCGTTAGATTATTACGTAGGTACGTACTAACTACTAAGTAGCAGATGTGAAACTTATTTATTTAATTTTGATATGATGTATAGAAAATTGAAATGAAACTTTATTTTTTCTTAATCTGGTCTAAAAATATGTTTTAAATACTTAATAAAACGTCAAAAAGCCAAAGAAGAATGTCCTGCGGCACGTGCTCTTGGATTTAGAACCAGTTCCTATATCTCACCGACCGTTCATTTGCCTTATTATCAGTTAAAATTTGACATAAGCTCCATACAAGTAATGTCAAAATTCAACCGGTGGTAAGGCAAGTGAATATATAGAAACCGGCCCTTAGATCATTTTCAGTTTCGTTTTTTACTGTGCGATTGTTATTCCCAGAAATTTTCTTTCATGATATAAGTATATATTTACTTTTTACGACTTGCACAGTCTATAAATAAGTAATTTAAAAATAAAATTATCGTTCGTGGAAAAGATTTAAGAAATACCAAACAACTATGTCTTCAAAGGCAAACAATTTACGAAATATAATACTTACCTCGGGTAGAGCGACGCCTCCGTTCGTTATATTAGTTGATTGGTATAGAAATATTAAATTTTAATGTCATAATATGGTGTAAGTACTTATATCTTTTAAAGGGACTGATAATAACGTTCATATCTCAATATAACCAAATTTACACTTATCGTAATAATTATGTTCTATTTAGACTGTTTTAAAATAATGGAAAAAGCATTAATTAAAATAAGTACTTTAAAGTTCCCGTAGTCTGATATTTTGGTCCTAAGTGTTGTTGTGCAAGTGCAACATTAGTTATGTCCATTTATATTACTGACGTAATTTATAGGAGTTTATGAATATTCAATATTTATTCGTCTGCCGATTTATTCATAAATTCCATTAACAATTGTGAATTTTTCTACTTACCGCCTCGTATCATATCACAGTATTGGCAGACATGGTCATTACCCATAATATATTGTTCTATGAAACGAAACTGAAATAATAAAGAATATGAGCATTGATCTGACAGCGTTATTAAATGGGCCCTCGATTTTATAGTATTTCAGCATCGTTGCAATCTACTCGGAACTATAATTTACGAAGATATATTTAAGCTTCGTAATAATATTCTCCAATATAAACTTTGCTCGTTATTTTTAAAATAAAAAGTTTGATATTTTCTTAATTTATGAAACCATCATAATATTAACTTTTAACATTAACTCTAAGGATTATATTCTTATGTCGTTTGAATTGTATTTGATAGGAAATAAACTGTCTCTTATCAAGCCGGTAGATATTTGTTGAAAATTCAGTAACTTTATTAGATTATTGCTTTAAAGCTAAAAACTCTAAAATATAGTTATTTTCTTATTTTGTTGTATAACTTAAATCTACTTCTTATAATTAATTAATCACACAGTTTTAAACTTATTAGATCTAGTCGTTGCCACTTCAGTTTATTTTATGAAATAATATTGTTTTAGTAATATAGACACGCTATAATACGTGATTGTGATGGATTTAATGTTAAAAACCTTTTTAAATTATCATAAGTCTTGTTACTAGTAGAGTGGAAACTGTAATTTTTGCTCATTTCAAATTATAATTTATTTTTAAGTACTTAATTTAATATATCTATTGTAATTGTTTTTCTCAATTTTGGGGTTCAAATTAATATTAAGGAATTTCAATAAAAGAATGAATATACACACGATTGTTTTATTTAACTAATGACTTTTGTTCCCACGCTTAGAGCTCATTAATGAAAATGATGAAAATAAGCAGTGATTTGACGAATTTAAATTTCACTGTAAGCATTATTCAGTTAATTAAAGAACCATAAAGATACAATTTTTATTTTATATTAATATTGTTAACGAGGATAATAATGACAAAAGGTTATTCAATATTTAATGAATTAATAAAAAGTTAGCGCATTATACCAATCGCCAAATAGCTCTCTTCTTAAACAATATTTCCGGATTTCGTCAAATACAAACATGAGTGCTGCTAACGGTAACGCTAAGAACCACCTGTGAAATGAGCGGCAGATATAATAATATCTAGCAAATGTAGGTACACAGCGTTGCCAGGGCTATAATTTTTTTTCTAGGATGCTCGTTCGTGAATTGATGCCAACGCGACAGTATTATAAACATGTAACTCTAGTTCTCCCACTATTTAACATACTTTCTACCGATCATTTTAATCCAGACTATAAGTGATGGGATTCAGGAATAAATTAAGCATTATTTATCGTGCCGTATAAACTTAACGTTAAGTCAAAAATGTATTTAAAAAGTTGAAGGCACAGAAACCCTTACTTGTTTTGGACATCTTAGCTTATTCTGCTCAACTCTCGACTCAAAAATCTTGTGAACATTAATCCATTTGAAAATAATATTACGTTAAAAATATTAACTTTAATAATAATTTACTTACCATCTAAACCGTAGAGGGTACGTCCGAAAAAAGGAATTAATTCCTGGCGTATAGCATATTGCAATGGCAAGTATTAATTCAGTAGCTAACCCCATGTTCAAAGTTTTATTTCTCATTCCTGTAGAAAAAAAGTTACTTCTTTTTGATATATTTTTATCGTAGGTCAACTGTAGACCCAAGGCTTCGCTTGCTATAAAATTTTAGTATTTCAGGATTTTTTGAAAAATAGTGGAAAAGATTCTTTATTGTAAACCTTATCACCTTCACATGTGACAAAATTTCTAAAAGTAAGCAAATGCATACAGGATCGCAAGATCAAGTAATTCTGGCAGGACAAGTGCTGCTGTCCATGTTTCCATACCTGTAACTTAAATAAATTACGAGAACTTGAAGGTATCTTTTTTGTTCAGATTTATTTAAAAAAACGTATGTATAAATATGGAACAGATGTAGAATATTCATTGTTTGTTAAGTCGCAATGTTCGTGTGGAAAATCCCGAGACTGGAAAATAAAATAAAAATTTGGAAACTTATTGTTAGCTCGAACATAATATCTTACCGACGTGGAATAGGGAGTTATATCTTGTCTTACAGATCATTCCATTCGTAATTTGCATTATTACGACAGCTACAAAATATGATGCTTGACACGCTCGTTCTAACTCTTTTCTTTCGTCATAAGTCCACTCCTGACCGAGAGAGTCTTTCAAATCGCTTATTGCCTCATTATCCCATTGTTTCCTTATGCCTAAATGTTATTGGAAACACTATATACTTTCATGTTTATACCTACTTACCTACATATTATATTTTTAGAACATTATTCCAAATACATAATAAAATATCATCATTATAATAAAATGTTGGTTGTTAAGTTATAATGTACCTACCCATTTATTCATTATTTCAGTAAAATTTCTCGGTGTCATAATTCGAGTAAGAACTTAAGCATAAAGATCATTCGTTTTGATAAAGTTTAGAGGAATAAAGTTTAGTTTAGTTTTTATTATTTTTTTGCCACATATGTCGTAATGTTAAATATTTACCAAATAGTTCAGCAGGATAAAATCCATGTTCGGCCATTACTATGAAGTAAGCGAACATCCCTGCCGCAAATTCAAATAAACCTAAATGTCCATAAACGAGTCTAAGCATTCGAGGTGAGACTAGGTGATCTTTTGATCGAGGTGGCCGCGCCATTACGTCAGACTCTGCTTGTTCGTAAGCCAACGATACCGCAGGCCACATATCCGTGCCCAGATCGACGCAGAGTATTGTCATCACACCTAAACAGTTGAGTTCACTAGAGCATAGTAAACAATAATATAATATAATTATTACATAAACCAATTGCCGATAAAATATATCTTATACTAACCTAGTGGTAGTGGAATAGAGCAAAGAATGAACATAAACACAGGAAGTATTTCAGGAACATTGGAAATTAATATATAGCACACAGATTTTTTTAGGTTATCATAGATCTTTCTCCCCTCTTCTATTCCAGTTACGATTGTCGAAAAATTATCGTCCATTAATATTATATCAGCTGTTTGCTTCGATACCTGTAATTATTTTGTCATCAAGAAGGATATAATACAATACATATATTTTAAATTCTGTATTCTATACTAACTTGAGATCCAGTTATTCCCATAGAAATACCTATATTTGCACGACGTAACGCCGGCGCGTCGTTCACGCCGTCTCCAGTAACAGCTACGATTCCTTCTTGCCGTTGGCAAGCTTCTACAATCTGAAGTTTCTGTGTAGGGGACGTTCTTGCAAAAACTTGTGAAAAAAGATACATTTTACAGGTTTGTTTGCTACTTACAAGTCATTATACATAGTTTTGCTTTGTAAGATGGTTACCTATTTCATAGTACTTTTCAAGAGTCCAATTTAGCAAATCTGGTGTCATGTTTCTTAGTTCCGAGCCGGTAATAACATGGCATTTTGGCGATGTAGCAATACCAACTTCTAAAGCAATTGCTCTAGCTGTAGCTGGATGGTCGCCAGTCACCATTATAACCCGTACCCCAGCTTCTCGGACACGTTTTATCGATAACGACACCTGTCAAGATAAATATGAACATAATTTTAATCCGTCTTAAGTTAATCTGCAAATAGCATGTCTTGAATAGAGATTTACTTCTTCTCTAGGTGGATCCATAAGCCCAAGAATGCCAAGTAATCGCAATTTATCCAATGGAAAGTTTATATTTTCTGTATTGAATTGGAAATTCAAAGGAAAGTTTTTCGCATCTAATACGAAGTCAGCAAAAGCCATAATTCTCTCGCCTGTAAACAGTTTTAAATTGTTACAATGGTTTTTCCGAAATATTAGTTTTGTAGGTAGATACATTATTTACTAACCTGTTGAAGCTAATGATTCAGCAGATTTTTCAATTGATTGCTTTATTACATTTGTTAGATTAATATTTTTGTTATGGACCGCTAATGTAGAACAGTGATTTAGTACACATTCTGGTGCTCCTTTCATAACTACTATGTATCTTGATAAACTCTTATCTAAATGTAGGCTTACCTTTGAAACATTAATAAGAATGGTAATTTACAATAATTTGCTATAGTTTTTAAACAAAAATCTCAATTTAGCTTACTTGGTATTTATTAACTGAATTGAATGGTATTTCAGCTATTTTAGGAAAATTTCGTCTGGTGGCTATTGGGTCATCGTATTTGAACAAAAAATTAAGTATAGCCGTTTCTGATGCATCACCATGGATCCGCCCACCTTTCTCTAGATTAGCGTTACTGCATAGAGCTCCACACGTTTTCAACGATGTAAAAGCTAGGAGGTAAATAGTATTAGCTCATTCGGGTGTTGAATACTACTTGAATATTAATTTAAAAATTAAAAAGAAATTACCTTTATTCTTGTACATAATCCCTGAAAAATACCATAAGAAACTGTACTTACTAGATTTTGTAATCTGACATTTGTTAAGTTTATATAAGTTTTATGTGTCCAACATTAAAATTAGGTATAAATAAATTCAATTAATTAGTTCATACCTAGAAAATCCGAACTATCAACGGAGTAGGTCTTATTCCACATCCACAGGTGATGAACACACATCTTATTTTCAGTAAGGGTACCAGTTTTGTCCGAGCATATCACCGTGCAAGCTCCTAAAGCCTCTACAGCGTACAAATTTTTTACTACACAATTTTTCTTTACCATCTGTTGCGCGGTTAACGTAAGTGATGCTGTTACTGTGGGCTGTAAGCCTGTTACGAATATAATCTAGATCTAAATTACTTTTGTCAGGAAGATGATCTCATATCGCGTTGCAGTGAGATTAGCAATTTACAAACCACTGAATACGTTCACGTAATTTTTGAGATTAGGCATTAGTTTAAGTAAAGAAAAATTCTTATTAAAGCAATGGAAAAACTAAATTTCATTTTGTTTTCTCTCTGAAACCTTCAAAGCTCAAGCTAATATCTCCTACAAGCTGTTGCAAAAGAAAAGTGACTCGCGTAGATTCTTTATCATTAAGAGTCGAATGATAGTGTCTTATTATTTGCAATATTTGTATTGAGGGGGGTTTTAATTTGTTGCTTACCTTCAGGAATATTTGCAACGACGATTCCGATAGCAAATATTATTGTTTGTATAAAAGGGTAACCGAGAGTTAGAGATGCTGCAGCTATAAATAATCCTAGGCCTAAAGCCCAAATTGACATGTATCGCATAAAACGGTTTAATTCACGGGATAATGGTGATGGAGTTGGTTTTAACCTTGCAGCAAGACCCGCTACACGTCCTAAAGCCGTTAGGTCCCCGCAGCACATGACTACTCCTGTAAGATGAATTTATAAAATAATTACAGCATATCAGTAAGGATAATTAGTCAGGTAATGTACTATAAAACACTTAAATGTACACCATTACAGAAAACTTACGAACTAGTACTATTCTAATTGTGTACAAAGGGCGGTCTTATTGCTAAAAAGCGATCTCTTCCAGAAAACCCGTGGCAAGAATATTGCTGCGTAGCTGATGCCCGGGACTTCGTCCGCGTGGTGCGGTTGTTTAACTATCCCACGGGAACTCTTTAATTTTTCGGGATCAAAAGTATCCTATAAGTTGACCGCGAATATAAGCTACCACCATACAAAATTTCATTTAAATTGGTCCAGTCGTTTCGGAGATTAGCCAGTACAAACAGACAGGACAAACAGAGAAAGAAAAATTTGAAAAAAATTCTAAATTAGTTCTATTTCACGTTTTACATCGCGCTGACTCAGTTTTTAGCATTTTTTTTCATTGTACAGAAATTTGACCTCTACAATTTTATTATTATTATATATATACATACATATATATATATATATATATATATATATATATATATATATATAGATTAGACGTAGTGGCGATGGTGGTGTACATAATTTTTGTATGATTACTTACATTTTAATAGTAATAAAATGCAACTATTTAAACATAATAGGTTGGGGAAAAAGTCTTTTCGCATATAGTATGTAAACTTGTAATAAGATCTCTTTGGCTATATATACTATTTGTATCTGGCTGGTTTTGGTATCATTAAAAAGTTTTAATTTTAAAGAAGACAATTCCAAATTCAAATTAGGAAAATGTGTGATTTTCATTTGTTTTTCTTATTGTTAAAATGAGTGAATCTAATGAAGAAATTCGATACATTTTAAAATTTTACTACAAAAAAGGTAAAAATGCAACACAAGCCGCGAAAATATTTGTGATGTTTATGGACCTAATGCAGTATCTGTGAGAGTAGTGCAAATTTGGTTTCAGCGTTTTCAATCCGGAAATTTTGATATCAAAGATGCACGTCGCTCTGGTCGCCCTGTTACGGACAAAATTGATAACATTTTTGAAAAAGTGGAGCAAGATATAAGATGGCATATTAGTAGTTACGATGTAGCTGGAGAACTGGGAATTGACCACAAAACGGTTTTGGCGCATTTGAAAAAAGCTGGGTACACAAAAAAGATCGATATTTGGGTGCCTCATGAGCTCACTGAAAGAAACCTATTAATCGTGTACTCATTTGTGATTCTTTATTACGACGTAATGAAACCGATCCATTTTTGAAGAAGCTGATAACTGGTGATGAAATGTGGATCACGTACGGCAAGAACCTGCGAAAAAGATCGTGGTCAAAGGCCGGTCAGGCTTCACAGACTGTGGCGAAACCCGGGTTAACTCGTAACAAGGTGATGCTGTGTGCATGGTGGGATTGGAAGGTCATTATTCATTATGAGCTGTTACCGCCAGGCAGGACCATCGATTCTGAACTGTATTGCGAATAACTGATGAGATTAAAGCAAAAAGTTGAGAGAAAGCGGCCGGAATTAATCAACAGAAGGGGTGTGGTTTTTCACCATGATAACGCTAGACCTCACACATCTTTAGCCACTCAGCAAAAATTACAAGAGTTTGGCTGGGAGGTGTCAATGCATCCGTCGTATACTCCTGACCTTGCACCTTCAGATTTTCACCTGTTTCGGTCTCTGGAGAATTCCTTAGGCAGTGTCAGGTTAACATCACGAGAGGACTGCCAAAACCACTTGTCACAGTTTTTTGATCAGAGGCCCCAAATTTTTTATAGCAATGGGATCACGTCCCTACCTACAAGATGGCAAAAAGTTATCCAACAAAATGGCACCTACATACTTTAGTCAAATGTAAATAAACTTTATAAAAAAACCTTTTGAATTTTTATATAAAATGCGAAGAAACTTTTTCCCCGATCTTGCTCCACTTTTTCAAAAATGGCATCAATTTTGTCCCTAACAGGGCGACCAGAGCGACGTGCATCTTTGATATTGTTACGAGCTATAGGACTCGCATTAAAAATGCCGTTGGAACTACTATAGAATTTAGTAGAACTGTACAAACACGTATAAAACAAATAAAAATAAAACTGGATGCAACCAGCTCACACTGCACGATTCAATACTATTCGAACGCGCAAAGTCCGTCGTCTATATCGCTAATTGTGAGTACTATAGAACGTCTTACTCGTTTCGTAGTCACCGCTTGACTGCCACCCGCCCCTCCATTCGGGCATCGTCTTATACTAACTACACAGAACAAATAAATTGGCCGCGCACACTTAGTTTCTAAGAAATAGTAATTTGCACACCTGCGAGAGTCCACAAAGTCGAAAACAATAACAATAGGGATTAGTTCGACGCTAATGATGGTTATAAAATAAATACAAAGACAATGGCATATTTTTATTAACTACAAATTCAAAGGACAAAAGAGTTCCTTAATCCGAGAGGACAATAAGCTGCGCTTACAATAGGCTGTGCGGCTTATCTTTGACGGCATGTAACAATATCAAAATTTCCGGATTGAAAACGCTTAAACCAAATTTGCGCTACTCTCACAGATACTGCATTAGGTCCATAAACATCACAATTTTTTTTCGCGGCTTGTGTTGCATTTTTACCTTTTTTGTAGTAAAATTTTAAAATGTATCGAATTTCTTCATTAGTTTCACTCATTTTAACAATAAGAAAAACAAATGAAAATCACACATTTGCCTAATTTCAATTTGGAATTGTCTTCTACAAAATTAAAACTTTTTAATGATACCAAAACCAGCCAGATACAAATGGTATAGCCAAAGAGATCTTATTACAAGTTCATACATACTATATGCGAAAAGACTTTTTCCCCAGCCTATTATTATTAGTTGTTCCAACACATTAATATTTAACACTCACGTGTAACTTTTACGTAACAAGGATTGTCGCTGATGGAAATAATCACAGATACAGGTATGAGGTGCACAGGGTTGTGATCTGGGAGTTAACGGAAGTAGATATAATATTTTTGGTCTTACCCAGCGCCCAACCTTCAACGCATTGTGTCGAAAAAAATGCTACATTAGACGACTCCAATATGTTAGCAGTGCCCTCAGTGTTACCTCTTAGAACCGCTATACATTCGCCTGTCAACGAAGAGTTGTCAACCTAGTAAAAATTAATACATAGTTTCATTTTGAACATAAAAAAAATTGAGATAGCATAATATAATTTTTCATTGCCTTAAATCCTTTGCTATCAATTATCCGTATATCCGCAGGTACGATGTCTCCAGCTTTAACGTGAACTATATCACCTTTAACTATATCTTGAACACTCGTATTAGTATTTAATATCCCATCACGAATACAATTTGTGTAAGTTGGTATCATACTGTTGAATGTCCTCATTATCTAGATGGGGAAACATTTAAATTATTATTAATTTCTCAATATGATACTAATTACCCATCGTTTTGTGAGTGTGCTAATTTAATATTTTTATATATTACTAGCTGTACCCGGCAGACGTTCTCCGGCCTTAAAAAATAAAAATCTAGAAACCGATTGCAGCGGTGCAATCGATTTATAGATTTTTATTTTTTAAGGCAGGATAATGTCTGCCGGGTACAACTACTGCTTGACAGCTTGTTTTTATGTGAAAAGAAAAGTCTTGTTTTTACTATTATCCACGCAATTTCTGTTTTTGATTATTTTTTTTAAACTTTACGCGTGCCTTAAGGAACATATGAAAAAAAAATAACCGAATTAGTCTAGCCGTTCTCGTGGTTTGCGCTTAGCTACATCCATTTTTATTTATATAATCTATATATGTATATAATTGAAATCCACGTACATAGTGACTCATTACAATATCTCAGGAACTATAATACCCACAGAGTTGAAATTTGGCATGGACCTTCCTTTCGCCAAGTAGAGGTCAGCTGAAAACGGATTTTACGGCACGCAAAGGGGCTGATATCATTTAGTATATATATATAATAGGTCGAGGAAAAAGTCTTTTCGCATATAGTATGTAAACTTGTAATAAGATCTCTTTGGCTATATATACTATTTGTATCTGGCTGGTTTTAGTGTCATTCAAAAGTTTTAATTTTAAACAAGACAATTCCAAATTCAAATTAGGAAAATGTGTGATTGTCATTTGTTTTTCTTATTGTTAAAATGAGTGAATCTAATGAAGAAATTCGATACATTTTAAAATTTTACTACAAAAAAGCAAAAATGCAACACAAGCCGCGAAAAAAACTGTGATGTTTATGGACCTAACGCAGTATCTGTGCGAGTAGCGCAAATTTGGTTTAAGCGTTTTCAATCCGGAAATTTTGATATCAAAAATGCACGTCGCTCTAGTCGCTCTGTTACGGACAAAATTGATGCCATTTTTGAAAAAGTGGAGCAAGATCGGCATATTAGTAGTTACGATGTAGCTGGAGAACTGGGATTTTTTTTATTGCATGAGGTCAGCAGACATGCAGACGGCCCACTTGATGAAAAGCGGTTACCATCGCCTATGGACATTTGCAACACCAAAGATGCTACAAATGCGCTGCTGCTCTCTTAAGGGAGAGAGGGAGACTGGAACCTGGCCACTAATGCCGGAACACAACTCAAGGTTGTTATGGCGGCATACTCTAGACCAGGGGTGGTAGCCATCCAGTCGGGCAAATGCCCTACCACCTGGCTGTGGGTTGTTTAGTCGTCTCTTACGACAGGCCGCCGGGCCGCAGAAAATTGTATTCTTTCTCCGTTCCTGCACGGATAGAATTGACCACAAAACGGTTTTGGCGTATTTGAAAAAAGCTGGGTACACAAAAAGGCTCGATATTTGGGTGCCTCATGAGCTTACTGAAAGAAACATAATGAACCGTGTACTCATTTGTGATTCTTTATTACGACGTAATGAAACTGAATCATTTTTGAAGAAGCTGATAACTGGTGGTGAAATGTGGATCACGTACGACAAGAACGTGCTAAAAAGATCGTGGTCAAAGGCCGGTCAGGCTTCACAGACTATGGCAAAACCCGGGTTGACTCGCAACAAGGTGATGCTGTGTGTATGGTGGGATTGGAAGGGCATTATTCATTATGAGCTGTTACCGCCAGGCAGGACCATCGATTCTGAACTGTACTGCGACTAACTGATGAGATTAAAGCAAAAAGTTGAGAGAAAGCGGCCGGAATTAATCAACAGAAGGGGTGTGGTTTTTCACCATGATAACGCTAGACCTCACACATCTTTAGCCACTCACCAAAAATTACGAGAGTTTGGCTGGGAGGTGTTAATGCATCCGCCGTATAGTCCTGACCTTGCACCTTCAGATTTTCACCTGTATCGGTCTCTGCAGAATTCCTTAGGCAGTGTCAGGTTAACATCACGAGAGGACTGCCAAAACCACTTGTCGCAGTTTTATGATCAGAAGCTCCAAAATTTTTATAGCAATGGGTTCACGTCCCTACCTACAAGATGGCAAAAACTTATCCAACAAAATGGCACTTACATACTTTAGTCAAATGTAAATAAACTTTATAAAAAAACCTTTTGTATTTTTATATAAAATGCGAAGAAACTTTTTCCCCAACCTAATATATAAGATTCTAAAACATGTTATTCTCGAGTTAAAACATAAATATAGAATCGATAACATTGAAAATCACGTAGAACTAGGAATTGCTTCAAACATACTTCCTGGTTTGACTGGATAGTTGTCAGTCGGGGGCTTGGTTCCCTGCGGCAGTAGAGGCCTTCGTAGGAGGCCGACGGACTGCCAGGGCCTATAGAATAGCGAGGTCGTGTATACCTCTGGCTTTAGCTTTACGTTGAAGGATGAAAATCCGAGGTGTTTATTAGGTACCCCCGACATAGGTGGCAATGACACTTTTTCTGGGGTACTAATGCCACCCCAACGTGGCGAATCCCACACGCCCCCTTTGCGCTTCCCCCGTGATGGTTAGCCCTCAATTGAATTTCCCTCGTTATCTATTGATCTGTTATATAAATTTCTAAAATTGTAAAAATAAACAATACAATATTACCTAAGTTACCGTTATACCATACATTAGTATAAGTTTAGTATTAAAATTAGAATAAATCAATATAATAAGTTATTCGTAAGGCACCACACCACAACACAAATATCATTGAATAAATGTCACACACAATAACAAAAATAACCAATAAGCGTCTATAAATTCTAAAAACTTTCTTAGAAATTAAGTTGTAAAAGGGTACGGAACAGGAGTCCGTAGAATTGTAAAAAAAAATTACCTAAGTATTATAGTAGTCCTAATACCTAATTAATTCAAATTACCTTAGAACTTTTGTAGTTTTGATAAAAACTAAACAATCCGCAAATAACGTCTACAGCTATTAGAACACTTCCAAGATACAAGTTGTCACGCGTTGGACTTGCTTTTGTAGACAATTCTATCGCATATGCGATAAGACATAAGGCAGCTCCCAACCATATAAGAATGGAGAAACCTTAGAAATAGTGATTCTGTTTAAGCTATGTGTTCATTTTCTTTCTAAATTTATCGTTGTTTTCAATCAATAGTCATCTTTGGTCATACAAGATTGCTTGTAAAAAATGACAATTGACCAATAATTTGATAACCAATAATTGGTTAATTAATAATATAGATGATATAATTGGTTCGGGCAAATGCCCTACCACCTGGCTGTGGGTTGTTTTGTCGCCTCTTACGACAGGCCGCCCGGCCGCAGGAGATTGTATTCTTTCTCCGTTCCTGCACGGATAAAATGTTTTCGATATGATTTCACTAGAACGATAGCTTAAGTCATATTTCAAGTGATTCGATATTTTATATTCCGAGAATCTCGCGGGAATTTCCCGGGACTGTTTTAAAATGGGTATTATACTTAAAAATTAGCTGATTCGGATCCGATTGATACTAAAACACTATAATATAATTTGTTACTTTTATATTCCCCGCGATTTCCTGACTTTGAAACCACGTGATATTAGAACTTGCTTGATATGACAGTTTCTATGTTAATTATACATTTTAGTAGATTTAGATATGTATGGCTTTAGTAATATTACTTATCCCAGGTTTTTACGGTAATCTTCGGAATTCATGTATTTTCATATTAAAAATCCGTTGCCCTGCTATAAATACCAAATAGCGGGAAATCCTAGTATGAAGATAAAAATTTACCTGTACACAAAGATTTGAACAATTGTCTTGACCAGCCGTATTGGGTAGCAGGAGTTAACACATTTGGTCCATGATAATTCAAAAGTTCATTGGCTCTGTGACTTGATAATCCATTCATTGGGTCCGTATCCAACAACTCATAGAGCTCAGCTACGATAAGATTGATAGATGATGATAGATAGTGCTTTTTATAGATGCCACGAATATTCGGCTGCTATTCGGTATTCGGCCGATTACTGTGTACTATTTAGCCGAATACCGAATACCAAATTGTAAAAAAAACGCACATTTTGCTCAAAATTGTATATATTTCCATCAAAAAATTATAGTTAACTACGTTTTAAAAATATTAAATGCGATTTTATTTCATGTTTATTTTAATATTGCGATTCAGCCAGTTTTTAGAATGTCAGAATCAAATAAAATCGTGCTTATAGCCGTTAAAATAAGTATAGTTTTATTTCTGTGTACCTATCATTCGGGAGAACATAAGAAAATACTTCATAAATGATTGCTTACATATTATAAGCCTGCTAAACGCGAATTGCACGTAACTTACGCCGAACATGTGGTAGCCAAATATTAGGCCGAGAGCGTGGCAGAATATTCGGTATTCGGCTAAATCACTATTCTTAGCATCTCTAGTGCTTTCTATTTTTAATTACGTATTTACGAAAAATCTGACGTGGGCCATCAATCGAGCCATGTATTTGACCCACCCCTTAACATGGGTCGCTGTGAGCGCTGCGTGACCAAAAATTATGACCTCATAGTGACGTTTTCGCGGCGACCATAACGTCCGCGGCCGCTATGTGGAACGGCTGAAAGAGCATTTTGATCGTTATGAGCTACTAAAGCAACGCATCTTAGATAGTGTTACAGTTATTGAGTAGCATAGTTGTTCTTGACGTGTTTCTTTTTAAAGTTAATAATTGATTTTGTTATGTACCCTCTTATTTCTGAACGATCTCTCTTATTTCCGAACGATACAATCGGCCATTTCCTTAATTGAATCGTAATGTTATATTTTTATTTATTCGGTAATTAGCGCCTGTTTTGTACAGAGTAGTTGTCTATAATTTACAATAATTTTGTTACAATATTTATCCTTTGTATAATGTGATAATTGTGTACAGATTATAATTCAAACCTCTCAATTGTATATGTAGATGGTATTCACTACATTTTATTTTCATGTTGGCAGACGCGATGGATTTATACTGTGTTCGACTTATTTTATTGTATATAAAACTTTAAATATAATATTTTATACAATATCTTATATAAAATATTATCTGAAATATCCAAACAACAGTAATGTATTAAATTCTTGTCATGCATAATCCTTTAATTAAAATAGTTTATGAATGACTTAAATCCGCTATCGGTTGTGCCAATATGCTAAGTTTCTTGTACTGTAAAATTGTTGGAGGGATGGCGATGTTTTCTAAAAATGCTTGTCGAGTTTGAATAGTCAGTGTATGAAATATCACAAACTAATATGGATACTACGTATTGAAATATGTTAAAACCGTAAAGTTCAATATAAAGTATTGTGACCAGTTGTTCTTCTTTTACTACCATAAACCCTTCTGAGTTGTTGCAATTATTACAATAGGTCGTCCGACAGCCTCCAGTTTCGTAATAAAAAATATAGAATTCATTTCAAAATTAAAGATTGGTTTTTCAGGTGTCTAATTTGTTTTTAACCACCGACTTCAATAAGGAGGAGGTTCTTAATTACGCTGTATGTTTTATTTCTGTTGTATTAACTGTTATTGTGATTACAAATAATCTTCTGTAATTTTTCTTTTATTTTTATTACTTTCCCTTAAAATGGCATTTAACAAAATTTTATATATGTATTAACTAGCCGTCCCCGCCCGCTTCGCTGGGCGAATTTTCAAAGGAAATAAATTAAATTTTATACATCATTTTTTTATTTTTTTTTGCTTTTTTTGTTAATTTTTTTTTATTTATATAATTTTTTTTTTCTGAAATTTAAAATATTTTTCAAAGAAGAGTCAAATTCACTTAAAATAAAATTTATTGATATAATAAATTATTATTATAATAAAAATAAATGTTGATGAACAACAAAACAAAGAATAAATGGAGAAATTAGTCAATAGAAATGGTCCGATTCATGGAGAAATGAGTATTAATCTTCCTCCATCTCACATTCGACGACTCGTCGCTCGTAAGTTGAGTTTGCCGGGACGTAAAACATACTCGTTAACATAACGAAGTTGAAACTAAAAACTCGAAATTCAAACGGCGAGTAATTTTGACCGACATCAAAGCTCCGACCATACTGGCAGACCACGCGAACCATCAGCACCTTCAAAAAGTAAAAAAAAATTATTATTATATTAAGTTCCAGATGGAATCTGTAACGCGATATGATATTTGAAAAAGAAATATCATAAAATGTTTTAATGGAAATGGTTAAACGTATAACCACTGCGGACCAATACGGTGAGCAGAGAGTACGTTTAACCCTTAGACCATTCAACCAAGGTCTAAGGTTTAACCACAACCTTTTTTTTTTAACCTGATTTATTTCGATAATCGACTCAAGCTCATGTTGATTATCGACAATCATTATAACATGATCCCCAGACCGATCACGGATACCAAATGGAAAATTGTCGGTAAAGAGTAATTCACGGTACCCGAAAAGCTCCTGAACGTACCCAGTGAACCTGAAAAAAAAATAATCAATAATTTATAAAATAAACAAAAAAGATTTTAAATTCAATTAAAAATTATAAAAAAGACATACTCATAACGACGCCCTTGCCGGAAGAATGGTGGCCGTTGAAAATTCATGAAGTTGATGTTGATAGTAGCGTTGATGACAGATGAATGGTCTAAATGTTTATTTGCTTATTTTTTTTAATAGCAAAAAACAATGAACCTAGTAACTATTCCATTTTTTTTGTTGTTTATTTATTAACTTCATGTTTAACGTTGCAACGAACATTATAAACGTATAATTAAGTATTAGTAAACGTTATGTCTTCTATATCGACATGTAATGTACATATTCACTCTATCTCATCGAATTATGAAACGGATTACTTTGCCAGGCGAATGACATAGATTTATTTAATCTTTTTTTAATTATTAATATTCTTTGTTCTGAAACGGTTCCTTCCGGATATTGTTGGGAAAAAGTTGTAATTGTTGCCTATATGTGGTCATGTCGGTCTCTAATTTGGTTATGTGAAAATAAGTACGCATGATAAATGTATTCACATCTTTGCTCCATTTCATGCGTACTCGTGATTTCCCAGCCTTGGTGGACACGGGTAAGAAGGAACTTGCTTCCCATGCAACATTCAAGACTGGTATGGGTGGATCTGGGTTAAAAGAGAGTGTTTGGGGTGACGATGACACGGAAGGTGAAGATGATCTGGAGGGTGTGTACGATACAGTACTTGGGCTATATGGTTCTATTGGAGTGTTTGTTCTGACTGTTAAACTATCACCATCGTCACGGATTTCGGCTGTAGCTTCTTTGTCGGTGGGAGCCCGCCTGTTCAACTCCTCACCGCTGACAATTCGCATGCTGAAACACCCAGCGTCAGCTCCAGGTGTGTCCCGGCGATCGCTCCCGGGCAGCGGTCCTATACGTTTACGTTTAGATCGTAGCTCCATTTTTGATGGGTTTCAGAGCCACGTTAGCCACGCCACTAATTTCTCATTCGTGTGTCCGCCTCCCACGTGATTAGGTTTTCAATCAGGACGTGTGGTTGTATTAGGGGGCTTATTGTTATTATTATTATCAATATCATTATTATCTTCATTATTAATATCATCGTTGTCATTGATATTATTTTCTCTAATTTCTTCATTATTTATATCGTTGTCGTTGACAATATTTTCGTCAATTGCTTCATCGACAAATTTTTGTGAACGTACTATTTTTTGTCTCTTCGTTGTACGTGTCGATCGGCCAATTTCAGCTTTTCTTTTTTGCGCCATAATTTTACTATTTTTACATAATTTATAAATATTTAATATTCGATTTATAAATACACTTATTATCAAATGATACAAATGATAAAATAAAATATATATCTTATTAAAAGATAAATAAATATTATAACTAAAAATATAATGAATATACGTATCTTCTTTATGAACTGATTATAAACTTCTTCTTCATTCAACTAACCTTAAAATTATATTAAGTTATTTTTGTTTTTAAAAAAAGACGATCGATTAAATAACAGACTAACATAACCAAAGAAAACAAATGATAAAACAAAAGACTATCTATTAAATGACAGATTGATATAACCTGTGAAAGTTGAATAACCATGATAACGTCGTAAACTTAATCAGGGACTCATTTATTATTATTCATCCAAATGACGGATACTTTTATAGAAGAAATAACAGGTATAAAAATAATAAAATAGATAACGAATAGACACATTACGTAAATTTACATTTATCGATTCAGTTTTCGTGGTTATGTAGAAGAAATATATGGTTTTCAAACTTATGGAGGAAGAAATTACTACGTTTTTATTTTAACGGGAATGCGTTCATATAATTATCTGTTTGCAGTTGAAAATGCTCCACTTCGTCATTGTTTAAGAATAAACAAAAATCAAGTAATGTCTAAGCAAAGTTCTACCGTCATTTAAATTATTTTTTTCTCAATTTAATCGCATCCATTTTGAATGTATATAAAAAAAATTGATCATTAATATAGATTGTGACGATCTCAAATGCTGCGGATATTGTTTATCACTTCCCAACTATCAATGATCAATTTCTATCCGACTCAAAATTTACATTCTTCGATCAAATCACTTTCTCGAACGAATTCGTAGTTGAAGAGTTACCAATTCTTGCAATCCATAAGATGATTATTGAAGATGAAGATGAAGATTAAATATTATGTGTTAATATATTAATAAACTTTTTTTTTATATATTAACTACCAAATTTAGAGTCTATAGAGGTTACAGTTTGGAAATAGAAATTTCACATTTTAACACCCACTACCGCAATCTTTTTCGGCGGTGGGTTGTTGTAAAATCCGCTCTTAAATCATTTCTGCATCACATATAGACGACTCTAGCTAAATTGGGAGTCTGTAGGAGCTACGGCTTAAAAAATAAAAATTTTCATTGTTAAACCACCCCGCAACCCCTGTGGGGTGAGCTACCGTAAAATTCGTTCATAGACTATTTCTACATCTCTTACAGAAGATTCCTACCAAATTTAGAATTTATAGGAGCTATAGTTTAAAAACGGGAATTGTTCATTGTTAACGCTCCCGCAATCCCCTTTTGGGGATGAATTTCTTAAAATCCGTTTTTAGTTGACTTCTACACAACGAAAGTAATATTCCTACCAAGTTTCACATTTCTAAGTCCTATAGTTCCCGAGATTTCGTGATGAGTAACTATAGAAATTGGAATACTTCGATTATCATCGAAATTTTTAACGTTTTAGCAGACTTTTTTAAAATTTTCTTACATATAAACCTTCTCCTGACAATTATGAAGACAACAAAAAAAAAATTAACCCAATCGGTCCAGCCGTTCTCAAGTGATACTCGATCATAGATACGGTTTATTTTTATCAAAAAATGAGAGTGGGTGTGCAGGGGTGCGTGGGAGTTGGTGGGTGGATGCGTGGAAGTTTGTAAGTAGATTCTTAGCTGAATGTAAAAGAACATAATCCGTTTAGTAAACTCCGTTGAAATCCATGAAAACAAAAGAATCAAGAGAAAACGCTTGTCTTTTGTTCTTATTAGCGGGATAAATGTTCATGAAAGTAAAACAGCAATAAAAAAAATGAAGGAACGTCAGAATTCGAAAAATAAATAGCCATAAACCATCTAGGAAACATTTCGCATCGAATGGTGGTAGTTTCATGTCGATACGATCAGTGGTTTAGGCGTGATTGAGCCTCAAACGAAGGCCATTTTCATTATATATATATAGATAGAAGATATCACCGTACTGAGTATTAGAACTAAACCCTAAGAAAGACAATATCCTTCCTAAAATTAAATAATTCAGCCGATCTACTGCAAAAAATTATATTGCTACATGAACTGCTGCGGTGGCATTATGATTTATGAATGCCTACTAAACCAGGTAAAATAAAACACCGTCATTTACTTACTAATGCATAAAGGCATAATGTCAGGAACCCACATACTAAAGTGCAGCTGCCCTTTGGATTTTGGTTTATTTCGTTACATATTGATTAACGTCATTATATGCTGTCCACGAGCAACAGTAAATTACTAAGATAAATTACGTAAAAAAGTTTTTGAGATATGTAATATTTGATATACTTTCGATCTTCGTAGCCAAAATGGCAGAATTGGTTGACAACCTTCGGCACTTTGGAACTCTTCACTGCCTATAACACGCTCCACGCATTTGACAGTTTTTTAACTCGACATGAAAAGTTGGCCTAGTGCGCATATTGAAGGGCTTTGTAGAAATGACGAATATCTTAAAAAGCATTCAATAGAAACTTCTCCATTTTTCATGTTAAAATCAAGTTGAAAGTAGATACCACTTTTTTAAGGTTTTACAAATTTCAATTCTTCAGGATTTTCCACTTCACAGAAAGACTTCCTAGTCCTTTTAGAACTAAATATCTATTCGTTTCCAAATCTCCACCTACTGATTTATATAATTTATAGAAATTCTTAACTGTTTGCTGAAATATTACTTTTCAAACCCTGTTGTTTGGCGTCACTCAAAGAACAACAATTCGGCTGAAGCTGGGGTGGGAGGGTAATTATAATTATGGTCCAGACTTTTGTCTGGTATCTATAAACTATTTGATTTAATTGTTGAAGGTTATTCTTAAACTTGAATATAGTGTAATCCACCGCGTGTGCGGTCTATTTGACAAACATGGCCAGCTCTCCGCCGCATCAGCTTGTTAATTGGAAAAGTCACATTGATGGTTAATTCTCTTACTGTTATAAATATGAATTTGATACTTTCCATCTACAAAAGCATCGTATAATCTATACTAATATTATATAGATAAATTTTGTGAGCTTGTTTGTAGGAAGTAATCTCTTAACCTACTGAACCGATTTCGAAAGTTCTTTCACCAGTGGAAAGCTACATTATACCTGAGTGACATAGACTATATTTGATTGTCATTAATAATATTTTTTAATGACCTGAATTAATGAATGAAAGGCACTTACATAGCGGTTTTAGGTGTAAATCAGTTTGTATTTCTTTCTTCAGAAGATTTAATCGAGTACTGCTCAAGTCTCTTGATCTTAGTCCTTTTGGCTTTGTAGGCCGGAAAAATTCTGATAAAGAGCTTGTACTTGAAGACTTTGATTTCATTTTCATAGATGTTTTAAACAATAATCTAGTTGGTTGCGTAAATTTCAATAAGATTCCTAGTTCCATTTTTGTTACTACTCTAAAAATAAGACGTCACACGAACGTATGAACAGTCACGGTTTTGATTATTTAAGCCATTATAGTCTTTGCCAAAGCGTATTGTCTCTCGCGATTAGCGGAGAAACTCTGTACAATGATAGAGTTTATACGAAAAAGCGTATCACCTATTCATTTGCGTGAATTGTAAGCAAATTAACGGGGTCATTGTCACTGTTGCCCATTAAATTTCGTTTTTACAAGACTATAGATATCGTACGCTTAATTAAATACCGACACTATAAAAAAAGTGAACTTTACGAGAGAGCCAAAAAACTGTTTTAAGCATGAATATCAGTATTATATGCATCTAGCATTATTATAATGCCTTCCTAGTGAATATTTGTTACTTTTAAACCAGGAATGGTGTTATTACACGTATTTCCATGTTTTATGTATTAAAGCCGATTTGGCCAAATTTTGGAGTTGTCAGTATTGAAACCAGGTGGAATGTCGATGACACAACTGTTTGTGTCGTTAAATTTTGTTATGGTAATGATAAAATCCTGAATTTTGCCACTAGTTACGTTTACTGTGAAATATAATGAAGAATTCAACTGATAGGTATTTTTTTTATAACACTGGTCAACGGTGGTTTTGTTGCTTAATATTATAATGGCTTCGAATAATTTTATCTCAACAATTAATGAAACTGTGAATTATTTTTGAATATTGGCTAGTTTTTTTTTTAATTTCCATTTTTATACAGCACTAAAAACCAGTAGGTAAGTATGAAATAAAACATTAATATCTAATATTTATTGAGAAATAGTACTAATCGTTTTGTTTTATATTTAATTAATTTATATAGACGTAAAAAAGAGAAAATGTGGTGAAATTTTTCTCTCTCTTTTGCTTCATAGAGACACTTTCTATAAGATTGTCTTTATTATCTTTAGAGAAAATTGCCGTTGTAAAGACCAACAGTAATCTGCCGTCATGTAACGGTCCCGACTACCCTGGTACCTTTCCACCATCACTATTAGGCGTTGGTATAAGTACTGACCCTGTTCCACACTCAAATTCTCAAGATTATCAGCAAATCTAAACAATGTAACTGTAGTGGTACACTTACAAGCCAATAGATGGCGACTTCGGCAACCAAATCACGGCTGCTGTACGCTGCTTCCTGTGGATGGCTAACACTCAAGAGCCAACACAGTCCAGCCATGTGACCTGCGCGAAGCTAATCGGCCACTCCAACAGTCTTTCCATACGCATGGGAAACCGACACACGAACTCCTGCTCTCCCGTCACACTGGGACAACCAACAAAGTTCTGACTCACTAGAACTGTATCCAGTCCGACTCACAGGACTGCCAAGTGACAAATGAATTGGCATACTACGAGAAGCACTGATAGCTGTAAACAACTCTCGACTTCATTCATCTACCATCGACTTCCAGTCTCAGCAAGGGGGTGTGTAGCGGTACACTTACAAGCTAATAGACGGCACTGTGCAATAATTGAGATCGCAAACGTTTCCCGAAACGTACAAAGAATGTATACAAATTTTCAACAATAACAGATGGGCCTAGGCCTGCGAGGAACAACATAGTCTCGCCGGAAGATCTCCCTTTGAGACGGAGGAGCATTCCATCCCACTCCTCCAACCTAGTCGGGACATCCCTACATAACTGTGGAGAAAGTAATGTTATGCTCATATTCACTCTAAAAATCTTAAGCACCAAAGCCAACTCAGTCCTACCATGAATATATTCGCAAATTGTGTACTGGAAATTATAAATTTCTGCAGACATACCTAGGGCAACAATTTATTTTTTTAAATTTTGTTGACCTGTGTAATATTATAAAATTTTAAAAGTGTAGTCTAGTTTCTTACACTTTTGTGTTTGTCTATTTGTTCGGGATTCACGTAAAAACTACTGGCCCATTTTTAATGCGGTTTTCACTGATCGATAGCAAATTCCCGGACTTAAAATCTGCGTTACTTTATATCTTTAGGATCATATAGGATTTTTTATGGGAGAAGTTGAAAAAAAATTGATTCCGATGCGAAATTTTCACTGATCGATAAAATATTTGTAAAACAATTGTGGTTGTGTACGCCTTTAGTAACATAACTTATACAAAGTTTTTAGGGGAGTTTCTGGGATTTATGTATTTTCATACTAAAAAATTCATTACCCTGCTAAATATAACCTTTGTTTTTATATTTTGCAAAATAACTGTAATCTTTGTTACTTATCTGTCGAACGTGGACAAAGTCGTGGGCAAATCCTAGTAATGTTATAAAATTCTAAAAATTCCGAGTCTGTACATTGAAGCTATTAAAAAAATCGAAATGTGTACTGGGACACATAGTAGAAGTGAAACTTCAACGGACAAGTGGAAAAACGAATGGCAACGGATAAGTGGAAAAACGAATCGCAACCGACAAGTGGCAAAACGAATCGCAACAAAATTTTAACTTGAAGTTTTACCGGCAGTTTTTCAAATTTGTCAAGTACATTAAAAATCTGCCCGTAAAACTTCAAGTTAAAATTTTGTTGCCATTCGTTTTGCCACTTGTCCGTTGCGAGTCGTTTTTCCACTTGTCCGTTGAAGTTTCATTTCTACTATGTGTCCCAGCACAATTTTCGATTTTTTGCAGGTTTACTGCAAATTATGATTTGGGTACGTACATTTTAATGAATGCATTTTTTAAACACATTTTATTTTATCAAACAAAAAAACTGAATTCGCGACAGAATAAATCCTAATATCTCCCCCCCGTTTATATAGGAGTTTCACTTCAAAAAACAGACTGGAATATACTATATAAACTTATAAACGAGGGAAAGAGAACACGATGCAATTTTTTTAGATTTCTTATGTTTGTCTCTGTTCGGAACTCACGTAAAAACTACTTGGCCAATTTCGCTGTTCGACAGCAAATTTTGACTTAAAATCTGCGCTACTTTTTATCCTGCGAATCCCGCGGGAATGGTTCTGGGAATTATTTAAAATGGCCAGATTGAAAAAAAATCGAATTGCAATACGATTTTTTTTATTGATCGATAGCTTTTATGCAATAAAATTTGTGATATTTTTTTATCCTGGAAATACCGCAGGACTTTTCCCGAAAGCTGTTTGTAGTTGTTCGGGTGCATAAAAATTAACTTATTCCGACACAGTTTTCACTAAAACGATAATTTACATTCTTTTTTAAATGTTGCGATACTTAGTGTCCCGGGAATCCCACGGGAATTTTCCGCGTCAAACGTGGACATATCCTAGTGGTGTATATAAATGTGGAAAACTGAAACTTAATTGAAATGGCAATTTTCTTTATATATGTAATAGTGATAATTTTTTAAAGCAATTTTGATGAATATTTTAAATCAAAATATTAAAACCAAAAGATTCTAATAGGGTTATGGATAAAAGTTACCAATAAATTTAACATTCTTTACAAATAAATAAACAGGCCTTAAAATAACACCTAATTATCTTATTTTAACATATTGTTACGAAGTACAGGACTCGAGTTAAAAATGCCGTTGGTACTACTATAGAATTTATTAGAACTGTACAAACACGTATAAAACAAATACAAATAAAACTGGATGCAACCAGTTCACACTGCACGAATCAATACAATTCGGACGCGCAAAGTCCGTCGTCTTTATCGCTAATCGAGAGTACTAGAGAACGTCTTACTCGTTTCGTAGTCATCGCTTGACTGCCACCCGCCCCTCCATTCGGGCATCGTCTTATACTAACTACACAGAACAAATAAATTGGCTGCGCACACTGAGTTTCTAAGAAATATTAATTTGCACACCTGCGAACGTCCACAAAGTCGAAAACAATAACAATAAGGATTAGTTCGGCGCTAATGTTGGTTATAAAACAAGTAGAAAAACAATAGCATGTTTTACTTAATTGCAAATTCAAAAAACAAAGAATTTCTTAATCCCCCGGAGGAGAATACACTGCGCTTACAATAGGCAGATGTGCGCTTATCTTTGACGGCATGTAACAATATAATCACAAAAATTGTTTAAAATACTGTTAAACAATAATATGCTATGTGGCTCCTTATGAGGTCATAAGTATGTGCTCTTACAAAGTCTCTGAAGCTGCAGCTTTTGGAAGATAATAGAAAATATCTCAATTGATTTGACTTTTCACTCCCCAATTAGAATTATAGTTACCACATTAAAATTTATTTATTCTTATTTTATTTCTAAACATTTCTTTCATAATTTGCTTTTTTTGTCTAAAACTATACTAGCTGTATTTAAATATCTACTTGTTGCCCAAATTTTGTTTAATTCTTCCATTTCTCTCTCATTAGCTTGTAACAAATCATCTCTGATTGCTTTTCTTATTAATTTTTTTGTGGTTGATATTGAATGAATGGGTAGCTTAGAAAGTTCTAATATTCTGTTCCACACATTAGTTTGAAGTTCCTCAGGTTTATAAATATAATTAATTAACCCATATTCCAATGCCTCTTTAGCAGACATTTTGTAGTTACATATTAACATTTCTGTTGCCTGAAAAAAAAACAAGGACATATTATATTTTCGTTACTTTTTTCTCTTGTTATATAAATTATCTTATAAGTAAAAATCAATATTTGTATGTTTATGCTCGATGCGCTCCTAAACCATTGATCAGATTATGATGATAGTTTATATTAACAATTGGTACTGGTAGGTGACACAGTTTTGAGATGCTATAGATTCACAATTGAATGAGGTAAGAGGCGCTGCAATTGAGTTCCAGGGTTTCGGTGAATTATTATTGTGTATGATCAAGTAGGTTCCCGGGATGGTTTAGATTCACTTTTGGACCCACTAGGTGGTGCCGATAAAGTGTTCCTAACCAACCAAGTGGACCAATTTAATGAAATTTTTCGTGTTTGTTCAAGTGGATTAGAGAATGGTTTTGATTGACAATTGGTCCCGGTAGATGTTGATATTGTTGCAATCGGGTTCTAGATTTTTATTTTTTAAGGGCAGGCCACGACAGGACAGGCAGGATGTTTGCCGGTTATAGCTAGTATATTATAATAATAGTTACTAAGTTTATTAAGCCTATATTTTTTATAAAATTAAAATGACCTTTTTTGTATATTTTCACTCTAACAAGAAATAATAGGAAATCTAAAAAAGTTATTACATTATATATTTATTATTACAAGGAGGATTATTATGTTACAAGAATTTTCTATACAAAGGTAGTATTTACCTTTCTATCTCCAATTAGTCTAGGAAAAGTAAATGTAGAACATCCTTCAGCAACAATTCCCAGTTTGGAAAATGGTGTATAAAAATAAGACTGAAAAAAATCTTTGGTAAACATTTAAAATTCATGGAATTAATTCATGTTAATATGTACATATGTGTAATTTTGTTTACTTGTCTATTCTCCATGGCCTTTGGAGTAAACAAATTACTATGAAATATGCTATGGGTAAATCTATAGACTTTTGATACACAAATTTTAAACAGCGGGGTGCTGGAGTGTCGAGCGGGGGAGGCGTACTAACCCATACTACATCCCCTATGGTCTGGAGATCTTGAAATATAATTTTTTTATAAACATAACCTCACTTATTTTTTCATTTTTCACTAATATTGCCCTTAAGTCATAGGTCCAAAGTTGAACAATCCTTTCAAAATCCAAAAGAAAGCCGTTAATCAACAGAAAAGAACCAAAAGACTAAGTTGTCAAAAAATTAAGAAAAACACAGAGTATATTCTCATACACTACAAGAGTAACCATTAAAATATTTAAAATGGCGACCAATTAAGACAAAATTATAAATGGTGTATATAAAATAAATAGTAAATGGTTAACAGTCGGTTCAGGCACTTGCTGGGCACTACAGTGGCATGCTCGCTTCGCTCACTCGGCTCAAGTTCTATGGTCTGCAGCTAACCAAACCTAAATCACTGTTCTGGTCACTGATCGCGACCTTTCATCACCCATCATAATATTATTAGTAAAAAATTAGGTAAGGTTATGTTTACCAAAAATTAATATTTCAAGAACTTCAGACCAAATAGTTGCAGAAAGGGTAAGTATACCTTCCCCCGAACAACACCACTCCGCCCACCCACTACTTAAAATTCGTGTTACGGATATCCGAGTACCAGCCACCACTGAAACTTGGTATATAGGTTTTTACATACTAGAAACAAATATAAGATTTTGGTTCCAAAAATTAATAGTAGTGTACACAACTGAATTTTAAGTTGGTGGTTTAAATCTATGGATTTCCATGTGCTTTCAGTAATTAAAAACTTACTTCTTCTGTGGCAAAAACTAAATCGCACAGAGCAAGAGTAGTAGCAGCAATTCCTATCGCTGGCCCATTAACTATAGCAACAAGTACCTTTGGAAATGTTATAAAAGCTTTAATGAAACCACTCAAGACATTTAACTTGTCAACATGTGGTAACTCCGTGCCGGCGGTAAAATCATTTCCACTACTATAGAAGTTGCCGGTTCCAGTAAGTACCGTTACTGATATGTTATCATCTTTTGCAACAGTGTTCAAAATATCACCAACACGGCGATACATATGAAAATCGAATGCATTTTTCCTTTTTGGTTTATTGTATCTCACGATTTTTATACTTCCTTCATTTGATTCTACAATTGTTTTTATTTCTGTATAATCCATTTTATATATGTAATCGTACCCAATTTCTTAAAAAGTTTCCTCTTTTTTCTGATGTATGTATTTCCTATACTATTAAATTTATTATAATATTAATGTACTCTGTGGTAAATGATTTTTATATAATATAAGTACAGGGGTTTTTTTGGTGGCAACTGAAAGATTTTGTGCTTTGCAGTTTTATTTTCTAAAAATGTGTAAAACTACTCTAAAATGAACAATAGTTGTAGGATATTGATAGTTTTTGGGTAGTAATTATGTGTTTTGTGAGAAATGTGAAGTTGTGAACTGTATAATCAAATGTGGCCTTTTGAGTTATCACAAGAACTCCGTTGAATGGTATCAGCTGATAACCTACAGTTTAGATGTGCTACACATAGGATTATGAAAATAAAGAAACTACATTGTAATCTAAAATCTGGCTTAAAGGCCTAGCTGACAAGCCATAAACATAAATAAAATAAAAATAAATATATGTACAGGGGAGTTTTTGGCGGAAACTGAAAGGAGATGTTGTGTTGTGCAATTTTATTTTCTAAAAATTGTGTAAAATTACTGTAAAATGAACAATAGTTGTAAGATATTGATAGTTTTTGAGAAGTAATTATGTGTTTTGTGAGAAATGTGAACTGTATAGTCAAATGTGGCCTTTTGAGTTGTCACAAGAACTACGTTGAATGGCACCAGCTGATAACCTACAGTTCAGCTGTGCTACACATAGGCTTAAGAAAATGAAGAAACTACATTATAATCTAAGATCTGGCTTAAAGGCCTAGCTGCCACATCTCAGTGAAGCTCCTCTACACAATTGAAAAATAAAAAAAAAAATGGAAATTAGCGCCATCAAGAGAGGAAGGGAAATCAAAAATTATAAATAGTTTCCATTTAGTGCATTTAACTTCACCTAAATAACAGTCTATACGAAAATAGGTTTCAAACTAATGAGTCTGCAACAGCCATCTAGGGGTATATATAGGAATATAATACCGATCCTATCACCATCTGTCGGGATGGGTAAATGATATTCGATATTTTATGCTGGAGAGGCTCATCTATATATATATATATATATATATATATATATATATGTAGGTCGGCTCAGCGCGACACGAATAACACAATAATAATCTGAAATATTATCATAATATTATTATAATCAAAGTTCATTACACTAGAATTATTACAGTTACAATATTAAATACAGCACAATAATACACAGAAATATTAGGACAACTCTCCAAGAGTTGCGTCCACGCTTGTCAGGTGTCGAGCAGCAATTTGCCCTCAAAGAATGCTGCTATTATCGGACCGTAATTATTGACCACAACATATTATGTGCTCCTTGTCCAACAGAGCTTTCGCTCTCGTCACCCGACGAATGTAGAATGTTGAATGTCGAATGTCCCGTTTAGGCGATTTCACCTCCTTTTATACTGACGAACCAACAACACTAAAATCAAGTGCAAGTACTTTGAGAAAAACCTAAGTACCCTCAATTTAAAGTCGTTACTTTAACGAAATTTTTTACAATTATATCGCAATCTGCGATATATATATATATATATATATATATATATATATATATATATATATATATATATATATATATATATATATACATACATATATATATATATATATATAATTCTTCTGTACGTGTGTTGACAGTGAACTCCTCCTAAATGGCGGGACCGATTTTGATGATATTTTTTTGTGTCTTTGAATGGGTCCCCGGATGGTTTAGATTCACAATTAGAACCGATAGGTGGCGCTGAGATCGGGTTCTAGAATTCTTCTAATCACCTAGACCGATTTTGGTGATTTTGTTTTTATGTCATGAAACAGTCTTTTAGGAATTCAAAAAATATGGCGGTACGAAGTTTGCCGGGTCAACTAGTTTTATATAAAATAGTGTATTTTATCTATGGTATAAAAATTTGGGACTCACAACGACCACGTTCACGACTGCGATTGTTCCCGTTCCACTTGTCTGCCGGCGTTAAAATCGTAAATTCAAGTGGAACAGCTATTCGATCCACTTCTTGACATGGGTGGTTGTGAGTATTGTGTGATCGAAAATGATGACGTCCTTAGTGACGTTTTCGTCACGACTATAACGACCGCGTTGTGGAACAGCTAACGGAGCATTTTGGGCATTGTGAGCTACTTATAGTCCAAGATACCAGTCCCAGACTTACGTGATTTTAGGAAAGATACAATTTTTAGGATCGGTAGTTTACCATAAACTTAGAAAGGAATGGATACTCGCTAAGCTGAAAGCGGGGCCATTTTACAGATAGCAGGTATCAAGAGTAGAAAAATACCATGCTTACTTACGTCAAAGTAGCAAGCCTAGTTTTTACATATATCATATATGATATTGTTATAAACAAAGATATACAATTGCCAGACACTTCCCGTGGGCCATAACTCACGACAGACACTTTTTAAAAAAATGTGGAAACTTACGTCATTTTAGGAAGGCTGAATTTTATATATATATTATCAAGTATAACATTTTAAAATATTTTCCAATGAGCCAGACAAATCTAACGGGCCAAACATCCTCCCAGACTCGTTAAGAATTTCGTGATGCGAGGAAGCGCGATTTAAGTCAATTCAATATTATTTATATTTAAATTTTTATATATATATATATATATATATATATATATATATATATATATATATATATATATATATATATATTCACGCGTCAGAGTGGCATCTCACTTGTACTTATACGCTTGAATAATGCTCTAATGCTCTCGCGCTTCCTCGCATAGCGAAATTCTTAATGAGTCTGGGAGCATATGTGGCCCGTCAGATTTGTCTGGCTCATTGGAAAATATTTTAAAATGTTATACTTGATAATATATATAAAATTCAGCCTTCCTAAAATGACGTAAGTTCCCACATTTTTTTAAAGGTATCTGTCAAAAGTTATGACCCACAGGAAGTGTCTGGCAACTGTATATCTTTGTTTATAACAATATCATATATGACATATGTAAAAACTAGCCTTGCTACTTTGACGTAAGTTAGCATGGTTTTTTCCACCTTTGACACCTGCTACCTGAAAAACGGTCCCGCTTTCAGCTTAGCGAGTATCTATTCATTTCGAAGTTTATGGTAAACTACCGATCCTAAAAATTTCATCTTTCTAAAATCACATAAGTCTGGGGTGCAAATAAAACTTCGTCTGACGTTCAATCATACCGCCCAATCGTTTTATCTTCTGTTGTTACCAAAATTGCTGAACATTTGGTTAAAAATCGTCTTGAGTGGTATATATATATATATAGAAAATAAAGGGTTTTTATCCCAGACTCAGTTCGGTTTTAGAAAAGGCAAAGGTGTTGCTGATAATTTAGGAATACTTGTTACGGATATTCGCAATGCTTTTTCAGATAACAAATCTGTAATTGCCGCTTTTTTAGTCATCAATTCCGCTTACGATAATGTTTTATTTACTGTCCTTAAACAAAGATAGATAAATTAATTACTTTCTGAGAGGATAATAACTTTAGATGTAGGTGACTCCTATACGCCGAGTAGACTAGTGTGGAAAGGCTTACCACAAGGATCTGTTTTAAGCCTCTTGTTATATAACATATATACCTATGACCTAGAAGGCTCAGTGGTTGGTGCTGTCAGTATTCTACAGTACGCGGATGACTTGGTGCTATATGCTTGTGATAAAAACATTACCACTGCTGTTTTCTCCTTTCGTCTTCTCTGAATTTAATTAAAAGCAGGATGGATGATAATGGACTAGATTCATCACCTTGTAAGAGCACAGCAGTTGTATTCACTAGGTCGCGTATTCCCTCTCCTGTAACGATAAATTATAGTAACACGCCTGTACCAGCCAGGAGTCAAGTAAAGTTTTTAGGGGCTTCATTTGATTCTAAGCTGACAGGCCTTCCCCATTGCGATTATGTAGCTACAAAATGTAAACGAAATTTGAATATGCTTCGATGCCTACGTGGGGTCTGGTGGGGTGCGCACCCGACTGAGAATGAGATAGGTTTACAATGCCGTTATTAGAAGTGTCTTAGATTTTGGTACTTATTTCTTGGATCCGGGTAGTGTGGCTGGGTTTAAGAAACTAGACCTGGTACAATCACGAGCCCTTAGAATTATTTCCGGAGTTATGAAGTCCAGTCCTATAAATGCTCTTCGAATGCTGCGATCCCCCTTTACATTTAAGACGGCAGTACCTGTCCGATAGATTCATTTTGCGTATCGTACAGTTTTCAAACCATCCCCTCGTTTCTAAACTAAAACTTCTTTCCCAAAAAATATCTTATTCTAAATATTGGTCTCACAAGTCTTCACCCTGTCTAGTTAAAAGTATTCTTAAGTTCCAGACTATACAATCACCTACACATTCGTTGCAGTTTCTTTCTTTATTTAACTGTCGATCCGAATCTTTGCTTCTCTCCCCAGATATTTGCTTTTCTCTTGACATTAAAAAAACTGACTCCAATGCCAACGATACTTTTACCTCCATAGTTAATGATAAATGGCAAAACTGGCATCATATTTATACCGATGCGTCAAAACATTCTACGGGATGTGTTGGCGTTGGTGTATTTCATAAAAAGTTCAATATAGTTCAAAAAATTAAGTTTCCTCCTGAAACATCCGTATTTACTGGAGAATATTTTGATCTTTTAAGAACCATTGAGTATGTTATTACTTTCAAATTAAGCAAAACTGTTATATTTTCTGATGCTCTAAGTTCCTTACAGGCCCTGGCTAAATTTTCAATAAAAGCTAACCCATATTTTTAAATCATATTTTAATGTAAGAGAAAGCTGTTACATTGCCAATTAAATAATTATTTAGTATCCTTTTGCTGGATACCTAGTCACTGTGGTATTAGTGGAAATGTCAGAGTTGATGGTTTGGCAAGCGATGCTATTGTGAGTGGGGATGTTTATCCTTATAGGAATTTTGGCCATGATCTTGCTTCTTTGCCTAGTACATTGCTCCATGATTCATGGAACATGTGCTGGAGTGAGAGTGGTCGGATCAAGGGTCGCTTCCTGTAGGCTTGCAATCTGCCGTTCCCAAGAAGCCATGGTTTGCCAAACTCTCGTTTGGTAAAACTGCTACTTCCATTTTGATTTGCATGCGCCTTGGACATCTCTGTGTTCCGATTCATTTACATAGGCTTGGAATTGTCTCGAGTCCTGCCTTTGAATGCGGTGAGAGTTACTGTCATATGAACCATGTTTTCCTTTCTTGTCCTATGTACGATCACACTTCTCTCTAAGACTCTTTAATTTCCCTTTGCGTTCCTCTTCCAACTTATATTTCTTTATTAGATATTGTAAATTTGATGTATATAATGTATTAAATTTATTTATTGTAAATAACCAAATAAAGCTTTAATTTTAGTTGTCTGTATGTTCATTCATTATTCTGATGCATGTTTTCTAAATTTTGTATTTTTTCGTGATTTGTGTCCCTCGTTTTATAATAGTCAAATAAACACTTACAATGTGACTCTGGCTGAATGCACAAACCGTGCCTAGCCAAATCGATAGAAAAAAAAAGTCTAGGGTGACTCGGATTTCACTCTATTATGGAACACCCTACTAGCAATTTGCAGATCAGGGTCTCCAGATTGCGGTTTTGGTCTCATTTTGGAGAATTATTTGGTTAATTTTTGGGGACGAAAATTTCAGCCTTCAGGATATTAGGGACGTATTTTGTCCCCTAACCTTACTAAAAATGCCAAAAAATATTAGAAATAGCATAAAACTGCTAATAAACAGATCTATATACAATGTTTGTAATGATTTTTTGTTTTGTAATCAAATTATAAAAAATATAATATTTACATTACGAATTGAGAACCTTCTCCTTTTTTTGAAGCCGATTTAAAAAATATCTATGGGGAAAGTTTCTGAATAGAATAGTTTTTGGATTTTTTTCACGGATAAGGGGATTTACGTAAATTCAACCTGGAAAGGTTGAGTTTCAGATTTCAGATTTAATAGTAGGGATGTGAGATTAATGGAAAAGAATCGATTAAATAAAAATCGATTTTTCTTTATTCTAAATTAATCGATTTGTCAAAAATCGATTTTAATAAAAATAAATAATCGATTTCCGCGAAAAAATCGTTTTTTTTTTATTTTTTATTTATAAGTACATGCTTTTCATATTCCAATAATAAACCTAAGAGATTCATATAACAATTTATCAGATTAAAAATTCAAATAAAATTATATGAATAAAAGAATAACCAATTCAAAACTAAAAATCAAATGCAATGTTCCTTTATAATTTCAAGGTAAGGAATTAGGAAACCAAATAGGGCTGCGACTAACAATCTGACACTCAAATTTTAAGTAGTGGGTAGGCGTAGTGGATAGAGGGGAGGTTTGTTTTTGTTGTAAAATTGTGTCATTTTTGATAATAACAAACCGTGATTTGAGTTTATGAATGTACTCACAAATTACATATACCGGCAGAACATCAAAACTGTTTTTAATGTAGAAATAAAGTTTTAAATTTAATTGAGGCATAACTACAGAATTCATGCTAGACATATAATCGATTGATTAAAAAGTGACAGTTTTTACTGTCACTTGTTTTTAATGACTTGGCTAACAAGGTGTGATGATAAAAATAAATTAGTCGATATCGAATTAATTAATATTTATCGATTTTTAATTAAGAAATTCGAAATCTTGAGTTTTAATTAATATATTGTTTCATATAATTCTCCGAAATCGACATATTTCTATAAAAAGAAAATATTGACAAATATTTTGCAATTCTTATTGCCGCCATTTTATTCCTTTTCAGTTAATTGAATGTGCTTTTAAAATTACTTAAATTATATAGGCACCTTATTTTATTTAAAGAGATCCCTTACCTGACAAGAGAGCCGAACGAGAGAAGCGAGCGTACCGCGGTAGCGGCCGGCAAGTACTAGGACCGACTTGTAACCATTTACTATTTATTCTATACACAAGAACAGTCGGTTAAGTTAGGTTATAGGCAGACCAAAGCGCAAGAGCCGAGCGAGCGAAGCGAGCGTGCCGCGGCAGCGGCCGACGAGTGCCAGAACTGACTGGTTACCATTTACTGTTTATTTATACACACAAACAGTACGACGTCTTAAAAGTCTCGTATGAAAAATTTATTTTATTTATCAATTTAGTGGACGACCAGCTTAATTTATAAGTTTTAAATATGACAATGAATCAATATATTAATGATATCAATTTTTAAATACATCGCTGAACATTTATTTTAATATGTGTTAAATATAAATTAATGCAATTACGTAAAAAAAAATCGTCTTTATTGGTCGCCATTTTGAATGGTTACTCTTGTAGTGTATATGAATGTGTTCTGTTGTGTTTTTTCTTCATTTTTATCCAATTAAGCTGTTTTTTGGTTATTTTGGCTCTTTTTATGTTGATTACTGGCTTTTTTTTTAACTTTAAAAGGATTTTTCAACTTTGGACCTATGATAGAAATGGAATATTTGCGAAAAACTCAGTGAAAATAAGTGAGGTTATGTTTACTAAAAAAAAATATATTTCAAGATCTCCGGACTTTAGGGGTTATAGTAAAGGTAAGCATGCCTCCCCCCTCTCCCCACTTCACCACCCCACTACTTAAAATTCCTGTATTAGACTGCTATAGATTTACCCTAAATAACATTATTGATGCAAATTTTAGTAACATTAAAAGTTTTATTATAATAAAAATGAAATGATGAGCATCCCAACAACATGACAAACTTATTGTCTCAAAAACTAAAATATAAATCAAATAAAAAAAAAATGCCATAAATGTCCAGTCCTATTATAAATTTGACTAGTTTTAAAATAAAATACTTAAAATGAGAATTAAAAAAACTACAAGACTACTCCATAGTTTCAAAAAATAAATTAAAATCCAATCTTTCGTTAATCTTCAAGTTTAAACAATAAAATAATTATTATTGTCACAAATGTCGCATAGATACGAGCTGTTTCTGAAAATCGATTATGCACGTAATTTATATAATCGATTTACTAAAAATCGATTATAAGAAAATAATAATCGATTATTTTTTACATCCCTATTGAATAGTGTAATACTTGAACGTCTAGGTATAGGAAGTAGCAAAGTAGTAGGAATGTTAAGTATATTTTACCGTATAATTAGACAACATCAGTTTAGTAATTTGTTTAAGGTTTATAATAAATATACCTCAGGCTTACAATTCTTAAGAGTAAGGAATTTTAATACGAGTAATATGTTCAAGTCAGCTGTTCAGAATCTTCAAGAAGTTACTCAAGACGAAATTCAAAAATTTTTAGATTCGTTTGATACTGTTTTAACAGACTGCGATGGTATGTATTTCTCTATTTTTTTAAACTCGTTTCTTTTATCAGAAATTATTCTATAAGCAGATAAGAAAGATTCCATAAAAATGATGGACATCCACTAATTTCAGTCACTTGACTATGGAACTCTATAATGGTTTCTATCGCTTACTATTCATTCACTTTATCATCGGTTGAATTTTGATGTTACTTCTATGGAACCTATGTCAAATTTTAACCTATAGTAAGGCAAATGAATGGTTGGTAAAATATAGAAACCGGCTTTAAATAAGCATTTAGTAAAAAAATACATATGTCAAAATTACTTTTCAGGTTGTTTAACCGAACTGTTACCTTCTATAGGTAATTATAATTTGTTGTTTCTAACTGCCATGTTATATTTTTTTGCCAACTTTAGGTCAATTAACCTATAACTTATACCAATGTATCGGTATAAATTTAAGAGGGATTGGAGCCAAAATCAACAAAAATCAAGTTAAGTCAATTTAAGGTATAAGAAAAATTGGTTTTAGTTTCTAATATTTTTTTCAGGTGTTCTGTGGATTGATAACAATGCTATTCCTGGATCAGCAGACACAATGAAGTATTTCAGAAAAGTAGGCAAAAAGATTTTTTATGTTACCAACAATTCAACAAAAATTCGTAGTGATTTTGCAAGTAAAGCACAAGAGTTGGGTTTTGTTGCAAATGCTGTAAGTTACAAATTTTCTTAGTGATCCTATATTTGAAATGATATAAGAGTAGTATAGGGGAGTTATTTAATTTTTTTAGTGTTTTTGTGATTTCAGGAAGACATTTTATCAACAGCATATCTAGTAGCCCATTACCTAAAAGATATTGGTTTTAGCAAAAAGGTCTACCTCTTGGGTTCAAATGGAATTGGTGAAGAGTTGGAGGCTGTTGGAATAAATTACATAGGAGTTGGAGTAAGTTTAAGCAATTTTATGTGGCCAGGTGTACTGCCTGGCCGAGCTACAGGCGATCAGGACGCGGGAAATCGTGACCATGAGCCAATCTTGGTCAGTAGAGTTGGAAAACCCAGTTGCTGGCATTAATACTGTGGAAGCGGTTTGACCGCAGCTGTTGCGATGGCTCTCGCGGAAACAAGGGTCTCTGACCTTCAGAATAACACAGATACTTGCTGGGCACAGTTGCTTCGATAAGTATCTGTGCCAGATTGTGGGCTGCTTGCCTTCAACCCAATGCCACCAGTGTGGAGCACAAGACACGGCGTTTCATACGCTAGTCGAGTGCGCTGCATGGGCACCCCAGAGGTTTGAACTTGAGACAATAGTAGGTCCGATCGATTCACTGGGCAGTTTGGTGCAAGCCATGCTGCATAGCGATGATCATTGGGTGGGTGCGGTCAATTTCTGCTAGACTGTTATGTCTCAAAAGGAGGCTGCGGAATGAGATAGGGAGAGAGGTATAAGTGCGCATGAGTCTCAGGTCCCAATGTCAGTTGGGGGCCCAGAGGCCCAGATATGTGCATGATCTCCCTTCCTGAAATATCGCTGCAGGGGGGGCCCTCTAGCATCTAGGGAGCAAAGGAGTCTTCACCCATGTTCTCGAAGTTAGTTTGCACTGCTTCCCGGTGCATTTTCAAGCACTGATGCGCTAGGATTGGCGTGGGCGTAACTATGTTCTAAGGCTCATGCTCTTCCTACCACAGCGCGGGGCACATGGGAGGGGGATGGTTTTAGTGGGGTATTGAGTAATCGAGTCTCCACACAAGCCGGTCGATTAGTGTCTGGATTGCCCCCTTGGAAATGCCTCCATAATCGACTATGGTCTAATCCCTAGCAAAAGACCCAGTACTGTGCGAAATGCATTTCCCCCCTTAAAAAAAATAGTTGAGGCAATTTTTCTGCCTTCCACATATACAACACTATTTATAGAAACTGTGTTAATTCATACAGCACACAAAAATTGACTTTATAGAGATAATTTACATATGTACTATCAGACTAATTGATTCATGATCCTTCAATGACCTTATGGTTAAGGTCATTTTCCTACAGTTGTGAAATACAATTAGGTTGAAATTCGCCTGAATATACATTTCCTTGGTAATGAACTTATTATCATTTTATTAGACATTGACAGTTACTGACTATGTTGTATTAAACAAATCGGAGAGTCTCGACTATACTCATGTGTAACATCTGAGAAATGCTATTACTATCTTTGTCATTAAGTATTTTGGATTAAGTGCCGGTTCCTATATCTTACCTACTGTTTGTTTGCCTTACTAACAGTTAAAATTTGACGTAATCTCTATACAAGTAATGTCAAAATTCAACCTACGGTAAGGCAGGGGAGTGAATAGTAAGATATCGGAACCGGCCATAAATTGACAAGCCAAAGGTGACACAGGCCAAACCTTTGTATAAGCAACCTTTGATATTAGGGTTGCGGTGTGCGGGGTTCGAGGGGTTAAATGAGAATGCACGTCTGTGTTGCACAACAGTTTAATCCAGACTAAAGTAACTTAAATACTAACATACACTACCACACCACTGGGGTTGTTTTAAAAAAAATGACTAATACATTTTTTTTTCTTATCCTAACACATTAAACATATAAAAATAAGAATTTAATGTTACTACTGTATTAAAATTAAAGGTTTAGGTTATATTGTTAAAAGGTTTTGTTCTATTTTTATGTATAATGTGACATTTTCCATTTATATAAATTTTTACATTAGCTCCTAAATCTTCTATCATTGAATATGGTCCATATTTCCGTTAATTTATTTCCTGTTTCATTCTTAACTAAAATCAAATCATTCTTACTATAACTAACACTGTTAACATTCTTATCGTAATTATATTTCCTATTTAACTTATTACTTAATAACTGTTGTTTCGCATCTCTCTGCGATATCTGTAATCTATATCTTAATTCTAACATATAATTATCGGGATTATATAATGGATCTACTTTATCTCTTAAATTACTAGGGATGTTACATTGCTTTCCGAATACTAATTCGAAAGGTGTATACTTTGTAGATGTGTGAACAGATGTATTATAGGCAAAACACCAGTACTGGAGCCAGTGACTCCATGTCTCTGGGTGTCCATCACACTGTATTCTTAAGAAGGCGGCAAGGTGTTTATGCATATTTTCCAAACTACCTATAGATTGGTGATGATAAGCAGTCGAGTGTAACTTAGTTATATGTAATAATTTACATACCTCTTCCATAGTTGTTGAAGTAAACTCCGTTCCTCGATCGGTAGCTTATGACCTTAGGTATACCACATCGAAGTATGAAATTATCTACAAAAGCCTTTGCCACACTTATCGTGTCTTTACGTCGTAGCGGAAACGCTTCGATGTATTTAGTAAGTTCGCATTGAACTGTGAGAATGTAATTGTATCCTTCGACGTCGGTGTCCATGGGTCCAACGATATCGAAATAAATCTATTCGAATGCGGTATTTGCCGTTGTTGTAATAACCATTGGTTCCTTAATATTTCTAGAATATTTCATTTTCTGACATTTAGTACATTTCCTAACATATTCTCTAACGCTATTTTCTAGACCTGGCCAGTAATATTTTCGCCTTATATTGTTAACCATACGACGAACACCCGCGTGCCCACTCGTTGGCAGCAAATGAAAATTAATATATGATGGTCTTTTCAACATGGTCGACAATTCTTCTAACATTCCTTAAAACGTTTATTCGTGGTCCGGACCACACTTGTCTACTTTGTATTTCATTCAATAATTTCTTTATAAATAACGCGTTATTGTCTGTTTTTATTAAACATATTTCTTCTACGTTTATTTCATTACAAAAATCACTTAACATATCTGCAAATTCTGAATTCTGAAAGATTTGCTGTATATAATTAAGGTTTATGTATATTATATAATTACGTTGTACGTACGCAAAACATTCTTTTTCTTTCGTTATTTGTTTCCTTATTCTAAGTTTATCTAATTCTTTTCCTTCAATAAATTTAATTTCAACGAAATCGTTAGGAATCCTAAATATTTCTCTTATCCTTGGTTGATCAGGCCTTCGAATTTGAGATGAAATATTTGGAGAACTAGTTCTTTCACTTACACTATCTGAACTACTAACTTCCTTTTCCAGTTCTTCTAACTTTTTCTTTTGTGCTCTTGTAAGAACTAAAATTGTTTCGTTAAAATTTTTAAATTCTTCCGATGTTATGGTCACCCTACTCAGTGCGTCTGCAACGCAGTTATCTTTTCCACGAATGTAAACAACTTTATAATTATATTCTTCTAACTGTAATCTAAATTTTATTAAACGACTTGACGGATCCTTCATGCCAAATAAATATATTAATGGCTTATGATCGGACATGATAGTAAAACTTTTTCCAAAAAGATAAGGTCTAAAATATTTAATGCTCCATACGATCGCTAATAACTCTTTGAATAGTAGGATAATTTAATTCGGCTTTATTTAGGGGTCGGCTGGCATATGCAACTGGGCGCATATCTTTATTACATAGAACTGAACTGAGTCTGTTTGTAGTATAAATTCATTTTCATCGGAAAAATCGGGATGCTGTAAAATAGGTGGGGAAATCAAAGCTTCTTTTAAATGTTCGAAGGCTTGCTTGCATTCTAAAGTCCAATTAAAAGTTTCATGTTTTCTACATAATTTATTCAAAGGTATTGTTATGTGGGTAAAAGAAGGTATGAATTTCCTGTAATGATTGCAAAAAGCGAGAAAGCGTCGTACTTCATCGGAATTCTGTGGTTCCGGGTAATTTTTTCAGGATCGGGACTAACGCCCTCTGCTGAAACTACATGTCCTAAATATAATAATTCTTTCTTTAAGAAATCACATTTTTGAGGATTAACCTTTAAATTCACTTTTCTTAATCTGTCAAAAACGTCTTATTAAATTTTTATTATGGGATTCTATTGAACGTCCAAATACAATGATATCGTCCATATATATATGAAAGCCTTTTCGTAAGTTAAACCGTATAAAGCTATAGACATAACACGAGAAAAAGCACTGGGTGATATTTTTAAACCCATCGGTAGTCTTTTCATTTGATATTGACCCGAGTTTGTTGTAAACGGCGTTATTTTTCTGCTATTAGAGTCTAAATTAGTTTGATAATAGGATTGTTGTAAAACGAAATGCGTAAAGTATATGGCACCTGATAAAGAATCTAATATTTCCGTTATGTTTGGCAATGGAAATTTGTCTTCCAGTATAACATCGTTAATTTTTCGGTAATCTACAACCGACCTCCATTTCTTTTCGTTTCCATTATATTTTTTGGGAACTAAAAGAATTGGGCTATTCCAATCACTATTTGTTCTTTCAATTATGTCTTCATCTAACATTTTTATTTATTTCTTTGTCAATCACTGGTTTCGACGAATGCGGTAATCGATAAGGTTTTATATAAATCGGTTTTGTATTCGGTTTTAACTGGATCGACTGTGTCATTATATTTGTAGTACCTAATTTGTCACCTTCTAAGTAAAATATATCCGAGTATTTTACACAAATACATTCGATTTGTTTACTTGTTTCCGCGTCTAAATGATTTATTTTTAAAGTTTGTAATAATTTTTTAGTTCTACTATCGGAATTATCTGGTTTGGCAAAATTACATATATTATAGTCAAATATAGATTGTAATTGCGGTGTAAATATTGGCAACTTCACGTCGTTATCGTTTACATTTAATATCCGTACCGGTATCTTACCGTTTAGTGGTTTAACTAAAATGCTTGCTAAGTATATATTATTGGCTAACTCCTTGCGCATCCATCCTTGGATACACTTCTCGTAGTATTTATATAGTATAATCAGAATTACTAATCCGACGATGGAAATAAGAGTGCTTAAAAGAATGTTGTTCGTATGAATATGGTCCTCTCGTATTGCTGTGGTGCTGTTATCTTCAACAGCGTTTTGGGTGATTATAACTTCCTTCTCTTCTTGCTTAGAGTATGTCTTTCCCATTTTAGTTATTTAATTACAATATAACCCTGTATGCGATTGTAATTTTTGCACTGTGCCGCACCAATATCATAATATTGTCCGTTTAAAAAAAAATGATGAGTGCGCGGCTAGACTGGTCACTGTCGCCCAAAGCGAACGCGCTTGGTACTCGCGCGACTGGCAGGGTCGCCATGCGGTGTGCGGGGTTCGAGGGATTTAATGAGAATGCACGTCTGTGTTGCACAACAGCTTAATCCAGACTAAAGGAACTTAAATACTAACATACACTACCACAGGGTTATCGTTATATGTCAGGTAGCAGAAATACACAAGAAAATAAAACATTAACAACTTTAATGTGGAAGAATTGAAAAATAATATATTTTTTTGTTAATTTTATTAATTGGTTATTTCAAAGTTAGAAATGACACCCACGTTACTTTACTTAAACCTAAAACCGGGTATAGGCACCATTGTTTTAATAGTCGATTACGCATCGACCCGATTAGACGATTGCAGATGTCGGTTCCCCTCATGTAATTCCAAATTTCATTACAGTGCTGCTCAATTGCTTCCTTTGTCCTCTCGTTTCTGTTATCCCACATTTGAACCATTAAACCCCATAAATTTTCTATTGGGTTGAGGTCTGGTGACCTAGACGGCCATGGAATGAGAGAAATTTCATCTTCAGCTGGGTAAACCAATTCGAGACGATTCTGGCGGTATGTAATCGACAATTGTCGTGAACGTAGAAGAATACAGGGTCTTCTTCAAGTAGGTACACTATTCGCACTGTCGGTAAAATTGATTCGTCCAACAAATCGACATAATAAAATTACGTTTTGAAGGTTTAAAGCGCGGTAATTTATTTGATTTTTGTTATTCCGACGTTTCGGACACTTCAGTAGCCGTGATCACAGAAGACAAAGATGTCAAGTGTCAATGAGTATTGTTAAAATAAGGCTTTAGCCTTATTTATTTTAAGTTTTATTTATAAAATTTTAAATCAAATAAATTACCGCGCTGAAAACCGTTAAAACGTAGATTTGTTATACAAGTCGCGAAAACTTAAGAAAATATTAAATCGACATAGTTTAATGCGTTTTGACGAGGAGAAATTTGAACAAGTTCACCTATACCTCCGGTACCCGTCCAGGCCCACATGTTAGCTGAAATTCGGCCAGATAATTGATTAGGCACTACGTGATTCTCTGTGTATCGCGTATTGTTATAACGCCACAAAGTTAAGCGACCATGTTGAGATCTTCTAAATGATTTTTCGTCTGAAAATATGGTATTAGTCCAGTCAAAGTCTAAATAATTACGTGCAAAATTTGATCTTGCAGTTTTGTGTGTATTCGTTAAGTGTACTTTCTTAGCATAATGTCGGTAATGCAGTCCAATACGGTGTAAATGATTTCTTATGGTTTGTAAACAAACGTCGTAATGTGCCGCGAAATATTGGGCACGAGAAAAAGGATGTTCTTCATAATGGTGTTGCATATCTGTGCTTTCTTGGTTTGTTATTCGACGAACGCCATGATTATGTTTTCGTCTATCTTCAAGAATGCCCTCTTCAGCGTGCCGTCTGATCCATGTTCTCACTGTGTTCCGACTTATATTTAACACTCGCGATATTTGTCGAATCCCATAGCCTTCCTCACTGGGCACTACAATCCGAGCTCTGTTCTGCGAGACTAGCCATTATACAATTTATATAAGTATTTAATTCTTAGATATTGAGTTCTATTTTTTTTTCTCATTGACTTTACTTGACTTCTGATATACTTTCAGAATGACATTTTATTTTTAAAATTATAATATTTCTATAATGAAAAGAGTTAGAAATATAAGATAGATTTCTTCAGTTCGAGATTCAAATTATTTCAAATCATTACTGTTTTCTAAAACATATTTAGTACAATGATAACAAAGTTTAACTTTGCGTAGGTCTCTGAGCCTAATGACGCATTTTTATTAATTTTTAAAACGTCCTAAATGCAACACACGTGTAAAACGCAAGGTTTGGGTAAGAAAGTACCAAATATACCAAATATTCACTATTTGGGCAGGGTTCCCCTTTATTGTTCAACCTTCGATGTGAATATTCACACAGAACAGTAAGCAATGAACACAGTCTACACGCCACTACGCCTTTTATACGAAAATGCTACTCTACGAAACAATAACATTGCATCATTGCAAAAAATAGCAATTACATCATAGTGTTGCCAGGATCATAAAAACAATTATAATAATTAGTTACTGATGCACTAAACTATCTAGATGATAATTTAGTGGGCTTATAAAATTAACTAACCGGTAGAAAATGGTAATTTAATTATAAATCGAATCATCTGATAAATAGACTAAAAACTATTTACTATGACGATTGTCTATATCATATTAATATACACTATGGTTCTCATGACTGCTGTGGTGGACATCTTGTAACACACGATAAACCTTACTATTTTGACGGTTTTAAAGGAATTATTAGCAAAGTGGATTATGAATCAATTGGTCTGATCGTACATAGTGTTGCTTGTGTGTTTAGTAAATTGTGTAACTTAGCAAAGTATACATAGATAGTGTTGACATAATATTCAACCTGTTTCTTGTAAAACAAGATTTGCATTACCAGTAATTAAAATCAAATATGCCAAGTACCACATCTTAAGAAAATCACTTTATTGTAGATGAAGTGAGATTTTGGCATATGTTATATGTAATATTAAAGTTAGAGTAAGGTAATATACAAACATTGTGATAATCCAACAAATTCCTTTTCACATTTGTATCAGAATATCTATTCTAAATTGGCACTAGGCTGCGACTTAACAATCTGATACACAAATAAGTAGTGGGTGGGCGTAGTGGGTAGGGGGGAGGTAAACTTACCCCTAAGGTCCCGAGGTCTTAAATTTTTTATATTTTATAAACATAACCTCACTTGTTTTTGTTGTAAAATTGCGTCACTTTTAATAATAACAAACCGTGATTTGAGTTTATGAATGTACTCACGAATTGTTTATGAATGTACTCACGATTTACATATAACCGCCAGAACTTTTTGTAACACTAAAATTGTTTTTAATGTAGAAGAAAAGTTTTAAATTTAATTGAGACATAAGTCATAATTACAAAATTCATGCTAGACATATAATCGATTGATTAAAAAGTGACAGTTGTTGCTGTCACTTTTGTTTTTAGTGGCTTGGCTAACAAGGTGTGATGATAAAAATAAATTAATCGATATGTAATACTTATCGATTTTTATTTAAGAAATTCGAAATCTTGAGTTTTAATTAATATATTGTTTCATATAATTTTCGGAAATCGACATATTTCTATAAAAAGAAAATATTGACAAATATTTTGCAATTCTTATTGCCGCCATTTTATTCCTTTTCAGTTAAGTGAATGTGCTTTTAAAGTTAATTAAATTATATAGGCACCATATTTTATTTAAAGAGATCACTTACCTGACAACAGAGCCGAGCGAGGGAAGCAAGCGTACCGCGGCAGCGGCCGGCGAGTGCTAGGACTGACTTCTAACCATTTACTATTTATTTTATACACAAGAACAATCGGTTAGGTTAGGTTATATGCAGATCAAAGCGCACGAGCCGAGCGAGCGAAGAGAGCGTGCCGCGGCAGCGGCCGGCGAGTGCCAGAACCGACTAGGTACCATTTACTATTTATTTTATACACACAAACAGTACGACGCCTTAAAAGTCTCGTATGAAACATTTGTTTTATTTATCAATTTAGTGGACGACTAACAAGTTGGTTTTAAATATGACAAGGAATCAATATATTAATTATATCAATTTTTAAATACATTGCTGAACATTTTTTTTTAAATATAGGTTAAATATAAATTAATGCGATTATGTAAAAAAAAAACATCGTCTTTATTGATCGCCATTTTGAATGGTTACTCTTGTAGTATATGAATATGCTCTATTGTGTTTTTCCTTCATTTTTATCCAATTAAGGTGGTTTTTGGTTATTTTGGCTCTTTTTATGTTGATTACTGACTTTTTTTTGAACTTTGAAAGGATTTTTCAACTTTGGACCTATGATAGAATGCAATATTAGCGAAAAAATCGGTGAAAAAAAGTGAGGTTATGTTTTTAAAAAAAATGTATTTCGAGATCACCGGACCTTAAGGGTTGTAGTAAAGGTAAGTATGCCTCCCCCCCTCCCCACTTCACCACCCCACTACTTAAAATTTCTGTATTAGAATGCTATACATTTACCTGGCATTAAAAATAAATCTTTGAGTTCTTAATGTAATAATTAATAAGCATGTCAAGTATTTTTTTTTTATAATAAACTGATATATGCCTGTGACTTCGTCCACGCTTGACTTGAAATTCCCGCGTGATTTCCGGAATACAAAGCACCGCAGTATTGAAAAAAAATGTTAGCTATCGTTTCAGTGGAAACTGTTGAAATAAGCTAATTTTTATGCACCCAAACCACAACAAAACGCTCCCGGAAAAATTCCCGCAGGATTCCCGGAATTAAAAATATCACACAGTTTATTACATAAAATGTGTATCGATTTTTTTTGTTTAATATTGCCATTTTAAATAATTCCCAGAAAAAAATCCCGCGCGACACCCAGGATAAAAAGTAGTGCAGATTTTAAGTCTAAGAATTTGCTGTTAATTAGTGAAAACCGCATCGAAATCGAACCAGTAGTTTTTACGTGAATCCCGAACAAACAGACAAGAAATCTAAAAAAATACATTGTGATCTCCATCATTTATATAGTATAGTATTCTTGTTGTTTTTTTTAAATAGCTTCAATGTACAGACATGGCATGTTTAGAATTTTATAATATTATAGATAGATGAGATATCTTTATTAACTATTAATATTGATGGATGAATTCAATATAGTACCATCTATACTAATATGATTGTAACTTTTGCGAATTTGGGAAAGCCTTGTGAATAAATATACTTAATTGTCCATAAACACAAACTTTCAACAATGGAAATGAAGTTCCTATTCCATTTGAATTGTCAATATTTATCACGCTTATGTTTTCATCTTAGTAAAAGTGATTAGTTTTTGTGGAAATGATGTGACTTACACAACCGAATGGAGAGCCTTGTATAATACTAAAGTTTTCCCTGCAGCTGCGGCGCGGGTCAAGCTCTAGTGCGTAGCTCTCTAAACTAGAGAGCTTAGAGAGCAAGCATTCACACAGGTTACATTGTAATTTGTATACATTTTTTATGTAGGCGCTATTTACCCCCACAAGATTTACTTAATTTTATTTAGCTAACTGTCCCATTTTCCGGGTTGAAAACTATCTAATATCCATTATGGGTACTAAAACAACGTAGGTATGTCTTTCAGCAATAATGATTCATTCTTATTTCCGTAAAAGCGTAAAACAGACAGGCAGAGATTCGCATTTAAAATACTACACTATGGAAATATGGTGCCGTATATTAGTAATAGCACGAAAAAAGGATACTAATACCATGGAAAAATCATCTTCCATGTTCATACTCAGTAATTAGTAAAATCACAGATTTCTAAAGTGTCCAAAAAAAGAGTAGGAAGTGAAGTTTAAAAATGGATAGATTGAATTAAATGTTAGAAATTGTAGAAAGGGTAGAGAGGGCAGAAATGGATGACATGGTAAAAAGGTTAGAAATGGATGATTGGTAGAAATGGTAAAAAGAGTAGAAATGGATGATTTGCAGAACGGGTAGAATTGGTAGAAAGAGTAGAAATTTATGAAATGGTAGAAAGGGCAGAAATGTATGAAATGGTATAAAGATTAGAAATGCATGAAATGATTAGAAAGGTTAGAAATGGATGAAATGGTAGAAAGATTAGAAATGAATGAAATGGTTGAAAGGGTAAAAGGTTTAAAAAGCGGAAAAGGCTAAAGAGGATAAAAAAGGTCAGAGAAAGTCGAAAAAGCCAGTCACGGTTTGATCGTTGGTACTTAGTAGTTGGAGTAATAGGCGCTATCTGGATTATTTTTGCATAATTCTATCAATCTATCCTATTTTCTAGGATGAAAACTATCCTTTGTCTACACTCGTTATTGAAATAACATATATACCAAATTTCAGCAAAAACGGTTCAATAGCTTTTTCAGTGAAAGTGATTAGCATTTATAATATTAACAGAGACTTTTTAGTATATACTATACATAACATTCTTCTAATATTTATTATACATAATTATATACATTGTAGCCAGATCATGTGAAGCCTGATTTTAAATCAATGAAGCCATCAGACTTGGATCCTGATGTTGGCGCTGTAGTAGTTGGGTTTGATGAACATATTAGCTACCCAAAGTTAATGAAAGCAGCCTCTTACTTGGCCTCTGAAGAATGTCTCTTTATTGCTACTAATACCGATGAGAGGTTTCCTAGAGCAGATTCAATAGTTGTACCTGGCACTGGCACATTAGTGAGAGCTGTGGAAACGTGTTCTGAGAGGCAAGCAACAGTGTTAGGCAAGCCACATGCATATGTCAGGAAGTTCCTTGAATCCTGTGGTCTCAACCCTGTCAGGACATTAATGATTGGCGACAGGTATATATTAATTCATCTTATTGACACATGTAATACCATATTATTATAGAATTGCAAAGTGAAAAAAGCTATTTGTAATAGCAATGTTTCAGGAGAGCGCACTATAAGAAAATTGCCCCATTTTGTTAATTGTAAATCTTTAGTGAGAATTAGTGACTATTTTATTATAGGTATAAACAATAGGTTTCTTGTAGTGATCAATATGGCGCACAGCGTCTAGTGCGTTTTAAACGCCTAATGAGCCAAATAATTTTTTTAACTTTCTATTAGCAAAAAAATATTTCGGACGGAGGACGGGACGGACGGGGCAATCTTGGCAAATTCTACGGGTGGTCGAGGGTATAAAATATTTTGACATTTCATGGAAAATTAGACCAAGTGAATTTTTAAGTCAGTTGGTGGGTTTTACACATGTTCTTGGTGTGCAGCTATCCTTTTCCTTAGCATCTGTAATACAGTGATTTTAGAAATATATTTACAAGTTAGACTGTAAAAACTATCTGCATGCTTGCCTTCTATCAGAATTGAAACTCATGTTGTTGGAATGATATGTAGATTTCTTATGACTCAGAAAATCATTAATTATAAATTGATTTAATTGGTTATACATATATTTTCAGGTGTACCACTGACATTGAACTTGGCATTCGTTGTGGGTTTCAAACACTACTGGTTTTGTCTGGAGTTACATCAAGCAAAGATTTGGACCAAATCCGATATGAGAAAAAGCCACCTTTACCTGATGTGGTTTTACCTAAATTAGGCGACTTGCTCTCTCTAATACCTTCATAGTTTAGTTTAATGACAACAGATTATTGCTATATGTCAATTTTAAATATACTGCACAATGACTTGACCTTGTCCTTAGGAGTTTATTAGCGATAAAAACCTGTAAATGTAATTTCTTAAATTTAGTGTCTTTAAAATATGCTTATAATCCATTTAATGTGCTGTGTTTCTGTTAATTTAGAGTAATATCAGTTGGCAACCTATTTTAATAAGTACCAGTAAAACTAACTTCCATATAGTAGTCATGGAATTTAGATTTACTGATTTATTTATCAAAGAATATAAAATTGAGTGACGAAATTTAATTTAAAATATCTTTAATATACAAACAAGGTTTTTTTGTATTTTACTAATGGAGTATATGTTTTAAACAATTATTTTATTGTTTTTTATGTGATGTTATGCTTACAATTATTTTTAATCCATAAGAGATTATAGTAATTTTAATATTTATAATTTTGTTGTCACATTTTTGTGTATGTGAATATATTACTGTAAAAGCTAAAGCTAAGGTAAATCTTAGATTTACCAACACGAATTGATAAATAAATTTGTACAGATTTGGGAATAAAACAATGGACATGTTTTAAATATTTCTTTGAATTACCTATAAGTTAAATAACATATTTTAAAAATATTATTATGATACATCAACGGGGAAGATTGGTTGCGAGATTCGGCAGAAGTTTGCATCGGGCAGTATTCATGTATATCAAAGACGGCCTTGCCGCGACGGCCAACTGCCAGACCCAAGTCGGTATACATTTAATCGATGAATATGTTTTTAAAAAGTAACTATGTTGTAATATTTTGTTCAATCGTAGTACAGTAATACACGAGTGGCGCGAGGTGGAAATTCGGTCGGCTAGGGTAAGTCAGTTTAAAAAACATACCGTATGATGCAAGCGCCGACTACACCGCTGTTATAGAAATTAAGGCTCCATCCATCAGCATACAACAAAGTAAAAAACTTGATGACGGTGACTTTGATGTATGATAAGGTTTTGGTTTGAGGTTCCGGTTGTTGTTGTATCGCCTCGGGAACGTGTTCTTGATGAATTACGATGGAAGGGTCTCCCTCGGAGTTCTTTCTTATATTAGGTGTATTTCTTGTGTGAGGCGGTCGATTTTCGAGTAAAGCTCGTTGAATGCATTCGTAAGTGGTTGTGGCTGTGGCGGTGACGTGGCTCTTGTACTGACTGCGAAAATCGGGTTTGATGGTGTTGCTGGTGTGAAGTGCTCGACGACTTTATCGGCCACCAAAGCAAGCTCACTAAGTTGCGACTGCTTGGCAATATTTTCACTGACGGCCAGTACTGCACGGGCTGCTGGTGGCAGGTGATTGATCCACATTAGGCGGAGCGCTGATTCAGACACTTTGTCGCCAGCTAGGTTTTGCATACGCCTTAGTAATTGTGACGGCTTCATTTCTCCAAGTTCCAGTTCAGAGAGTAGTCGCTGCAGTTGCCTCTGTTTAGATTCTTCGTATACGTCGAGCAGTCTCTTCTTGATGGTGTCGTATTTGTGGTCAGCGGGCGGGTTTAGTAAAATGTCACTTATTTCGTCGACATCCTGTCGTTCCAGTTGTCCAACGACGAGGTCATACATCGCCTTGTCGCCTTTTTTCTGTGCCGAGACGATGGCTTCAAACTGGACAAACCTTAGCCTTAATTTGTCGCGCCAGAGTGGTGGAATTCTTGGTGGTAAAGCGAGGCTTCCTTCTCAGACTGAGACTTCCTTTTCAGTTTATGGCTGGCTGCTGCTTTACTGTAATCTTCCGTAGTGTCTGAGCTTAATCGGCTAAACAGACGAGCAGAGATTTATTTCCTGCAAGAATTTATTATTGATGCAGTTGATTTCCAAGGCAGGAGTTTTGCTTCAAGATGATCCTTTCTTCAGAAGGTGGTTTTCTTGCGGTGGTCACCACTTTGGAGGTCTTCAGGTGGAAATGAAATACTGTTGTGTGCTTGAATTGCAGTTAAGGAATGCATGTTTATTTTGTAAAAATGCTGATTAATCCCTATTAATATTATAAATGCGAAAGTAACTCTGTCGTTCTGTTCCATTTTCACGGGAAACTATTGGACCGATTTGGCTGAAACTCAGTATATATTTATATCCCGAAAACTGGAATAGTTTCCGGGGTAAAAATATATTTGTCTCTCTGTTTGTTATCCTTTTATGGAAAGATTATTGGACCGATTTAGCTGAAACTCGGTACATGTGTAATTTTAATACCGAGGGTGACCAAGGAGTACTTTTCATCCCGGATAATGGGATAGATTTATGTAAAGGTTATCCCCTAAAGTGGGATAGGTTTCTTGTGATTTTGTCCATTTCATCCACTTGGTCCCGTTGGTCCCCTTGGTCGCCTCGGTCCACTTTTGTCATTTTTGTTAAGTTTTGTCACTTACACAGATAACATAGTTTACAGATAGATGGGGAATGGTATAGTTTGCGATATAAAATGAAGTGAATCTTCAGGGGGCAAATACATAAAATATTAAATACAATGTAACCTGTACCGCCTGCTTTTAATCACAAAATAATATGCCTGATTTGACAGTTCTCATTACAACATATTTAGGGATTGAAACTTACAAATCGTTAACTGAGTTAACCTATTCACGAGAAATCGATTAAATATTATACGACTTTGTGAACGTTTGAGTTATATTAAGTTAATTACATTTTATGTTACATATATATCTTACAAAATCGAGATGGACCGCGAAAGTTGTCTCGCATCACTTTTCGCGTACCGCATGCATTTATCAGGCATCAAAATCAATCCATTATTTTTTTTATTATTTCACCCGTATACATTAATTATGTATTATATTTATCGTTTTTGTTTTCAATACATATAAGTATACATTGTGTTTTTATATTGCTGAAGCACAGCAGACAGGCTGACGGCCCAACTGTGATGGAAAGTGGTTACCGTCGCCTATGGACATTATCAACACCAGTGGTGCTGCCAATGTGCTGCCGGCCTCGAAGAAGAAACTGGAACCTGGCCACTGATGCCAGAATCAAAGTTGTTATGGCGGCATACTCTAGATCAGGGATGGTAGCCATCCATTCGGGCAAATTCCTTATTACCTGACTGGGTTCTTTTGTCGCCTTTTACGATAGGCCACCCGGCCGCAAGAATTAGTATTCTTTTTCCATTCCTGCACGGAGAATATGTTATAGTATAAATACATAAATAATCTAAGGTCTTGGAATATAGCTTTTTTTTACTCAATCGAATTGAGTTAATAAAACGCAACAACCTTTCAGTAACAACACTAAAATTAAAGATAAGGCGCCTTAGAACGTAACTGTTTTTGGGACTTCGCTATAGATTAATACGACATTCCAGAATTAATAAAAATTGCATATTATTTCAGCATTTACGCGTATTAAAAATCCGAACGCACCTACACGCGTTTCAAGAAACGAGCTAATATGCTCTTATAAATCGCTAGTCTGAAAAGGCTCTAACATTCTTTTATGACACTGATATCGTTACTAGTGACTCTATAAAAATTAATATTATAAATGCGAAAGTAACTGTCTGTCTGTTACGCTTTCAAGGTAAAAAATACCAGACCGATTTGGCTGAAACTCAGTATATTAGGTTGGGGAAAAAGTTTCTTCGCATTTTATATAAAAATTCAAAAGGTTTTTTTATAAAGTTTATTTATATTTGACTAAAGTATGTAGGTGCCATTTCGTTGGATAACTTTTTGCCATCTTGTAGGTAGGGGCGTGATCCCATTGCTATAAAAAATTTGGGGCTTCTGATCAAAAAACTGCGACAAGTGGTTTTGGCAGTCCTCTCGTGATGTTAACCTGACACTACCTAAGGAATTCTGCAGAGACCGAAACAGGTGTAAATCTGAAGGTGCAAGGTTAGGACTATACGGCGGATGCATTAACACCTCCCAGCCAAACTCTCGTAATTTTTGCTGAGTGGCTAAAGATGTGTGAGGTCTAGCGTTATCATGGTGAAAAACCACACCCCTTCTGTTGATTAATTCCAGCTGCTTTTTCTCAACTTTTTGATTTAATCTCATCAGTTGTTCGCAGTACAGTTCAGAATCGATGGTCCTGCCTGGCGGTAACAGCTCATAATGAATAATGCCCTTCCAATCCCACCATACACACAGCATCACCTTTCGCTACAGTCTGTGAAGCCTGACCGGCCTTTGATCACGATCTTCTTCGCACGTTCTTGTCGTACGTGTTCCACTTTTCATCACCAGTTATCAGCTTCTTTAAAAATGGTTCGGTTTCATTACGTCGTAATAAAGAATCACAAATGAGTACACGGTTCATTAGGTTTCTTTCAGTGAGCTCACGAGGCACCCAAATATTGAGCCTTTTGTGTACCCAGCTTTTTTCAAATGCGCCAAAACCGTTTTGTGGTCAATTCCCAGTTCTCCAGCAACATCGTAACTACTAATATCTTGCTCCACTTTTTCAAACTTTCCCCAACCTATTATAAGGATATATTTTCGATGCCGAGGATGAACATAGGATACTTTTCATCCCGGATAATAGGATAGATTTACACAAAGGTTATCCCAGAAACTAGGATAGGTTTTTTGGCGATCTTCCATTTTCGTCATTTTTGTAATTTCGGTCATTACGGTCATTTTGATCATTTTGGTCATATTTGTCATTTATATAGTTTACAGATAGATAGACGGGGGATACATAAATAAAATTAGAACGGGTTGAAATAGAGGGTGAAAGTTTGTATGGAAGACCGATCATTTCTCAAGTTTATAGATATAAAAATTTATCATCTATAAAAAAAGCGATAGTAACGCGATCTGTTATGTAATGTAAGGTCCCACGTTTTTTTTAAAGTATCTGTCAAAAGTTATGGCCCACAGGAAGTGTCTGGCAACTGTATATCTTTGTTTATAACAATATCATATATGACATATGTAAAAACTAGCCTTGCTACTTTGGCGTAAGTTAGCATGGTTTTTTGTCCACCTTTGATACCTGCTACCTGAAAAACGGCTCCGCTTTCAGCTTAGCGAGTATCCATTCCTTTCAAAGTTTATGTTAACCTACCGATCCTAAAAATTCCATCTTTCCTAAAATCACGTAAGTCTGGGGTGACTGGGATCTTGGGCCATAATTGTTCCAATATACCATAATGGGCCATAATGGATATTGTTCCTCGAATAAATTCAATGTGAATAAGTATAGTCAGTTCAACTTTGATAATGAATAGTTTTTGTACATATTATACACATACATGCGGCTACATTTGCTCGTATAATATTTTATTTTCATGGTGATATTCACTAAAAAGTTGTAAAAATGTGAATATTAATATGTATAAATTAAACAAAAATGACAATTGCCTACTAATTAAGGGTCCCGTTTGTACCAAAATGGCTACGGAACCCTAAAACAACGACATTGGTTTCCAAAGTCGTAAAAAGATTACAACACCCTGTAACTTTAAATGGAAAATAGTTTCAACTAGAATAGTAGAGCAACAAGTTAAATCAGCTGAAATTCTTTTTATCATCTAAAGAATAGTCGTAGGCTCACCATAGATTTTATACGAGCCTACAATCTTATAAAGTCAAAAGCTTGTACAAGCAAAAGGAGTCAAATGAGGACATTCATTTATTGTTTGAGCAATTGGCATTCCACGACTGATCCGTGTGGAATTCTGAATTTGATTTGTGACTTTTTATAGCTGAATGAAGCCGTTTGAAGTTCAGCAGACTGGTTAAGAATATATCGTTGTTTGTCTATTGCATTTACCTTTGTAAAGTGGGGAGGAGGCATGAGCGCATGCGTGCAGCGGCGGTGGCGGCGTACGGAACCCACTCCTCTCGGCTTGTCAACATTATACGTTTGCCGTTCGCGCCCATTTCGCGCCAGTATCAACGCAACCGGAGACGCGCGTCGTCGTAAACACGGTATTTGCACGCACCCTGATCAAAGTGATCTCATTTTAATTAATATCCTGACGAATTGATGTGAGTCCTTATTTACTGTTAAAACTCTTTATAATTGAATTTATTGTGTTATTTTTTTTTCTTGATTTAATAAGGAGATACTCGTAATATTAATATACGTTGCTGAGATTTCGTCCTGGACATTCATTATAGGAAAAGTCACGGAAAAGCTCTGGTTTGCATGACAGAAAGCAATCTCAAGAGATTTGGGCTACGTGTAAAAAGTGTAATTTGTGGTATAGTTTAGTATATTTGTATCCTAAACAAAGGCACGAAGGGTGAATTAGTAGCCGTTCCTTATAGTAAGGCACACCCCAATCATACAATATTCCTTTACCTAACCTCATAAACTAATAAAATTTACGTGCCCATGATTTTAAAATAAATGCCAAAATTAAAATTATAAAGTGAAGATTTATTTATACAATGTCGGTTATTGCTCAGTGATGCAAAAAGTGATGATAGGATCGAGTGTTATGAAAAACTAATTTAATTTTGTGGATTTCATTTATTACTTTGTTTTCATATTAATAAATAAATTTATAACGACAAGTCGGTGGCGCTAAGAACTTAACAATATTTTAATTTTAAAAGCAGATAAACGATTACATATAATACAAATATTCCTGGCGACAATGTGCGCTATCTAAAGTATTACCAACTCAATTCTCATCGTGCAGTTTTGTGATAAGATTTAGTCACGGTAGCAGGTTTAGCCTTCGTCACAAAACACCAAAATAACACCTCTGAAAATACTTTCATAGTAATTTTTGTATCCTGTATAAGCCATCTAGGTTTCATACTTGGTAGACAAAAAGAAATATGTCGCCTATAATCAATTATGTTGTATGAATTTATGAATGAATATTATTAACAAATACGATGACTTCAGAGGTTCAAATTCGTAGCGTCCACCTTTTTGAGTTTTGAAATGTGTGTTGGAATATTCTGAGAAATCAAGATACTGCGGCTTGAAAAGCACTTTTAACAAAAAATGATTTCCACAAGATCCGTTGAGAAAAATTGATGGAACAGCTTTAAAAATAATTTTAATAAAATCAGTTTGATCCAGTGAACAATATTTGTTGAGTTTCTGAGATATTAAACATTTACGATTAAACGCTTTTTTGTGGATTCGTAGTGAAATAAAGAAAACAATGGTCGCTTGTGACGTGCACTGAACCCTTCATAGTTTCTGGACCAACACGCATTTGCTCGATTTTATTTTATACAAAGTCAGTTACTGTGGAGCCTTCTGCAGGTAATTGTGAGAGGCTAGATGACATTTAGCGTGGACTATATCTGCATTGGAATTTTTTTATAAGTTTAAGCTCGTTACAAACTCATTTAGACACGTTTGTAAGATAACTGTTAAGTGATGTCATCAGCGAAGAAACGGGTTTTTCTCAAATTTTCAAACACGTACAATTTAAAGTCGAATCATTTGAAAAAATGTTTATCAACAATAACACGTATATAAACATGTGTATAAAGCTAAATGTCGGTAATTACCATATTTTATTCTAAAAATGCAGTAAGGTTGGGCAGGTTTAAAATAGGTATCTCTTATAATTTTTACGTATTATGTTATTTATATGAATAAACTGAACACCTGCCACAGCTAGTTTTGATAAAGAAACCGTTAACTTAAAACTGCCTGTATTTTTATCTAATTACCTACCTACTTAGGTTTTTGGGGATAGTAAGTGACAAAGGTTTGACGTTACTTTCAGCTATTATAATTTATAATATGTCAATTTTTTCTATACATTATGTAGTTGATATTTAAATTAAATGTTCCTGAAGTTCTCTAAGCGCGGCTTTTAAAGTTGTAATAGACAATGGGGAAAAAAGACGTATTAAAATTTCATAAACGTATCGTATTCATAATTGGTTTTCAAAGAGCATACTATATAATCTTGTGCATTTACTTCCTGTCAGTATGACATTCCTCATCATCATATTTGCTTCGGAGCCTGTAGTCTTCTTTTCTACCTCACTGTCGTCTGCATTCATCGTGAGACTTTTAGCAAGCGTATCATCTCACAACGACAAGAGTACCAGCATTTATTGATTCTATCTCGTTTACTAGCACCTGGCAAAAGCGACATCCCCTGTTCCAGTGTCCGAAACTTTGCCGTTTGTTTGCCATGTCACGAACATAAAGACTACCTGGGTCTACTAGAATTCTTCCGCCTGACTCTACGAATTCATCGCAGTGTATTAATTGTAGTAGTAATATAGTATGATAGTAGTAGAATCTACTTGTGTCGCTCAAGCATGGACGTGTCTACTTGAAAACGAGGTTGTTGACGTATATTTACTTTGATCTCGTGTGAATACATAGAATAAACAATAGTCTAGGTTGTATTGAGTTTGCTTTGTATGTATAATAAAAACAAAATAAGCCACTTCATCGTTTGTATGTCCTTCGATTGTCAAGCAATATATCAGCATTAGATAGCTTAGTCATAAGAGTCGTCATAACTTATAAGTTTTAGTATCCATTGTATCATTCTACATCTACATAGGTATTTAGATGTAGTTACTGCGAATTCTCCCTACTCCTTTGCATTTTTGGATCGTGTAAATGGGTTAAGTATGTATATTAAACCCCTGGCTTAAAAGAGGGGTGTTAATAATATTTTGTTTATTGTTTGTATGTGGTTACCTATATATGTAGCTGTAGCCTAAATTGTTAGACTGATTTGGATGAGGTTATGGTTGTTCCATAGTTAATTAAGTTAAGGGAGTTCTTAGCTGGGTCTGATAAAGATCAGTCGAGCTATTCCAGGAACCTCAACAAAAGACCGAATTGTCTATGTTAAATCTACCACGACACCTTTTGATTGTTAGTATATAATTCATGGGAGAACTGGAAATTATAATAAAATTGACTTGACCTAACACTTCGATCAATAGTAACTATAGTTGATCGAAGACCTAACAGCAAATGTACCTTGTAAGGAAAATTCACTAATCTGTTTAATTTCGTTCTCTTTCGAAATAGTTCTTACTTATTTTGTTTTATTCCTAAATAAAAAAGAGAAGATCAATAACATATGGATTTTTACGCTGAAAGAAAATTAGATACAATTTAAAAATAAACATACTTACAACACAAACTAATAGATTTACAGCAAGAAGCATGTTCGGGAATTTTTAGTTAGCTCAATAAATAGATTATGTAAGCGGCAATTTGCAAAGGAAAGTTAATAACTAAGAAGCCTAGGAGTTTGTTGACATTAAATGTATCTAGTTTTTCACACATCTGTTTCGCTTTTAAGATTTCCCTCCTTATGCAGTAGCAATATTTGAGCGAGGCTTTCGTTCTCTTTAATTGAGATTATGTCTCCGAGAAATAGGTACAAGTTTTTGTTTAAGAAATTTGTTGTTGTTTGCCATTTATTACAGAACGGTATTGCACGTGACGATAGTAGGCGTCCTGACGGAATGACTCTAATATCCTGGCGATGTAGTAAGCCTCTAGTATGGGATGCGACCTGCGGCGTTGGCCGCATCCCATTTACCAAACACATCCAGATCAGCCGGTTGGGCGCCGGAAATAGCTCAGTCAGTCAAGCAGCGCAAACTTGCAACCCTCGGGGAGAGTACCTTTATACCTTTGTGCCGTTTGCTGTTAAAACACTTGGACCGTGGGGTCCTGAGACCATGAGCCTTTACAAAGATCTATCGAAACGACTCATTGACTTTTCAGGTGATCAAAGTGCTGGTGCCTGCCTCGGACAACGGATCAGTATGGCAATCTATCGAAAAACGTAGCCAGCTTTCTGGACACCTTACCCATAAAGCGATAAAAGACGGTGACCTAGGCTCAGTATTCTACTTATAATCTTGAGGAATTATAGGTAGAATACAATATCAGTTACTTAAGTTTTCTTTCATTGTATAAGTCATTGTGTCATCATTATACTTATAGCTATTATTATTTCCAGGAATTTGTTAGAAACTTATTTTATTGGATCAAACTTCAAATTCTAATTTAGCATTCGAAAGATAGAGCATTTTAAGAGTTCCGTAGCTAAATAGCAAAAATGAAACAGTTATACATATTATATACATCTTGCCCGTCTGACTAATAATTAATACAACTACTAAACTAGCTACAATTTCTATTTTTATTATGGGGATCGTAATAAATCACCCAAATTTTCAGGTTTTTTAAAACCTATTTTTCCCTTTTTTTTCATAGTATAGTTACAAATTAATACATGGAGTTTTTTTACTAATACTTAGGAATAAAAGGCTTGAAAAAATGTGTTTGTTATAATTCCCGGATGAAAAACCGATTTCTCATATTTTAGTAGGTCGTACCATGGTCCATTTTTTAAAAGTAATAAAGACAGATCGATGTTGTAGAAAAAAGTTGTTGTGACTCTACTCACGTATGGATGTCTGCATCATTGTATTGTTTGGGAGCACGTCTATAAGTAGTGAACATGAATACAAATTAAAATGTTGGTGATAAAAAGTTATAAAATAACAATTAAATATGTATTAATAATATCTTATTAACCGCTTTAGCACTATCTGTTCAAATTCTCCCATTAGTGAATCTTCTTAAATATTCCATGACAGAAACCACAATACATACCTACTTACCGATCCTTATATATTAGGGGATTGGAAACTGGGGGACTTTGTTTTTTGTCAATCTTTCATCGTTTTGGCAGGCATGAGTCACTGCCAAATGGATTAATAGCAATGGGGTATGACGTAACCGTGTTTATGGAGTTATATGTACGTTACATTAGCCTATTTATACAGTAAGATCAGACGGAAATAAATAATATTACATCTGTTTGTTCAGCGAAATTTCTTATTGGAATAAACTCATCGTAATGACATAATTAGGACTTTCTGTGGTATATTTACTTCTTCATAACTAATAGTAATGGTTTCAAAATTGAGAGTAAAGGTACATAGTATCGATCAAATTATCATTAGACTAGTGTTAAATTCTAGTTACCTTCGAAGTGTCTGCTGTGGACCCTGCGGGTTTCAAACTTTACAAACTAGTTATAGTCATAGAGCAAAAAAAAAATCGCAGCACGTCTATTACCGCGCCTTTACGGGAAAACTTCATTGCTCTCTGAGTTATAAACCGAATTAGAAAAATATTTTTTAAATCTACTATTCTGCTCCTTGGTGGTCAAAATCAGTCAGATTCTAAACGACAATAATACGACTAATGATACAAGTTCTATAACAATATTACTTAACAAATATGTAAAAGCAGGCGTTAAAATATGTCGACGAATTAAATTTATGTGAGCTCTTTGTAAATATTGCTATTTGTGTTTAAAGACTACATTCAGAAACGAATACATGGTTCGTCCTTGTAGCTATGAATGGTGTCTACGCATTGCGACTTTTGTTCAAGCTGACAAAACAACATAAAATTGGTTTTTGGAATTACAAGAATACAAAATGTTCCAGGAATAATAATTTTAATGTGTGTATTTTGTTTCTGCGACTTATGAAAGAGCTCTTTACGTGGTTAAAACTAACACCATTGTAGCTACAATAGTGTTGTTCTAAAATAACACATCAGATTGCACCAATTCTTGTAAACAGGGATAGTGTACTACGAATAAGGAGGACCTATCGACTATTATTTCATGTAATACTGCCGCACTGAAAGCCGATAACGGTTCGTTAGAGGCGAATGACATTTTCGTTTCCAATTTTATTTTACTGTAGTTAGTAGTTAGGACTTTTAGTGGGCTTGGAGAATGTTGTAAATGTTACCCCTCGATTGCACTATCCACATAATACCTAATGGTGGGGCTTCATCTGAGATAATGTTCGGATATAGGCCGTTTGTTTTTATTTATAAATGACGTTAAATGTTGATAGATGAAGCATTTATATATATTAATGTGGCTATTCAATAACGGTGTTATTGTAACGCTTAAATAAGACTCATTCTGCCACAGCCAATATCTTTAACATTAACGCAGGTGAGGCTACAATCCCTATTAATATTATAAATGCGAAAGTAACTCTGTCTGTCTGTTCCGTTTTCACGGAAAAACTACTGGACCGATTTGGCTGAAACTCAATATAATTCTATTTCTTATATATATATATATATATATATATATATATATATATATATATATATATATATATATATATATATATATATATATATATATATATATATATATATATATATATATATATAATGACTGTTGGCATTTTAAAATGCATAAGAAATAGAAATAAATTATAAAAAAGGCTACATTGGAACCCTACAATGAAATAGCGCAGATTATTTATAAGAGATACCTGAACTTCTGTAATAATTTAATTAAAAAGTCAAAACAGAATTATAATAAGCAGCTGTTAATAAATTCATCTAGTAATTCAAAAAGTCTTTGGAAAAGTGTTAGGTCGATCGTTAATAATAATTCTTCGGCTTCTGATAACAGTAAGCTATTGAACGCTAAGTCTCTTCCCCAAAATTCGGTTAATTTTGTGAATGATTACTTCTCTAACGTTGGTAAAACCTTAGCTGAAGAGATGTTATCTCTCCCTAGGTCAACTACCCTTACGGATATCAATACTCAATACTCTCAAATTAACTCCTTTGGTCTTATTGAAACTGACTACAATGAAGTCCATGATACCCTTGTCAGTCTAGTCTAGTAGCTCACCGGGAATAGATAATATCGCCACCAGCTTCCTGAAATCAGCGAAGTCTGAAGTAGTCCTTATTGTGTGCCATTTAATAAACCTCTGTTTCAAGCAGGGTATTTTTCCAGATATACTTAAACAGTCAGTTCTGGTTCTAATCTATAAGAGTGGAGACATGGAAGACGTTAATAATTACAGACCAATATCTATTTTACCGTCTATTTCAAAAATTTGGAGAAAATTTTGAATAAAAGATTAATTAATTTCCTAGATAAGTATAATAGATAAATATACTATCGGTAACACAATTCGGGTTTAGACGAGGTCGTTCAACAGAAGACGCTGTTAGTTCACTTACTTCTTTTATTATAGACGAGTTAGATCGCGGGAAAAAATGTTTAGGCGTATTTCTAAACCTTAAAAAAGCCTTTGACACTGTCAAAGGCTTTTTTAAGTCCCCACCCTTGCAGACAAGCTTTAAACGATAGGAATACGTGATACAGCTTTTGATTTATTTAAAAATTACCTTTGTAACCGAAAACAATGTGTAAAAATCCAAAAATATCTTAGTTCGGACACTTATATCAATTTTGGAGTCCCACAGGGGAGCGTTTTAGGCCCAACGCTGTTCCTCATATATATTAACAATTTGTGCAACCTTAACATTAATAATGCTAAAATTTTTAGTTATACAGATGACACTGCTATCGTATTTTCTAATACATCATGGAAGCATGTTTGTAAAGACGCTGACTCTGGGCTTGCAAAAATCGCTAAATGGCTAAAAATAAATTTACTTACCCTCAGTGTAACTAAAACTAACTATATTTGTTTTAATATTCGCAATAGAACTCAACCAAATGCTAACTTTGCTATAAAAATGCATAAGTGTGATGATGTACTTGCCTGTGATTGTAGCCCTGTTACCATCACCAGAGTATCTAATGTTAAGTACTTAGGCGTGATGATAGACCAAAGATTAAATGGGCATTTACAAATAGACACGGTTAGCCAGAGATTACGGAAACTGACATGGATCTTCAAAACGCTAAGGCTTGTTGCCTCAGCCACCTTACTTAATAAAATTTATTTAGCGCTAGTGCAATCAATCTTAATATACTGTATTACTATATGGGGAGGTGCTGCTAAGAGTAAATTTATTGAGCTAGAAAGATCTCAATGTTCATTGCTTAAGGTCGTGTACTTTAAACCATATAGATTCTCTACTGAGGAACTTTTTTCTACGTGTCAACTTCTAACAGTAAGAAAACTATATGTATTGAATGTTATCTTAAAAACTCATAAAAACTTTTCATTGTATGAAAGCGTTGATAAAGGAAGAAGGAAAGGGAAATCTATAACAACCATTAGGGTTAATACTTCATTTGCTAATCACCAATATAAAATGCACTCCATACATATATTTAATCAAATTAATAAAGTATTACAATTTAGTAATATGAAATATTATGACTGTAAGAAAATTGTTACAAATTGGTTATTATTGTTAACATATAAAGAATGTGAAGAATTTTGTGTATATTGCATAGTATTCTTAGTTTGTAAACACAAACACTTACTCTCATGCTACTACACACAACGCACGCACACACATTCTCACATACATTCATACACACAGATGATGACAGGTATACAACACATAAAAAATATTTGTATAAGGTTTATTGTAATAAAAGTTATCTTTTAATGTTTTAGTTCATTGAGAGCGGGTCCATCTGACACAAGTATATATTAATACTAGCTGACCCGGCAAACGTTGTTTTGCCATATACATCTATTTTTCAATGCTAAATCATAATAAAATATAAATAAGAAATTTAGACAAAAAAATAAGAAAAAATATTTCACCCTTATCATTTAGGGGTATGAAAAATAGATGTTGGCCGATTCTCAGACGTACCCGATATGCACACAAAATTTCATCAAAATCGGTCAAGCCGTTTCGGAGGAGTATGGCAACGAAAACTGTGACACGATAATTTTATATATTAGACTTAATACAAGGTCCCAACCCCAAAAATTATTGTATGTACTTTTAGAACAAATACTCATATTTATATTTATTATTAATATATTTTCAATACTGAGAATGAACATAAATAAAAGGGATAAAAATATATTTGTCTGTTTGTTTGTTATGCTTTTACGGTAAAAGTATTGGACCGATTTGGCTGAAAATTGGTATATATGTAATTTTAATACCGAGGGTGGACAAGGGATACTTTTATCCCGGATAACGGGATAAATTTATGTAAAGATTATCCCAAAAAGTAAGATAGGTTTTTTGTTATTTGCCGTTTTCATCACTGGTCATTTGGGTCATCTTTTTCCTTTTTGATCTTTTTGTCCTTTGGACCTTTTTGTCCTATTTGACCTTTTGGTCCTTTTTGGCCTTTTTGACCTTTTTGGTTTTTTTGTCCTTTTGGCCTTTTTGTCCTTTTGGCTTTGCCGGGAGATGGGATAGTTTGCGATATAAAATGTAATTAATCTTCCGGGTGCAAATAGCACTCACATGAACATTTAGTACAATGTAACCTGTATTAACGCCGGCAGGCACTAGCAGTCGACACGCGGCGCAGCCGAGGGTTAAACTCTATTTTTATAATATAGAATGAGCGTTCTACTGCTTGGTCCCAATTTCAGAGTAACGCATGTTTTTTAAATGCTAGGTTTCATACATCGGTAATTTCGGTGTGTAAGTTCACGATGTTTTTTCTTTACCGTCTGAACGTGGTAAATGCAACAACACGAACTTTAGGTCATGCTGGGGCTTCATCTGCATTAGTGTAAAAGATTTAGGCTGTGACCGAATGTGTTTTGTTTAATGCGTTAAAAATAACGTCGTTAATGCCACCCAGCCTTTCATCCCTACTGGAACGGAGAAACAATACAATTTCCTGCGATCGGACGGTTTGTCGTAAGAGGCGACAAAACAACCCACAGCCAAGGAGGGTATTTGCCGGACTGGATGGCTTACACCCCTGGTCTAGAGAGTGCCGTCCGTCATAACAACCTTGAGTTGTGTTCCGGCATCAGTAGCCAGGTTTCAGTCTCCCTTAGGAGAGCAGCAGCGAATTTGTAGCACCTTTGGTGTTATAAATGTGTATAGGCGATGGTAACTGCTTTCCATCCGGTGGGCAGTCTGCATGTCTCAGAACTCACTAATAAAAAAAGCCACATTAGTGTATATACATACGTTATCTGTCAGTATTTAATGTCGCATCTCCAATTGCCCATTACACCCATCGCCACATCTGCGTGAAACGGCTTATTATATATACCTTTAACTTTATCCCAGATGAAGCCGCACTCTTAGAAAAATTGCCTAAGCTATTGCTATTGCTTCAAGCATTCATGGGTTCATACATGGTCTTTTCTAAACTCTTCAAATTAAAGCACAATCAATAATCTTCTTGTAAAAAATAAATGTCAAGACCACTCAAATCTTGTCTCTTCATTGCTACAATGAACATTGATGTTCAATGAGTCATCTGCCAACCATCATGGAAGTAGTATTCGCGGAATATATTCGAAACCTTGATCCGTGGGGTCACATCGTTTGATCTAGCTCTCATTTGTAATGACCGGAGCACCCACAACTTCAATGCAGAGGTGTAATTGTATTGTCTAGTATTGCGCCCCCACATTACAATTGATATTTATTTTTTTAATTCACTGTGACTTCTGGATTAGAAAAGTGGTCAAGGTTGAGATAAACACAATGATGTAAGCTGTTTCCTTATTTGAAAAATGGTTTTTTATTGTTCTAGAATTGCATCGTAGGAGTAGTTGGTAGAGTTTTATACTCGGTTTAGTTCCAAATGCGTAGGTATTGTGAGACTTCAGTAAAACTATAAAGTATATCTAAACTAACAGACTGAAGTTTTTATTATCTCTATCGTAGATATTTAGTGCTCACTATAGTCGTACAACGATTTTTATACGTGGAAATCTACAAAAAATGGTCATTCGCAGATATATCTAATCATTATCGTTTAGGTATACGACTACTAGTGTTAATTGATTCGTTTGTGGAGGTTATTTAACTATTTATTTAGAAGAAACTTGAGTGTAATAGTTTTATAGCGATTTATTCAACAAGAGAAGTAGAAAATAAGTTCTTATTTCATTTAATTTTAATAACCGGTTGCTAAAAATCATTCAAATTGTGAAATTGATAGATTATAATTATGTCGGAAAGTAAGAATTTAAAGAGCTACTACTACATATGTTTAAAAATATCTTTAAAAATACGTAGGTGGGCAATTCTCCTTGTTTGCGAACGATTGTACAACGCGCATCATTGGCGGCAACCAGGTTTTTTAAAAACTAGAGCTAGATCATTCAGGTTTGACTGTAATAACTGATTAACCCTCATTATATTTATCAACAAATCACTTGAATCGGAAAAATTCTTAAAAAGTTAACATGAAAAAATCTGGTTGCGGCCAAATGATGCATGCAAACCTAAAAGAACAGGATTGAATTTTATTCGTACACTGATTTTATTTAAAGCATAAATCTACGCTTTTTGAGTCATATCTACCTACCTAGTGAGGTGAAACGGTATATTCAATTAATGCTTAACTAGAAACAAATATTTTTCCAGTGCTTAGTACTAGTTGGTAATCTCAGCTGATGTTCAAAACAAGTTCGCGGCAAATAATTTTCGTTGTCAGCAAGGTCAGTGATGTAATTGCCGCTTATAGCGTTAAACGTGAGCTACTAAATATAACTATATCCAGCTACTACAATATGCTGCAATAGATAGCAGTGTGTTTGGTAACTTTTGTATGACATCACCTTTGTCCGTCGTTTATGTGCAAGATACGATGTCCAATTATATAAACAAAACTTCATTAGCGAAGATACCCAGACAAGGTAATGTATTATAGTACAACAAACATATTATGTGTCCGAAAAGGTCGAAGGATCTTGAAGTATATGTTGTGAGCTGTAACAATAGTCAAGGGCCGTCTCTACCTAAGGGGCGTAAGCCGATTAACCTCAATGAAAAAGTCATAAAGAATATTATAATTTGAATAACGATATTTAACCAATATGTAGCGACATATGTATAGACTACATCTTCCTGACAAATTTCATCCATAAAACCCAATAGTCTCAGAAAAATGACTGTGACATAAAAACCGACGGATGGAGATGACATGATGATTTTTGCCAAAATTAAATATAAAAATTAATTCCTATTTTTGAGTGTTAATTTGGGGAGTGGTAGCGTAATGCCTAGCGCACGCGTACCAAACTCAAAGAGCGCGGGTTCGAATCCTGGCCGAAACGCATGCACTACTAGTTGTAAGACCTAATGTGCATATTGTTACAATTACCAGGTGCTAACAACGATGAAAGAAAACATCGTGATGAAACCTGCATATCGAGATAACCGATGTGTCAAATCTGCCAAGTCGCCTTGGACAAGCGTGGCGGGTATACTTTCTGTGCCTCTATAGTGGGAGGCCCGAGTCCAGCAGTAGGACGTTTATAGGCTGTTATTATTATTATATGTATGTCTGTCAAGACCACGGGTCATAAACACGGCCCGGACTTCTGGAGGGCTTGCGTGCGCCCATGGGAAGGCCAACACGTAGAGGCTCCTTAGACAAAAATCTAAATGTGGCGTCATACTGACCGGTGATTATCCCTGTTTACACCATATTAAAATGCACCCAAAGACAAGCCCCGGTCAGTGTAGGACTATTGTAGGGAATAAGAACAAAAAGTACCGGGCTATTGGGATGAACTGCTAGTGGAACTACGGATCGGGGACTATGGGGACTATGGCGTCTGCCCGTCGCAATGTTCAAGGAACATGGAAAAAATGGGCAGACGGTGACTCGTTCCTCACTGCATGGGCCCCTAAAAATGCCGTACTACTTATTATATATTATTACTAGCGGTCCGCCCCGGCTTCGCACGGGTATCTAAAAATAATTTTTTTGTTAAGTTTTATTACCTACTAAGGGAATTCAAAATATTTCCGCTCCCGTACGAACCGTACCTCAGTGACGCCTACATCGCATAAGGTGCTGCCTAGCTAGCCGAGCATGGTTTGCGGCGACCACGCAACTTTTTTCTAATACTTACATTTTTAAACTAGTGATATCTTTCGAATGGAATGTTCTAGTTTAATCATTCAAAAAATTATATAAAGGAATTGAAGTAGTCTTGAATATTAAGTAATAGTAATTATTTTGATAAGGATAAATACCAAGCTAAAAATAAAGAGTCTTTTCTAGCGGCGGCATTTCAATTAAATTTTTAAAATAAAAGAACACTTATTGTGGCATAACTATAATAGTTAGACATGCTGTCGCGACACTTTTTTGTAAATAATGATGTGGTCTGCAAAGTCGTAGTACATTATTTTATTCTATCATCAATAGTTTTCGCAGCGCACGCGATTTTAGGTAAATTTTTTACACCTTAGATTACATTATTGGAGTTTTAGTAAGGAACCCTAATTTTTGAAAATATAATATAGCCTATGTCATCCGGGGATAGTGTAGCTTGCCAACGGTGAAAGAATTTTTCAAATCGGTTCAGTAGTTTCGGAGCCTATTCAATGCAAACAAACAAACAGTCAAATCTTTCCTCTTTATAATATTACTAGATGTGCCCGCGACGTCGTCCGCATGGAATTTGTTTTCAAAACCCCCCGATTTTGAAACATTCTTCATTGGTGCTCCGCTCCTATTGGTCTTAGCGTGATGATATATAGCCTATAGCTATATATCATAGGACCAATACGAGCGGAGCACCTCCTTTCTTCCTCGATAAATGGGCTATCTAACACTGAAAGAATTTTTCAAATCAGACCAGCAGTGCCTGAGATTAGCGCGTTCAATCAAACAAACAAACTCTTCAGTTTTATATATTAGTATAAGATTGGTATAGATAATTTGGCGAGTGGGCGCAAACTGATTTTGGCACCTCGGCGCTCAATACGCTTAAGACGGCCCTGATAACAGATTAGGTACCTACCGAACGAACGTTAATAGGTCAAACAATCGAATACCTGAGTTTAGGTCTTTAAAAGAACTAGATAGGTTTTATCAGGAACTATGGTAAGAAAATTTGATAAATAAATTGCGGATTTAAGATTGTTCTATTTGTTACATTACCGGTTTACGTTAAATATTGCTAAAATAATATATTACCTAAAAGGGGGAGCTGCCATATATATATATATATATATATATATATATATATATATATATATATATATGTTTTTAAAATTTCTTACAAAATTCTTCGATTGTCTAGTATTAGTGTAGTTAATTATGACAGTATTTTTATTTAATTCATGCCGCCCTAGTTTCCTGGCTCATACACCGGCGTCTCATTCCAATGACGTAGGTTCAAATACATGCCAGTGAGGGTGTACCGTATAGGTAGCTTTTTTGACATTATATGCATATTAATAAACTCAAAAACTACTGAACCGATTTCAAAAATTATTTCACCATTCGAATGTTACATTATCCCTGATTAATACAGGCTACATAAAAATTAGGCCTCCCTACTAAAACTTCAATAATGTAACCCATCAATCTAAACAAAATACTTGGCGCTGAAATCGGGTTCTACGATTATATTACTAGAGTGACATAGTGGAGGCTGGCCTGCGTGAGCTCAGGAGACGGTACTGGATAGACAGGAGTGAAGTATTTTCGTTTCCAAGGACGGATTAATTTTGAGTCGTGGAGCCGCACCTGTTGTTCGTGCAAATTGTTATCTGACGGCGAAGGAAAACATCGTGAGGAAACCTGCACAGAGAAATTACCATAACCGCCTTAGACAAGTGTGAAGTGAGATGATATTATATTAAAAGATCATAATAGGTTAATTTAAAGACCGCTATTGTGTCATATCCAGCTGCGTAAAATAAGCATATTTTTATGCAATCTCAAATCTTATCAGTCTCCTTCACATTTCAAGGTACATTAATTATCGTTATCAATCTGTTTATCAGACGGACGAAACAATAATAAAAAACTGTTATTATCATTAAATTCCGTGTTTCCAGAGTAATTAAGAATGTCCGAAGAAGCGCACGCAGCGGATGTGGAGCACGTCACACAGGAGGTGAAGGACGTCAAGTTGGAAAATGGGACTGCGCCGGGTGCGACCAACGGAACGCCAACCAAAGGCGAACACAATGCTATTCCTTTTAAAGTAAGTTATTTAACTAGTAGAGGACACATATTATAATAAAATCTAAAATTATTTATATATAAAAAAGCGGGCGCTAAAACACCATATCATCATCTTTTTAAATATCACGAAATACATTATTTTAAATATTGTCCAAGAAATAATGAATATGCTACTTGCCACATTAAAGTATGTCGTTATAACTTTGCTCGCATAAAATCTAGAAGGCTCAGTCCTTTTAGACAAGCGGTACTGGTATAATACGCTAAGTAATAGGTTGGGGAAAAAGTCTTTTCGTATATAGTATGTATGAACTTGTAATAAGATCTCTTTGGCTATGCCATTTGTATCTGGCTGGTTTTGGTATCATTAAAAAGTTTTAATTTTAAAGAAGACAATTCCAAATTCAAATTAGGAAAATGTGTGATTTTCATTTGTTTTTCTTATTGTTAAAATGAGTGAATCTAATGAAGAAATTCGATACATTTTAAAATTTTACTACATAAAAGGTAAAAATGCAACACAAGCCGTGAAAAAAATTTGTGATGTTTATGGACCTAATGCAGTATCTGTGAGAGTAGCGCAAATTTGGTTTAAGCGTTTTCAATCCGGAAATTTTGATATCAAAGATGCACGTCGCTCTGGTCACCCTGTTACGGACAAAATTGATGCCATTTTTGAAAAAGTGGAGCAAGATCGGCATATTAGTAGTTACGATGTAGCTGGAGAACTGGGAAATGACCACAAAACGGTTTTGGCGCATTTGAAAAAAGCTGGGTACACAAAAAAGCTCGATATTTGGGTGCCGCAAGAGCTCACTGAAAGAAACCTAATGAACCGTGTACGCATTTGTGATTCTTTATTATGACGTAATGAAACCGAACCATTTTTAAAGAAGCTGATAACTGGTGATGAAAAGTTGATCACTTGATGAAAAGTTGACAAGAACTTGCGAAAAAGATCGTGGTCAAAGGCCGGTCAGGCTTCACAGACTGTGGTGATACCCGAGTTAACTCGCAACAAGGTGATGCTATGTGTATGGTGGGATTGGAAGGGCATTATTCATTATGAGCTGTTACCGCCAGGCAGGACCATCGATTCTGAACTGTACTGCGAACAACTGATGAGATTAAAGCAAAAAGTTGAGAGAAAGCGGCCGGAATTATTCAACAGAAGGGGTTTGGTTTTTCACCATGATAACGCTAGACCTCACACATCTTTAGCCACTCAGCAAAAATTACGAGAGTTTGGCTGGGAGGTGTTAATGCATCCGCCGTATAGTCCTGACCTTTCACCTTCAGATTTTCACCGATTTCGGTCTCTGCAGAATTCCTTAGGCAGTGTCAGGTTAACATCACGAGAGGACTGCCAAAACCACTTGTCGCAGTTTTTTGATCAGAAGGCCCAAAATTTTTATAGCAATGGGATCATGTTCCTACCTATAAGATGGCAAAAAGTTATCCAACAAAATGGCACCTACATACTTTAGTCAAATGTAAATAAACTTTATAAAAAAACCTTTTGAACTTTTATATGAAATGCGAAGAATCTTTTTCCCCAACCTTATATTATAATGCCACTTGTATAGAGGGTCTAGCCAAGTGTAGAAAGAAGGTGGCGTATAATACTTAGCGTACCTGGCGTATACTTATTGTTGGTGTAACGATTATTCCCATAAATTTTCATTCTATTCGTTTAGCGCTAATGTCACTTGTCTACAAGGCCAGTTGATTTTATATTGTTACATGCCGTCAAAGACAAGCCGCACAGCCTATTGTTAGCGCAGCTTATTGTCCTCACGGATTAGGGAATCCTTTGTGTTTTGAATTTGTAACATGCTATTGTTTTTCTACTTGTTTTATAACCATCATTAGCGTCGAACTAATCCCCATTGTTATTGTTCGCGACTTTGTGGACGTTCGCAAAATGAAATGCAAAATAATATTTCTTAGAAACTCAGTGTGCGCCTCCAATTTCTTTGTACTGTGTAGTTAGTATAAGACGATGCCCGAATGGAGGGGCGAGTGGCAGTCAAGCGACTACTACGAAGCGAGTAAGACGTTTTCTAGTACTCTCGATTAGCGATATAAACGACGGACTTTGCGAGTTCGAATTGTATTAAATCGTGCAGTGTGAACTGGTTGCATCCAGTTTTATTTGTATTTGTTTTATACGTGTTTGTACAGTTCTAATAAATTCTATAGTAGTTCCAACGGCATTTTTAATTCGAGTCCTGTAGCTCGTAACAATATTATCTACGCTTTTTTACTAAAGCTTTTCAAACGACTTCAGTTACGTTAACTCTGTTCTATATTCCGTAGGAACTTCCGCGTGTATTGATGAAGTATCGAATGCTCGATCTCTTGTGTACCCGTCTTAGATTATAAGTACGTATTTATGTATAGCCAACAGTATTTATGTATACCAAACTTATAAAAATAAGGTTTATGTTGAACGTAGTTAAGACATAACAAATAAGTATTCAAACACCTATACCTACCTTCCTACAAACAACATGTATCTTAAAAACGTATAGATTTTATTCCAAAAAGCCAACCATACAAGGAAGCATCAAGTAAAAATTACTATATAATGTTAAATGAATATTTAATCGTCGTGTATGTAAATTGTCATCTGTTACCATATTATTGGTACAATTCTGCAGCTGCGTATTTATGTTACATAGAGCCAACACATTATATAAAGTCAAATATGACATATTTCAGATAATTTTGAAGGTCTCCTATATGATATAATGTTGAATGTGAAATGTTTTACACATATTATCAGCTGTTGTTTTCGGCCAATCGCAGTCCATTGCTTGACGTAGGCCTCCCCTAGTTTCCATTAAATATTCAGTTCCTCCTCTTTTCTCATCTAGCCCCTACGAACGACTTAGCACAAGACATTGGTCCAACAGGTCGAAGAGCACCTATAACTACGTGTACTAAGCCGCCGTCTCCACTCCAGAACTAGTCTGCTACTAAATTGAATACTGTCTTTTTTCCAATTTCAGGACGCATTCAAAGCATTTTCAAAGTTCGGCGACCCTAAATCAGATGGCAAACTAATCACGCTTTCACAAAGTGATAAATGGATGAAGCAAGCTAAAGTAATTGACGGAAAGAAAATTAGCACAACTGACACTGCAATTCATTTTAAAAAACTTAAAATAATCAAAGTTGGTATTGAAGATTACCAAAAGTACTTGGATGAACTTGCCAAGAGCAAAAAAATAGACATTGATGAAATCAAAAGGAAACTCACCACTTGTGGACAACCTGGTGTGTCATCTCATGTAAGTAATAAAATCTAGATACTATAGGCATCTCCTTCAACGTAAGTTGGAATATAACATTGTTATTAATTTCTTTCGGAGTGATTATAACTACTTAGGAAAGTTTTTGGAGGAAATATGAAGATTGATGATTTATACAGGTTTATTTCAAAACGCCTGTGTACAAGTGAAATTGCGGATCTTTTGCGAAGTATGATGTCTTTCAAGTAAAGAGAAAAAACTTAGTATTGTTACAAGTTGGGCCACCTGCATACCTATTGTTGCATACTGCCAAAGAAATGCTGCGCATCTTGTTTATTGCCCGTCCCGCATTCGGAGTCCTTTTTATTACTTCGTATTTAAAATTTGCAATTAGACAATAGCCTATTGTTATTGTTTTCGACTTTGTTGGCCGTTCGCAGGAATAGATAACCAGGTGTGCAAATTACTATTTCTCGGAAACTCAGTTCGCGCACCCGATATTTTTTGTACTGTATAGTTAGTATAAAACGATGCCCGAATGGAGGGGTGGGGCAGTCAATTGACGACTACGATACGAGTAAGACGTTTGTAGTACTCTCGATTAGCGATATAGACGACGGACTTTGCGCGTGTCAAATTGTATAGAATCGTGCAGTGTGAACTGGTTGCATCCAGTTTTATTTGTATTTGTTTTATACGTGTTTGTACAGTTCTAATAAACTCTATAGTAATTCCAACGGCATTTATTTTAATTCCAGTCCTATAGCTCGCAACAATATTATCGCTCTGTCGCTAGCATCAAATTGGCCACGTTTAATGCGCAAAGCGATCCATACTATTCCTCCGATCACTTTATCAAGATCTGTCTAAAACTATTTCAGCTCTATATAAGTCAGATTTCCATAGACATTAAAACAGTCATAGTGAAAATGAATGTATTTATTTCAAAACTGAATCTTATAGATTACTTATTGATATTCACGAGTATACCACCGCTTCCAAAGCAATTTTAGTTACTTACTGTTAAAGGAGAAGAAGCGGCTCAACAAACGCCCCAGCAACATTTGTTTAATTCATTATATTTATTATTATTCGTATTTTTTAAATGTAATTCATACTAATACGACAAAGTAATTTAAATGAATGACTACTGAAAAAGCTTGGTCGTATTATACCCATTCGGTGCGGTCATCTAAAAAATCTTTCGTAGTACAAGTCTTCTCGCATAAACGCTGCTTTACTAATTTTTTGTTTATTGAAAGTTGTTGAACTTTTTCTAGGATTTTGTTGAAGAGCATTATACTTTGCGAGTTTGTAATGTAAATAGTTAGATTAGTAAACCGTCGATAAATAGTGAAAGATCATAAAACTCAACATATAATGTATGTATAGATTTACATTATTGGTTTATACTTTGATATGTCTGTTTATCAAATTGCAAGTTATGAGCCGCAAAATTGTGAACCTTCCCTTGGTTAGTCGGTGTAATAAGATACTTAGAAGAATAGTTTGCGAATCGCGGTTAAAGGTCCCGTGTAGCCAGTGGGTTTGGTTTAAGGCACGAGGCGTGTCGCGGGAGCGACTATGGATTGCTAAAAGCATTTGTTTATTGATTACAGGTCTTTAACCGATTTAAAAAAAAGGGAGGAGGTTCTCAATTCGTCGTGTATAAATGTATAAATATTATTTTTTACTTTTTTTGTTTCTAAACCGATTTTGTTAGGTTTTTTTTTTGCAATGGATTCAGTAAAACTTCAAAACGGTCCCATATTAATTTTATTGCTATTGAACTTTGGGTTCCGAATATATAGTAAATAAAAAAATCATTAAAATCAGATAGAAAATGTATAGTTTTTGCGGTTTTATAGACACAACTTTTTGTTTCTGAACCGATATTGATTATTCTTTTTTCATTGGATTCGGTACAGCTTCAGGATAGTTTCATATTCATTTTATGGGATAACATATACGTAACTTAATAATGAAAAATAAAAAAAAAACTAGTAAAAAAGAAACCGACCTTATGAGTAATTAAAAAATAATATCCTCTACAACATGTTGAAGTCAGCGGTAAGTAAAAGATTAGAAGTATAGTAATTTTTATGTTTTACTACGCACAGACTTTAAGATGTTGTAGAAAATATTTATTTTTTGCTTTTTAATTAAGTACACTTGAAGTTGGCTTCTTTTCTGCTAGAATTTTCTTATTTATGTCCGTGTACAAGGTATAAACAGTTTAAATCGTTTATTGTAAACTAGCGATAATACGATGATATATATGATCTAAATCCTTAACCCTTCCACGTATCTGCAGGTAACAAAGTCGCCCGCGGCAGCAGCGGCAGTGGATCGTCTCACAGACACGAGCAAGTACACTGGTTCTCACAAGCAACGCTTTGACGACAGCGGTAAGGGGAAGGGCATCTCTGGAAGGAAGGACTTGGTAGATGGCTCCGGCTACGTCTCCGGCTACCAACACAAAGATACATACGATAAGGCCCACTAGATCACTTCGGCCTCAGTCTTCTTACAATTTAGGCACTCCTCAATTATAATACCAATGTTAAGACTTGCAATCAAGTTATCGCCGAATTTTATAAATAAACTAAAATGTAACAGAAGACCTCAAATGTAGTTGAGATTGTAACTTTGCATGAACGGCAACTATTTTTCAAAACGATTAGTTAGTATGCATTATTCTAATAACAAAAACTGAATATCGTGATGGAAACTATACATGAAAATGATCCATGTGTGAAACCTGCCAATCAGCTTGCGAGAAGCGTGGCGGGTTTACTTTCCATTCTCTGGTTCCCTTAAAAATGGAGACGCAAGTGCTTACCAGTGAGACATTCAAGGGATCATCATTATTTTACCAGTTTATGAAATTGCTGCAATTCCGCGCAGCTTATAATTGAAATCAATTTTAAATAAGGCAGCTCTTATGTACAAAACTGTTTTTCATTTTCAATCTATTAATATCCTCGGTGATGGAAACAGAGTTCAATATTTATCATCGCTAACTGCCGTACTCAGAGTTGGCTAACAGCCGATTAATTCTTTAGTACCAGATATCGAATGTTTTCTTTTACACTTTTATTGACTCGTGTACTTCAGTCAGTTATTTACACAAGTAATTAATAAGTTGTAAACTTTTCAAGTTACAAAAATGTTAATTTCTGTATAAAAAAATTAACATATTTTAACTGCTCTTTGATTTAAAGTTTTTTGAGAAGAAGGAAGTCTATTAGTTACAAATATAAGCTCAATCATGCAACATTTTTAGTCTACGATGTTAATAATGTATAAAAAATATAGCACTGCACGTCATCTACGATTATTAAGTATTTCTTATTAAGTCCATGGTAATGTTTTTCTCTTATTACAATTTGAATTAAGGTCCTAAATTTAAAATTTTTGGATTAATCTAGTCGTAAATAAAGTAAAACGTATTTGATTTGGATAATTTTGTTGACGTTTTATTGTTGAATATAGTAAGTTGTTGTTTAAGCATATCTTTGCACATTTTAATATATTAAAATGTCAAACTTAATAATTATTTGTTAAACACAAAGCAGGTCCAGCTCTTTTAATGGAATATGTTATCTATAAAACTAACATTCTACAGAAAACTTCTCGACTTTTTTTTAATACATAGCACTTATAAAAAGAACCTTCCCTTTAGAAATTAGTTATTTTTTTACGATAATAGATTATTTAGTCTTGTAGAATGCCATATGATATAATAAACAAATAAACAAAAACAAGAATTTTTGTAAATTAAACATTGTGGAGACACGTTGATTTTGCAAATAGTGAGACATACTGCAGCCCGGTCAACCGATGATCTGAGGAAAGTGGCCGAGGTTGGATAAAGAAAGCGAAGACTGAGATATGTGGTGTAAATTTGGGGAAGCCTACATCCAGCATTGGATAACGGTTGGCTGGCAACACCATTAATTGAATCAATTACACCAGCCAGTTGCGAAATGAACAGGACTTTGCAAACTTCAGTTTCGAGTGTAGCAGAAAAACCCTCTCAAAGAAATATTTATTTAGTCGTTATTCCATTATAATATAGCCCATTATCATAAAAAAGGCTAGATAACCTAAATGTAGGGAGAAGATACGACGGAGTGTTAAGGGGCCATCTATAAATTACGTCCACGTTGAGGGAGGGGGCGATCCGACGAAATGTGATATTGTGTGAAAAGGGGTGGGAGGGGTCCTAAATTTCGAGACAACACTTTTTAAAATTTTATACTATTATATAAAACTGAAGAGTTTGTTTGTTTACTTGAACGCGCTAATCTCAGGAACTACCGGTCTGATTTGAAAATTTCTTTCAGTGTTAGATAGCCCATTTATCGAGGAAGGCTATAGGCTATATATCATCACGCTAAGACCAATAGGAGCGGAGCACCAATGAACAATGTTTCATAATCGGGGGGCTTTTTTTAACTTACTTTTTTTTGCTATTCCACGCGGACGAAGTCGCGGGCAGAAGCTAGTCTAATATATTTAAGCTTATTACGGAACCGCTGTTTTAATTTTACAATTTCTTGCTGTAAAGTTGCAAAATATGTGATGTCAAAAAATCATGACATTCGTGTGACGTATTCTGTGGATGGATGGCCCCTAAAGAGAACAAAAAATTACTTATTTTTTACCGGGATTTAAAAAGATAAATAAGTAGATTAACTACCAATTTGGATTAACTTCTCAACTTATGGCAGGTTTCTAGATCTTATTAATCATTCGCTTTATTTACCATTGGTAGAAATTTTACATTATTAATTTGTGAGCTTATGTCAAATTTTAACCACTAGTAAGGCACAGGACTGTTTAGCAAGTTACAAGAACTGGCCAATTCAATTATTTTTCCGATCACTGAGTTAGTGACACAGATTATAATAACAATTACATTCAGTCGTAGTCGCCCTCCGAAAAATTGATTTATTTTTCTAAAAATGGGTAAAGCCAACATAGTAACACAATTTAAGTAACATTTAAATTGTGACCATGTTATTTAAATATATTTTTACACTTTTATTCTCAAGGTGAATGTTGTTCTTGGTTAGTATATGTAATTATATTTATTTTGATATAAATAATCATAAAATAAAGCCATATAATTTAATGTGTTTTTTATTTTACTAATAAAAACCTTGGCATGTCAATAAAAAATCTCATTAATCTCAACTTCTGAGCATATGGATCCTCTCTGGATGACAATAAAAAGAAAGCATCCTAACTGATTACATCCACAAGAAACTGTGAACGCCAGATTTACGGCATTATAAGGGCTGAAAATTTTACATCAGAGTATAAAACGTATTTTTTTTATATTTATACTTCTACTTAACCAAGTAGAAGTATGAATATTAAAAAAAAAATACGTTTTATACTCAACTCACTCACTCAACCAAACCTGGTTGAGATCCCTGACGCCCATAAGTTCATTAAATTATAATTTATAGTCAGAATTTTATATTTTGTTATTTGGGCAACTATTTAACGATGTTTCCGAAGTAACTAGACATTTCCAATGTTTCTAGCTAGCATCTTGTCAAATATAGTTGAAAGTTAGCTGTGCCTGTAAGCGTTGAGGCAATATACATGCCTACCTACTTATAAAATCAGAGAAGTCCACCCACAAGGAAGGGTTCCGTAGAGGTGATGAACGACACCTTTGGATTTTGTAAGTTAGCTGCCAAATTCTAAACAACACTTAATCTAAAATAGTATATATCTTAAAAATCAACATATCCTTGTTAAAATCAATTTTCATTGACAGTAATTTGAATACACTGATTTTTTTAGAATTTTCACTACATACTTCAAATATTAAACACACTCACTCACTCGCATACACACACACTGGAGAACCATAATTACAAAACACAAAACCATGTTTACAAAAGGAGAATTTTAGAATATCTCTATTGGGTGAGGGTCCAGACATTTTTAGAGATTAAAGTACTCATAAATCGAATCGTGTATCTTATTTATATCTGTATTGATGGAAATAAAAAATTAAACAAATGTGTCATCGAAAGGTACAATTTATTTGACTTATATCTACAAATATATGTGTAAAGCACTAACATTTACGAACATATTATAATCATTAATAATGATTTTTATAATTATATAATAGTAATAATTACAATAACATAAGCACTAATATAATTTAACACACAGAATGCAACGTTTAGCTTTGAGTCTTATCGTTTCACAGTGATCTGTTACTGTATGCTATTTTATCTATATGTCCAATTCTATATCTATGATAAATACGGAAATTTATTTCTTCAAGTGGACCTTTAGAACCAATATACAAGGAATAATGAGTAATGTTCAATTGAGAATCCTGGACCCATTTTGATAGAAAAGAATTACAAAATCCGATTATTGAAAACTAGAATATAAACAATTAATTAAAAATACAACACCTGGATGATTGTACCGTCTGTTAATGTCGCTAGTGAAGATCAAATTGTACAAGTAGTAACATACGGAACCTAGAGGGAACGTGCCAACTTTGCACAAATCGAGTCAAACACACCCAAAAAATAGTGAATTTTAATTACTTCTTTCTGTACTTTTTTTTGTAGAAACAATCTGTAAACAAATTTTATAATCGTACGGATATGTGGAAACAGGAATTAATTTATTCATAAACGGTTCATTGATTTAGGTTACTTATGTCACTCCATTAAAAGACACTATAAATATAAAACTAGGTAAATTTTTTTTAGAAAAAAAACTGATAATCTAAACCGAAACAAAGAAATATCTAAAAAAATTTGTAAATTTTAATTCGTATTATTTGGGAATACTGCTCGGTAGTGGCTATATTGAGAAAACGATAGTTTTTCAACAATTCTGTCGATTTTGTGTACAGAATGAGAAGATATATTTATGGCACGCGAACTGGGCCACGTGCTACGTCTGATAAAGTAAAATATGACAGTACTTATCATCTCCGTATACCAATAAAGACATTATAATGTAAATAATATTTTTCGTGAATTCCGTAATATTACTTTACTTTACTACACATTACTTTAACAATGACTGATTTATCAGTACTGAATTTCTAACTTAACTACAATCATATAAAAGCGACACGATTCAAGTGTTTTATTCAATCATTAATTGATTAATAATAATTGGACGAAAGAAATGTAAATGTAATAATTTTAAGGTTCCATAGTCGTTTTGGTAAAAACGGAATCCTTTTAAATGTTAAGTCACAGACATTTTTCTCTGAAACTACTTTATTTTTATATACCGCTAAGTAAACAAAAAAGCTTGGTTATGCTGATATTAGACGGATCAACCAAATCGAATCAAACTGATTGAAAAGCACAGTGCTCAAAGGACGCGACGGTATTCAATGACATGAATTTCTGTTTATATGAATCACGTTGGTTCATTCATCCAAGTTGAAAGAAAGTAATGAGCAGTCTAATATCTACAGGTTTTGTTGGGAAGTCTTGCCGATTATTCTTCTTAAAACTGCTACAAGAAGTTGCAAAACCGTGTTCATAGAGTAAGACGTAGACATAATTTTTAGCTTTAAGTTTATTTTGTAACATTGTGTGCAATAAAGTATATTCTATTATGTTCTACGACTTTCAAAAAATCTTTCCACGCACTTTTTATGCTATGAGATTTAAAATACTAAGAGTCTTCATAGTGGTAAACCTAGGAAAATTTTCAACCGAAACTGGTTAAGACAAAATCCTCTGTGAAGTTGATGAGATTCTATATCTATTCTCGATGGGATTCCTTTTAGGGATCCGTAGTTAAATGAAAGAAGCAGTGGACGTAATTTCTACGGAACCTTTCATTATGCATGGACTATCACGCAATAAGTCAACATGTCATATTTTATTTTACCAGTATTGAAAAATCAGCTATAAATTGAATAAATACTTGCAGCGGTTATAGCGTTCACAATTTAATATTTTTTCTTTTAAACTCAATCAATTATAAAATGTATAGTCCGCGCTAAATTTTATGACCGTGGTTACTAAACAGATGGTTGCGCAATAAATTTACAAAATCAGCTAACTTATGCCAAAAATTTGGCGTGGACTATAATAAAAAACGTGACATAAAATAAAATGACAACCCTGTTCAAAACATATTTATCTAATATTCAACCGTTTTACCTCTCTCCTAATAGCTATAAGATTAACATATAATTATTTAATCTCGTTTTATTTATAATTTTAATATATTATAAATTTTATAGAGTATTTTAATTATTTCTAACAGACATAATATCCTCGTATTCACAAATTAACAATTAATGAAAGCGTACAAATATAAAAATGTATATAGCTTGCACCATGGAAGAAGAAGGCTAGGTATGACTGTACTTCAAAATGTAGTTGCCTTAATGGTTGATTGCGCATTGTACGCTAGATATAGATTCTTCATATTACGCATAATTTATGTAACATTTGTTTCAATTTATTATATTTATTTTGTTCTGATACTTTATTTAATTAAATTGGAAACTAGAATTTTTTATTGATTTACTCTAAAATGTTGGCTGCAAGTCTAATCGTCCTACCATTCTTCTACCAAGAACCTATTGGCCTCTTTAGATTAGTCATATAACTATGCACAATGCAGTTATTCATTGTGTATGAAAAATCGTCTATTACACAGGCCATCCGTACTAACTATGAGGAGCCATAAACTTTGGCATGGGCCAAACTTCATAACCTATCTAGACTGCTGGACGCTATGCAGAAATTAATTTTGCATGTGAAATCGTCCAATCGAAAATTTATTGCGAACTATAACTGAGCTGATCAGGACAGCTGCAAATACTGTATGATTTTTTTTTGTTTTTGTTTACCACAGGTATTAATGATTTTATTTTGTAATTAAATTAACTTGTCATTATTAAATTTGTTGAGACTATACATACGTTTGAGACTGATATGTCATGAATTTATAAGACTTCTATGTCTACGATTAGAGCGCATTTCCCTTCTTTTTAAGAGAGTCACAGAGACGTGAATTTTCTTTCAATTGTTGAATTTTTAGTTGAATCTGACGAAAAGCAATTTATACCGTCACAATCGATTTAAATACTAAATCGCATTATATGAAGTATCATAACTAATAAACATTTTTTATTAATGAAGAATAACTGACAGACTGTCAAAATGCTAATGTAGAATTGAATTGATCAATTTGTCTCCTGCCATGGTCACACTACAAAAGTGTAATAACTCAATGATTTGATAGTACTTTATGAGATTCTATACAATCGTAAAATACCAATTCATAACATGGGTAGAGTAGATTTGGTTATTTTATACATTCGCGCATTACTAATAAAAGACGTTATAACATTGGCTTAATGGAATGAGCTTTATAATATCGCATTTAATATTACCATTGATGAGAAATTTCAGGAATAACAAACCCAATACTTTAATGTGTTGCCTTGAGGGTTTGTTCAATTCGTTCACTCGATGTCAGTATATTGATCAGTAGTAATTCTAGGTGCATAATATCTATAAAAACTTATGCATTTCGTTCTGATACTTTGTATAAATAAGAATCTAATAATAAACTTACGAAGAAATACTAACTCGTTTGATCTAAAAAAAAAATTTAAAATAATAAAACGTTAGTTCAAAGTTTTGAGTGTTTTTCTGTATAAGAAAGCTAGAAAATAATTTTTATGGAGCCCTCTGGTCTACAGTATGTGGGATTTGAGGGCTGTATCAGGTGCACTTTTTATATGGAGGGTAGACGTAGGGAGGACAATCACAAAAACAAAATGTTCGTCAAAAGCCATTACATTAGGGCCGCCACTATAGCTAGAGGATAAACAACTCAACGCCCCTCGCTCAGTCTCTCAATGGTTATAGAACGAGTGAAGTTAATCAGATATAGACCGAACTGCTTAGAGCTATTCGTGACCAACGCGTACGAAGTCGCTATGCTACGTGTCCAGTTAGTACTAGCGTCATTCTGGTTGATTTTTAAACTATAATTTATGTTCACCACTAGGCACATTTTCAGTTTTAGCCACATATAAGATTATACACCTTACCCTTCAATTTCTACTGGGTGATTGTCATTCCTACTCTTACATAATATTACATATACAATACGCTAGTTGCTTTACTTTAGTAATTCATAGAAATAGCAAACATCAATTGAAGTTAATTAGACAAATACAGATTTAAGCAAACAATGCTACATTGTTTTAAACTAGAAAATTCAATTCTATGAAATTGTGTGATACAAAGGACTCTAATAATTATAATTATAACGAGCAGCTGCATTCTGTTTATCATGTTGTACCAAACCAAACTCAAATCATTATATTGTAAACTTTAATTCATGGAATTTGAGAATTTACCTAAGTTTATCATAATATATTTTCTAGTCATAAAAGAGTATATTTTACATACGATTTGGTATAATAATGACCATGTAGTAATCATCTCAAAGCAGAATGAATTATAGAACCTGCAATAAATGTTTGTGTAAATATGACATTTTTTCTAAGTAATTCTATGTATAATTCTCAACTTTGTGATAACTACTTGTAGGCGCGAATTTAAGAACAATAACAACGAGCAACACTATAGATCATAGTTCGCCTAAATCAAAAAGTATTTTCGAATACATGACTAATCAAATGCCGGGCAACATTTAAAGTCGCTTTGTCCTCAGACTATCTAGAATATAGATCATCATTGTCAGTTTTACAGTCACTATGACATTTGCAAAATCAATGTGGAAAGTATTAGCGCCATTTACAAACTAGAATAGATACCTACTATCATCTCAAGTGTAGATTTACTAATGAGTATTAGTTTTAGAATAGGAAGTTTACCGCCAATTACAATTTTCATCATTAATATTATAATAGAAAATAAAAGTTTTCGTAACAGAAAATGATTCTAGATTTATATACTTGATGGCCTTGCAATCTAGTAATCTAAGTGATGGTGCTTCTAGTCCACTATCTGTCTGAAAATACGGCTTTGAGTAAAAAAGTAAAACGAGAAATTAACTAGCAACTATTTGTGGTTAGTGGATTAATCTCTGATCTGGAGTGTGGCATTTATGCTAGGCCTTGCTATATCTTATAGTCTTACCATCCATTTTTTACCTTATCATTACTTAGAAACAGACATTACTTGTATGGGGTTTATGTAAAATTTTAACCAGTATTAGGCAAATGGATAGATATTAAGATAAATAATAATAATAATAATCAGCAGACAAACACATATATTGTATATCCTCAGATTAAGCTAGTTACGCTTCTATTACGGGTAATATACAACATACTACTCTGGGGCCGATACCAGACACCCAGACCAGAATTTACTATATCAGGAATAGAACCTGGAGCCTCTACGTTGCAGTGAGGTAGGCCAGCAAGGGCTTAACCCGCTCAACCACAGAGGCCGTTAATATAGATATAGAAAACTTGTACAAATCTTTAAAATGTGGCTAATTTTATTTGACCACGGCCACTGGAATATGGCTGAAACGTCAGGATAAAAATAAAAATCAAATAAAATGCCTCACTTAAAACTGTTAAAACATAGTTTTAATTATGTGTACTAGCCGCGACAACTTAAAAAAACACTATGGCCAATATTTACCAAATTGTTTGTGAAATTATTCATAAAAGTTACGTATCACAATGTCAGTTGGCAACATGGCTTTACATGGGCCCCTCGATCGTACTCACCTTCATGGCGAAGAAGTAGATGGCGCGAATGGCGAGCGCGAGCGCGATGAGGAAGGGGCCAACGTAGGCCACGTAGATGCCGCCGCCGCGGCTCTTGGCCGCCGAGAGTGTGCCCAGCGTGACGCCGAGCGCCAAGCACAAGAAGATCAGCGCGAGCACCGCGAAGATGGTGCCGCGCATGCGCGCCATGCCCGGCCCCACCGACGACACCTTGCGGCAGTGCGGGCACCGCACCGGCGCGTTCTTCAACAGCTGATACTGAAATATTGGGTTGGCAATTAAGTTATTGTGGATTTCAAGTAAGGATAAAAATTCAGCTTTTATTCAATCCATGTACACGATACGTTGAGCTTCTCTGCAATATCACGTGTTGTGTTATGACGATCTGAGTCGATCATGGTCTTGATATGTATCTTATCGACTTCAACTATGCGGCCAGATCGCTTAGCATTTGATCCAATCCAATGAAAAATCACCAGAACGAAATCTGACAAATCAATTTGGATACTGTCTATCAAGGCTTTATTCCCATGTACGGCACATAAATTCTTACGTGCTTGCCTTTACGGAAATAATACAGTAAAAATTGTCCAAAGTGCACGTCTTGTTCTTCCATTTTTAAATTGGGATAAAAACAAAACTAAAGAATTAATCGATAGAATATTTTTTTAAATGAGAGGTAAAGTCTAAACAATTGGAAAAATATAAGTTTGGTACTTTGAACGCGTTAACCAAACGAAAGTAAAATTCATTTTTCGAAAAACTCCGCAACTCAATTGCCAACCATTAGGCTTATTATTGTTGTACTTCTCATTAAAAATATTTTTATTTTCTTTATTACTTCTATATTCTAGTTACATATATCGCAAAACCTACATATTTTTAGTGTGAAGTTGGTGTTGTCTTTGTTAAAAATAATATTATTTACTTTTTAGTTGCGCAAATACTTCAATAGCTTTAGAAATAATATATTAAGCACCCGTAAAAATTATACAACTGGCATGCGTATACAAATTTGCCATCTCACTCTTCGGTGTATATGCTCTTCAACAAGGGTTGATCTCGATTTCATTGCGATCCACAAATCAAATCCTAACTTGGTGACTATGAGATCTTGTCGGGAGTTAAAAAAAACCATTTGAAAATTGGTCCACAATTGACGGAGAAATCGCGTAACATGCATATAAAAAAAATAAGCGCCTGTAGAAAATGTCATAGCTACACGCACATATAAGATTTTTCCCAAGAACTTAGGCGCGCGGTGTTCTTTAATAAGGATTATGCTCGATAGCCCTGGAATCCGATCCACTTATCAGATCCTGACTTAGTGACCATGGGACTACTTCGGGAGTATATCCTTTCGATTCAAAGAAAAAATTTGAAAACCGGTCCACAATTGGCGGAGAAATCGAGTAACGAACATACAGACAAATTGAGAACGTCCTCCTTTTTGAAGTCGCTTAAAAATATATTATATTCTAACCATACTCGTATGCATCCCTCATGCGGTCGTGGCAATTTTGCGGCACACTGGTATATGTATTTACTACACAGCCGTGTGCGAAGAGGACGCTACCGTCCGCTCAAAGCGGAGAAAGTCGCAGCCGATGAGATCAGGGATTACAATATAAAAATGGCGACACGCATGGGAGACAAGACGGTGGTCCAACGTCTAATGGAGGGCCAATAATCCCCCTACTAAACCATCCATAATCACTTACACCAACTGAAAAATTTTCATGTCACAACAATTAAAAAATAAATTATAACACCACACAAAGTCACAAACACACAACCAACCACAAAACTCATACACATACTCACACCAACGCGCACTACCACCGCATTGAAAGAAAGAAAAACATTTTATTCAGGACAAATTATAAAATACAATATGATTGCTAACAAATTTAAAAACTAAGAGTAATACAATTTTGTCCCAAAGGGGGCATCAGTCTCAGCATAATGCTGGTCGGTTAAAACCAGCGCTGATCTTCCGCTGTGCCCTTAAGGTATCGTCACGGCAGATATTACATCATTGTAAAGCGTAAAACTAGAATCTTGAACTATATACATATAGATACATACATATATACCTTCTAATCCTACGGCTTGTTACCCAGGAGAGCTTCTCATATAAGTAACGTGGGGTTTTGTGCTTAATGACCCCGAAGAGAAGACACGCCAGGTGGAGCTTGCGACGGTGGAGTATTTTCATGATTGAATGCTTATTCAAGTATGGTGTTACATGACCTCTTAATGGAATATCGAAGCAGAATCGAGCACAAGCATTCTGAACTCGCTGAACGAGTTTTAGCTAACAAGCGAGGGCCAAAAACAATGTCAGCGTAATTTAATCGAGCTAAAACCAGCGATTCCACTAACTGAACACGCAGTTGTTCAGATAAGTAAGGCCTCATCTTGTACAAAACTTTAAGTTTATAAAAGTAGTTCTTTACTGAATTAGCCACATGCTTTTCAAATCTCAGCTCACTATCTATTTCCAATCCCAAATTTCGTGCACTATATACTCGTTCGATTGGCTTATCCATTAGTGCGATTTTTAGTGTTGGCGTAAGAGCTGAAAGTTGAAATTTTGTGTCAAATAATATATATTTAGTTTTAGTTGAATTTAGTAATAAATAATTATTTTTAGACCAGGTGGCTATCCGACCAAGATCCTCATTTAGTTTAGATATTGCAATGTCAACTTCAGATGGCCTGCAGGATATATATATCTGCGTATCATCGGCATAGAAGTGGCATTTCCAATGTTTTATATGGTTTTGAATGTCAGCTGAATATAAAATAAAAAGAGTTGGGCCCAATATAGACCCTTGAGGCACACCTCTATTCACTGGCAATTTCTCAGACGAATGACTTAAACCATTGTTACTATTTAACTTTACATATTGCGAACGTCGACTAAGACAGCTATGGAACCATTGAACTGCATTTCTATCAAACCCATAGTAGTCTAATTTAGAAATGAGTAGATTAATGTCGATGGAGTCAAATGCCCGAGAAAAATCAAGTAGTACCAGGTTTGTACAGAATCCTTTGTCTTGGGCACAGAGTATATTATCCGTAACATCTAATAAAGCGGTTGCAGTGCTACGACCCTTCCTAAATCCTGACTGTAGGTCAGGAAGTATATTATTTTCTTCAAGGTATTCACCTGGGCACTTACAACTTGCTCTAAAATTTTCGACAGACATGGTAATATGCTTATAGGCCTAAGAGCTTTTAAATCTGATGGATTGGAGATTTTTAGTAACGGGCGAACTATAGCGGTTTGTCAAGAGTCAGGAAGGGTTGATGTTCTGATAGATTAATTTATAATGGCAGTAATTGTATTGAAGCTGTGAGGCAGAGTCATTAACAACATATGCAGATTTATGAGATCACAGACTTCCGCGTTAGATTTTAAGCTATTAATAATATTGTTCACTGCTTCAGGGTTAACCTGTTTAATACGAAAGGTTGAGTCGCCAAATTTGTGGTACGCATAGTAAGTTAACAATGACATACTAACAGCAGATGTATCCGGTATATTTAAAAAACTATTATTAATCTACTATCGGGATTATTAAAGTGAGGCGGCAATTCCATATTATTTTTGGGTAAAAGCGTATTTCTAAGATTTTTGAAGATTGACCAATGATGATGATTTTAAACTTTTGTGGTATTCCTTTTTACTTGGCACATGAGTTCGATGATACTCTGCTGCGGCCTTATCACGCAGCCTCATCATAATTTTAATGGTGTCTGTGAGCCATGGAAGCGAATGATCTTTAATTCCAATAGACTTAACTGGCGCGTGGAAGTCAAATAGTGCTAAGACACTGGTTGAAAACATTAACCATGTCGTTAATGTCACCAAGTGTCTCTATAAGGTCCCATCTTAGAGACGCTAAATCAGTATCAAAGTTTTCCCGAGAAATATTTTTTAAGAGGCGATATGAAATAATGCGATAAGGGGGCTTTTCTTTTTTTATATTAAACTTACAAACAATGACGTAATGACCATAGAGAGATCCTACTGGCTATAGACTTATGTCTTTTGCACGTAAATCAGTAAAATGAGTACAAGAAGAAATTATTTGTAAAAGATTATTACATATTAAAAAAGTTGTTAATTTTTCTGTTTTTACATCTTTATTATTAAGTACATTAATATTAAAATCCCCTAATAAAATTACGTTATCAAAATTACAATTAAAATTGACTGAATCCGAAATACAATCGAGAAATAAATCAACGTCCAACCACTGAGGACGATTTTCTGTGCCGATCAACAGCTTCTTTCCATTAAGAGTCACGGTTATCCACATTTGTTCAACAGATTTGTGCAGCGGGTTCACGGGGTGAGGCCAAGTGCGCACGTTAATATCCCGTTTGACGTAAAAACCAACACCTCCTCCGTGTGAGCGTATTTCCCGTGGTCGGGGGATGTGTCGCAGTTTGTAACCTGGAAGAGTAGGGGCACGATCTTCCTCCCCTTCTCTTAGCCAGGTCTCATTTATAGCGAGCACATCAATGTCATGACGCGTAACCGACACTATAAAATTGTCATGATTGGTGCCCAAAGAACCAGCGTTTAACAAACCAACCGTTAACTGTTTATTAATCATTTAAAATTTTTAAAATAAATACTAATTTTAAGACAATGTTGACATTCTTCTACATAACATTCTAACTTCGTTATAAAACAGTAGCTATTAATCAGGATAATAAACATATATAAAATTAATTTACTACGTAACAATAATATATATATATATATATATATATATATATATATATATATATATATATATATATATATATATATATATATATATATATATAAATATGTGTAAATATTGAAAAGTCATTAATAAATAAGAAAACAAGCTATAAATATTTGCAATTATCGTCCCTTGAGAGTATTTATCTACGTGACTTATATAAAATATGCTTAAGTACAATAATGTAATGATCACACGCACATGCAGATACATAAAAAGAAAGGAGCTTATCCTAATAAACATGTAACAAAGATAAACAATCTTATCAAATAGTACCAACATTAAAAACGCGTAAAAAATCGGAATCAGATCTAATTAAGTACGCCTGCATTCCTTCTTCCTGCCGGGTATAAATGCGCCCTCTCTTGGTCCATGAAAATCGCCAGTGGCGCTTACGACATTGCATTACACGCACACTTCACAAACAAACCAAGACATACAAAGAGCCTAAAAATTAATAACCTAGGCAGAGAAAGGAAAAACATCACAAATGGCACTAGTTAAGATATATATAGGTATAGACATAAGGCACACACTGCACATGCACTTCCTCACAACACCAGCATGTAACAGATACACTCTACATTAGTATAAGTTTAGTATTAAAAATAGAGAAAATTAATACTATAAGTTATTCTTAAGGTACACTACAACTTAAAAATCACTATATTAATGTCACACACAATAACAAAATAAACAATAAGCGTGTATGAACTTAAAAACTTTCATAGAAGTTAAGTTTTAAGAAAGGATACGAAACTCGAGTCCGTAGAGTAGTTAAAAAAAGAAGAAAAAACCATACTCGTATTTGAATCTTAATGTGCGTTTTGGAGGGCTTTAATTCTATCCAAGTAATAAATTTAGGCTGTGTTGTGTAATAAATAATAATCTTGGTGTAGGTAGCTCAAAATAAATTAGTTGTTGTCTCGCGCTCGTTGTTTTAATCATAACATAACAGGCTGCCTGGAGTAGAGAGCTTTAAGCGGTAAGGCCGTCTGTTCTGTTGCCTAGAAAGTATTATAAATAGGTTGTTTTTTGTTTATTTCGGTATGCAATAACGTGTTATCTATATATAGAAACGATGTCAAAAAGAATAGTATAAATGTTATATTAAAAACATTATCTAAAACAATGAGATATAATGTTACTTAGTACCTATAACTCAATGATCTATAATATTATGAAATTCTAAACATTCCGTGTCTGTACATTGAAGCTATTTAAAAAGACAACTGTTATAGACTATATAATGACAGACGTGCAAAACTAACTAGGTGCCCTATTTTACGTTGTAGAACTACTTTCGCCCAAAACCAGTACAATTCCCTTAGTTGTAAAGTATATAACTTTGTTAACAGCAAACTGAATATTGTTGGTCTCAATCGTTATGAAGTCAAAGCAAAAGTGAGCACCTAGCTGCAAGGTTTATCTTATGAGAGACAGAAGAACTGCTTACATACTTGTTTTAAAATAAGCGCAGACTCAAGCACGCCGTTACACATGCACGCACACTGACACACACACACACACACACACACACAAACACACACACACAAAAAAACACACACACACACACACACACACACACACACACGCACGAACACACTCAACATACGTTTAAATGTTACATATGCACATTTAAATGATTAAAAAACAAAAAAATTACCATTAATAAATTAATTAATAAGCTCAACTCACCCAACCAATACAATAAAGAAAAAGAAATTAGAACATATCATGGCCGAATGTTCCCTCCCCCCTAAAATACAGGACTGTCCTAGTTTGGGGGCAAACTGTCAACTTATAGTCTCAAGTAAGGTACCGAGCAGAAATATATTGTATATTGTAATTGTAATTCCTTAAAACTATATAAACGATGGAGAATACGATGCAATTTTTTTTTAATTTCTTTTTTTTCTGGGTATTATTTAAAATGGCCAGATAAAAAAATCGAATTCGAATATGATTTTTTCACTGATATCGATCGATAGCAAATATGTAATAAAATGTGTGATATTTTTATCCCAATAATCCCGCGGGAATTTTCTTTGGAGCTTTGTAGTTGTTCGGGTGTGTAAAAATTAGCTTTTTCCGGCACAGTTTTCACTAAAACATTAGCTTACATTATTTTTTAATTGCTGCGGTATTTTATGTTACGGGAACCCCGCAGGAATTTCAAGTCAAGCGTGGACGAAATCGCAGGCATATTCTAGTACCATATAAATTTAGAGCCATAGACAAATCCTTAAAATTTTTGATTAAATCTAATGTCGTAAACAACTAAGTTCACACTGGCAAAATCACTGAGTTTGATGACTTCACAAACAAAAGGCAATCTACTTAAAAAATATGTCAACGAGATAATATTCTATCACCTGATATACATAATTTATTTAAAAACATGATAATTATGAGATCGTTGTTTAAAACATAAAAAAATATAAATTGTAATGAATAAGCACACAATATCCATACTAATATATAAAGGAAAAATTGAGTTTTATTTTTACCTTTCTTGGTAATCAGTCTCGGATATGAAAAAATATTTATTAAAAAAAATATAAATATCTTTTGGAGATTGAAGATGAATGCGTCCACCCCTCTTTCATATTGATGCCTAATATAAAACTTAAAAGTAACTCTATTTGCTAACTTTTCACAATCAAACAGCTGAACGGGTCATACTATTTGACAGAGAAGATAGCTGTATCCTACTAAATGACTTTTCATCTAAAACAATCTTGGAAGGAGTGAAATAGGGGATTAAAACTTGTGTGGACAATACATAATTCTTTAATTTGGTGATATACCAAGCATCATATATGCTTATGGCGAGAAATAAAAAACAGAAAACAGAACCCTCAGTGTAAGGGACTATAATTGTAAGATATTATTTAGGTGCACTCCCTGTTCGCAGTGTAAAAAAGAAATGCATAAAAAGTCACGTATAACAAGTTAATGTATATATATTGCTGCTATTAGTTTTAAATTAAATAAGGTGGCGTTTGGTTTAGAAATTACATAAATCAAAGGACAAGGGCACTACATCAACAACTTTGGGACAACCTGAAGGCTTGCAGGCAAACCAAGCTGGCAATGCCTCGAGTAAACCTGCGTTTCTCCAGGAATATCTTATAGCTCAGTCGGTCCTGGCTGAGACTAGTTATTAGTGCAGCGACTGGACATGGCAATTTTAACAGACATTTTTTCAATGTAGGTGTCATCGACAGCCCCCTGTGCAGAACATGCCAGGAGGCAGACGAAACAGCCGCCCATGTCCTGCTTGAATGCGGAGAGGTGGCCCAATACAGGGCGAATTATCTTGACACCCCAGGTAGCCCCAGAGAAGTCTTCAGCAACGTCAAGAAACTGGTGGACTTCCTGGTGGAGTTGGGCTGGATGGAGTAAACCCTCATCCACCCTCGCACGCAAAATAGGCGTTGTGTCGTCGAGTTGTGGAAACCGCCCGCTCGCAGAAGAAGGTGGCGTAACGTTTGAATTTTTATTTCAATGTTGACTAATTCTCGGCATAAGCTTTGTTTCACGATACCTATTTCGGCCGCTCATAGAATGCGTTCGTACTTCATGAACACATGGACGTATAAAACTGTGGTGACGAGTAATTTATGATAAAATGTTTTTTTTGTTTATGTATTTATTACTGATTCAAAATTTTATTAAAATTCATATCACCACGGCAATTTACGGTAAACTAAATAAGATTAGCGCAAAATACAAACGCATTCTTAGAGCGGTTGGTATTTATCTCTTTTAATGATCTCTGGTTTCTTAAGTACTAAAAAAATTGGATTAGAAAGAGATCACACCCACACCCGATTTCGATGCGGTTTCCGCTTTTCGACAGCAAATTCTTAGATTTCAAATCTGCGCTACTTTTTTTCCTGGGAATCTTTCTGGGAGTGATTTAAAATGGCTAGTTTAAAAAAAACGAATTCCAATGTGATTTTTTCACTATTCGACAGAAAGTTTTATGTAATAAAATGTGGGATATTTTTCATATCGGGAATTTTCTCGGGAGCGATTTGTAGTTGTTCGGGTGCGTCAAATTAGCTTATTTCGACACAGTTTTTACTGAAATGATAGATGAGACGTATTAACTGAGTTCATCAAATTTAGATATGGATTTATTTATTTATTATTTAATTTGGATATGCCTGATTTCATTAGAGAAGTAGTTGTTTATTTAACTAATCAGTTTTTATTTACTTTGCTCATATTCGAAATGAAAAGCAGATTGTTAACCTCGGGTGAAAGGCCTATTTAGGCACTCGAAATTATTAGCGGCCTCGCTACGATCGTGCGCCAACACATCGTATTACTAAACAGGTCACTTTCACTTCTCGTATAACAATCTACTATTAAACACAGTTAATTAAATTATATAAAGTATGCATTTTCTAAATATTTGAATTTTTTTTTAATGTTACTGATGGTAGCCTTCCATTATAAGGAACGGGATTCCGGTCTTAAATTTTAAAGCGCTAAAATTTAGAGAGAGAGAGAGAGAGAGAGAGAGAGAACACTGTAAAGAACACCAAAATATAAAATTACAAAAACAGACCATATTTACAATATTTTCTAGGCAATACAACAGGTGGCCTTATCGCTCAAAGCGAGTTCAAATTGATCACATATTTAAAATTAGAAGGGTAAAATTTTGATAGTTACCAAAAATGTATCTTGGCAATGTGCACAAATGACCCTGCACATTCCTGGCAGGGTAGGCACTGGCGGCGTGACTGGCGATGGCGCCAGGTTAATAATCCTCTTACAGTCAGCGCGAGGGCATGCGATACGCTGCGACGATGACTTGCAAATGAGCAAGCAATTGCATGGACAGCGCACATACTTCTTGCCAGGTGGCGCGTTCCTTATTGGCTGTAACATATACCCATAGAAACCTATAACAATGATCACATTTCATCTAAATTTCAGCTATCAAAAATCAAAACCGAACAAATAGTCTGCAAGAACGCTGCTGACAAACTGTGCTGCAGTTTGGCAATGTAATTGTTTGTATAATCTTGTAACTCTTTTTGAGAAATAAATAAAAAAAAGAAATTTTACAGCAGCACAAAAAACATAACACAACTTTAATGATGTGACATTTCAAAACTATCTATTAGGTTGGGGAAAAAGTTTCTTCGCATTTTATATAAAAATTCAAAAGGTTTTTTATAAAGTTTATTTACATTTCACTAAAGTATGTAGGTGCCATTTTGTTGGATAACTTTTTGCCATCTTGTATGTAGAGACGTGATCCCATTGCTATAAAAATTTTGGGGCTTCTGATCAAAAAATTCCGACAAGTGGTTTTGGCAGTCCTCTCGTGATGTTAACCTGACACTGCCTAAGGAATTCTGCAGAGACCGAAACAGGTGAAAATCTGAAGGTGCAAGGTCAGGACTATACGGTGGATGCATTAACACCTTCCAGCCAAACTCTCGTAATTTTTGCTGAGTGGCTAAACATGTGAGGTCTAGCGTTATCATGGTGAAAAACCACACCCCTTCTGTTGATTAATTCCGGCCGCTTTCTCTCAACTTTTTGCTTTAATCTCATCAGTTGTTCGCAGTACAGTTCAGAATCGACGGTCCTGCCTGCCGATATCAGCTCATAATGAATAATGCCCTTTCAATCCCACCATACCCACAGCATCACCTTGTTGCGAGTTAACCCGGGTTTCGCCACAGCCTGTGGAGCCTTACCGGCCTTTGACCACGATCTTTTTTGCACGTTCTTGTCGTACATGATCCACTTTTCATCACCAGTTATCAGCTTCTTCAAAAATGGTTCGGTTTCATTACGTCGTAATAAAGAATCACAAATGAGTACACGGTTCATTAGGTTTCTTTCAGTGAGCTCATGAGGCACCCAAATATCGAGCTTTTTTGTGTACCCAGCTTTTTTCAAATGCGCCAAAACCGTTTTGTGGTCAATTCCCAGTTCTCCAGCTACATCGTAAGTACTAATATGCCGATCTTGCTCCACTTTTTCAAAAATGGCATCAATTTTGTTCGTAACAGGGCGACCAGAGCGACGTGCATCTTTGATATCAAAATTTCCGGATTGAAAACGCTTAAACCAAATTTACGCTACTCCCACAGATACTGGATTAGGTCCATAAACATGACAACTTTTTTCGCGGCTTGTGTTGCATTTTTACCTTTTTTGTAGTAAAATTTTAAAATGTATCAAATTTCTTCATTAGATTCACTCATTATAACAATAAGAAAAACAAATGAAAATCACACATTCTCCTAATTTGAATTTGGAACTATTTTCTTTAAAATTAAAACTTTTTAATGATACCAAAACCAGTCAGATACAAATGGTATAGCCAAAGAGATCTTATTACAAGTACATCATATATACTATACGCGAAAAGACTTTTTCCCCAACCTATTATATTAGCTTATAGGGAATGATTCAAAATAAGCAACAGCTTCCAACATCCATATTTATATAGTGTCTATTATTTATTTTGTGAGTATAATAGTTACTTATGAATAAATAGTTTTTGTACCTTACTATGTTTTTATCTGGTCACAGTGTATAACAAAATAAATATTAAAACAATTTCATATGTCTACTAAAGATCATAATTTAAAAAAATGGGCAATGCATATGCCTCTAGTGCAAAGAAGTGTTTTGTAAAGATACTAAATTTCCATAGTTTGTGTGATTTGAGTAAATAAAGATCGTCCAGGTCAACATGTTGGGCCATGCATATTGAAGAGTTCAATAGAGGTGATGAACACCTGCTATTATTGTCATTTAGTTAAAGAATCATAAGACAATATTTAATAGAAAATAACCCATTTCTCAAAAGCTGCTGGATTGATTTTGATGAAATACTCTTTAATACCAGGTGCCAGGTGCAATACCAAATGCCAGGTGGTAGGACATTTGCCCGACTGGATGGCTACCACCCCTAGTCTAGGGTATGTCGCCATAGCAACCTTGAGTTTTGTTCTGGCATTAGTGACCAGGTTCCAGTCTCCCTTAAGAGAGCAGCAGTGCATTTGTAGCACCTTTGGTGTTGCAAATGTCCATAGGCGATGGTAACCACTTTCTATCAAGTGGGCCGTCTGCCCGCCTGCTGAACACCTGCAATTAAAAAAAAAAGAAAAAAAAAATACTTTCATAGCTGTAACACAAAAGCTGAACATTTAAGAAAATACTAATTAAATTATTGGCTCTGAGTATATAAGCAAATCTTTTACTGCCCTTTAGGAAGCTCAAAAGTTAATTAAAAGGTCTTGCTCATTTATTTGTATTATTATAAATATTTACATTCTATACCTATTTGTGAAAATTAATAACTTGTATTTATAACAGATATTGATATATAAGACATGGTTCTTATTATATAGTTTACTTCCTGGTCATTACATTAATATGTTCTAAGCTGGTTAGTTACCCAATGTTAAGATTTGCATAATAAATCCTACTTAATAACCTTTTTACAAGTTTATAGTAAAATAACAACCTCAAGCAACATGACACACATGATCAGAGCCCATTAGGATTAATATAACTATAAACTGGTTTTGATTTATTTATGAACTGTTAACTTTGTGATATCTGTATTTCAATAGGCAAATTAACAAATAAATGTGTTGCTCACTTATCTTTTTGTATAAATTCTAACCACACATATACTGAATCAATTTTTAGGATTTGTACACATGTGGTGGCTAAATTTGAACCATTTTTCTCGAAAATTACAATAGAAAGATGAACTTTAAAGACTACTAGATCTATGGTCTATAGCAAGATGAACTTTTCATACTGTCAGACAATGGTGTCACAGAATTTAAAACATTAAATGCAGGACTGGCATTGTATTCAACTGGTGAAAAAATATCGTTTCATAGGCACATAGGGTTTTGTTAGACAGGTGTTGAAAAATTTGAATAATGTTTCTTTATTATTTAAAAATATTCACCTTACCTTTCAAAGTGGTAGTGTAATGGCTAGCCAATGCGTCCCAAAATCAAAGGGCATGGGCTTGATCCTGGCCAGAACGTATGTGCCATTTAGGCAGTTTTCTGACCGAATGTGCATATTGTTACAATTACCACATGCTAATAACGGCGAAGGAAAACATTGTGATGCAACCTACACATCAAGATAACCGATTTGTCAAACCTGCCAAGCCGCCTTGGACAAGCGTGGCGGGTTTACTGTCCGTTCTCCTATAATGGGAGGCCCGAACCCAGCAGTGGGACATTTATGGGCTGTTATTATTATTTTATAATATAATTATAATGATTAAACTATTATTTTATGGCTTAGTTTCATTCATTCATTAAATATTAATACATAATAAAATATAATCTATGTAATAACAACAGCATTTTTTATTTAGTATTTTTTCCCTTCATAGCTTTTATGATACCCATGGGAAGAAACTGGTGGGCAAATTCGACCGAGACTTTTTTTATTAGTGTTATGTATAGTATATACAATAATAAACTAAAATAATAAATTTTTTGCAACAACTATTTATGTAAACTTTTTGTCAACCTTACTGACCATCAATATGTGACATCATGAGGTTATCCGCAAACCTTCTGCGCACGGGTAGTACATTCAAAATTGGAACCATTCATATTTAAAGGTACATAAATCATTTACTTCCATACAGTAAATAATACTATGTGGAAGAAGTAATACAACAGTCTGAAAAAAGACAACATACCGTGGCTTCATTACATTCTGAACATTTAACAACATGTTGCTCCCTCTTCCCTGTTATGTCGATCATCGCCTGGCACACCCGACATGTTACCATGGGCATTCCTGCTTGCTGGTAGGGCGGAGGGAGCTCGTCAGGCCCAATTGGAGATATTGTGCTCACGTTCACCTCCTCTGTTAATTGAATGGGTTTGAATGATGATGTGCACAAACAAGTAGCAACTACGCAATTATAGCAATGTAACTTATTGTTACATGATTATCAGTTACACAATCTAAAGTTACTATAGGACCAGCTCAGGGAGCACGAAAACCATAGAATTGTTTAGCAACAAAAACTATCTTTGTTGGTTGAATCATCATATGTCAAAGCATATATAAATTTTCTAACTCACCGTCCCTCAGCAACGGTTGATTTTCGCTTTGGCCGTCACCCATGGTCAATAGTTTTTAACTTTATATGACAATATGCAAATTGTTTTCGATAAAAAAACACGAATTATTATTAGGATAAATAAATTAATCGTTCTTTGACACAGCAAGCAGCGAGCAAACTTGATTTATTTGTTTTTTTTAAATATTAATGGCTTTGATAGATAGTGAAAGTAACCGTGTAATATAAATTTGTAGTTTTACACGGTTTATGTTTATTTATATTAAAAGAATTAGTAAATAATTATCAATAATTCAGTGTTAAAATTGTTAGGTACTTTTATTTACTATTGTATTTTGTTTGAAAAGCTCACACAGCAAGTCATATCAATGAAACACGCTAAAGCTGTGTGCATATTATAAGTCGCGGCTGACAGACGTGGCTGAGGGGCGTGGCTTACAACGTATCTGGATAAGGAAAATGCATTGAAGTGTACCCATTATAGCGTAAGTCGCGGACGTGACTTTGAGCTTTCGGATGTCCTAAGAGCCTTATTGGACAATCATAGAAATATGATCCTAGAAGTACGAGTCGTTTTTATATGCAGAACCTAGGACAACGTAATAACCAAATGTGATTCATATTCTCTATGAATCATAGTTAAGGGATCTTTAATGAAACTATATTTTAGCAATAATTAAATCCTATTAATAACTGATTGATTGACAATAGATTTTGGCATCTGGTTTGAACACACAAAATTATGAAAGAGGTATTATTTCAAGCAGGATTTATAACAGGATCCTATTTGACAGAAAGCATACAAATATAATCATATTGATTGATTGTTTTCTTGATCATTTTTATCTTTGTAGTAACTCTCGTGTAACTGTTATATAACTCAAAAGGCTGGTTTTAGATTTACAATAATATATTTTACATATCACGTATATTATCAAACGACATTAGGTAGACACAAGTTTTATTTTGCCGGTATCACTACGCAGTGAGTCGAGAGAGTGGTCGCGGCGAGAACCGGTGCGCCACACGTCCCGCGGCTCACCTCACCGACGTCGCCTTTACTGCGCGCTCCCGCTGGCTTAGTGGTGGTCCGCCACATCTTCTTTTTTAATGAAATTTATGGAATTGCACTCATAGCAACGGAAAACTCGGTAAAATCGTTATCTGTCTTGACAGTATCTCTTCGGTAGTCTGTGATTTTGATAAAGTATGACGTCAGGTTGCTTCATTTAGGCCATTGCGAGCAATTTTTTAACATAACCCATGTTTTTTGTTTTAATAATATTAAATATAATTTTGTACGCAAGAGCTTTAATACCTTGCGATAATTAATAGAACAATTATTTTATTAAAAGAAGCTAAACTAACCCTTGCAAACCCACCATGTCGGCTGTTCTTTGGTAAATATCGTCAAAATATAATGAAAAGATTTTTGCTTCAAATTCCGCTAGATATCCTCGGTAAACTATAAAAATGAGTTCTCGTGTGAAATGTAGCATTGTTATATCCGTATTACTTTTAACGGATTTTAGACTCGGTTCAGGGTGAAAATTAAAATAAAATGGATAAATTTGCTTTGTTGTAATTCACTGACCTTGAAACAGATAGGATAGAATATTGCTAGAAGGTAAAAAAAAATATTTCATGTATTCGGCGATAGTAAGGTTATACACAAAGTTTACAAAAATACTATCTAAATACCTTTATTTTAATGTTACTTGACGTTAAAGCGTATGTTCATTTTATTATTCATTCAAAATTCACGGAAAGAAATAAAGAGAGGTATTATTTAATTATACCTTGTTTCAATAAATTCTCATCTAAATATTCTATCTCGCTAACTGCTTCTACATCCATGTCTTGATTAGAGCTGGCCAAAACATCATCTTTGTCGGACTCGGATTCAGAAGTAATGCTATTGTGATCCTCAACATTTACAACTAACGCTTATCTGTTTCCTATAATGACATAAAATCATAATCACTTTGATTCTTCATAGAATGTAATTTGTACAAAATTCAAAGTAAAAGAAATTATTACGTAAATTTATTCAAACCATATTGTACATTTATATCAATCGATCGCATATTGTGATAGATACATACTCACAGATGCAGCCCCAGTACAAACAAAAACTAAAAAACAAAACATAAAAATAATCTATCTGGTCAATGATAATTGTACAAAATTTTAACATATATCTTATACGAGAGATCCAAAATAGCGATTTCTATCAAGAAATATACGATTGAACTAAAAACAACTATATAAACTTAAATATACCTGTCATACCAGTCGTTCTTTGATAAAACATCGAAGCTCGAAAGAACACTTCTTGCTTCATATTCCGCAAGATGTCATCTGTACTCTTTACAAATTATTTTTCTTCCCGAACTTAGAACACTTTTCACTTATTACAATCATTGTTAATATGAAACAAAAGAAATATTACGAGCATCTGTACTTTTGTTTACATCATATGTCAAAGCAGAATCACAGATTAGTTAGAAATGTTGCTAGTAGAAAAGAAAAAGAAGTTGCCGTTTCAAGACATTTATGCCAGATAAATAATTATCACGTTTCTATAATGAGACTTGGCAACACTGAAATATCCAGTTCGCTGTGGTTCACTATTATAGGTCTTGTAACCGTAACACATTATCCAGATTGCTTTAGGACGCGCTAATGCTCAAGGTCACGTCCTTGACTTATGACTTATAATGTGCACACTTCAATGGACTTTTCTTATCCAGATATGTTATAAGCTATGACTCTCAGCTGCGTCCGTCAGGCGCGGCTTAAATGTGGACACAGCTTAAATCTGGAGACTGGACACCCTGGCCAGTTGTTAAGTTGTCTATGTCTTGCTGTCAAATGCCACTGATCAATTCAGCTGTCAAGCTCTTGCCAAGAGCAAAAGGTGAGGTTATACAATATGAATATCTGTTTTACATGTGTGTCTTAATAAATAACTATTGTTAACTATTTAAAATAGTTTTTAATTATTATATTATATAAAAAATGGCTAGCAAAATACATAGGGTACGTTATTACAACCCTACACCTCAACCAATCAATTGTATATCATTCAATAAAATTAGAAAACTTATCGCAATTGCGAGGTGAGTTGTGAACTGTAATTTGTTTAAATTGGTCCAAACATACAGCCAATATAATATAACAGATTGGTTTTTGTTTCAGAGGAGATGCATCTATTGAATTGTGGGATTTAAATTATGCACCGTATTTGCTGAAAATTATTCCTGGTATTGAAAAGGGATCAGTTGAAGCACTTGGATGGGTTGAGGACCGTTTGTTGTCTACTGGTTTAGGTGGAGCCTTGGTGGAATGGGACCTGGATAGAATTTCTGTCAAGAATACAGTGCTTCTCACAGGATATGCTGCATGGTGCTTAGATGTCAGTTTTGATAACACATTAGCTGCTGTAGGAACAGAACAGGGATATCTTAATTTGTATACAGTAAGTGAAGGAGATATTGTCTACAAAAAACTATTTGACAAGCAAGAGGGAAGGATATTGTGTTGTAAATTTAACAAAGTCGGAAATATTATTATTACAGGTAAGTAATGCTATATGGCTTTTACTATACTTATACTTAAAACTTTTGCAGGGTGTAGTATAGATATTTGCCTGGGTTATTAAATATAGCCTTTTAGTTTAGTTTTTGTAAATATAGCCTCACTTATGTTTTTCACTAATATTGCAATTATATCATAGTTCAATAATCCTTTCAAAGTCCAAAAGAAAGCTAGTAATCAATAGAAACAACTAAATTAACCAAAAGACAGTGTAAGTAAAAGTAACAAATTTTTTGTTGTAACTGTATATATATATAAAATAAATAGTAAAAGGTTACCAGTCGGTTCTGACACTCGCTGGCCGCTGCAGCGGCAGTCTCGCTTTGCTCACTTGGGTCATGTGCTTTGGTTTGCGCATAACTAACCCTAACGGGCTGTTCGTATTTATAAAATAAATAGTAAATGGTTACTAGTCGGTTCTGGCTTAAAGCAAACTTAACTTAAATCACTGTTGTAGTCACTGATCATGACCTTTCACCACCTATCACAAGAATATTGGTGAAAAAATAGGAGGTTATGATTACCAAAAATTAATGTTTCAAGAACTCTGGACTATAGGGGTTGCAGAAACGGTAACTATACCTTACCCCTACCAATTCCACCCACCCACTACTTAAAATTCATATACTGGATATCTGATTATCAGCCGAGTTTTTTTTTATATAAATTGAATTTTGGGTGGTTATAAAAAAAAATCATGTAGGCTAAGGCGGGAGCAATATGAAGTGGAGCTTCCGCCTTAGCCTTCTATTATACCCATATTGAATAAATTCTAAGAAAAAAAATGTTTATGACAATGGCATCTCTATGTTTATGACAGTGATACCTTCACATAGAGTTATCGAACCATAAAGAAAAATAAATTAACTGTATTTGATTATTATATTTTTTATTTTGGCTTAATTATTAATTTTTTTTTTTTAATATTTATATTCAGTTTTAGTGATTATTAAATGGTTAAAACAGTTTTAGTACTGTTATACAATGTGTGAGTATATTTCTAAAGTTAAATCACACTTTATTATTGTCAAAATTACCAGATATTTATGAATTTGAAATTGCCATAATTAAAAACCTTTTTTCGCCACTCAAAACCAGTTTTAGTTGTTATAAATAAATTTTAAATATATTTCTAAACACATTCACCATTAAATATATCCAGGCTTATATCTATATCCAACCCCTTTTGCTTGTAAGTTTGTCAAAAATATCCTTTATTAGTTTACTACTTGTCAATTGATATGAAACCTTCACCTTTTATTATAGACACAGGTTTTTAACTTTATAGCTAAATTAATAATATTTGATTTAAAAATAGTTTCCTTTTCTTCAGGTTCAGTAAATACAATAAGAGTATGGAATGTAAACACTGGTCATGCAATTACCAGAATTTCAGTTAGCAGATGTGACAAGGAAGTAATTGTGTGGTGTCTAGCTGTATTATCAGACAATATCATAGTGTCAGGTGATAGTTTAGGTCGGCTCACATTCTGGGATGGCAATCTTGGTGATCAGGTTAGAATCTACTATTACTTTCTATCTGATACTAATATTATTTGTAAGTGCTGTTATAAATATTGCAGTTTTCCTCTAGTATCTTATTAAAAATTGAAATCAGGGTCCATAAAAGATGTTAACATAACATTATAGCTTGTGTGTGACAAAATGTGTCAAATAGGGATGGGGCGTCTTAAAGAAAATGAGACATTTGCAGCTAACATTAGCAAAAAAAGAAACAAGAAAGTGGAGGAATTCTAGTTTCTGTGTTGTATATATAGGAAGGTCCCAGAAAGTCTGACATAGCAGTTATTGGAGAGATGTTGAAAGATAAAATTTCACATGACATACTTTATGGACAACCCCTTATTCTAAAAAGAGAAATGAGCTAAGATTTAGCAGTTGACAATAAGGAGTACTTGCTCTTTGTGGTGAAAACTCAGATACCAGTTCTGTAGTACAGGCAATTTTGAACATGACCACCATAAGTGCAGATTGCATGCATGTCTACCTAAACAAACATTGTAATATTTAATTATTTCAGGTAGAATCATACACAACCCACAAAACTGATATATTGACTATAGCAGTTTCCGAAGATGAAACAAGATTATTTTGCAGTGGTGTAGATCCTATTATAATTAACTTTATAAAAGTGGGTAAAAATAATGATGTTCAAGCAAGTGGTCAGTGGGTGAAGCATGTACAGAGAAATATACATGAACATGATGTCAGGTAAGTACATTCAGTAATACAAAAATTTTAATGGTCTAAAAATGAAAACAAAATGAACTACATCAAATTCCTCATTTTGTTACACCATACAGTTTTATCTATACATATAATAAAACTGTAGAGGTTGAATTTCTGTACAATGAAAAAAAATGCTAAAAACCGAGTCAGGGGGATGTAAGCAGTGACATAGAACTAATTTAGATTTTTCCAATTTTTTTGTTTCTCTGTTTGTCTGTTTGTCCATTTGTCTGTTTATCTGTCTGTTTGTACCAGCTAATCTCCAAAATGACTGGACCGATTTAAATAAAATTTTGTATGGTGGAAGGTTATATCTCTGGTCAACATATAGGATACTTTGATCCCGAAAAATTAAAGAGTTCCCATGGGATAGTTAAAATAACTTTCCACGCGGACGAAGCCGTGGACAGAAGCTAGTATATTATAAAAATTTGTTTTGAAGTGTTTATACGGGATCTACATATTCACAAAATTTCTTTTAAGCTGAGAAATCTTCTAAAAGCTTGTGTTTAATTTGTTTTTGAGATTTATTTATTAATTTTCTAGTTTTTGATGGACATGTGTTACTTTTTTGCTGTAAACTAAAAATCTATCTTATACGAGAGTGTAGCACTGAAAATTTTTAGACTTGGCCACTTTACAAACAGATAATAAATAATTCTTTTAAATTATGAAAATGGAGTTCTTTTCTGACATAACTGTAAATAAATTAGGATCGGCGTGGTTTGTTATCAATATTAAATAAGCACAATCAAGGATAATAATATACTATAATGTAAAAAATTGAGACATTAGAGGACAGAAGAATATATCAAACATGTGGTGTCAAAAAAATTCAAATATAACAAGACTTCTGAGGTGCCAATGTCAAGTTACAGGACCTCATTTTAACAATAACTGAGTATATTTTGTGCATTTATCGTTTATGTTTTGAAGGTACAATTTTAAAATTACATATTTTACGTCAACATTTTGACCCATGAAGACTTGGTAACATTTGCCTGCAGTGATTTCAGATGTTTTTGTTGCAATTTAAATCAACAAGAAATTATAATAGAGTTCGTTTGGCCTTTCATAATGAATTGCCATCTCGAGCTCCGTCTCGTGTTATTATTTACAACTGGTTTAAAGAATTTAAATGCAGTTGCACCAGTCTAATTGAAGATCTGCGTGAGGGATATCTTTCCATGTACGACAAAAAAAACATCAATGCTGTGCGGCGCATGATAGAGATAGATACGAGGTTGACTATCAGCAGATTCGGGAAAGTTCAGGGGTATGAGTCAAGTCCACAAAATCCTTCATGAATATTTAGTGTTTAGAAAGATTTGTACTCGCAGAATGCCTTACAATTTGAGCGAAGCCCAAAAACTCGTTGTATTGAATGGTGTCACGAAATGACACAAAGACTTGATGAAGGTGACTCAAATGTTATATTTGACATTATTATTAAAGCTGGATTTATTGTGATGGTCCCGAAACCAAACGACAATCAGCTCAATGGGCGTTTTCTCTCAACGAGTTGCCTACTAAAGTCAAGCAAGGTCGAAGCGTAGGAAAAAAGATGATAGCCTCTTTCGTTTGAAGATCAGGTTATTATATAAAATAAAAAAAACTTACTGCAGAGTGGTACACAAGTAAATGTTTGCACTTGTCATGGAAAAAGTTTTGAAGAGATGTCTTTCAAGCAGAATCCTCTTTCATCACGAGAGTGCCTCAGTACACACCATCAGACAACAACCACTTATTTGAAGTTGAAGAGTATTGAAATACTGGTTCATCTGCCTTGTAGCACAGACCTCGGACCAGTGTTTTTTATTTATTCGCGAAAATAAAGGGAAAACTTCGAGGAAAGCAGTTTGCGAGCGTCAATGAAGCAGTGGTAATTTCCGACAAAGCCATCAGAGACCCTCAAACTGGTGACTGGACTAGTGTAATACTTGCAACAACTCAAAACGGTTTATATATATATATATATATATATATATATATATATATATATATATATATATATAATAGGTTGGGGAAAAAGTCTTTTCGCATATAGTATGTATGAACTTGTAATAAAATCTCTTTGGCTATACCATTTGTATCTGGCTGGTTTTGGTATCATTAAAAAGTTTTAATTTTAAAGACAATTCCAAATTCAAATTAGGAAAATGTGTGATTTTCATTTGTTTTTCTTATTGTTAAAATGAGTGAATCTAATGAAGAAATTCGATACATTTTAAAATTTTACTACAAAAATGGTAAAAATGCAACACAAGCCGCGAAAAAAATTTGTGATATTTACAGACCGTATTTGCAGTATCCGTGAGAGTAGCGCAAATTTGGTTTAAGCGTTTTCAATCTGGAAATTTTTATATCAAAAATGCACGTCGCTCTGGTCGCCCTGTTACGGACAAAATTGATGCCATTTTTGAAAAAGTGGAACAAGATCGGCATATTAGTAGCTACGATGTAGCTGGAGAACTGGGAATTGACCACAAAACGGTTTTGGCGCATTTGAAAAAAGCTGGGTACACAAAAAAACTCGATATTTGGGTGCCTCATGAGCTCACTGAAAGAAACCTAATGAACCGTGTACTCATTTGTGATTCTTTATTACGGCGTAATTAAACCGAACCATTTTTGAAGAAGCTGATAACTGGTGATGAAAAGTGGATCACGTACGACAAGAACGTGCGAAAAAGATCGTGGTCAAAGGCCGGTCAGGCTTCACAGACTGTGGCGAAACCAGGGTTAACTCGCAACAAGGTGATGCTGTGTGTATAGTGGGATTGGAAGGGCATTATTCATTATGAGCTATTACCACCAGGCAGGACCATCGATTCTGAACTGTACTGCGAACAACTGAGGAGATTAAAGCAAAAAGTTGAGAGAAAGCGGCCGGAATTAATCAACAGAAGGGGTGTGGCTTTTCACCATGATAACGCTAGACCTCACACATGTTTAGCCACTCAGCAAAAATTACGAGAGTTTGGCTGGAAGGTGTTAATGCATCCGCCGTATAGTCCTGACCTTGCACCTTCAGATTTTCACCTGTTTCGGTCCCTGCAGAATTCCTTAGACAGTGTCAGGTTAACATCACGAGAGGACTACCACAACCACTTGTCGCAGTCTTTTGATCAGAAGCCCCAAAATTTTTATAGCAATGGGATCACGTCCCTACCTACAAGATGGCAAAAAGTTATCCAACAAATGGCACCTACATACTTTAGTCAAATGTAAATAAACTTTATAAAAAAACCTTTTGAATTTATATACAAAATGCGAAGAAACTTTTCCCCCAACCTAATATGTATATATATATATATATATATATATATGTATATGTATATGTATATATATATCTATATATACACATATTAGGTTGGGGAAAAAGTTTCTTCGCATTTTGTATATAAATTCAAAAGGTTTTTATAAAGTTTATTTACATTTGACTAATATTTATATATATAGATATATATATATATATATATATATATATATATATATATATATATATATATATATATATATATATATATGAATAATATATAAAAGAACAGCAACTAGTCACTATACTTACAATCAGAGAACCTTACGGCTTAAATACATTTCATACACTGACTCGACATAACATTTTTAGAACACCTCGCCATGCCTCCAACAATTTTACAGTATAAAAACCTTAGCAAATTGGCACAACCGACAGCGGATTGAAGTAATTGATAAACTATTTTAATTAAAAAGGTTATGAATAACAAGAATTTGTTACAATATTGTTTGGAAATTTTAGATAATATTTTATATAAGATATTATATAAAATATATTTAAAGTTTTACATGTAATAAAATACATCGAACACAGTAAAAATGTATAGCTTTTACCAACATGAAAATAAAATGTAATGAATACCGTCTATATACAATTGAGAGATTTGGAATTATAATCTACACATTTAACCACATCATATTAGAGATAAATATTGTTTCATAAAATTATGGTAAATTATAGAAAACTACTTTATACAAAACAAAAATATAATCACAGAATAAAAAAAAATATAACAAAATTAATATTCAATTAAGGAAATGGCCGTTTGTATCGTTTAGAAATAAGAGGGTACATAACAAAATTAATTATTAACCTTAAAAAGAAACATGACAAGAACAACTATGCAAGTAAATAAACGTAACAGTAGGTGCTTCTCCCAGTTGTTCCATCGAATGCAAAGTAGCATTAATATAGAAGGACACTACTTTGAAAAACAATAATAAAATAATTTCGTGGTAAGAAAGTCGAAAGTCGCGGTAGCGTAATGGCTAGCACACGCGTCCCAAACTCAAAAGGGCGCAGGTTCGATACTAGCCGGAACGCATGCATCACTTAGGCAGTTTTCTGACCTTATGTGCATATGGTTACAATTACCACTTGCTAACAATGGTGAAGGAAAACATCGTGATGCAACATGCACATCGAGATAACCGATGTGTGAAACCTGCCAAGCCGCCTTGGACAAGCGTGGCGGGTATACTGTCCGTTTCCCTATAATGGGAGGCCCGAGCCCAACAGTGGGACATTTATGGGCTTTTATTATTATATAAAATAATTTACTTGGTGCTCCTTTGTGTCGTTTTGATTTTCTAAAGATTTTTAGTGTGACTCTCGTATTTTGTAATAAAATAGAATTATAAATAATTAATCACATAAGTATAGTCTGAATTGATTTTCAAAGGTTTGATTTTTTTTTTTTTTTTTTTATTTGAGACCTCCATTTCTACTTATTGGTGGCAGCTGATTCCTGTTCTCCTGGGTCAACGTCATAATTTTTCATGTGCCTTTTTAACAAAGATATATTTTTAAATTTATTTTTGTATCCTACCATATTATGCTGTTCACAAAGGATGAACAGTTTACCTAATTGCATTTATTTTATTATATATTCTTCTATAGTTTCTCGTTATTTCTGTTACTTTCTTGTCATTTTTCTTATTTAATTCCAATTGTTGATATATAATAATTAATAGTTACTTATATTCTTTTATATGCCAGCTTAAAATAAGAGTTTAATTTATTATTTTTTCTTTGCAGAGGACTTATAATAAATGATGAACAGCTCATATCTGTTGGAATTGATGGGTATTTGACACTTTCAAGTTACCCTCCAAAATGGGTTATGAGAGTGCCACCAATATTAGCACACTGCTCTTCAGTATGTGAACAGAAAGGTTTACTCCTGTTAAGGTAATAATTTAATTTTTTAATAACCAGTACTTCTATATGAAATTGTATGTTTGAACAGACATAACTAAAATGCTCTTAGATTTTGATATCATTTAAAAAAAATTACCTTATGACTTCAGGAGTGTCATAGTCATGATATATACAACTTTTGAAATAAGTTTTTGATTTAATAAATAAATTATCATGGGCTCTCTAACGCCGTTGAACTTTGAGAGCTACCACTGTCCTGCTACTCCTGTTTTGTTCTCCTATAGTGGGGCACATAGTTACCAATAGTAATATTGAATTCTGTATAAAGTTGGAGAATAAGAAATACATCCTTTCATGATAAGCGGTTTATTCTTAAAACCCATGAATAAGATAATGAATAATTAAAGTAATTTTTATATAGTTATATGTATGACTATGTATGTTGATTTATTTCATTCAACTGTCAACAGATATAACAATCATTTAGAAGTTTGGAAATTAGGGTCATATGCAACTAGTGAGAATGGTCAGGTTGTTATAGACAGTATAACGAATAAGAAACTGGAAAACAATGAAGAGAATAAATTAGAAACTGATACAGTTGTTGCAGCTATTACAAAAGCAACTGCACAAAACACACAGAAAAAATGCTTGAAACTAACAGAGAAACCTGTCAAATTGGTATCGGTACAGAGTAAAGGCAAAAAGCAAATATGTTGTTGTGAATTATCACCTAGTGGAGAGCTAATTGTTTATGCTACAAATAGTGATATTAGAATACTGAAGTTGGAAGCGGTATGTATGGTGAAAGTAATAAAGAAACCCATTCATGTATACCCAATAACAACTGAAATAGATATATAGTCAAGGTGGCGAAGTCCGTCAGTAGGGGAACTCCATACACTTCACGTATTTCCGTGTTTGAATAGTTAGGACGACCACAAATCAATCAGTGAAGCTAAGACACCATTGAATTCTGTCTTCAAATTGCAGTTGGCCTTAAATTCCGTTTAAAAAAGTTAAAAAACGAGAGGTGTACAAGACTTACCCCATTGACGGACATCCCCACCTTAACTATAAGCTCATCACGTTTTTACATTTTAAAAACGTTTATTAAAATAAACATTGCATAATAGTATATACTAGTGGTCGAAAATATATATAATTAATTTAAATTATAAGTTTGAACATTATTAAGTTCCTGTTGTCAAAGACTATATACTTCTATAATCACAGATTTCGCGCTACTGTTAATTTGACTTTAACAATAAACAAAAGAGTATATATATTGTGTGTGTCAAATACATGGTAGTGTGTCTAATGTTTTTTTTTATGGATAGTTATATTGTAGTCTATCTATAGGCCCTCAAGACTATGAGCAGAATACTGGCCTAGGTGACCGTCTTCTATGAGTAATCTATGGCGGAAACTGTGTCGGACTAAGCTAATTTTTATGCACCCGAACAACTTCGAACTGTTTCCGGGAAAATTTCCGCGGGATTCCCAAGATAAAAAGTATTGCACAATTTAAGTCTAAGAATTAGCTGTCGATCAGCGAAAACTGAAAAAACCAAAATCGGCTCAGTAGTTTTTACGTAAATCCCGAACAAACAGACAAACAGACAAGAAAATGTAAAAAAATTGTATCGTGTTTCCATCGTTTATATAGTATATTCCAGTTATTTTTTTTAAATAGCTTCAATGTACAGACACGGCGGGTTTAGAAATTTATAATATTATAGATAGATGTCAATTTTTGAGCGCTGGTAACGTTGCGACTCGTCGTGGTTTAACAAAAAAAATACCTCGTTTACATCATACCCAATTCCAAGGCAGTAAGCAGGAAACCTAAAAGGGAAGTAGGCAGCTTGAGTATGTAAACACAAGTTAATTGATACTCGGAAATTCGATAAATTTATATATATCCAAAATTGCACTGTCTTTGATTTGGGTTCTAGTTAGCCAAGGAGACCAGTTCTCATACAACTGATGCAAAGTTAGGTTTTGTAATTATTGTATATTTTTGCAGGATGAAGATCAAACAAATATATCCCTTTCAAAAGTTATGATAAATGGTGTGACTACCCCTTGTGATCATATAGCATTTACAGAAGACTCTCGTTCAATGGTAGTGCATTCATTAGGCAAATTACAAGTCTTACAAGTGGATCCTGAAGCAGGCGCCACTGTCACACAAATTGTTAATTTAGAGAAATGTAAGTGGTTTCATAGTGTTACAATTATGTATTTTGTTTTTTATTTTTTTTTATTGCAGAAGTTCCGCAGACAGGTAGACAGTCCACTTGATGGAAAGCGGCTACCATCGCCTATGGACATTTGCAACACCAAAGGTGGCCCTGCTGCCTGCTGCTGCCCTGCAAAATGCACTGCTGCTCTCTTAAGGGAGACTGGAATCTGGTCACTAATGCCGAAACAACTCAAGGCTGTTATGGCTGCATACTCTAGACCAGGAGTGGTAGCCATCCACTCGGGCAAATACCCTCCCACCTGGCTCTGGGTTGTTTTGTCGCCTCTTACGACAGGCCGTCCGGCCGCAGGAAATTGTATTCTTTTTCTGTTCCTGCACGTATAAAATTTTTGTAATCAATACAAATTTTGATATAGACAAATCCATTAAAATTAATAATATATTATACAAATACTGTTAATATATTACATTAAATATATGAAAAGAATGACGCAAGTAATTATTAATGTCGGCCTTCGTTTACATTATGCCCATTTCCGCGACAGAAGCAGGAAAAGGCGAGAAAAGTGGGCAGCGCGAGTATGTGTTTACATATGATGTGCCACTGTCGTTACCCTTGTCGTCGGTTTGTCTTGTGGAAGCCAAAGGATGGGCAACGCGAACGCGATTACGTGTTCACATACGGTTCTTATGTTATGTATAAAATGTATGTGTATAAAACAAGTACAACAATCTATTACGATGAATGATACCACCCACCATCTTATAACTATTTAAAAACACTGCTAACAGTCAAGCGTGAAGTGAGATAGGATAAGCAACTAAACACTGACTATCTTCTATGCTGCTGCAAATGTATTTTAATAATTATTTTCGGCAGTGCGAGTTGCAGCGGCTGAATACAAATGTGGCAAAAGTGTTATTACTTAATTTTTTTGTTACAGATTTCAAAACAAAGTCTATTTTACATCTATCAATATCTAAAAAGACAGAAAGTGGCAAAACATATTTAGTGGTTGCTGATATTAAAGGAAGTATTGAAGTTTGGATATTAAATGTTAAGAAGTTTGAGCATTTTATCACTTTGCCAAAATACCACTGTGTTCCATCAGCGATTACAGTAGATCCTAAATGTCAAACACTCATTATTAGTTATGTTGACCAAAAGGTATTTTGTCTATGATTATACTAAATTTCATTTTGTGTAGTACATACCCATTTAAAAGTTTTGGATATAAAAAAAAATAGGAATAGTATATAATAGAATTGGCGATCTAATTAAAATTTTAATTATAATCCCTATTAATATTATAAATACGAAACTAAATCTGTCTGTCTGTCCATCTGTGTCATTTTGTTCAATTTGGTCATTTTCGTCACTTTCGTCACTTTCGTCATTTTCGACACTCGTTATTTTCGACACTTTCTTCATTTTTGTCACTTTCGCCATTTTCGTAATTTTTTTAATTTTCGTCATTTTTATCATTTATGTACTTTTCATAGACGGGGGTTTTATTTATAGATAGATAAATAAAACTAGGACGGTTTGAAATAAAGGATGAAAGTTTGTATGAGACCAATAATTTCTCAAGTTTATAGATATAAAAATTCATCGTCTGTAAAAAATGCGATAACTCGATATGTCCATCTGTTAAGCTTTCACGGAATACTACTAGGAATACTGGATCGGTTTTGATGTAATTTGGTTTAAATGTAGTTTTAATATCAAAATGGACATAAATACTTTTTATGCCAGTAGATGGGATAGTTTGCATTATAAAATAAAAATAATCTTCCCAGTGCAATAGCACTAACATAAAAATTTTGTACAATGTAACCTGTATTAACGCTTGCTCTTTAAACAAGAGGCACGTACTAGAGGTTGACCCTCGGCGCAGCCGCGGGGTAAACTCTAGTAGATCATATATTTTATAGTCTATGTTTATGAAAAATACATGTAATACAATTTGTGGTTGGCTATTCTGGAAAATTAACCAATTTAATATTTATTTATTGTTTTGTATTAAAAAAATATTTACAGTTAATAGAGTACGACCTGGTAAATAAAAAATTTACGAGTTGGCCTGGTAAGACACTGCCAGTGGAATGGACGTCGAGGAGAGCGCCTGTTTTGGCGATAACACCACACCCTGCTCGCGAAGCAGTCGTCTTTAGAGATCAAACATCCCTTTGGGTATTAGATAGGAGTTTACAGGTAATATATACGCGATGTTATATTAACAATATACTAGCTGCGCCAGACTTGTATGTTCGCTCTAGATTAATATTTTCTGAACTATGCATGATATCGAAATGAGAATGTGTAATATCTATAAATTGTAAAAATGCCGTGCCTGTACATTTAAGCTATAAAAAAACTGGGATAGACATTACATTACATGTACATGTATGAGTATTTTTTTTTTAAATTCTTGTTTTAGGTAAAATTGTTTTGATGCCTCAAATTTTTAATGAAATCTATTTAGCTGTTTACAGACAAAATTCAAGTTTTTATATTATGAAGCATCATATAAATAGCAGCGTCCATTTAAATTTTTGCCTATATTTTGACATATTATTATTTATCTGTTTGTTCTTCTAGTTGGGATGCTTAGACAGTTAACGCATTTTGACGGCCAATGCATAACTTATTAATGTTCTCATAGTTTAAGTGAATCGTAAAAATTCTTTTATGACAAATAAAAAATTTTAAACTGATGATTCGTGTGATGTGTGCGTGACGGACCGTCCGTTCCCCTAAATATGTCTCAGCTTATGGCCGGTACCTATATCTTACTATTCATTCACTCGCCTTACCATCGGTAGAATTTTGACATTACTTGTATGAAGCTTATGTCAAATTTTAACCGACAGTAAGGCCAATGATGGTTCGGTAAGATATAGAACGAACCATTAGTGATTAAGGTCCCCATGTCATTCCAGTTTCGTGGGTTAGAATTTTTGTAGTAGATGTGCATTCCAGAAGCAGTTGTTTACTAATGCATATATTTTTACAATTCCCGTGTGCTAAGAATGTACGGGAGGACACTTACACTTTGATATTACAGATGATTTACGGCCATTATGCGTGTTATATAATATAAGTAGTCTAGGTGGAATGTTTTTGCTCATAAAAGGTATGATTTTATTACAGACATCCCACAAACCGAGTCCTAAGAAAAAGCCGGGCGTTAAAAGTCTGGGCTTTAAGGTTGTGCCAATCAAGGTAAGAAAGATTATAATATTAAGGGTAAATGTCAGTCCATTTTCATGTTAGGTAGCTTTAATTTAAATATAATAAATATTTACATTAAGCTGGCGTTTTCTCCGCAGCTACGCCGCGTGAAATGTCAAGGGTAGTGGCTCTATGTTACTTAAAAAAAAATAATTAGGTTTTTATTTATATGCTAGAAGAATATACCTGCGACTTCGTCCACGCTTGATTTTAAATTCCCGTGGGATTCCCGGGGCACAAAGTACCGCAACATTTAAAAAAGAATGTAAGCTATCGTTTTAGTGAAAACTGTGTCGGAATAAGCTAATTTTGCATTGCGATTGCAGCGCCATCTATTTTGCTCATCCGTCTATTCTAAGGAAATTACGTTATTTATTGGAATAAAATGTATCCTTAGTGTTAACTCGGATTATAAGCCAGTACTACGTCGAGTTTCATTCATATACGTTCAGTAGTTTCCAAAAAAGATGCGATCGCAGCGCCATCTTTTTCGCTACTTTCATTTATCCCACGGAAACGACGTTATTTATCGGGATAAAAGTATACTAAGTTACTCCCCGAGCTAATAGCCAACTCTATGTCAAGTTTCATTAGAATCCGTTCAGTAGTTTTTACGTGATGCTCTAACAGACAGACAAAAATTATAAAAATTGTATTTTCAGAATCGGCTGGTTCGAATTAGTCGCCGTTTTTTTTTTCATATTGTTAAACGCATTGTACAAATACGAATCATTTACAGATTTATTATTGTATAGATTACTCATTTGGTTGGATGTGTAAATTTTTTTAAATTACTTTCTTTAAGAGTAAAAATTTTCTGGTGTTTCTTGTGGCTTTTCTTGGAGAAAGAAAAGAAAGTGACAGTATGCATTGAAAGAAACAGAAATATAATTTCTTAGTAAATGTAGTGAACAAAAAATTAGGTATCATTGTTATTTAACAAATAATATTAATTCTATACGTTGTCGTTCTTTGTCTGATTGCAGCGCAGCGGTTACTCTTTTTATCGCCCGCTATAATTGGTGAATGTCTTCATAGTTTTCTTTGTTTTTAGTATTCGGCCGGTTTTCACTGGCTGAACAAGGACGAAGCAGTCTCGGTGGAAGTACTTCCTCAGAATATCGTCGCACAACTACCTGCAATTGCAGTCGGCAAAAGGCACAATCAAATGTATGCTTAAAGGGATTTTCATATTAATAAAGTATTTTTATTACACTCAATTTATTTTATTTCACTCACTGTTTGTTACAAAGTACACCTCTAACTTATACTATTCTGCGTGCGCATTTAGAGCACGGAAGAAAAATATTAGAAACTAGGATATGCCCGCGACTTCGTCCACGCTTGACTTGAAATTCCCCCGGGATTCCCGGGACACAAAATATCGCAGCATTTAAAAAAGAGGGTAAGCTATCGTTTTAGTAACTGTGTCGGAATAAGCTAAGTTTTATGCATCTAAACAACTTCAAACCACTCCCGGCAAAAGTCCCGCGTGATTCCCGGAATAAAAATTTGCTATCAATCACTAAAAAATCACATTGGAATTCGTTTTTTCATCTGGCCATTTTAAATCATTCCCAGAAAAATTCCCGCGGGATTCCCAGGATAAAAAGTAGCGCAGAGTTTAGGTATAAAAATTTGCTGTTGATCAATGAAAGCCGCATCGAAATCGACCCAGTAGATTTTACGTGAATCCTGAACAAACAGACAAGAAATTAAAAAAAATTGCATCGTGTTCTCTAGCGTTTATATAGTCTATTCCAGTTATTTTTTAATAGCTTCAGTGTACAGACACGGCATGTTAAGAATTTTATATTACTATTGATAGATGACATTATTACTTTTATCCCATTACTTTAATCTTTGAGTGTACAGATAAGGAGGACAGTCTTACATGGGCCTAAAACTGAAGGCGTCTAGTGGTGAGTATTATAGAAGTTCATTTATCTACCAAAATGGCCCTAGTATACAACAAGACTGTCTATATTAGCTAACTTCGCTCCCTCTATAATCATTCAGAGTAAAAAGTATGCTGAGTTTACACTTTAGTCACTTCGATATATGGCTGGTTCTTATATCTTACTATACATTCGCTTGCCTTACCATCGGTTGAATTTTGACATTACTTGTACGCAGTTTATGTCAAATTTTAATCGATAGTTTGGCAAATGAACAGTCTGTAAGGTATAGGAAACGGCCATTAATGCCTTTGGACGAACATTATTTTTAACATGGAGATTGTGCTCATTGCCTCTGCACTCCATAAAATTGTTTCACTTTGACGGTGTAAGTCAGTGTAGATTGGTATTAAATTATAAAGTAAAACTTGATTTACTTCCAGCTGACAAGTCTACCAACCAACGCGCTGAACTAAGAGTGAGAGGAGTCGAGAAATTTAAACAGTTTGCCAATATATATTTATTATGGCGCCATGCGTATCTTTACTCAATATTTGTAATAAGGAGTATTATGCTCTAAGACGTGTTCTATACTCCAACTAAAAGGAGTTCGTGTAACTTGCTGTGGTTGAGCCCACATTTCATCTGTCACCTCGCATCTCGCTGGTGGCAACTTATAGGATATCGGATCACCTTCAACACTCCTGCAACAGACAATATTTGTGGATCTGATGAGAACAGTCAAGTATAGGCAAAATATCGCAGAGACTCTACGTAACGAACAAATCTTAATGGAAGTTTTGAAAAAAAAATCCTCAAATTCAGGTAGTTGACAGTCAAATTAATAGAGCTATCTCCTATAATCTTAAACGTCGCAGCCTTGTTCTCGTACGGCTCTAATGATTTTAATTCTAAGTAACTGAAACGTACTCATATTTGTTTAAAGAGTAATTAATATATTTTTTATACTTATCAAGACTAGATATACATGTTAAAAAATATTTTAATAACCCCTTTTTTATATGAACGTTTATTTAAAATTGATTGTGAAATGCCATAATTATACCCGATTTAGGATGCGACTTCGGTGCCACACTCATCATTATCATTCTGACGTTAAATCCTAGTTACGTTCGGAGGCTGGTATCTACTTTCCTACATTGTTTAACACTAACTCAATGTCGCAAAATTCACTACATTCAGTGTCGTGAGACTATGCCACGTATATCAACTCGCGCGATGCACAATCAGCATTTGAGGGAACTCACAGAAGCGACACTGATCGTTTGTTTCCCACATAATTACTCTCAACAAATATTACGAACATATTGTTACACGTTTGCGAGATTAGCTTATTAGAGATCTTCTATACTGTAATAAATCTGTAAATGGTTCGAGTGTGTACAGTGTGTTTAAAAATGAATAAAATCAGAGGGGATAATTCGGACCAGGAGATAACAAATATGATTTTTTTAGAATTTTTGTTTGTCTGTCTATTAAAGCATCACGTGAAAACTACTGAATGGATTTAAATGAAACTTGATATAGACCTTGCTTATATCCCGGGGGGCGTAACTTAGGATAGTTTTTATCCCGATGAATGACGTCGTTTTCATGGGATAGACGAAAATAGCGAAAAAGATGGCGCTGCGATTGCATCTTTTTTGGAAAGTACTAAAAGTATATATGAATGAAACTCAAAATGGAACTGGCTTATAAGTATAACCCGAATTTAACACTTATAGGATTCATTTTATCACGATAATTAAAGAAGTCTTTTCCTTAGAATTGACGAACTAGTAAAACAGATGGCGCTGCAATCGCATTTTTTCAATTCACTAACAAATACCTACGTTGTCATAAACATTGTTTTACTTCAAATCAGGTTGGCTTAGTCCCGCCTCTGTTTTGCTGGCCATTTGTGTACACTATATGGACTTGTTTCTTTTTTATTAGTATACGTAAAAAACAGAATAATGTTTTTGTATAACCTAAATATAGCTACTGCCAACTCGTCTCTCTTATAGGTGAAGAATGTTCTAGCTCATACCCCAAAAAAATGAGTGTTTGTTTATACGGATCGTAGATTTGTCCGCGTTTCAGCGGCGGTCGGGTTGGATAATCTCGATCTGTAATAACAAGCCTCCCATAACGTTCCAGTGGGCACTGCGCACGACGACCGATCATACCTGTCAAAGGATAAGTGGATTAACATGTATGAACTTGTCAATCTCGTTAGGCATTACATTAATTCAACCATATCGAAGACTGAAATTATAATAAAAAGTAGAGTTTATCCCGCGGCTGCGCCGCGTTTCAATCCTATAATGCGTACCTCTTGTTTAAAGAGCAGGCGTTAATACAGGTTACATTGTATTATATTTTTATGTTGGTGCTGTTTGCCCTCGCAAGATTTACTTCATTTTATATCGCAAACTATCCCATCTCCCGGGGTGAAAACTATCTATTTCCATTTTCGGTATTCAGACAGACAGATCGAGTTACCATCGCATTTTTTTATAGATTATGAATTTTTACACCTAGAAACTTGAGATATGGTTGGTCCCCCATACAAACTTTTATCCCCTATTTCAACCCGTTTTAGTTTAATTTATATATACCTCGTCTATCTCTCTGTAAATTACATAAACGATCAAAACTACAAAATATTAATAGGGATTACCTAGTCTTATATAGAAGTCGTGGCAGGTTAGTGGCTAATGCTCCCCGCTTTTCATTCCAATGACGTCGATTTGCATCCTGGCCTAGGAGGATGCACTACTTAGGCATTTTTCTGACAATAATATAATGCAAGTATATTGGTACAATAACCGTGCTAACGTTAAAACAAAACATTGTGAGCCAACTTGTATATCAAGATAATCAATGTGTGAAACCTGCTAATCCTCTCTGTCCGTTCCTCTGAAATATGGATACCCGAGTCTAGCAGTGGAATGGTTGTTACCTGATTAATTTATTCTACACATTTACTTCTTCACGTATTTGTGCACTTTAAACACAAAGAAGAAAAATAAAACTTGCCAAACAAAATAAGTTATGTGACTGTAACTCGTAATGCAAATTTATGATATAAGATTACAAATTAATATTAATTATTAATAATATTAATATTAAATATTATATTAATAATTTGACGGCCTCTGTGGTTGAGCGGACTAAGCCTTTGCCGGCTTACCTCACTGCAATGCAGAGGCTACGGGTTCGATTCCTGGTATAGTAAATTTCGGAAACGTATTTTCTCCATTATTTACTACGGTCTGGGTGTCTGGGATCGGCCCCGGAATGGTCCGTTGTATATTACCCATAACACAAGCGTAACTTGCTTAATTTGGGGATATATAGTGTGTGTGTTTGTCTGCCGATTTATTATTATTAATAAAATAAATATGGTTTTTTTACGTTTTCGCGATTAGTAGATACACATAATAAAACTACGTTTTAGCGGTTTTAAGCGCAGTATTTTATTTGATTTTTATTCCAACATTTCGGACACCTTTCAGTAGCCGTGATCACGGCAGAAAAAATTAAATGGCTTACCTGAAGAAGTACGAGGCAGTGGGGTTGGAGAAGGTACTGCATCAACAGGATACTTTTTGGGCTCTGGCTGGCAGTTCACTGATCGTACAGCTGCTCGGTATACATTAAGTGACATACCTGACAACAATAGTATTTTTACACCTTATTCGTCTATACATATTATTGCAGAATTACATATTGTTATCTCTTCATAGTATAAAACAAAGTCACTTTCAGAGTCCGTCTGCCTTTCTGTATATCCACTAACTCCTAAACCGCGCAACGGTTTTAAAGCGGTTTTCACAATCAATTACATGATGTTTCAATGAAGGTTTTATATATATATATATATATATATATATATATATATATATATATATATATATATATATATATATATATATATAATGATTATGGTATATTTATTTGTAAATGACACGGTACAATGGATGAGATCTTGTGCTAGCTGACCCGGCAAACTTCGTACCGCCTCAGAATATTCTTTTTCATATTTACTCACCTTTTAAACCTTCCCTGGACTTCCACAAATAATTCAAAACCAAAATTAGCCAAATTAGTCCCGCCGTTCTCGAGTTTTAGCGAGACTAACGAACAGCAATTGATTTTTATATATAAGATTAGAGAACGTCATATCATTACCTACACATTGGGCATACAAATATTTGAATTTAAATTAAATAAATGTAACTGAAATTAAATTTACTAATGAAAATTTGCTTTATGATTAAGTCAGACATTATGTCAGCTAACATGTTAAACATTAGATTAAAGATTATACAAGTAGTCTGTACATACATAGTGTGTATATTATATGTGTATATATATATATATATATATATATATATATATATATATATATATATATATATATATATATATTTGTTATATATACGAGTATATAAATCTAATAAAAAATATGTGAGTAAAACAGACCTACCTCCGAAGGTTTGACCCGCGGCGTATTTGCGGGAAAAACTAGTTGTTAGATAATTATTATGGTGTGTTAAAGTAAAATTACCGTCTACTAAATATCGCCGAAAGGCTATTTTAATTAAATCCCTTGAGAAGCCTTTTAGTATATAATTGTTTATCTAGATTATTATGAAAATGATAATTTTAGCCCCAGGCGTCCAGAAGCGCTTATTCATAATTATAATAATTACTGCGCCCTACGGTTTTATACACGAGAACTGATTGAACAGATCTCTGGACCTATGTGAAACTTCTTGGTACAACTACATAGTATGCTATTTAAATTTCAAATTCAAATTCAAAGTTTTTTAGTCAAAATAAGTTCCACTGGAGAACACTTTTTGAAGGTCATATATATAAGTTAAAATTTAATTTTTCTTCCTATTCTATGTATACCACTTCACAACGTGTTATTGCTGTTAAGGAGAAGAAGCGGCAAGAAACTCCCCAGCAACACGTCTAGCTAAATATTGTTTTTCTTTAAGTTTCTTATTCTATTTATATCTCAAGTTGTCTTTTTTTAATAAGTTTTATACAGAAGTATGTTACAGAATTAACATACTTCTGTATAAAACTTATTAAATCTTCTTTGAAGAATTAATGGAGTTGTAGCAAACAGTGCATACTCAATAAGACCAAGACACAATAAAAGGAAAGAAAAATATTATGAAAGTTATAATAATGATACATTATAATTAATATACATTCTCCATTAAATTATCTCGCGTAAAAATATCAAAGTTGCGGTCATGACCTCACGGTCATTGTAAACAAATTGCGAGAGACTGAGAGACATGATGCGTGCCAATGATCACACATTAAGGGATACCGACACCTTGTGAAGTAAAGTACTCTAAATGAAAAATTAGACATCGGTTTCCTTAGCAGATTGCTCCAAATACGCCCTGGATATAACGCTTGGATGAAGATATTGATAAATCATTTGTAACCGTACCAAGCTTTTGGGCTTCTTCTTCTTGAAATTCTCGAATTTTGCTGAAGAACTCCCATTTTTCTTTCCAAAGTTTTACTGCGTATTTTTCCTTCTTTACTACAGATGTACTGAAAATGATGAAAACCATATTTTAAGGGGTTCTGTGATAAATGTTCTATTATACCAATGCTCACGAAAACTAAAATCAACATTTTAAGCAAAACTAGTAGTCTTCGCTGATGAATAAAAAAAGGGGCAGTAGCTAAATACCCTTGGATTTTTTTGAGATCTGACCAATACTGGTTCTTGCGAAATAGATTAAGGGAAAAAATATTATTCTGAATAATAAATACAGTATGCCTTGTGCCTTGACTGGATCCGTGGAAGGCTCTCGTTTTCCACCTATGGCACCGCCTGCATTTTCTGCATTTTCCATATTTAATAGCAAGTCACTTAATATAATATCTTTATAATTTCTCAAGGAAACTGAAAAGGGCTATCTAACCCAGCCCTTGTTGTTGCTGGGAAACTAACTAATCGAGCAAGCGTAACTATGGTTCCAATTATGAATGTACTACCGTGCGCAGAAGGTTTGCCGATAACCTCATGGTGTCACACGTCGATGGTCAGTACGGTTGACAAAAAAGGTTACATAAATAGTTCTTGCAATAAATTTATTTTTTAAATTGTTTATTGTATATACTTTACATAACATAAATAAAAAAAGTCCCGGTCGAATTTGCCCACCAGTTTCTTCCCATGGATATCAAAAAGGCGACGAAGGGAAAAAATACTAAATAAAAAACGCTGTTGTTATTACGTAGATTATATTTTATTACGTAAAATAATAGTTTAATCAATATAATCATATTCTAATATTACAAAAACAGCCCATAAATGTCCCACTGCTGGGCTTGGGCCTCCCATTATAGGAGAACGGACAGTAAACCCGCCACGCTTGTTTAAGGCGGCTTGGTAGGTTTGATATATCGGTTATTTCGATGTGCAGGTTGCATCAAGATGTTTTCCTTCACCGTTGTTAGCACGTGGTAATTTGTAACAATATGCACATTAGATCAGAAAACTGCCTAATTGGTTCATGCGTTGCAGCCAGGATCGAATACGCGCCCTTTAAGTTTGGGATGCGTGCGCTTGCCATTACGCTACCACGAGTTTACTCATTAAAGTCCATTAACTTAGACGTAACCGAATCACTTTTTGTGTATGTGTCTAGTTCAGTGGAGTCGCTATCACAGTTTTGACCTACATAAATAATAAGCTCTCTTTCGTATACTGCTCCGAACCTATCCTCTTCCCAGTATTTTTGACGCAAACGATCCACGTGGTTGACTTCCTTTTTCCAGTCGCTTGGTGTGATACTTTTTATAGCATTTTGGGTTAAGTTTAATATATCCCTTTTGGACTGGGTTACATTTTTATCTGCGACGCGCTGCTTCATTATATTCCACACGTACTCTATCAGGTTTAAGTCACAGTGATAATAATTCGTCAACCAAATATTTTTTATTAGGTGGCAGTGATATTTTGATGATATGGTATAATTATTTATTGGTCATTTTTTCTTCATATGCATGTCTTTTTTATGTGATGCGAAACTCGGTCGTTTCTCTATTTGCTTGCTATGATATGGAGCATTATCAATAACTACAATTCCGTTTGGCGGTAGGTTTGGAATAAGCTTTTCATTTAACCATTTTACAAAATTATTGGTATTCGTCTCAGCATGGTAGTCACCTGTGGAACTCTTACATTTGTAAACTAGTTCTGCGTTTTCTATGAAGCCATTTTCATTCCCAGCGTGAACAATAATCCATCTTTGGCCCGGATTAAAATTCTTTTTTACAGTAGCGTCTAAAGAATTTTGCCAGCATTTAGCGACGGTGTGATTCCATATTTTATCAAGATATGTGACAGGTTTCTTATCAGCACTAAATTCGTCATTTTCTTTCAACCGGCATGAATATCTTACACCCCAGACTGCTATATCCGGTTTTTGTACAAGAAAGTCTAATATTTTTAAATTTGTAGCCTATCTTTTCTTTTAGTATTTTTCTTAATGAAGTTTTTTGTCCGGGAAAGTTCAATTATATTTTCGCAACGTTTAATATCTTTCTGAAAGTTGGTATTTCTTTTTCACACTATAGAAAGTCTCGACTATATTTCTAATAGGACATATGACAAAATCGTCTATTTCAAGCTTCTTTCTATTTGGTTTCTTTTTCTTTGGCGTTGTAAGTTTCACTTCTTGTGTATCAGCCGATGTGCCTAGTGTAGGTTTAGTGCTTCTTAGCTTCATTTTAATGTTTCGAAGGGTTCGTATACCGCCTCACTAGCGCGATCTAACGCACGCTCAACGGGTATAATAGGCGACCTTTTTTGTTTTTCTTTCTCGAAAATCGTAAGAATTTTTAAATTAATATCACGTTCTCCACCACGATAAGCTTCCCCTTTACTCATTTTGATAAGAAAATAACAAACAACGAAAACAAATAACTAACAAAAAAAAAGCAAGTAAACTTAACAAAACAACAATGAATTAATTCGGAAGGAAAGAAAAACATTACACATATGTTGCTAGCGGTACTGACCAGACGAGCGTGGGTCGCAGTCGGTGGAAGTGGCCGAATGTGTCTTATTTAAAGCGTTAAAAAATAAGTCCGTTAACGTATAAACACATTAGTTCTGCACATACATTATCTGTCAATACTTAGCGTTATTAACAATGTCGCATCTTAAAAAAGCATTAAACCCATCGCCATATCTGCGTCAAATGTACTGTATCTGTAGCATTATCCCAGATGAAGCATTATACCGCACCATTACAACAATAACATTAACTCTTTTGTTAATATTTAATTTAAATTGTCACGTCTGTTTTAATACTACCATGGAAAAAATATTACTCTGTTTTATGTACCTACTTTAAAACTTGCGAATTCAGGATTCGTTTAGGACGTGTTCTGTCTGTGTGTAAAGAAAAGCGACGCACTCAGACGTCTGCACTAGACCAGACAGCCTAGCCTATAAACTTTACCAACAACCGTAATACTTTTATTTGTAGAATTTACGACGGACGAATTCGAGGAGAGAATATTCTGAATTGAAGTAGAATACATTATGAACAAATTTTCTACATCGTAGCTAGAATCAAATAGTAAGTTATAGTTCGCTCAAAGTATTAGGTTTTGTATCCAACGAAGTAGTGCTGCCAGCCTTCCCATCCAGCGTTGACAAAAAAAAGGCTTACTTCCTTGCGACAGCGATCTGGTGGAGCTGGATGTGTTTTAGTTTAGATTTATTTGTTTCTTTATTGTACAATATAATAATAAATAGTAAGATAATTTTTATTTATTATGAAATTTTTCAAGACAGTTTAATTTATAAATTAATTAATGAATAAAAATATTTATTATATTTTATTGTTTTTACAAAGTTCTGTGTAATTAAATATAAACTAGTATAGTAAAACTAAAATATATATACTTACAACTTAACAAAAAAATTACCGTCAGTTGAGAACATTCCCAAAACACTGGCCGCATTTCCTTGTATGGAAACACTAATACGCTGCCCCAAATACAGGCCAGCCCTGTAAAGTTACGTGAGACTTCTATTAAACATGTTGTTAGGTCTCGATAGAGTCGATGAACTTTGGACCCCATGGCCCTAGTGGCCTGCCGCCCTAAATAATATTTTTTTCCCAGGATTCGTCTTACACAGTGCGGTCTTCCATTAGCATGTTGCGGAATAACACCTTTGTGGGAGGTACTGCCTCAACCACAATACTTTCCCGATGTTGCACCATCGTTTTTTCATTCATTCCGGTCGTTTAAAAACTTTCTAAGTGGAAAAAGATTTGCAAATTTGGATGATATCCAAAATGCTATGTTTACACATTTTGCTTAAAAATCAATTGATTTTTATTGATCCGGCATTGAAAATTTACATACTAGTTAGCAAACTGTTGTTGGTAATGAGGGTGATTGTATCATTGATTAAAAACAAAAACACGTTAAAATTTTGTTTAAATTTTGATGTAAGGAAACGACATTACTTTCCGGTCCCCATAATATTTTAATCATTTTCCACGTCAAGCCATTGTTATAATTCTCCTATTTATATAAATGTACTCCATGATTATAACGTAGAAATAAAATTTACTTTTTTCTTGAATGCAGGTAAGATTTCTAAATTGGAAAAATATAAGTAGGATTAAAAGAATACAATTTTGAATATTAAAATTACGTTGGCGTTTTATATTGTAAACTAATGGAAATAATAACACTGAAGAGTAAAGTACTGCGTGCCGACTAGACTGACAGAATAAGGGCGACGGAAGGGCAGACCAGACGGTTTGCACTCTGAGCGACTTTACATTTTACGTAATATTCCAGTATTTTTGAGATTCATACCTAATCATTAGGCTATCTATTACAGCATTTTTAATAATAAGACTGGAATAACTTATTAGTCAGGTTTGCTTTTATAAAAATACATCTACATTTACATTTCTAATTTCATAGGGAGATATTAGTAAAAATAATTGGTTTTTTATTATAGACTATTAAAGAGAGTGTTAAGGTGGATTCCTTCCTTTCCTAAGCTAATACTAGGTAAAATAATTAAGATAAAATTTTGATAAAATTAACTAATAATAAAAAAAAACTAATATATTGCAAAACCGACACTTGACATAAGAGTGACATATCTGTAAAAACATATAAAAAGCACTAGATACTAAGAAGGATCGTTACAAACAGGGAGATTTGACATTATTCTATATATGTATATGTAATTTCATATCCATAAAATATACTTACTAAGTATTCCGCGAGTTCTTTCGCTGAATACTTAAAGAAAGAAAAAATACTAAATACGAAAACATTACCATTTTCTGATCCTATCCGTGTTCCCGATTTTTACAGTACATTGTATATATTAAATTCATCATAATCAATTATTTCCTATTGCCATGAAGATGTATCAAACCAACACACAAATATTGTCACTTTCACATTTGTATAATGACTAGTGTCTATATAGAGCGGATGGAAAGAACATTGTCTAAAAAATAGCAACTAAATCGGTGTTCCTGAAAACTAGCTAAGTTTAAGAGCAAAAAAATCTTTAATTACAGCTTCAAACGTTCGTCAATAAACTATCTACACAATATTTTACAAATAGGTATGTATGTATATTAAAATACCTGTTCTCAGATTACGTACGTATTATTTAAACTACCTATATTAATTAACCAGTTAGCGATACGATATAAATACGTTGGGGTCGTAACCAAGTTGAAAACAAAACAGATTAGCATTATAACACCGGTCTGACCTCAGTCACCTTAAACCGAAATTTAACACAAACTGCTTAATGTGTACACATACATTCTCAAAGCAACTGCGTATTGTACGCGCCCGACCTGTTAAACTAAGTCTAGACACTATTAATAACACAAATATTAGATCTACATAGGTGTACGTTTCCCGCAGAATATCTGCTTATTTTACAAATAAAAGTTTGTGCCTTTACGCCACATGCCTAAATTTTGAAGCATTTATCACCTACTGTTTTTCTTATTTAGTATGTCTACATATTTTTTTTATTCCAAGTGATCACGTTTATTAAAAGGCTTGCCGGCTGCATTATTATCAAAACTGAGAATATGGTTTGTAGGGGTATCTAGGGGAATCATATCTTACTGCATAACCCTGAAATAACTATTTTAAAAAATATGCAATAGATACTCAAACTACTCAAAAAGTTGCGAATTTAAGGGTAAGACAGGCAAGTTGCGGAAAAAGCTGAAGTATTTTGGAGTAACGAAATATTGAGTGACCAGAATCTAATCTCTAGGTAGCACAGTTCATATAATCATAGAAAAGGAATACTATATATAAGTATAAAGAGTTTTGTCCACATCTATGTATATAGTGTTGTTCATCCATGGCCAGTTCCTATATCTTACTATACTAACGGCTCATTTGCCTTACTATTGGGTAAAATTTGAAGCTCCTAACAAGTAATGTGAAAATTCAACCAATGCTAGGGCAAATGAATGAATAGTAAGTTATAAGAACCGGCCACCAATCGTCGTCGTGTTTCATGATCACGTAACTTGAAATATGAAAAAACGTGCCGTATCTTATGCTGTTATATCGATGCAAATAGTTAAATTCGTCCAAACTATTAAAAAACAAATTATTTTCGATCCACGAAACTAATACAAGTGTGGACGTTCCATAAGATAGTAAATAAATATAACACGAAAATTGTCAGACAAGCTTACAATATACGACCCATAACTCGCCACTCAGACAACTGTAATATGAACAACATTCTTCGCTAAATGTCTTTAATTTCATGGCCAATATATCCACCAACGGTTGTCTTGTTGCTTCTCATTTGATGTCTTTAACTTCAAGATTTTTGCTTATAAATTCCGATACATAACTTAATATATCAAATGAAAAAGGAACAGTTTTCTGTTGGCAGCTATACTATCGTTAGCATCGTTAACAAGGATGCTAAAACTCCTGTTTTGTTTATGTTTATCTAAGCCTTGTTTATGAACGATGGGTATCCTGGGGTTTATTTACTAAATTCCCTTATTATAAAATATGCGCGATCCAATTCCGCAGATAACGGCGAGACGCCCGTAAGAGTCGTGAAAGGAAGGCCTGTGCTACAGCCATCCACCTAACCTTTTTCGCACGCCCGCCCCCGCGTCTAGACTATCCTTCAACATAAACTACCGTACTATTAGGTATTGCATACAACTTTGTATTGCTTGATTTTCTACGTATCTAATTGTCTGTTAAGCGTTAACAATGTGGAAACGTTAGTACTTACTTTTTCACATTTCTCTTTGTAGTTTGTGTATTTGTTACAACAGTTTTATCAGTATTATGAATAACTAGTTTATGTTGATTGTTTAGATTATACAATGTGTGAGCTACAAGTACTTAGACGTGAAACTTAAATTAGTGAAAATTCTAATGGACTTATTCATATAAAATTAAAATAGTTTGAACGCTTCTTTAAGAACCATAAAGAAGCGTTATTGTAACACTTAGTCCGCAATAAAAATGGTTTGATTTGATTTGATTTGCCCTTTGACGGCTGTTACGAAAGAAACGTGCTAGCAGTGAAAAATTTAATCCAAGACAACAGGCGAGTTACGTATCAAGAGATTCAGCACGTACTGCAGATTGGGTCGGGAAGCCTTTACGAGATTCTACATTTGTATCTTCGCGTGAGGAGGATAGTTTCACGCTGGATGCCGCACAACCTCACCGATGCTCAGAAGCAGGCCCGGGTGGAATGGTGCCGTGATATGATAATCAAATTTGAAGCAGGCTCGTCTCGGCGTGTTTACGACATCATTACAGGTGATGAGTCCTAGATTTATCATTACGATCCACAAATGAAGCGCCAGTCGACAGTTTGGGTGTTTCAAAACGAACCAACGCCTACCAAAGTGAAGCGGTCTAGAAGCGGGGGGAAAATTTTGATCGCGAGTTTTTCAATTTGACTGGCTACTTGGTGTCAATTCCTTTACGGAACCAAAGAAGCATCAACACCGAATGGTATACTACCAAATGCTTGGCAGAAAATTTCTCTGTTGTGAGCAACGAGCGACGAAACACAGGGCTCCGCCTGCCCATACCGCGCTCAAAACGAGGGAATTCCTGGACAGCACGCGGGTCAAACTCCTCGGTCACCCTCCTTACAGCCCTGACCTAGCACCGTGTAACTTCTTTTTATTCACGAAAATAAAAAATCAGCTCAAAGTGATACAATTTTCGTCGACCGAAGATGCGTTGTCAGCGTTCCAGTAAGTCGTAAACGAGGTGTCTCCGACGGACTGGAAGAAGTGTTTCGAAAACTGATTCAGACGCATGAAACTTTGTATAGAGGCTGGAGAATACTTTGAAAAGGTCTAAAAAATATATATTTACCTATAGAACATTTTTTTCGCAAAACTTTCTGGGTCTCCCACGTATAATAACATAAATAATGTCACAGTGATCGATAATATAAAATAGACAAATTAAGGGCTAGATTCAACAGACCAAAGTTAATAATAGACAGTGCGATTAAGATATTTAACCCTGCCGAGAGTTGAACCCGGGACCTTTGCATTTAGGTGAACTAAGTAGGCTATTGTTTAGTAAATTAGACCACAGAGGTCAGCAATAAAAGATTAATAACACAATTACTCACAAAAAATAATCAATTATAAAATTCATTACAAATGTATACCTGTTTACCTACCCAAATATTTTTATAACTATACAGAATGATCTTATAATAAAGCTCACCGTCTATACATAATCTATTTACACGATTATTAAAAACTTGAATTCAGAAAATAAACAATGAATGAAGTTGTTTGTGTGAATGACCAGAACACAGTCTAGACCGTGGTAATAAAAGTAAAGTGATTCTATAATATAAGAAATCTAAATTATTAGTTTAGGAACGGCGCTTTGTATAGAGAAACTCGTTAACAAATTGTTAAAAGGTGACTATAAGTATTGCTGGTTTACATGTGAATCTAAGACTTTAAGTATAAAGATAATATAGTTTACGTAATATTGAGGTTAACGATATTAATTGTAAGGATTATGTGAGCTTAAAATGAGCACCGACAAAAGGGGTGGGTCGGCGGCGTAGGCGCGCGGGTGGGGTGTCGAGCGTAGGCTGTCTAGACTGGCGATGGCCACCGCTCCCGCCTGCCCACATCATACTAATTAAAGGTTAATATACACTTATTTCAGGCCTTTTTACAAATTATAGATATAAACCACAAGAGATCTATGGGCAAATTGAAATGAAAGAATTCATGTTAATGTAATAAATGTGATCAAAATAATTTTACTTTGTAAGAAGTCCGCATGACCAAAAGGCTGGACTGTATTTAGGGCAACGCATCAGCGTTGCCATACCACATGGAAATGTGGCAAGCATTTTGAGACCGCTCCCCAACCAATAACGATCTGGATTACATTTTTGTCTGTAAATTAATATGTTTACAGAATAACTTTCATTTTTTAGTTTTTTCTATTATATTTCTGTAAATTTTTCGAATTGAATGCCTTTTAATGTTACTTAATTTTGTTTACGGTTAGTATATTGACTCCTCGTGAGCCAAATCTAATTTATCAATGTTTTGTGGCTTACAGACAAGAAGCGTAAGAAACTCCCCGGCAAACATGCCTAGATAATCCATTGATACTAATATTATAACTTTGGTTTATTTGTTACCTTGTCATGACTAAACAGCTGAAGAAATCTCAATTAAAATTGACAATCGCCTTTTGTTTCAGGAAACATTGAAAATGTTGAAATTTATATAGACAATATATAATTCCTCAAGTTTCTTATCAAAATACATATTTAGATTTTTGAAAAGAAACAAAGAAATTCGTGTTTCAGCGTTAGGGCAGCTTTTCAGTTCTTTCCGAAAGTCAATAGATAAATGTGGATGAAGTCGCCAATTGCTGCTAGTAATTTATTATTGTTTGGGCCTTAATAGTTTTAACTATTTTACAGTCAACAAGTACGGCCAACAGTGGACGTATGGAAGACGGGAATATGGTTTACCTACGTGTTTGTATGTTTGTATTATCAAATAAGAACGTCCGCACTCGCGGATTTTAATAACATTTAGCCGGCAAAACGAGGCAAGACTAAAGAATACCAATTGATTTTATGTCGTGTGGTGTGAAATACGTGCTAACAACTTACAATGAAGAATGCGGAAGATTTTCCAAGCGGAGGAGAAAGAACCAGAAAGCGGAACCCGAGCTCTGAAGCGAATGCTCCGCTTTTAATCCGGATTTATCGCTAGGCTGTTAGTAAAGACTACATACAGCATTTGAAGTTAGACCCGGATATTACCTACAAATTTATTTATTTGTAAACCTTATTCTAGGTATGCGAAATATATGATATATCTAAATTAAAATGAATATATTTATTTCAAAATGGCGTCTTACAAGATTACCTATTAAAAGTCACGAGTCTGCCACCGCTTCCAAAACAAATTTTATTACTGTTAAAGGTGAAGAAGCAGCGCAACAAACTCCCCATATTCCTATTTAATCTTATACAAAATGTCAGCTTATCGGACTTTATTGCTGATTCTGTACATCAGCATTTCACAAATTGCGTATTCTAAGATTAGCCGTTTAAGTCATTGCATTTATTTATTAGTTAACAATATTTGAATACGCCTTTAGATTTCCGTCTGCCTGTGTCACGATTGTACTTTGTACCAAACGCCATAATTGCACTGTGATTACACGACATGCCACTTTGATAAATATAACTTGTTACACTTATAATCATTTAATTTGTGTCTATAATATATATCGAAGGTTGAGAGACTATTTGTTTTAAGCGAAATTTTGTGTGAGACTTAAGACGATGGGTTTTTTTATCCTAATGTCTCAACTTAAAGAAATATAAAAAAAACCTGATGTCTAGTTTCAATCCATAGATATTCTTTTTTTTAAAGTATGGTACATAGTTCGTTAGTGATGTGTTTTTCTGGGTTATTTGAAACTCCAAACTTTATTCCCGACAATTTTTAAAAATGTCGTTTAAAACAAATAGCCTTTCACCCATCAATATGTAAAAAATATGCTAATATAATTATTAGGTTCCATTTCAGCACTAGTATAATATTAATTCAGAATTTGGCAGCTAGGCCTTTAAGTCAGATCTTAGATTATAATGTAGTTTCTTCATTTCCTTAAGCCTATGTGCAGCACAGCTGAACTGTAGGTTATCAGCTGGTGCCATTCAACGGAGTTCTTGTGACAACTCAAAAGGCCACATTTGATTATACAGTTCACATTTCTCACAAAACGCATAATACTACTCAAAAACTATCAATATCCTACAACTATTGTTCATTTTAGAGTAATTTTACACACTTTTAGAAAATAAAACTGTATAGCACAACATCTCCTTTCAGTTCCCGCCAAAAACTCCCCCAACAAAGTTCTCAGTTGTTGCCACCACAGATAACACTTATATGGTTAATGCCACCTTGCTAATAATCAGGTCAAAGGTTCAAAAGTCACTACACTACTGTTTTTGTTATGATTGGGCATCACCTGCGATAACTTTATAGTTATTGATTGTGATCTATTACGTCTTAAATAAAGCGTTCAAAATAACACTGTGAATGAATATAACTTTATTGACAGATAACGTATATACATACGTTTTCTGTCAATATTTAACGTCATTAGCAATAAATAACAATATTGCTTCAAATAACACATTAAATCCATTGCTACGTCTGTGTGAAACGGTCAATAACTATAGCATTATCCCTGTTGGATCCTCACGATTTATACTAATGTGGGTAGTTTTGTGAGTGCCGCTGGCTTTCGGTTTCGCCGCCATTGCGTGGTGGCGAACCAGTCTCCAACGCACGCGAGGTCAGTCCGGACGTTCCGTTTTCTCCGTGCTAAGACCAAGTGAACGTTTCACATCCCATTCTTGGATATTGTATTAAACTTTATACACAAGCCGTGCTTGCTCCTAGTGTGAGTGTGCCATAAATTAAATCTAAGTGCCATCCGAGGACTTGTTAGTGCCGTGCACTTTCAGGAGCTGTGTAGCTGCCCCATTGAAGGTGGATTCCGAGGTTAGTGGTGCTTATTATCCCATTGGTTTCTGTGCAGGATTTGGCATACCTCTCACTCTCAAATACAACCTACAGTCCACAATAATTACTCAAAGCAGCGAAGCTGTGTGGGATCCGTGATCCAGCATTGCACAATCCCAAATGCAGCAGTAGCATTACAAAAACTTTCCTAAAACAATTAAATGAAAACAAAAAATCGAACAAGATTCCCATAAAGATTTCGTCATTTGACCCTGGGACCATAAAAAACATAGTTTTTAGCCTTAACTTATTTAAAGAAAATTGCGATCGACAACCAGAACTCACTAAAACTAGCGATAAACTTCAGAAGTGACAACACTGTTTCATCTTTTTTTGTTATAATGACATTGGAACAATCATTATTTGAAAAGTTTATATATAACATCTCATGAATGCGTTTTGTTCATGCAACATTCATATAAGATGGCTCTGTAATTGTAAGTATTTTAAAGCAGATTAATTGAAAGCTTGATTTTTAAAGATAATCGTATATCACAAAAGACTTCTACTTTTAAAAATGTATTTATTTTGTAGTTATACCTTAACTCATTGAATTTCGTTGCGTCTACTACTATCACAACTACGTTGCGTTAGCAAAACGCTTGGGAGGGAATTGGTAACCGATAACCGACAGTATTACTAATAATAATTGTCAATGAGCTTGTGAAACGTTCGTATAGCCCTCTTAACCATCGGTTATTGGTAGCTTCAAAATCAATCAGTTACTATTATAGACAATCGTCGGTAAAATACAGAAACCGGGGGTGAGTGAATAGTAAGATCATAAAGGTATAATATGTCTAGAGAGAGATTGCTATTTAAAAAACAACACCGCGAGAAATGACATCGAAAACGTGAAACGTTGCTGTATTCAATTAATCACTCTCCAGAAACTATCAATGTGTGCGTGTTTTGGGGATATCAGCTAAAAAGATTACCCTGTTTTTTATAATTAAATTAAATATTATTTCGTAAGTGAAAAGTTTCAATGATCATTATCATTTAATCGCTTTATGTGTTATAATTTTAATATTACTTTAATACTACTCAAAGGTTTTAAAGTTTTTTTTGTAATAATTTAAAGTATTACCAACAAAAGTTGTGTGTCTTGGGACAAACCATAAAAAATATATTACGTGCACAAATGAGTTTATAACACATTTTAGTATAATATGTACTAGTCATTTTAATTCACAATAAAATGTCTGTACAGATTTTAGTATTTACAAGTCTGTTAATTATCGATACAAATGCTCTCAAGACCGTGGTGTGACCGTCTTCGCTTCTTGCTATGACTATGGCTGTTGCCAACAAGGTTGTTCTCTTTTTAGAAGAGAGTGGTTGTGTTATGGTGTTCACCTGAATATCTTCTGTATTTTCTGCAACATGCGAATGTGATACTTCTGTAGTACTTGTAGACCTTTCCTTGGCAGGTCTAATAATGTGAAGAAGAGTATGGTGACGTTTTCGACAAATTTGGCATGAAGTTCTTTGTCTACAACTCCTTAGTGAGTGACCAGGAACTAGGCAGTTGTAGCAAACAAATTTAGTTTTCACAAAGTCTGATCGCTGTGCAGGTTCCAATTTTCCAAAATTCTTGCAATGGTATAGTGCATGATTTTCATTGCAGAATGGACAAATTCTTTCCATTGTGGGTATGTATTTTCTCTTATAATAGGTTTCCCCTTCGATGTGGACGGTGTATTAATCAATTCAAGTGTACGGAATTTAGATTGTAGAAAATTCATTAAGAAAGACAACTTTGGCAACTCTTCTCCTTCTTTTGTAACACACTGCTCCCATTCCTTATGTGTGTTTGAGTTTAACTTCTGTACAACAAGATAGATTATTAACGGATCCCAGGATTCAATATCAAGTCCCAAGTTCTTCAAAACGCATAAACATTCAGATGTTGTATCATGAATCATTTTAATAAAATTTGCAGATTGTATAGTTGACCTTTTTTGGTTGAATAACCTTTTGAAAATGGATGTGACTATAAGCCGCTTGTTGTCATAACGATTTTTCAATATTTTCCAAGCTAATTCATAGATTTTTTCAGTAATTTCTATAGATTTCAACAGCTTCTCCGCTTCTCCAGTCACACTTATTTTCAAAAATGAAGTTTTGAACAATGCTTAATGATGAGTTGTTATTAATTAATGAAAGAAATAAGTCTTGGAATGCAGGCCATTCTTCATAGCTTCCACTAAATATTTTCAAATTTATTTGTGGTAGTTTTACTTGTGAAACTTCTGTTTGTTGAACTGACGGCACTGCTGATGAAAGCATATCCAAAATGTCCGCCCTAATGTCTGTAATTTTGTCTTTATAGATTGACTATTGATCTGAGAAGTAATCCAAGTCATTGCGCTTTTGTTTTGGTACTAAACGCATTAATTTTTGATTTGCGGTTTGGTACGATTGCCAATAATCATTGAATCCTTTTAATTTTACTTCTAAATAACCTTTTGTGAGACGCGTCTTGGGGCTTTTCTTGAAATTTGCTATAGCTTTGTCGATGAAAATGTTTAAATCTTCCAGTTCGTGTACAATTTCGACAATTGAAGATTTTGTACTCTCCATTTCGCAGATCCGACTCGTGTAGGGCCAATATGATGAGTTTTAATGAAAAGATTGTGTTTAAATTAAAATATATTTTGTAATATATGTACTAATAAAAGTATTTTATTTTTTTGTATGTTTTTTTTTAAATGTAGGCAAAAGTCACAATTAGATACAACAATAGGCTTACCCAAACTTATGTCTAAACACTATGTCCGCTCTTGGCTTCAAAAGTTTATATCTTGCACATATCTTGAAACCAGCTCAATCAATCACTCTCACCAAATTCAGTAGGTAATTCTCAGGGCCGCCGCCATTTAATTGCCACTGCACTTGCCGAAAATCTATTATTTCTTACATGTCTGTCTATTTAACACCGCAAACGAAACCCACGACACAAAATGGCGGCATCTTCATCAAGTAAGTCATATTTGGAAGGAACAGAGAAAGATATATATACCTACCAGTATACAAAAAGAGAAGGATATATGTATATATCAAGAATATGTACTGAAGTATGAACAAGAGATGGGGTTACCATGACTTAAAAACCATTGTTCAGCATTAAATAATAAACATATGTGTTTAAAAATATTAATTTTAAATTCAATTCGTGTTTAATGTATTTGTGTCAAAATTCTTGCATAATAACTACTTCGGAAAGTACTAATAATAAGTATAATTACTAAAGTCTTGGCATGATCAATCAATTAGATTAAAACTAGTTTTTAATCTAAGAATAATTCTCATTAGTAAAAAACTGCAAATAAACTTTATTTTATTTTCTAATGTCGCTTCGCATACAGGTTATATGTACGTTTATTAGACAAATGTTATGTAAAGGTCTTTCAAAGTATAGCCGCATCGACTTACTACGCTAGACATAGACAGTCCAGAATGCATTTAGTCGTAAAAGGCAACGCAGGGGCCTTCGTCTCACCTCCAGACGGTCGGCACGCTTCGTCTGTCGTCCTCTGTCATTTATTTGCTGCTCACTCACCGTCTACCCGTCTAGACTAGACAAACACCTTATCACAACTGATTTAACGTCATGTAATATATAAAAGATACATAATCTTTTATTGTGCACTAACATTTTATTTTGTTATTTTTCAACATTAGGACGCTATATGGCATTATATTTCCAATAGCTGCTACCCGCGACTTGTCCTCGTGGAATTTTTAGCCTAAGTTACTCCTTATAATATCAGCTATCTGTCACTGAAAGTCCCGTCAAAATCGGTCCGGCCGTTTTAGAGATTTATCGGAACAAACAAACAGATAATAATTTTAAAAACATAGATTTTTTGATATAAGTACCGTATATATATAATTTCATATGTATTTAGTAAAAAGCCGTTATTTTAATATTACAAACAGACGTCACCTTATGCGACTTACAAATTTATAAAACAATACCTTGGTATAATAATTGTTTATATATTGTCCTACAATGTTGCATTTATAGTTTTCTGATTATTATTTTTTGGTTATCGTTTATATTATTTTTTGTCCATTGTGGCAAGAATTTTTATATTTGGGTATTTTAGAATTATCTAGACTGAAACTCATGGTCCTTGTTTTACTAATTATGTGTATTTATAGATACAGCGATTGTCAAATTTTTAAATGTGATCAATAACAGATACAAAGATATAACACTTTATTGCTCACCAAAAAAAAACCATCGTCTACAAAAATATATAGTTACGGTAGTAGTAGTAGTTAGTCATATCGCTTAAAGCGATCTCTTCTAAGGCTACTTAGACTTAACATAAAGGATAATGTATTCTAGCTAATCAGGCGATGTGGATGGTGGAGGAATGTTTTTGAAATATGTTTTGACTTGAAATTCCCGCGGGATTCCCGGGACACAAAATATCGCAACATTTGAAAAAGAATGTAAGCTATCGTTTTAGTGAAAACTGTGTCGGATTAAGCTAATTTTTACGCAGCCAAACAACTACAAACCACTCCCGGGAAAATTCCCGAAATAAAAATATCAAACATTTTATTATATAAAATTTGCTCTCTGACAATGAAAATCACATTAGAATTAGATTTTTTTTAAATCTGACCATTTAAAATGATTCCCAGAAAAAATCCGCATAATTCCCAGGATAAAAAGTAGCGCAGATTTGAAGTCTAAGAATTTGCTGTCGATTAGTGAAAACCGCATCGAAATCGGCCCAGTAGTTTTAACGTGAATCGCGAACACACAGACAGACAAGAAATCTAAAAAAATTGCAACGTATTCTTCGTCATTTATATAATCTATTTCAGTTATTTTTTTAAATGGCTTCAATATACAGACACGGCATGTTTAGAATTTTATAATATTATAGTTTACAGAGAATACGAACCAATTCAGTCCTAATTTCACAAAACTAGAACTGAAAAGTGAACAAACATTCTCCTAATTACGACATGAATCTTAGAAATGATAATAATACCCACAATAAAAGTAGCGAGCAAATGATTACAAACAAAAATCTGGGTTAATCGATTTTGTTTCGAGCCAGCCCTTTGAGATTAAGTGCAGTGTGATGTTATTGAATAACACACGTCGCGTCGCATCGCTCGACAGATAAAGGGCGTTAGTACAACGCACACAATACCTTCAAATACCTAAGCAAGTACTGCCAATATTGCATTGTGCAACGTCTCCACTCACCTCTAGACAGTGTCTCTATCCAGTGCGCGTTCGTTCGCGTACTTTGCGAAGTCTAGACGAATTGCATTATGGAAATTTACCTAGCCGCTTATTTTCATGAGTTCGTTACATGTTTAAATTTAAAATAATGATTTATTTGACTTTATTAGATACTCTTTATTTTTCAATACATTTTTTTATTAAATAAAAAATACAAGGATTTATTGTTAGTTGCAATTCGTATTTTGGTAAGATACTTATGTGATGTGTTTGTGTGAAATTTGTGCTTACTAAAATTTTAAATTCTGAGCTTTCAGACAGCTGCTGGATCCAAACTTCTCTACTCATTAGGTATGGAGGTTTAGGAATCCGCAAAATCTTTCGCGTTGCTCTACCGGCTTTTCTTCATTCTGCCTACAGCACTAGCCTATTATTAAAAAAAATGTGCAACACTGGGATAACGCCAGTATAATAATATAATTTTTAAATGAAGCTCTAAACCCCTGGAAAATGGCCTGGTCTGGGGAAAACATTCTCACGATCCTGAATTCGCAACGATGCTGGGTTAAACCCATTTGTAGAGGATTAAATACACAACTTTCAAATTCAAATAACTCTACAGGACGTGCCTGCATCCTTGCCCTTTCCTGTAAAGAGTCTAGTTTTTGGCTCCAAGCTTTACCCTCCCCAAAAATAGGTAGATTGATGGGTTATACTTCCTTTAGCTATAAACCTGCGCTTGGGTTCTCGCATATGTGCATCACACACATGCGTCTATGGAACAGAGGTAATCGACCCAGGATAGCACGGTCTTTCTTGCCGCCGCAGTGCCGGCAGTAGGTCACGCCACGCCGCCTTGAATGATGTCTTACGTACGTTACGGAGCGCACTTGCCACCACTAACATGTCGGCTCTATTAGAGCTGAACGGTATTGCAACTGATGATGGTAGACGTCCCGACAGAATGACTCTAATTCCCTAGCAGAGTGGAACGCCTTTGGCGTGGGATGCGACCTACGTGGACACGTTAGCCGCACCCCATTTATCAAACACGTTTAGATCAGCCGGTTCGGCGGCGGAAACAGACGAATCATTCAAACGGTGCAAATATGCAACCCTCAGTGAAAGTCATATAGTAAAATCTTAACGGGTATTTTATATTCGTTTCATTAAAATTAGCCCCCAAATATCCCATGACCAAATTTAGACTAAGGCGGGTCACTTCAATGAAAGAAAAAGCGATGCTAGATCGATTCAAAATTTATTAATATTTGCTTACATACTTATATTACCAAAACGCAAACCATACCGCGATCTATTGTTTGGCTAGCGCCATCTATCGATGTACAAAATAACTTTTGCTCCATACTTAACCACTTTCAATATTATTGTACTAACTCGAGTTAATATTCCGCCTACTATGGACAAAATATGAACTAAATGCTTACCATAACTTAATATTTTGTTCATAATTAACTGTACTCCTAAACATAGATACAATCTGTCTAAAGAAACATAAACTAAACTACACATTCAGATTAATCATAACGATGATGGCGCTTGTTAAATTTTATAAAACACTACAATAGAGTATGGTTAACTTTAAATACATTATACAAAATCAAATCACAGGTTCAACAAAAATTCAAACAAAAATAAAAATAAAAAACACAAAATATTGATACTAAACAGAAATAATTCATGTGTAATGAGCACAAGAAAGTAGACATTATGGTGGATCTTTTACAAAACATTGATAAATTCATACAAAAACACAAAATGATAGACACGATAATATCTATTGAAAAAAAAATTAAAATATATCAAACAGACAAAAAAAATATAATTACTGTTATTTGTAATTAACACAAAACAAGAAAATACTTAATTGCTAACAGGAAGAATACATAACTTTGACACCGGTCTTTTAATTTGTGACCCCTTACATTTTAGAGTAACAACACGCGTAATTCCGTCCAACCCGGGATGTTTTTGAGTGATGATACCATATAGCCACCGAGCTGGTGGTAAATCATCCTCTGTCACCAGAACGACATCACCAATACCCGGTTCCGGAGTCTGATAAGCCCATTTATAACGATTCATAAACTGGGTTAAATATTCTTTTGACCATCGTCGCCAGAAATCTTGTAACATACGCTGTGTCAACTGCCATCGCTTTAAACTAGTGAGATTTGACTGTTCAAAGTTAAATTCCGGTACAAGCACAAGAGGTTCTCCGACCAAAAAATGACCTGGAGTTAAAGCAGTTTGATCTTGAGAATTTTCACTAAATCTTGAAATAGGACGAGAATTTAAGCATGCATCTATTTGAGACAACACGGTAGCCATCTCCTCATAAGTCAAAGTGTTGTTTCCAACAACCCTTTTTAGGTGGTGTTTTGTAGACTTTATACCAGCCTCCCAAAGTCCACCAAAATTTGGAGCATGAAGTGGTATAAAGTGCCAGTTAGTTCCATTATCTGATAGCCAATCCGCTATTTCTTTGGTGACGCTTGATTTTTCAGCAGCCAGCAGCTTCTTTAATTCTTTCGCAGCACCAACAAAATTTGTACCATTGTCGCTGTAAAGATCAGCACAATGACCACGTCGAGCTACGAACCTTTTAAATGCTGCCAAAAATCCATCAGACGTCAAGTCACTTACAGCCTCAAGGTGAATAGCTCTGGTCGCCATACATACAAAGAGGCAAATATATCCCTTGTAAGCATGATGTCCTCTTCCCTTTGATGTGCGCATATTTATTGGGCCGGCGTAGTCCAGTCCACTCTGGTAGAAAGGACGGCTGGCAGTTACCCTTGCTTTGGGTAACTGACCCATGAGCTGTTCCCTATTACGAGCTGCATGACGTACGCACGCAATACAGTGCGTACATAAAATTTGGTGCGATTTTTTGCATTAAGTACCCAATATTTTGATCTTAAATAATTAAGCATTAGTTGGGGCCCTCCATGTAACGTCTTTTGATGCGTGTCTGCTGTTAACAAATCCGTAAAATGAGACTTGGATGGTATTATAATCGGATGTTTTCGATTTTCATCAATTGCGGCTCTCTCTAAGCGTCCGCCTACTCTGAGCAAACCATCATTATCGATGAATGGATTAAGTGAGGTAAGTACACTTTTCTTGTGAACCTTTCCTATGTTAATAAGATCTTCTATTTCTTGTCTAAATTGTTGCTTTTGACACTGTTTAATGCAAACTATCAATGCTTCATTCAGTTCTTTAGCTGTTAACCATGAAGGAAATTGTTCAGAGTTGCTACTTCGTTTCTTACAATACATAAAGCGCCTGCAATAGGCGATTACTCTGACCAGTTTTCTTAGCGTTGAGAATCTGGACCATACTGGTAATTCTGACTGTTTGTCAATTGTAACATAACTCACCTTGTGTGCCTTTGCTTCTAAATCTGTACTGCATGCTATCTTCTTTCCATAATCAATCTTTTTGTTTTTCAGCCATCTCGGTCCTTCCATCCACAGCTGGTTAGAAATTAATTCAGCTGGCTTTAATCCTCGTGAAGCATAATCTGCAGGGTTGTCTGCTGATTTAACATGAGCCCATTGGCTACTATTCATTACTGTTAAAATCTCTGAAACTCTATTCGCGACAAATGTCTTCCAATTAGATGGATGTTTACTGAGCCAAGCAAGTACTACTGTCGAATCCGTCCATGCATAAATCTTCTTCTTGTCAATGTTCAATACTTCCGCTACTTCACACAATAACTTCGACACTAAAACTGCTCCACACAGTTCAAGTCGCGGTATTGAAACTTGCTTTATTGGCGCAACTTTTGTTTTTGCTGTCACCAAGGGAGAATAAACGCCATTTTGTTGATCAGCTACACGGATATAAACGACTGCTGCATGAGCCTGATTCGAGGCGTCACTAAATCCATGCAGTTCCAATGTGTCACCACAATAAGTTCTTAACCACCTAGGAATCCGATATTGAACAAGTTGTTCGAGTTCGCTCCGGTAAGTACACCATTCTGTTAACAATGTAGATGGTAACTCTTCATCCCAATTAATTCCACATAACCATAATTTTTGAATTAATATTTTGGCTTTTATGATTACAGGTGCCAACCAGCCTAATGGATCGAACAACATTGATATATGAGATATAACACTTCTCTTAGTTATAGGTATCTTCAATGGAGGCAGTTTGACTGTGTATATAAATTCATCGTCTTCTCTGGACCAGGTAAGTCCCAATATTTTCATTACTGTATCTGTTTTCAATTCTAAATTTTCTTCTTCTTCTTTATCTTCTCTTATATATTTCATTAATTCTGAATTACTGCTTTTCCACTTTTGCAGATCAAAACCCCCCTTTGCTAATAATTGCTTCATTTGGTAAAATATTTCTTTTCCTTCAGATATGTTTTGGCAGCCGGTCATCAGATCGTCCATATAAAAATCCGACAAAGTAATTTCACGTGCAATAGGAAAGCGGTCTCCTTCATCATGTGCAATTTGGTGCAATGTTCTGATGGCTAAAAATGGAGCTGATGCCGTGCCGAATGTTAACCTCAATAGCCGTAGCTGTTGGATTTCGTCTTTGGGATCTTGCCTCCACAATATTCTTTGGTAATCAGCATCTTCTGTAGATATTAACACCTGCCGGTACATTTTGACAATATCTGAAATTATGCAAATAGGATGCAATCTCCACCTCATTATAATGTGCCGTAAATCTGCTTGTAGATTTGGACCTACGATTAGTTCACTATTCAACGACACACCATTTTTACCCAAAGTTGAGGCATCAAATACGACCCTAACTTTACTTGTTGTTTTATCTTCCCTTATTACCGCATGGTGGGGAAGATATACGACATGATCTTTGTTAACTAACTCCGAGGGAATAATTTTAATATGACCCAAGTCGATATATTCGTTAATTACGTCGACATATTGCTTTTTTAATTCTAAATCTCTGGCTAACCTTCTCTCTAAGTTCAAAAATCTACGTAATGCAATATCCTTTGTTTGGCCATTTACGCATTGTGGTGTAGCCGTTTTAAAAGGCAATCTAACAATATAACGACCTTCGGAATCTCGTTGTGTAGTTTGCTTAAAGAATGCTTCACACTCTTGTTCTTCTTCCGTGAAATGCCTTTTTGGCATCCACGTTTCTTCTAATTTCCAAAACTTCTTTATAAGATCATTATGATCAGCTTCTACTGTTAAATAGTTACAGCTCTCTACATGTTCTTCCCTTCCAGTAACTTGTCCCGACAGTATCCAACCTAATTCAGAATCCTGTGCTATTAAAGATCCCGGAGGACCTCTGCAAAATCCTTGTTTGAGGACTTTACTATACACTGAGGAACTTAAAAGAATATCAATTTTCCCAGGTGTCTTCCAAGTAGGATCTGCTAAATTATACTGCTTGACTTCTCCCCATAATGGAAAGTTGATTTCATTACAAGGAAGAATTGATGTTAATTTCTTCTGTACATGAGCCTTAACCGACAAAACAAAATGAGGATTGTACATTGATTGCAATCTTAAGTAAACAATATATTTCGAGGTTAATGCACAACCTTTGTTATCTTCTCCTAGCCTTAGTGATGATTTATGACAGGTATGTTTTTTAAGTCCTAAAAGTTGCACAGCTGACTCCGTAATATAAGAAGCCTGCGAGCACTGGTCCAGCAAAGCACGCAGAGTCACCTGAGTGCCTGTACCGGATTTAACCTTCACTAAAGCCGTAGGTAACAAATCATGACTGCTAGAAGTTGCAGCACAGTTTGTTACGATTTTACTGGCATCGTCTTGTGTTGCTTTTGTATCAACTGATTGCTTATGTTCTACTTTAGAGTCAGTTGATATTGACGCGTCCTTAGAATGGAGTAAAGAATGATGCTTTCTTTTACATAACCGACATCTAGTCGGTAAGCGACATATACTGTGTGACCTGGCCCGAGACAATTAAAACATAATCCTTTGGTTTGGACAAAACTACGCCGTGAAGCGACGTCTTTATTACAAAATTTCTTACAATTACCAAGTTTATGTTCTGATTTGCAAAATATACATGACAAAGTAGCTACGTGTAATGTTTTAACAGGTATGTTTTTTGTGACAGTGGTTTTTGAAGGGTTATTATTTAAAAATTCTAATGAGCGAAACCTTTGTTCTCAAAATTTATTAAACTGGTCTATTGATGGTAAATCTTCTGAGTATTCACAAATTTTTGCTTCCCATAATTTACGGGACTCGGGATCTAACTTTAAACTTAAAATATATATAACAATGATATCCCAGGTTTCAATCTTTATTCCCAAATTTTTGAGTGCATTTAAACAATCGTTGCTTGTATCTAATAATTCCTTAAGAGATGCTGATGACTCAGCTGATATATTTTTCTGACTCATAAAACGCTTGAGTATACAAGATGCCATATATTGTTTATTATTATAGCGATTGTTTAATTGTTCCCAAGAAATCTGGTAATTTGAGCTACAGATAGGTATATTCCTCAAAAGTTGATCATCCTCTCCAGTTAAATGACTTTTTAAATATTGAAGTCTCTGTACATCATCTAAAGAATTGTTGTTATGGATAAGTGATAAAAATAAATCACGGAAGGTGATCCACTCCGAGTATTGTCCTGAGAACATAGGTATACTAATTTTAGGTAACTTAATATTGCAAGATTTAGCTGAACCTTCTACACAATCTTGTGATACATTTTGAAAAACTTCTGTTTTACACAGTTTGTTGAGTGTCTCTTTTAATTCCGTTTTATAGTCTAAATATTCTCTTCAGTAACTTCATAAACTTCTGATGAACAATAATTAGACTTGTTATATTCTGCTTCCTTTATTTCGCTTAATATTTTTAAATGTGTATCCGAAAATGAAGTCCACTGTGATTCCAATCTCTCCAATCTTACTTCAACATATGACTTAGAAATTCGATCCTTGGGCGACTTTTTGAAATTAGTCTTGGCTTTCGATATTGCCATATTAATGTCCATTTGAATTTTATTGTAGGCTTCCATGTTGTGTAGATATCAATACAAAAATTTTACACAAATACAATGTTCACCAATAACCTTTTGATAGATGTAAACACTTAAGCCAAAGCGCAATCTTGTGCATGTGCTCTCTCTGTAGGTACAAATTATTGCAAGAGAAACTTCACAAAATATTCTAAGTCGCTGTTAAAAATTTCAAAAATTTTCTAAGTCCTTAAAAATTTCTTCGAAATTTTTCTAAGTGTTTGGACTTTTAAAAGACTTGTAAAAAAATCGGGCATGGATTCCCCGTCTCTTCACTTTTTTGTAAATTATTCTAAGTCCATGCAAATACTGTTAAATTTTCTAAGTCCATGCAAATTTACTAAGTTAAATTGTTCTAGAGAATAAAGTTCAATTTACTTACAGTTTTATGTCCATATATACTGATACACGTCACTCACACATATACACACGTACGACGTCACTGCTATTTGTTGTCCGTTTTCTCCGCTAGATGGCGCCACTTGCTCCACGGGTTGCTGGTACTAAAAGGGACGCCCCGAGCAGCGACCCACTGCTCATAGGTGCGATAGTGACACAAAAAAAATTGTTTCTCGGGAACCAGAATTTACCGACTCCCGAATCGAAGGACCATGACCAAAATTTAGACTAAGTGACCCACTTCAATGAAACAAAAAGGGATGCTAGATCGATTCAAAATTTATTAATATTTGCTTACATACTTATATTACCAAAACGCAAACCATACCGCGATCTATTGTTTGGCTAGCGCCATCTATCGATGTACAAGATAACTTTTGCTCCATACTTAACCACTTTCAATATTATTGTACTAACTCGCGTCAATATCCCATTTATAGAAATTAATAGTCATCGTCCTCAGAAAACTTAGCAACGATAAACTTAAAGAGGGATTCATTATAATTATTTATTCAGTCTTTCCCAACAGAGAAATACTTAAAAGTATATTTTACAACAACAACAGAAATTTGGATTAGTATGAATTTTTTTAAGACTCATAAAATAAAACGGAATTTTCTGAATTAATTATCAAAAGCTATAAAAATCAGTATGCATCAAAGTTTGATAATGAATATCTTTGAAACACTCAATTTAATCGACGAAGCAATAGAGACCATTTTTGTAGAGTTCAATTTCCTACAAAAAGTAATAGGTTGGGGAAAAAGTCTTTTCGCATATAGTATGTATGAACTTGTAATAAGATCGCTTTGGCTATACCATTTGTATCTGGCTGGTTTTGGTATCATTAAAAAGTTTTAATTTTAAAGAAGACAATCCCAAATTCAAATTAGGAAAATGTGTGATATTCATTTGTTTTTCTTATTGTTAAAATGAGTGAATCTAATAAAGAAATTCAACACATTTTAAAATTTTACTACATAAAAGGAAAAAAGCAACACAAGCCGCGAAAAAAAATTGTGATATTTATGGACCTAATGCAGTATCTGTGAGAGTAGCGCAAATTTGGTTTAAGCGTTTTCAATTCGGAAATTTTGATATCAAAGATGCACGTCGCTCTGGTCGCCCTGTTACGGACAAAATTGATGCCAATTTTGAAAAAGTGGAGCAAGACAAGAATATTAGTAGTTACGATGTAGCTGGAGAACGGGGAGTTGACTACAAAACGGTTTCGGCGCATTTGAAAATAGCTGGTTACACAAAAAAGCTCGATATTTGGGTGCCTCATGAGCTCACTGAAAGAAACCTAATGAACCGTGTACGCATTTGTGATTCTTTATTACGACGTAATGAAATCGAACCATTTTTGAAGAAGCTGATAACTGGTGATGAAAAGTAGATCACGTACGACAAGAACGTGCGAAAAAGATCGTGGTCAAAGGCCGGTCAGGCTTCACAGAGTGTGGCGAAACCCGGGTTAACTCGCAACAAGGTGATGCTGTGTGTATGGTGGGATTGGAAGGGCATTATTCATTATGAGCTGTTACCGCCAGGCAGGACCATCGATTCTGAACTGTACTGCGAACAACTGATGAGATTAAAGCAAAAAGTTGAGAGAAAGCGGCCGGAATTATTCAACAGAAGGGGTTTGGTTTTTCACCATGATAACGCTAGACCTCACACATCTTTAGCCACTCAGCAAAAATTACGAGAGTTTGGCTGGGAGGTGTTAATGCATCCGCCGTATAGTCCTGACCTTTCACCTTCAGATTTTCACCGATTTCGGTCTCTGCAGAATTCCTTAGGCAGTGTCAGGTTAACATCACGAGAGGACTGCCAAAACCACTTGTCGCAGTTTTTTGATTAGAAGCCCCAAATTTTTTATAGCAATGTGATCACGTCCCTACCTACAAGATGGCAAAAAGTTATCCAACAAAATGGCACCTACGTACTTTAGTCAAATGTAAATAAACTTTATAAAAAAAACCTTTTGAATTTTTATATAAAATGCGAAGAACCTTTTTCCCCAACCTAATATATTACATTTTGCTGCTAAATCAATTATGAACGGAGATATGATTTTTTTTCTATTGGACTAAGGAAAAAATCGACAACTGTAATGCGGAGGACCTTCCTATTGAAATTAAGACCTCATATTTGGTGAGAACTTTTTTAAGGTGTTATCGATTCATCCAACCCATTTATCCGTTTCACTTGTAAAAAGAAAAAAAAAATAACCCCCCCTAATATATATATATATATATATATATATATATATATATATATATACATACACATATGTATATATATATATATATATATATATATGTGTATATATATATATATATATATATATATATACTTAGTCTGGCCATAAACAGTTACAATTAAAAAGAAACAAAATATTACATTTATTTGAATTTGGAATTTATGATTGTTCATTGTGTTTTCTCATTTTGGCACCAATACATTGTACAATATTTTGCGATATTGAAATGGAGTGGGGCGATAAAGAGAACCGAATCGCTGTGATTGCATTACACAAAGTAGGTATGGAACCAAATGCAATTTTTAAAACTCTCCATACGTTTGGTATTAGTCAAATGTTTGTGTACCGGGCTTTTAATAGGTACAATGAGACCTCCTCTGTTTGTGACAGAAAAAGATCTGGCCGTCCACGTAGTGTTCGTACGAAAAAGGTGGTCAAAGCAGTAAGGGAAATAATTCGAAGAAATCCTGTCCGAAAGCAAAAGATTTTATCTCGGGAGATGAAGATATCACCTAGAACCATGTCGCATTTGATGTGTAGATCCCAGGGAAATCGAGAGTAACCTTTTTTTGAAGAACACCCAGCGCCTACTCTTCGAAAGGCAAACTTATATATCCATGCCAGTAGTACAACTTCTACAAGCACTTAATATATTTTTTCTAAAGCTATTCAAGTATTTTTCCTATTAAAAAGCAGTAAAAAGTACTAAAAGTAGCTTTTAACAAAGAAAAACCGACTTCAAAAAATAAATATTTTCTACAATGTCATGAAGTCGGTGCCCAGTAAAACATAAAAAAACAACAACAACAGTTGTAGAAAATATTTATAATTTGCTTATTCGTTTGAAGACGGTTTTATTTTTGTTAAAAAAAGTAAATTATAAAGGGTTAACAAATGTAGAAAGTTTATTACAATACGATTCTACTGATATTTATAAATATTGGATATCGGCTCCCTGGAGTCGAGCTGTGTGATTTCTGCTCCAACGGGATTTGGGTTATACTCCTTAATCAATGGAGGGAGCGCGACCCCACGCGTCGCCCGTCGCCTGTCCTATTTGCTGCCGCATTGTAGATTGCCATAATCGTGCGCAGACGCCGCCGCACCAACTGTTAGTTATGGTCGCTCCACTTTAAACCTCATCCATATTAATTTAACAAAAGTGCCGGCCGATAACCAGGAGGAAGGACTCATATCCGCTACGTCGACTCCATTCCTGTTCGGGTCACATCTGACTTGTATCTGTTTATTGAATTACAATATGATAAGTGTTTGAGTCGTGATATCATATTGTTTAATACAACCGTGTCTCAATCCAATGATATCAGTTATAATTATGGTTGGGGAGCATGCACCGCTTGGACAGGTTTTTCGACTTAATCAATGTACATATTGTTATAATTACCATGTGCTAACGGTGAAGGAAAACATATTATGACACATGCATATTGTAGTTATGAATGTGTGGAATCTGCCAATCCGCTTGGGCAAGCGTGGTGGGGTTGAAATATCGTCGACGTCAGTGTAGGATCTTGTAACTATATTTTTTAAATTATTTTTTTCAATCAATATTGTTACCTATTAGGTTGGGGAAAAAGTTTCTTCGCATTTTATATAAAAATTCAAAAGGTTTTTTTATAAAGTTTATTTACATTTGACTAAAGTATGTAGGTGCCATTTTGTTGGATAATTTTTGGCCATCTTGTAGGTAGGGACGTGATCCCATTGCTATAAAAATTTTGGGGCTTCTGATCAAAAAACTGCGACAAGTGGTTTTGGCAGTCCTCTCGTGATGTTAACCTGACACTGCTTAAGGAATTCTGCAGAGATCGAAACAGGTGAAAATCTGAAGGTGCAAGGTCAGGACTATACGGCGGATGCATTAACACCTCCCAGCCAAACTCTCGTAATTTTTGCTGAGTGGCTAAAGATGTGTGAGGTCTAGCGTTATCATGGCGAAAAACCACACCCCTTCTTTTGATTAATTCCAGCCGCTTTCTCTCAACTTTTTGCTTTAATCTCATCAGTTGTTCGCAGTACAGTTCAGAATCGATGGTCCTGCTTGGCGGTAACAGCTCATAATGAATAATGCCCTTCCAATCCCACCATACACACAGCATCACCTTGTTACGAGTTAACCCGGGTTTCGCCACAGTTTGTGAAGCCTGACCGGCCTTTGACCACGATCTTTTTCACACGTTCTTGTCGTACGTGATCTACTTTTCATCATCAGTTATAAGCTTCTTTAAAAATGGTTCGGTTTCATTACGTCGTAATAAAGAATCACAAATGAGTACACGGTTCATTAGGTTTCTTTCAGTGAGCTCATGAGGCACCCAAATATCGAGCTTTTTTGTGTACTCAGCTTTTTTCAAATGCGCCAAAACAGTTTTGTGGTCAATTCCCAGTTCTCCAGCTACATCATAACTACTAATATTCTTGTCTTGCTCCACTTTTTCAAAAATGGCATCAATTTTGTCCGTAACAGGGCGACCAGAGCGACGTGCATCTTTGATATTAAAATTTCCGGATTGAAAACGATTAAACCAAATTTGCGCTACTCTCACAGATACTGCATTAGGTCCATAAATATCACAATTTTTTTTCGCGGCTTGTGTTGCATTTTTACCTTTTTTGTTGTAAAATTTTAAAATGTATCGAATTTCTTCATTAGATTCACTCATTTTAACAATAAGAAAAACAAATGAAAATCACACATTTTCCTAATTTGAATTTGGAATTATCTTCTTTAAAATTAAAACCTTTTTAATGATACCAAAACCAGCCAGGTACAAATGGTGTAGCCAAAGAGATCTTATTACAAGTTCATATATGTATGAACTTGTAATAAGATCTCTTTGGCTATACCATTTGTATGTAGGTTGGGGAAAAATTCTTTTCGCATATAGCATACTATATGCGAAAAGACTTTTTCCCCAACCTATTACATACGAGGACATACATGCTACAGAGATACGTAATAGTTATTAATAGTGACGTAACGAATGTCGAATATTTCACATTCGCGAGTGCGAATGCAGATACAAATATTTATTTTCAATATACGCGAATGAGAATGCGAAAGCGAATACGAACATAAACGCACGTCAATGCAGCCAGCCTTCTGGGCACGCTCCCATCTGGTAGCGATTTGTTATATAATCTATAATGACTTGTACTATTTATAACTTAGTTTATTTTTAGTTTTTAATCGTATTTCTTAAGTTAGTAGACTTCATGTTACCTTACTGTTTAAATAAATTTCATACACTGTCTCTACACAAACGCATACATAATATCATAATAATAGGTTGGGGAAAAAGTCTTTTCGCATATAATATGTATGAACTTGTAATAAGATCTCTTTCGCTATATATACCATTTGTATCTGGCTGGTTTTGGTATCATTAAAAAGTTTTAATTTTAAAGAAGACAATTCCAAATTCAAATTAGGAAAATGTGTGATTTTCATTTGTTTTTCTTATTGTTAAAATGAGTGATTCTAATGAAGAAATTCGATACATTTTAAAATTTTACTACAAAAAGGTAAAATGCAACACAAGCCCGCGAAAAAAATTGTGATGTTTATGGACCTAATGCAGTATCTGTGAGAGTAGCGCAAATTTGGTTTAAGCGTTTTCAATTCGGAAATTTTGATATCAAAGATGCACGTCGCTCTGGTCGCCCTGTTACGGACAAAATTGATGCCATTTTTGAAAAAGTGGAGCAAGACAAGAATATTAGTAGTTACGATGTAGCTGGAGAACTGGGAATTGACCACAAAACTGTTTTGGCGCATTTGAAAAAAGCTGAGTACACAAAAAAGCTCGATATTTGGGTGCCTCATGAGCTCACTGAAAGAAACCTAATGAACCGTGCACTCATTTGTGATTCTTTATTACGACGTAATGAAACCGAACCATTTTTGAAGAAGCTGATAACTGGTGATGGGAAGTGGATCATATACGACAAGAACGTGCGAAAAAGATCGTGGTCAAAGGCCGGTCAGGCTTCACAGACTGTGGCGAAACCCGGGTTAACTCGCAACAAGGTGATGCTGTGTGTATGGTGGGATTAGAAGGACATTATTCATTATGAGCTGTTACCGCCAGGCAGGACCATCGATTCTGAACTGTACTGCGAACAACTGATGAGATCAAAGCAAAAAGTTGAGAGAAAGCGGCCGGAATTAATCAACAGAAGGGGTGTGGTTTTTCACCATGATAACGCTAGACCTCACACATCTTTAGCCACTCAGCAAAAATTACGAGAGTTTGGCTGGGAGGTGTTAATGCATCCGCCGTATAGTCCTGACCTTCCACCTTCAGATTTTCACCTGTTTCGGTCTCTGCAGAATTCTGGAGGCAGTGTCAGGTTAATATCACGAGAGGACTGCCAAAACCACTTTTCGCAGTTTTTTGATCAGAAGCCCCAAAATTTTTATAGCAATGGGATCACGTCCGTACCTACAAGATGGCAAAAAGATATCCAACAAAATGGCACCTACATACTTTAGTCAAATGTAAATAAACTTTATAAAAAAACCTTTTGAATTTTTATATAAAATGCGAAGAAACTTTTTCCCCAACCTAATATTCTTAGAACATTATTTAGTTTCCCTCTGTGGCCCATAGTATTTGGATAGCCTGTAGATGGATTAATGCATTATCATTCCATTTGTAATTTTCTTATCCGTCTGTCAAATATATTGGCCAAAAATTCGTAACATTTCTTGCGAACACGAATGTCGAAAATCATGCGAATATTGGCGAATGCGAATATTCATTACACCACTACTTGTTCTAATTTGTCGAAAAAATAATAACACCATGAAATGTATTTACAAGGTCCTGCACTGACGCCGATGATATCGAATCTAGATACATATTTCGCATTTTATTGGTGCATTAGAATAATATGTATGCGCTACGTATGTATTATTCTACAATGAATCGCCTACACTTTATGTTACAGAAATTGTAAATAGCACACCTCTAATCTGTATTTTCAGAACTCATATGTATATAATAATCTGATTTGTGTTGCATTCTATCGTTAATTATCCGAGTGTCCACGATATCAATATGACAAGGTAATTGAGATGGATTTACGCTAGTAGATGGTTGAATACCGTGTTTCAAACTATGTCAGCTTGATTGTTTGGTACCACGTCATACTTAATCAACAGTTAGAAGAAAAAAACGGTTTGCACTAATATACACTAATGCTGAATATTTCATATTGTTACAACTTAGGCTCCGACAAAAAAACAAATTCCACGTACAGTCTGTAAAAGCACATTTTATTACCTGTCAGCATTTGAACTAATTGTAATCCTTTTATGGTTGTCTACTTTTGTTCACTTATTTATTGGCATACGTTTCTAAGTTATTGTGGAGAACGGTATATTGTTCTATTGTACTCGCTCATTAGCATCATTAGCTAGGTGTTACGGATTACTATTACAAGCTAATTCGAGGAAACTGTGTTGATCTTGTCGGGCGGGCCCATTTTGCATTTGTGCAGTATAAAACGATGGCCTGATTGAGAGAGGGGGTCAGTTGAGCGAGAACCACGATCAAGGCGTGACGTGTGTACCTTCCGGAATCTAATAGTGACGGATTTTGCGCGTTTTATTGAATTACGACCTTCTGCATTATGTTTGGATTTGTTGTGTTCGGTTATATTTGTACCTGTGTTATACGTGTTTGTATAGTTCTAATAATATAATTTATATTCGTAATAATTTGAGTGCCTACAAGCAGTATAAGGATGTTCACAATTTCAACATCAGGCATTGTAATAGACTGATATTGCCATCTTTTAAATTACAAAAAGTATTTGTCCTCTTTCTTGGAGGTTGGTATACGCTTCTTCAATAAGATTCCGAGTGAAATGTTAGATCTGCCTTTCACTAAATTAAAAGTATCTTGCTAAAAAAAGGATACTACACTATTGAAGAATACTTACGAGTAAATGACAAAGCTTCATTTACATAGCAGCTTGCTCCAACTTTTTACACTGTATTTTGTACGAGTATAACGTTTTTATCTTGCCATACTTGTAAGGAATATTTGGATATATTTTTCGGCAAAAAAAGTTTAGTACGTCATGTCTTTATATTTATAACTATAATAATATTTTTCTATCCTTTAATTGTGTCTCTGTCTTATTGAATATGCACTGTTTGCTGCAACTCCATTAATTCTTCAAAAGTCATTCTGTAACAAACTTCTGTATACAACTTATTAAAAAAAGAAGAACTTGAGATAAAAATAGAATAAGAAATATAAAGAAAAACAATTTTTAGCTAGACGTGTTGTTGGGGAGTTTCGTGTCGCTTCTTCTCCTTAAGAGCAATAACACGCTGCGAAGCGGTATACATAGACTAGGAACTAAAATTAAATTTTAACCTATATGTATGACCTTCAAAAAGTGTTCTCCAGTGGAACTTATTTTGAATAAAAACTTTTGAATTTCAATTTGAATAATAAACTCTATAATAATTCCAACGGCATTTTAATTCGAGTCCTGCTACTCGTAACAATATTGACCACAATTTATACATTTACCCGTCAAAGATGTTGCATGAATATTTTAATTTAAGCAGTACAACTTATTGCGATGATGCTGTGGAAGAGTGGCTGTGACGTCATCCAAAAGAGTTACGTCCGCGACGTCGAACAGTCTGGCGAACGAAACTCCCGCGCTCAGCGCGACATCAAACAACTAGGCGGCCGGCCTGAAATACATTTAACTACGCCTTTTTACTGCGGTACGCGTTACGCATTTGTTACATGAATACACTAGCTGGTTAACTAATCACAACAAAGTTCCTATGTCGACATGATGATAAGATTATTTCGCCAATGACAAAGTAATGTAAGACGTCGACCCCACGTCGTCGAGTCATATATAATGTATATTCTGGAAAAGCTAAAATAAAACAATAATTTAAAATATATCAGGGACCCAATTCTGCTGTTACTATTTTGTCAAAATCCGGACATTATCATCCCGATCGTAGTTTTGCCTAATTTCGGTATTCTATTAATTTCAATGGCGTGCTATCTTTATATATATTTATAAGAGAAAACTCGCGAAATAAATGTATAAAATTTTTGGTCGTTTTTTAATATTAATTTCGGCTAACGTCATATCTGCTAATATTAATAAGTACCAATTTTTTTCTACTAATATTTTGCCGTGACGATATCGAGAACATATTGTGGATGTAGTAGAATACGAATTTTTTACACTAATCGTAATCGATCGAATCGTACTTTGAATATCTTCTCAACGTCAAGATACCTGAAGTAGCAGAATTGAGCACCAGGGACTGACATGATTATGAACTTGGAGCTGTGTTGTAGTCATTAGAATTTTATAGATAGATGTGTGTTTAGTCTAGCTGAGGTAGAATATATGCAACGTCTGCACCACTCCTAAAGTGAAGTTACGGTTGGCGAGGAGGGCGGGTGGCCTTCACCTTGAATAGCGCCGTCTGACCCCAACGCCACGTCATCGCGACCCCCTCTACCCTGCCTCTTTCTCTTCTCTCGCCGTCCTCTACTCACAACATCAGATATAATATGAATCAATTTGTTATTAATTTGTAATTTCTAATATTCAGCTCAATTTAAACAAGTCATATTTGTAAAATTGGGGCAATATCTTACCTGTTATGCTGGGTTCGCAGCCGAGATAATGTTAAAGATATACATATCACACAGATGTGGCGGTGGGTGTAATGCGTTATTTGTGATGCCATTATTTCTGATGTCTCTAAGGCTTGTATCAACCAACTTCCTTGAGGATTTTTCGGTACTGATTTTTGTGTAATAGCGGGGATTCTATAGCCGCGGTTGTTTTTCAGATGCATTATTATTTTATTGTGAACTAGCTGTGCCTGCGACTTCGCTCGCGTGGGTTTTTTTTTCATAGATCCATAAAAAATGGCAAAATTAGCTTAAGTTATTCCTTATAACATCAGCTACCTGCTAGTGAAAGTCCCGTCAAAATCTAGCCGTTTCAGAGATTAGCCGGAACATCCAGGCAGACAGATAGATAGATAAAAATTTGAAAAACTGATTTTTTAATATAATATATTACTATTTATTAATTAATAAACTAAATTATTGTTGTCCTTCTTATACTCCATCCAAAGGTCGTCTGGAAGAAATCGCCATGGGCGATAAGACCGCCGATTTTACTTACGTATTCATGATTTTATGTAGCATTTTTGTATAATAAAGTATATTCTATTCTAATCTATAATGCATATGAAAGTATATACGGTTATACTTTCATACGCATTTAGTAAAAAGCTGTTATTTTGATATTACAAACAGACACTTCAATTTTATTAATGTATTGTATACATGAAATAAATTAGTATTATACAAAAACAAATTATTTATCTCTCTTTGATAAAGATGTGTTTTTCTATCCTGTTTTGATTAAAACTGAAGGAGTAAAATGCTTTGACTTGGTGAATATTTTTCTTAACTTGAAATAATTACGGAAAAATTTCGAAAAAATCACGTTACGTCTCATATCGTGAAGATTTTTTGGTAAATAATCGATCAGCTAACAAAAAGTTGTTTCGTTTGCAACCCACTTTCGACTTTTACAGCAACAGTAGCCTCAAATTAAAAACAATATCGCATTATACATATATTCGGTAATGTGGCTATTCGTTAACGGCGTTATGTTCAACTCTATAAATAAAACGAATATAGACACAGTCGATATCTTTAACATTATCGCAGGTGCGGCTCCAGCACTAAAAAGATAATAAAATGATGAATAAACAAGTGAAAAATAAAATCTAAAAATTATTAGCCAAAGGCGTTTCAGCACTTCCAGTCAAGTACGATGAGCTGAAAAGACTTTGAGAAGGAATATCTCTATATTCTGTTAACTTAATAAAAAAAGTTAAGTATATAATATATCGTGTAGAGGGCCGGGGACCAATTAGTTAAAAAAAGTGAATGTCGTATGACGATTTTATAAGGATTCAATTTTAGCCAAAAGTAGGTACTGAACTTTAAAATTACCTGATTATAGATTCCTTGGCCAGCCGGCCGTCCGGTCACGTCTGCCGCAGGACCGATGGCCGATGGAGCAGACGAGTCCTGAAGTGGAGACCGCGTCTCGGTAAACGTAGTGTCGGACGCCCGCCATCCCGATGGACCGACGACCCGTGCAAGGTCGCCGGTAGGCGCTGGATGAGGAAATCAGAGGACAGGGATGAGTGGCGCCGATTTGGGGAGGCTACGTCCAGCAGTGGACTGCGAATGGCTGACGACGAGATCCCTCGAATTTTATAACATGGTAAAGCCATGCTGGATTCATTACTTTATTACATCTCTTAGGGCTGGGTCGATCAGTCTGACACCAGAATATCACAGACAGAACATCGGCGTGAAACGGTCAACCTTGAGCTAATCGTGTTTCATGGGATTTTTTTTTATTTCAGGAGTTCAGCAGAGAGGCAGACGGCCCACTTGATGGAAAGTGGTTACCGTCGCCTATGGACATTTGCAACACCGAAGGTGCTACAAATGCGCTGCTGCTCTCTTAAAGGAGACTGGAACCAGGTCACTGATGCCGGAACACACCACAAGGTTGTTATGGCGGCATACTCTAGACCAGGGGTGGTCGCCATCCAGTCGAGCAAATACCCTACCACCTGGCAGTGATGAGTTAGAGTTCCGATGGTCCACTGGGAAGTGCGACCTTCCCCTATCCCATCCCCCTATTCCAATCCTATATCCCATCTTCTTTATCCCATTCTAAAGATTGGCAAAGCGTCGGCTTCGCCATCGATGTCGCAAACACCTATAGGCGACGATAAACACTTTCCATGAGCTGAGCCGTCTAACTATTTGCCAGCTTCGCAATAAAAAAAGATAGCACGTCGATCACGTTTTCTAGGCGCCACCGTTGCAACTCACTAACAAATATATCGTTATGGCAACGATAATGAAAACGCAATTTTAATAAGTGGCTCTCATAGTTATTTCCACCTTCGTTAGATGGCGTTTCAGGTATATTGAATGAAACATTAATTTGAAATTTCTAAGGAAGGCGTGTAGGACTCGCAACGGCCGTTCCTCCGCTCTGTCTACAAAATTTATATTACCGCAAATGAAGTCGTGACCAAAAGCTAGTCTAAATATAAAATTTTATGAAATGTTACGTGATGGAAGTACGTAACAAGTGATTGTTGAAAGTTGTTTTTACAACTCATGTATCACAGTACTTCTGTAGTGTTTACCCGTCTGTCCGTTTCGATTTCTACTTGTTTGCAAAGAGGAAATACGTTTTCATGTTTGTTTAGTCTGTACCTCATTGCTACTCGCAGACAGACACTGATCAATTTAAAAACAAGAAGAGACAGACGGCTCTTATTATGTTGACGTGGATGCTTAAAATAGGTACAGCAAATTGTTTAGTCTCAAAAGAATAGTAAATATGTAGGTATATTGTGAATTAATGTGTCCGCGCAGTTGTTACAATGACTTTGTAATTGCAACTAAAGAATTTTAATTACAGATCAGTGTGCCATCAATTTTACAAAGATTCACCTCAGCTAAATAGTTCGATTTTTAAGAATGTTTTCTAATCTGTCCCTGTCTATCTGTCTGCGTAGTTAAGTCGTAAGTAGTACTTGTAAAGACTAATCTTTGTAAAATTCAATTACTTTTTATAAGTACTACTTACGACTAGTGGCGTAACTTGCCTTAGACGGGCCCTGTATCAAATGTCTCTAGGGACCTACCAAAGGAACGGTAAAGGTTTTTTTATAAAAGAAACAAAAAATGCTCGAATTGAATTAAAAAAAATCATACATTGATTATAAGTTATTACTTATACTTAATGCTCCTAGGAGCTAAGTTAGACAAACAATTCAAATAAAAGATACACTTTTCTCGCCATTTTTTCGTCAAGCTTATTTATCAGATCATCCATAGCTGAAGACGATTTTAGTTTTTCTAGAGTTCTGCCTCTACAATGACAAGTCTGATAGCCGTTTCTGTTGGCCCAGCAGTTATTCTCAAAAATGTTATTAATCTATAAAAAAATATAGATAACATATTAGGAATTTTTCCTTACACACTTTAGGGGCCCCTATAGCCTGGGGGCCCCGTATCATTGATACGGCTGATACGGCGGTAGCGACACCCCTGCTTACGACTTAACTACGCAGATATCAAATACTAGTTAGTAATTTTAGAAAATAAAATATTTATATTCTACTACCGTTTTTTAATTTTGGAGCACAGTAGATAGGCTGATCACGGCTAATGGCAACTTGGTGCACAGTTTTTTGCCACTCGAAGAAAACTTTTGAACTACCAAAGAAATAACAGTTTCACAAACTTTTCTAATCCATTCTAATAGGTTGCCTGGAGGAAATTGCTTTTAGTGATAAGATAGGCGTGTTTTCTGTACTTATGTTTCTTGAACTGTATCTTAATATTATGCAATAAAGTATATTCTATTCTATTCTAATAGTAGTTTGTTAGACTAAGGTAAACTAAGACTAAGGTAGCAATTTGAAATTCAATATTAAAGCAAAAAAATATTTGTTATTTAGCTTTTAAAAAAAGTTCCTTTGGCTCCTATTACCCAAGAGTAAAGGGCAATAAGAGTCAGACTATGGGGTAATGGCAGTCAAAGTACGAAAACATATATAACAGAACAGTTTTCGTAAATAACAGAATTGAAACTGTTAATAAAATATAATTAAATCATCGTCAAAAACATGCAAAATTACAGTAATCTTTAGTAAATTACTTGCAAATAATCTCAAATAATCGAGCTCTCATAAGCTTAATTTGAATCTCTATTACTGTTTTCTTGATCATCTAGAAACTTATTGACTATGTTGGAAGTACTAGTATTTGTGTCCTAATAGTCACCGACGTTAAAGAAATTTTTATTAACTACACTTAAACCGGCAGCATGGAAACCACGTATAGCTTTGTTTATTGAAGCTGCTTTGCTATATGGATTTTGAAAAAGACAACCATCATTTACTCTCTTGATAGCAAGGTCTAATAAATATAGATTCCATTGATACGTTTCCATAGTTCTTAAAAGTTTTCGCGGCATCTGAAAAAAAATTAAGTGTAGAGTCCGTTACCTCCTATTACTCCAAACATACATTTTTGACTCATTTATTGTTCAAATACAAGTGATTATTATTATTATTTAACTTGATCATATCATTTTCTTATGAATATTTTACAGATTAAAAGGACCAAAAGTATTACGACAAATACTTATAATTTGCATTTGAATATCATTAAAAAGTAGAACATTTGCGCAAAAAACTAACTTTCAGCAGCAGCGATGCCATGGAATAGGCGTACCTGTTGAACATGTATCTATATTATAATAATCACAAAATAAGAAGCCCGATTTGACACTTAAAAAAGTCAATACAATGTAACTTTACAAAATATCAACAAAAGTATAGCCAGTAACAATTCATTTATTTAGTTGATAAAAAGATATTTTTCTTTACTGGTGCATTATATAATGTTATAAAACATATTTCAATTATTATATTCCTCCAAACATTGAAATACATTAAATTTTGTTTAATGTTGTAATGTCGTATTAATCTATGGCGAAATCCCAAACACAGTTACGATTTAAAGCGTGTTGTATTTGATTTTAGTGTTGCTACCAAAGGTTGTTGCATTTTATTAACTCAACTCGATTCAGGAAATATTATATACATATTTATTCCAAAACTTTAGATTATTTATGTATTTACTAAAACTTATATACTAAAACAATACTACATAATTGTACATTTATGTATTGAAAACAAAAACAATTAAATAAATATATTATACGGGTAAAATAATAAAAATGACAATAGATCAATTGTGATGCGTGATAAATGCATGCGGTACTGTTATACAGGATAAAAATATACTCTTTAAAAAAAAGAATTATTTATTTTATTGGAAGGAATACAATTTATGAATTAATCATGTAGAATATAGAAATATGTCTATATCTGGAGGTGGCGCGACCTGAACTGACTCGAGCTGTGGGGTGCAGTCGGATGAGAAGTGCGGAATGCATGAATGATGTAACAGTACGCAAACCCCCATGTGAGACAAAAAATTTGCGCTCCATATCGATTTAGTAAGGTATTTGTGTGACACAAAAAGTTATTTTTAATTATATTATAAAATAATTAACTTAAAATAAATAAATCGATCACAAAGTCGTATTATTTTGAATCGATTTCTCGTAAAAATCGGTTAACTTGGTTAAAGATTTGGAGTTTCAATCCCTAAATATGTTGTAATGGGAACTGTCAAATCGGGCTTCTTATTTGGTGATCATTATAAATAAAAATAAAACATGATCTAATATGTTTAAATACTTCTAAAATAGAGTTGTTCTTATTATGCTATGGCTCTGATTGCACCGTATTCCCCTAAAATGTAATATCACCCCTTTTCTGTGTGTGTGTATTCATTATTAACTGAACTCAAATAGTAAAAAAATATGCTTTTCATTATCCTCACTCCTTCTTTGACAAGTTTGACCTATTTTATTTTACCGCTGATTCAATTTAGGAATTGTAGGCAAATATTCTAACTTCATCATTAGCATTCTTGATCATTAATGTGCACTACACAGTGGTCGTTATACTATATACCTGAATGATAATTAACATAATTATAATACTATTCAGAGTGTTAGAATAAAATAAATATTATTTAATTTATGATAGATATACCTACAGAAAGACGTGGTAGCTTAGTGGTTAACCCTCTCTAGTCTCAATCTTGCGGTTGAAACGAAGTGGGTTCGAATCATGTCCGGAAAGAATATATAGATTAGAAAGTTTTATGATCTAAATGTGCATATTATTACAACTCGTGTTAAAAAGGTGAAGGCAAACATGATGATGAACCAGCATGTTCGCCTTGGCTAAGCATGGCCGATATACTGTTTATTCCCCAGAAAAGTGGAAAGGCCCGAGTCCAGCAGTGAGATATTTATGGGCTGTTATTATTATAATCATAATAAAGTAATTATTCGTATCTCGAAACGTTGTTACTAGCAAAGCTTTTACCTTATTCCTCTTTATTTTACTTTTCTACTAACTGATGCGAAACGCACACTTAAAAATGTAAACAATACTAATAATGATAATTTGACTCTGAGAGTTGTACATATTTAGCTCTAAGTCACTTCTAGACAATAAACTTTTTATTTTTACCTGCCCACCCTGTCGGCGTCTTATTACGTGATTGGACGTTAAATCATGTCTTCTTTCTTGTACTACTTATACCCGTACATTCTTACTAAATATGAAGCAAGGTAGACACAAAGAATTCCACCGTAAGAGGATAATTAATATCAAAGTTCTTACTTACACTTTTGAAAATCCAAGAATATTGTTTTAGTAGGAAGAAGTATCTACCTTTTTTTATCGAGGGGCAGCCCGTTGAGGGCCATCAGCCGCGCGTAGGGAGGTACAGAAGCCCCTAGCGGAAAATCGAGGCCGTTGTGTGGGATTCGTCTGGTCGGGATGGCACTATAGCACCTCTAGCCAGAACTAAAGATGCTATTGCCACACCACAGTTAAGGATACCCACTAAAACCCCTCGCTGTTCCGTCCTTCGTCTTTAATGCCAGGGCCACGGGTAAATGGCCTAGCCTCTTCGCTGGCCCTGGCAGGCGATGGCCCATCGGCCTCATCCACTGCCGGGGAACTACTTTACTTTTGTCCCCCGGCGACATCATGCTCTCAGTGAGGGCGATCTGTAACGTACCCACGGGAGGAGAGGTGAGCGTGCGCGAAATATGTCTCACCCCCATCTCGACGGCATACTGCCCTTTCCCCGGGGGTCCACCCGTGCCACCCGCTCATGATGGCTAAAGGTCCAAGCGGGCCCTCCGGCGCCGAACAAGTATCTATCTATTATAGCTACACATGGCATTTTTACAAAATTGGTGTCCCACGGTAACCACGGTGGGTCATCAGCCTGTACTCTGTACCTACTGCAGCTGTAAAAAAATATTCACTCTTCTATTATTTAACCTGTTTTCGAATTAATAGACACGAGCGAGTTTAAGTTGCCACTTTTTGTAATTTTATTAAGATTCTTTCAAGTTCAAAGTGACCTCCCTGGTAACCTGATGTATATCTTGAGTCTACTTGCATATTTAAATACACATAAAATTTACAGTACGATTCTGTCAACGTGGCTTTTTTCTCTTTATTTAGGGAGCTTCATCACTAGTGATGACGTGGCTCCACAGATACAAATCATAGATACGTACATTCGTTCTTAACTATATAGTAACAAGATCTTGTATTAAGTATTTTACAATGTATCAAAAAGAACATTTTGTTGAAGATTTGTTTTAACAAAAACAAAATCGAGTTCAACCTAAAAACCAAAATATAAATATTTAACCGACTTCTTTCTACAACATCTCAAAGTAGGTGCTAAGTAAAACATAAAAGAACAACAAAAATTATATCTTTCGTTTTTAGTGTGAAGTCGGTTATGTTTTTATTATTTGGTTTTTATTTTTTACTTTTTAGTTATGCAAATACTTCAGTAGCTTTAGAAATAATACATTAAGCACCTGTAGAAATTGTACAACTGGCACGCATATACAAATTTGCCATCTCACTCTTCGGTGTATATGCTCTTCAACAAGGATTGTTCTCGATTTCATTGCGATCCACAAATCAGATCCTGATTTAGTGACTAAGGGACTATCTCGGGAGTTAAAAAAAAACAATTTGAAAATCGGTCTACAATTGATGAAGAAATCACGTAACATGCCTACAAAAAATTAAGTATCTGTAGAAAGCATAATACTGGCACGTGTATACAAGCTTTTTTGGGAAAAATGTCGGCTCTCGGCGTTTTTTTAATAAGGGTTAGTCTCGATTTCTCTGGAATCCACTTAGCAGATCCTGATTTGGTGACCATAGAACTGCCTCAGAAATATACATAGGTACCAATAAAGAAAAACATTTCAAAATCGATCCATAATTGACGGAGAAATCGCGTAACATGCCTACAAAAAAATTAAACGCTGTAAAAAGTGTAATACTGGCACGCTTATACAAGCTTTTTTTTGGACAAATGTAGGCTCTCAGCTTTTTTAATAACGGTAACTCTCGATTTCTCTGGGATCTACTCATCAGATCCTGACTTGGTGACCATGGGACCGCTTCAGGAGTATACAAACATACGAATAAAGAAAATAAATTCAAAATCGATCCACAATAGACGAAGAAATCGCATAACATGCATATTAAAAATTAAGTGCCTGTAGAATGTTAATAGCTATACGCATATTCAAGACTTTTCCACGAATTTAGGCTCATGGCATTCTTTAATAAGGGCTATTCTCGATAGTCCTGGGATCCGATCCACTCATCAGATCCTGACTTGGTAACCATGGGTCTACCTCGAGAGTATACACTTACGATTAAAGAAAACAATTTGAAAATCAGTTTATAATTGACAGAGATATCGTGATACGAAGAAGTTAGTTAACAATTTTCTTGAGTTTCTCTAATTCCTTGGAATTCACTAATCAGATCCTGATATGGTGACAATGGGATCAAGTCGGGAGTATAACCTTTCGATTAGGAAAAAAAAATTGAAAATCGGTCCGCAGTTGAGGGGGAAATCGAGTCAAGAACATACAAAAAAAAACATACAGACGAACCTCCTCCTTTTTGTAGTCGGTTAAAAAAATAAATTTGAAAAATGGTTCACAATTGACAGAAAAATCGTGTCACATACATACAAAAAAATTAAGTGCCTGTAGAATATGTAATACTGAACACGTATACAAGCTTTTTTCGAAAAATATAGGCGCTTGACGTTCTTTAATATGGGTTACTCTTGATTCTCTGGAATCCACTCACCAGATTCTAACTTGGTGACCATAGGACCACCTCGAGAGTATACATTTACGAATAAAGAAAAAACATTGAAAATCGCTCCACAATTCACGGAGATATTGTGTAACAAAGAAGTCGGTCAACAATTTTCTAGGATTTCTCTCAAATTCACTGGGATACATTTATCAAATTCTGAAAAGGTTATGGGACCATTTCGGAAGTATATCGTTTCATCAAACAAAATTTGAAAATCCGTCCACAATTGAAGGAGATATCGAGTAATATACATAGAACACAATATACAGACGAATTGAGAACCTCCTCTTTTTGGAAGTCGGCTAAAAAGAACGGAGAACACTGAAAAAATCTTAAAATTTGGAAATGAAAATCAGGGTATGTCCTAAAATTAGGCCTAGCTCAGCGTTACGCTAGTTTGCTAATCATAAAGATTTGCGCTGTTCTTTCGCTTAAGCAATTGGTTGCAGCCAACAATAAATATATTATGTTTTAACTGTGTAAAACCGCAATTAATTTACAACAAAAATCATAAAAATGCCAATAAAAGCTCTGGCAATATAAATTTATTTGTTATTACATAAAATAAGTTAAATTACGCACTGAAATTAATTAAATTCAACCAATTAATTTGATTTATAAATGAAGGTACGACTGTGTAATTTGTAGTGTATTGTATTCGGCAATGCAAAGATTAATATATATCGGTGGTCAATGTGACCCCGCGACCTCTAGACACCAGACAGCATGGTGACTATGCGGGGTCGGCTGCAGTCACCTGATACTTTCACCAATTAGTTTCTACCAAGGGCATTCTGTAAAACTATGTCCTACATCATTTTATACAAGTAATAAACCTATTCTAGTCTAGCTTTATTATAAAATTCTAATGTTAGTGTGTATGTCGCTGAACGGCTACTAAACCCCTGGACCGATCTTGATGACATTTTTTATGCGTGTTCGAGTGGTTTCTGGGGTGTTTTATATTCACAATTTGACCCGGTAGGTGGCGCTTCGACAGTGTTCTAAATTTTTGTTTGCCAGGCAAGACAAACTCTGCCGGGCCCGCTAGTCTATATAATATTATAAAATTCTAAACATGCCATGTCTGTACATTAAAATTATTAAACAAAAATTGGAATAAACGATGGAGAACGTTACATTTTATTTAGATTTCTTATATGGTATGAATATACACTGAGTAACAGAAGACCATCATCATATTGTTACGAGTGCGGAACTCGAATTAAAATGCCGTTTGGAATTACTATAGGATTTATTAGAACTATAGAAACACGTATAACATAGGTACAAATATAACCGGACGCAATAAGTCCACATGTAATGCACAATTAAATAACAAGCGCAAAGTCCGTCACATATAATGACGGACTTTGCGCTTATCGAATGTACACGTCTAGCTCGTATCGTAATCCTCGCTTGACTGCCCCACCCCTCCGGTCGGGCATTATTTTATACTGCACGGTGCAATATGTCTACCTCATCGCATGCACCCGATTTCCCGGAATCACACCTGGCCACTGCCTACCGGAACAGATTACAATACACAATGGGCGGCTTTTCTAATCACAAATATTAAATACAAAGAAAATAAAAGAAGTGCAAATGCGGGCGGTAATAAAGCTTGGGGTTTATGGCCGCAGGTGTTCATTCGCATTTGTTGTTGTGCTTCGTGGAATTTTGGCTAAGTCGTAACAATATGCTAGGCGCGTTATAGCCCGAGATCCGGCTGCAACACTACTACGTTCACGTGTTATTATATACGAGGATATCAATTGTCTAACGAGGGACGTAGGTCGTTAACTCTCTTTCGCTTTTAACAGTTAGCAACCCCTATTTGCGGCCACTTTTATATAGGCAACCCTGTTCCATCATACATATAAAAAATCGCTTTAATTTATTTAAAAAAAAAACAAGAGAATGAATTTTTACCGAAAATATCAAACTAATGTTATTTGAATTAATAATACTAATGGCTACATTTTGATAGGCAACCTAGCAAAAATATATTCCCCATATATAATTATATATAAATTAGATTTAATGAAATACCACATGAACATAGTAATTTTGCAGCCGGATCTCGGCCTATCAAAAACGATTTACAGAAAGTCATTTACTATTAAATGACATTTGTGGCAGTGGGCTGATCACATCTGCCGCAAGACTGATAGCCGATGGAGCAGAAGGTCCTGGAGGAGAAACCGCATCTCGGTAAACATAGTGTCGGACCTCCAGCCCGATGGACCGACGACCTGTGCAAGGTCGCCGGTAGGCGCTGGATGAGGATATCATAGGACAGGGATGAGTTGCGCCGACTTGGGGAGGCCTACGTCCAGCAGTGGACTGCGAATGGCTGACGACGACGAAATAAAATTTGTATAAATTAATGGGCAGTTTTTATTAAAAATTCTGTCGTTTATGTTCATGTAAATGTTATATAAAAAGATTTAGCTTAAGGCTTGTGTACATGCCAATAACGTTGACAGTTTGGAAGGAGCCTCCGTGTTGCTCCCCGCACCGCAGGACTTACATGCGGGGAGCAGGCAATACCAATGAGGCTGGCTAAGAGAGTATTTATTACAGAGCCTATCAAACAAAAATGTGATTGCTTTTCCACTGAACATTTGAAACTACAACTACTGCCTACTAAAGACTATTATAAACTGATTTAAAAAAAGGAGGAGTTTCTCAATTCGTAGTGTAAATATAATATATTCTGAACTGATTTTGATGATTTTCTTGTGTTCAATTTAGCAAAGCTTCGAAATGGACGCATATAATTTTTATTGCTATCGTACTTTGGGTTTCAGTGATTTAGCAGAAAATTCTTAATATTAGGCAGTAATGTGAAATTTTTCGATTTTTAGCCGAGTTGAAAAAAGGAGGAGTTTTGAATTTGTCGTATAAATATTATATGTTTTTTATGTATGTTTAGCTATAACTCTGTTGTTTCTGTACCGATTTTTATTTTTTAATGTTTTAATTTTAATTTTATTGTTTTTTAACATCCGCTACCGTATTAGGGATACTACATAAAGGTATGTATACGTATGTAACTTAAAAAATAGAATAAAAAAATTCTGCCAAAAAAGGTTCTTCAAGTCGTTTTCTTATTCCGTTAGAAAAATTTTAATACAAATAAATACTAATCAAAATTTAATTACTAACAATTAAAAATTATAACTACTATTAAAATTGTATATACAATGCTTATTTTAATGCAGATATTTTGTTAATCTCTAAGTATACCAAGCATGAAACTTTATATTTTTAGGGTATAGGTTTGGTTAGGTAAAAAAGGTCTCCCGTGGGGCGAGCTACAGACCGCCCCACACCAAGAGAGATCGAAGATGCAGGGGGATAAAAGTTGTCCCCCGGCAGTGGAAGAGGCCTCGCGAGGCCCACGCCTGCCAGGGCTGCGGAGAAGCTAGGTCATATACTCGTAGCCTTGGCATAAGGCGAAGGACGGAACACCCAGGGGCTTTAGTAGGTATCCCTAACCGGTGAGTGGCAACAACATGGCACCAATTCTGACTGAGCATGCTAGTGCCAGCCCCGATCTGGCGAAACCCACACACGGGTCGCGAATTATCCCCCCAGGCTTCTGTGCCTGTCGCGGTAAGCCGCGAGGGGCTAAGGCCCTCATACGGATTTCCCCCGGTTATGAAAGAAAAAGGTAAAAAAGGTTTAGTAGGTAGTAAATAAAACAGTATTACGAAAATAATGAAAGTATGGGTGTATTACACAACACACACACATACATACACTTTTATTTTTATTAACTACTCTACGGACTCGAGTTCCGTACCCTTTTTTACAACTTAATTACTATTAAAGTTTTTAGGTTTATACACGCTTATTTTGCTATTGCGTGTTACATTAATTTAGTGATTTTTGTGTTGTAGTGTACCTTAAGAATAACTTAGAATATTATAATTTTTTTATTTTTAATACTGAACTTATACTAATGTAGAGTGTATCTGTTACATACTGGTGTTGTGAGGAAGTGCATACATACATACACTTTCATGCACAAACTCACCCATAAAAGTTTTATACATTTTCCCAAAGTTTGTGAATTATTAAATTACACGCACATAATTCACAGTTCTTATGAACAGAACTAAATATAGCAAATCCAAATCGTACGACAGAAGATCGTATTAGCATAAAGAGCGCAAAGTTTGTCGATGAAAGATTTCCGTTCCGTTTGTATTATAATAATGTTTCGATCGTTTTTGAAATGCAACTTACTCTGATTTATCAAGCTAATCTTATACATTAGCAAAATTGGCACTGACCCTCCAATAAACATGAATATATATATATTATATTTATAGGAATTCTTTATAAAGCTTTAATGAAAACACGACTTCTAAGAACTTCTAAAAAAATCCATGCCACGTATCATATCGTAAAGATTTATGCCATTTTCTTTGGTAAATTATTGATTAGTAATTACCAACGAAAAGTTGTTTCGGTTGCGCCCCATTTTCAACCCTTTGAGGGAACCGGAGTCTTAAGGTAATCAACAACCCCGGTTTCCGTTATTTGGCTAGTGCTTTGCTATATTTTAATTCGGATGCATATATTTCTTATATATATCTCAAATAATTTTTCTTCTATACTTTACAGTCGTTCAATAAAAACAATTATTTAGTTAATTTTAAAGAAAATTATCGAAATGTAAAAATCGTTGAAACACTTATCATAAGTATATTATCTAAAGTATTTACGCTGCAATTAAACGATGTATGTAGATGTATTGTTTTATGTTTATAGCCACATACCTATGTACAGTCTACTCGAATCGAGTTGTAAAAATTAAAATTTAACTTAAACTAACTTATTATTATTCTTTATCATAATCTATGTTACTTCGTTGCATAAACGATTTTCATGTTTTCTGGAAAACAAATATTCGAATAATTACATTACCGACTTAAAATACTTTCGATTACGCAGAAATATAAGTTAATTTAATAAAATTTAATTAGACAAATATTTATAGCATGTTTTATATAAACTTTAGCTACTATTAATGTGTTTCAATAATTAGTTTATGTTAAATGGAATGAAGTTATATTTAAGTAGATTTTAATGTATGCATGATTTGTATACTCGATAAAATTATGTGGGCTATGTAATAATAAATAATCTTTTATTTATGGATCATGTTTTTAAGCAAACAAATAAATCGAATTAAATATATAAAAATATTTAAATCTTTTAGGTGAAGAAATCTGTAAAATAAAAATTCCACAAGAATACAAACACAAATTTAACCTAAGTCACTATTACTAAGATTTAAAATTTACAACTACAAAGTAAATTAAAACTTGTTTTAAAAATTATTCTTTTAGCGAGCATGAAAACTTTAAGTTTTGTTTATTAAAATTGTAATTCTAACAGGAATGTAGTTTAGTTTAGACTTCCAAGAATATAAAAGAGTTTAGTCCTGATTAAGTGTAGCAGCACATTTAACAAAGCGTAATCGTTGAGCTAATGCGTAACATGCTAGTGTTAAAGTTCATATTTTTTACTATTGTCTACACTGTAGCATCCTTACCTGAAGAAGTAGACTACCAGATGGACGATTACGATAGCTCTGCAAAAGACGAATTGTATGAGAATGAAAGTGCAGAAACGATGGAAGATTTACCTGGAAACGGTACCGAGCGTATAGTACCTGATGTCCCATCTACTGTGCTTCCAAATCTTACTACAGAAGATCCTATCGAAACACAAACTATAACGACTGTATCTACTACCGCAAATTCTAAAGGTAAGAACAACATTATCTGGGATTGTGAATTGAATATTAAATCGCCACAATATATCTTGTAATAATTTACAATTAGCAAGTTTGTAGTTATGTAGATAACACTTTATCACTCGCCGATATAAATAGACACTAGGACATAGATACTAGTTACAATTTACAAACTATGGTCCGGTGTTTTTATTAATAATTTACAACTCCTTTTGTAATTTATTCCTTTTTTAAAATTTTACTGCATATGTAATTTTTTTAAGTGTTAATTTGCATTTTTCAGATGACGAAAATATAGAGTGTCCTAAATACCATACTGCATATGTTAAGAATGATTTAGAAATTATCATAAATGAAGTTGCTATTGACTTAAAATTAAATGATTCACTTAAAACTGGTTACTATGAAGAAGCTGTAAAAATAAGGAATAAATTTACAGATAGACTTAACCAATTTCGTAGTAGACTTGAACATCGTCCTGAACATTTAAAACACGTTTTGATGGACTTAGGAAAGACACGAGAAGAAACAATCAGAATGCTGGCGAAAACTCAGAATAAACTACAAAACTACAATAATTACAAAGATAAAGCTAATAGTGTTATATTCAAAACAAATAAACTTTTAAAATCCTTGGAGCAATATAAAATACTATGTTCTTTTTGTACAAGCAGCTTTAGAAGTGAGTACACTTATTCTTGCTATTACTTACTCGATATTTTGCTGAAGTCTAATAATTTGAGAATTAGTAGTTAAAAAGCTTTAGAGGTTTTTTTTAAGGTCTTCAAAACTGAACACATTCAGAGACATGTTTAAATACATTAATAATATAATATTTTGTAATATGTAGAATGTGATCTTTTATATGATATATATACGTATCTATAGCACTAAATCATAAAAAAACTAATACAAATCCTATAGTAAGCCGGTGCGGATGCTTACATGCATGTACTCACACCTGCACTCGGCATAATTAAACAAAAAATGAATATAATAAAGAAGGAAAAAAAAACTTTTAAAATATTATTGCGCGCTTAAACGATTTTGTTAAAAAATGTTTATTATGTTGAATTTAAATGAAGCAACGGAACCAAAAAATATGTCTATGTTGTTGCGGATTATGTTACAACCAGATGTCATGCGATATATGGGGGAATGTTGGCCAATGTTAGTCCTGCAAGAAGGTAAGCAAAAAGTTTTGCGATTTTGAACTCGACTACCCATGCGTGGTATAGAGAATGACATTTTTTCAAGCGTGTCTGGGGACTCGATGAGACCATGTAGTAGTTTAAAGGCAAATAGGAGGTCGGCAATCTTTCTGCGGTTTTCTAGAGAAGAAACATTGCAATATTGTAGTCTTAGGTTGTAGCTCTGTAAGCTATGGCATTTATTGTCCGAAAACGTAACTTGATACATAAAACGTTTTTGCACACGCTCGATCCGTCCAGAGTGAACCTGATAACACGGATTCCATATGATACTACAATACTCTAGAATACCACGTACGATCGAATTATAAACGGTAATGGATAAGTCTGGATCATGAAATATTTTCATTTGACGACTGATAAAGCCTGACAATTGAGAAGACTTTTTAACAATTTTATCGATGTGATGTATAAAACTTAAGGTACTATCCATTATTACACGCAAATCGCGTACCGTTTTACTTTCTTGGATACATATGGTGTCTAATGTGTAAGCAACTGTGCAAGGAATATTCTTCCTGGTGAACTTTATCTGGTAACATTTTTCCGGGTTTAATACCATTCCGTTGTTCAAACACCAGCCTTGAATATTATTTATGTCAGATTGTAGTTTGTGAGTATCTAATGTGTTGTTAATAATACGATATAATTTTAAGTCGTCAGCGTATAGTTTGTATTGGCTTTGGATAGTATCACAGAGGTCGTTTATAAATACCAAAAAAATAATAGACCTAGATGTGACCCTTGGGGAACTCCACTTGGTACATTAAATGCTAAGGATTTGAATCCACCAATTGTCACTAATTGAGAACGATTTTCCAAATAAGACTTATTATACCATCGAAGAAGAGAACCGTGGATACCCAAAAGTTGTAACTTAGCTAAGAGTAAGTCGTGGTTAACTAGATCGAAAGCCTTACGGAAATCGGTGTAAATGGCATGTACTTCCTTGTTATTATCCAAAGCCGTTGCTACATCAGTTACAAACTCTATAAAGTTAGTTGCAGTGGATTTTTGTGGAAGAAATCCATGTTGACCTGGGTTTAAATGTTTTTGAAAGTGAGGTAGTATTCTTTTGTGTATTATAGATTCAAATACTTTAGGCACGATAACGAGGTTAACAATAATACAAAATCAGGGTCAATCATTATTCCCAAATCAATCATCAGTAGTAATATTGGACATATTTATATTTCATACATTATTATTTCATCCGTGCAGGGGTGGAGAAAGAATACTAATTCCTGCGGCCGGGCAGCCTATCGTAAGAGGCAATAAAACAACCCCCAGCCAGGTGGTAGGGTATTTTCCCATCTGGATGGCTACCACCCCTAGTCTAGAGTATGTCACCCTAAAAACCTTGACTTGTACTCCGGTATTAATGGCTAGGTTCCAGTCTCTCTAACTTTCCATCAAGACGGTAACCGTTTTCCATGAGATGGGCCGTTGGCCGGTGCCTGGCTAATACTAAGACAAATTGAGGCTCAAATCTTTATTATCAATAAGAATTGTGGTTATTTGTTTTACATTTTGATTTTTCAGAAACGCAATTAAATTCGCCTGATTGGATTACGTGGCGTAAATCAACCCAATTACTACAACATAATTCTACTCAGATCGTTCACTGTAATACATACGATAAACTTGTTGATTATATATCGACGGCTTTAAAATCTTTCGAAGTAGCTTATCAAAAACATATGATATACCGGCTTAATTATGAAGATGAACAATTTGATCAAAAACTTACAATAGTGATGGATCGATTAAAAGAAATGGCAATACAACAGTTTGGAGTGACAATGTACGATATTTTAAGTTTGCAAGACGATTATTTCGATATAAAAGAAACACTGACGAAATTTGGAGAATATATAGAAACGAATGAGTTGAACAATGTAATTTTATTAATAAGTAATATGTCAACGGTTTTGGAAAAAGAAGTTCCAAATTATGGAAAGAGATGTCAGAAATGCTTAGATGTTGACAATGTAATCTGTAAGTAGAACATAATGTTATATTTGGCATAATTAATTAGATGTAATAAAACTTCGGAATACATTTAAGGAAGCGTATAACCTTGCAGTCAAGCACATTTGTAGCCTTAAATATGTGTTTAAGACTTAGGTAAAAGTATAACTGCTTTGGACTTTCCACGTACATTTAGTGTCCTCTTACATTTTTTGATTATTTACTCTGTGAGAGCATGATCTAATTCACCACCGCTTCGCAACATGTTGTGGCTTGAAGAGAAGAAGTGGCGTAATAAACTCTTCAGCAACATGCCTGCCTCTAACAATTTTGTATAATAATAAAACGGGTGGGGGAGGTAAAATAAAAAGAGAGAGAGAAATTGTCAGTCAACTTGATTGACAATTTCTCGCAAGAATCGCATGAAGAATCGGAAAGTAGTCAGAGCCGATGGAATCCTCATCGAAACCTGGAAGGCGATGGCTACTCGTTGTGTCATGTTGACCAACTTTTATAACCGCCTCGTTCTTAACGGAACACTCCCCATTCAATGGAGACTGAGTGTTATTACTCCAGTCTACAAAGGCAAGGGATCGGTGCAGAAGAGCGACAACTACCGCGGTATAAAGGCAATGTCCCATATCACGAAGCTCTTTGAGTGTATTGTAGACTCTCGGATCCGACAGGAGTGCATTGCCTCGGAAGGTCAATATGGGTTCCGCCCTGGTCAGGGTACCATAGACCCTGTTTTCGCCCCAAGGACCACCATAGAGTAATACAGGACGACGAACACACCTCAGCATTTTCTTTTTTTGGATTACCAGAAGGCCTTGACTGTGTACCTCGCGTGATGATCTGGTAGGTGCTGAGGTCTAAAGGGGTTCCTGAAACCTGTATTGATATCATTGGAGATATGTATGTGGTTCCCATTCTATGGTTCATACGAACCATGTTGGCTTGTCTTCACGGTTCCTCATTAGCGTCGCGGTTCACCGGGGCTTCCATCGTCAGCCCGTTTCTGTTTAGCGTGATATTGGACGACATATCATACAGAATTGTCTTTATTGCTAAAGTACAGCAGACAGGCTAATGGCCCAACTGTGATGGCAAGTAGTTACCGTCGCCTATAGACATTAGCAATACCAGAGATCCTGCCAATGTGATGCCGCGGCCTTGAAGGAGAAACTGGAACCTGGCCACTGATGTCGGAACACAACTCAAAGTTGTTATAGTGGCATACTCTAGACCAGGGGTGGTAGCCATCCAGTCGGACAAATTCTCTATCACCTGACTATGGGTTGTTTTATTGCCTCTTACGACAGGCCGCCAGGCCGCAGGAATTAGTATTATTTTTCGTTCCTGCATGGAGGTAAATTAGAGCATCAGAGATGCGCATGAGCAACCTCCGTGGTTGGTCATGTATGCTGATGATAGATCACTTGCTGATGCGGACAGAGAGCGCCTGATGAGATGCGTGAATACGTGGAAGGGGTCGCTGGAGAACGGCGGTCTAAAACTAAATGTGGCGAAGACTGAGTACTTGGCCTGCAACACCATAGATCTCACATCCATACGCATAGGCGAAAATATGGTCGAGCGCACGGACCAGTTTAAATACTTGGGGTCTGTAGCTCACGCGCCCGGCGACATCGATTACGACGTCATGTTCCGTATCTAAGCAGCTTGAGCCAAGGGGTGTGAGGTAGCTGGTGTCATTTGTGACCCCAAAATGCCGGTTAAGCTCAAAGGACAGATCCATAAATCTATTATTAGACCTGTCCTTTTGTATGGCAGTGGAGCATGGTCTGTACTTGAATAACACAAGCAAGAACGGCTTGTCACAGGGATGAATATGCTGCGGTGGATATGTGGAGTCAACCGGAAGGACCGCCTTAGAAACTCTCGCATCCGCGGCAGCCTCCATATCCGTGATATGGCGGATAAACTGCAACAGTGTCACCTACGTTGGTATGGTCACGTTTTACGGGAACCAGCTACTTATGTGGGGAACAAATGTCTAGCCGTGGTGTCTCCGCCAGGTCCTAGTTGAAGAGGTAAGTCCAAGAAATGCTGGGTTGACGTCGTAAAATATGACATGCGTACCAATGGTCTTACAAATAGGGATGCCGAAGACTGCGCCAAGTGGAAAAGAAAAAATAGAAAAGTGGACCCCGAGCTTCGAGGCAGACGCCCCGAACGCAACCGGGATTTAACGCTAGGATGAAAATGAACTTGATTGACAATTTCTTATTTTATTTTAAGTAGATTAGGCTCCCACAGACTAATAATAATAACCATAAACAAAAATTAAAACTAAATAATTAAAATGAAAAAGTTGGCTGTAAGCTAAATAAAAACTTTAACATTACTCATTGACACTTGAAATCTTTGTCTTCCGTGATCACGGCTACTGTAAAGTGGCTGAAACCTCGGAATAAAAATCAAATAAAATACCGCGCTTAAAACCGTTAAAACGTAATTTTATTATGTGTGCTAGTGGAGAAAACTTGAGAAAATACTAAATGTCATTTATATGTATTTCAGATAAGAGCATGAATTTAGACAAATCTCAAGCCTTGTTGGAGGAAGTATTAAATGCAAGCCTGAATACCATCATATACACTATAAATATGGACTACGAATCCATATTTAAGGACCTTAATGACACATTAAATAATCGTCATTATAATGATGAAATTCTGGATGCGCTTATACCGATTCAGAATGATATAGCAATTGAAATAAATAAAGAGAAAAACTTATTTATAGAAATTGATGAAAAAGTGCCAAAAATTAATGATGAACTTGCTGTAGTAGTTGAAACTAAAGATATTATGAAGAAAATTCAAGAGGCAATTGAGTTCTTGACATCTGTCCCTACTTAATAATTTTGTAATCCAAAACTAAATTATACATTATAGAAAAATATACAAAAAAAAAGACACATACAGTGGAGACTCGATTATCCGGACCTCAATTTAACGGATTCGCGATTATCGTTCATTTCAATCCGTGCGTGCACCCACACGTCGCATGTACATACGGACGCACGAAAAAGTTTTTTTAAATCTCTAAACAAATATAAATTTTGTTTGATATTTTTTTGTAATATTGAATAACAACGTGTATGCAGACAAGGCAAGTTCAAAGTATATTCAATTATCCGGACTTATTTTATTATCCAAAAATTTGTAGCCCGAAACATTGAGGAGGAATATCAGTAATGACAATCGCCCAGTAATAACTCTGAAAACCTTCCAAGTCCATGACTGGACAACGCCATAGATAGGTCTTCTCTCAATTTTTATCTTTTAATTACATAAAAATTTAATTTAACCAAGTAAGTCAAAATCTGAAAAGATAGTATCAAGTCTGAATATTTATCAAATAATTCATTTTTTAATATTTTTAATAATAAAACGTCATAAAAAAGGGTAAAGAGCATTTCAGATTTCGTTTTTACTAGACGATTGTCATTTTTAAAATTTTCTTCCATATCCGAAAGTACCCATGCACCGATAGCCTCTTAGAACGGCTTTTAGTTAATATTAATGTTCGATAATCAGCTTAGGTGTAATCCCATTTATTTAAAAGAAAAACATTCGCCAAATATTTTGAATTTTTTTATAATTGCTATGAGTCAAACACGCCTCATACTTTTGCCTTATTATCTAACTAGCGTCTGCCCGCGACTTCGTCCGCGTGGAAAGTTTTTTTAACTATCCCACGGGAATGGTTTAATTTTTCGGGATCAAAAGTATCCTATATGTTGACCACGGATATAAGCTTCCACCATACAAAATTTTATTTAAATCGGTCCGGTCGTTTCGGAGATTAGCCGGTACAAACAGACAGACAGAAAAAGAAAAAAAAACTAAATTAGTTCTATTTCACTTCTTACATCCCCCGACTCGGTTTTTAGCATTTTTTTTCATTGTACAGAAATTCGACCTCTACAGTTTTATTATATGTATAGATATTTAAAAAAGTTATAGTTTCAACTTAGAGTTAATAATGTAAGGGATAAACGTTTTTAGGGTTTAATAGCCATTTTGGCGAAAGCAGAATCGTCACGTCTATCCATCTGTCTGTGTATGTAATATTACTACTACGTGTAAAAGATGAAATTTAGTACGAATATGTAATTTATATCGCTACACAATGCTGTGCTGAAACTGTGGAAAATATGGAATAGGTGTGTGAGGCCACAATACATGTAACTGTAGGGTAAAGAAATTCTGGGTACAAAGTTGTGAGGCGTGTGGTTATGCATACCTTAATAAAATTATTATAACGTTTAATAACTTTTATATTTATCTTAATACGTGGCGAGATATTCATTTCCAAGGTCGTAAACAATGTACTCATTGAGCCTATAAAACTCGTATAGGTAATTATTAATTACTAGCTGACCCGGCAAACTTCGTACCGCCTCAGAATCATTATTTTTCATGTTTACTCACCTTTTAAACCTGCCCTGGATTCCCACAAAAAGGTAATTGAAAACCAAAATTAACCAAATCAGTCCAGCCGTCCTCGTGTTTTAGCGAGAGTAACGAACAGCAATTGATTTTTATATATAAGATGTATAAGGGTAGGTGTAAATTTAAGTCAAAAATTCTGAAATATTAACCCGAGAGATCTTAAACAACACTTTCAACTAAAATTAGTTTTAACAAAATCTGTTAAGTAGTTTTTGTGCTTTTCGTGGTTTTGTATGTATTCAAATAAAACGAGCACTTGGCCGTTTTGTATTTATTGTTTCGGCTAAATGACCCATGCATTTAGTGGTGGGTGACCGACCGGATCAGCGTGCAGACAATGTTAGCCGATTGCAGATTCATTGCTCCTCAATAAATCTGAATAGGTATGTATTGTGCTTGACGCCCCGACAAATTTAATTCATAAATTGTGAATTAAAGTCATGAGGAGAAGGTTCAAGGAGCCGTTGACATCGTACGGCGGGACGTGTTTGGTTTATCATTCTATGGCATGCACCAAACAGCGCACGCGCTCAACAACAGCTTTGTTACCAATATACCTGTTTTAAATTCTCAGTGACATCTGTTATTTGGCTAATGAATTTTTCATTTGACATTCATAGGCATTTCATAGGTCAAAGAATTGCTATTAAGGACCTGAGACCTTATTCTTAAACGTCTTTCCTCGTTCGTTTTCCTTTTAGAAATTAATTTGCTTGTTTTTCGGATTTAAATGCATTTTATATTGTACTAGGATTCGCCCGCGACTTCGTCCACGTTGGACAGATAGCAAAGATCACAGTTGTTTTACCAATATTTTAAAATAAAGGGTATTTCCAGGAAATAAATCCTGGAAATTCCCATAAAACCCGGAGTATTTAAAGTTACTAAAGACATACGCATACATATAACTTTTCTATTCAAGTTTTTTAACAATAAGCAAGTCGCAAAATCATTTAGCAACTTGAGAAAACCTCTTTAAAATCGGTTAACTGTGATCACGGGATTACCGGGTTATAAAGTAGCGCAGTATTAAAAAAACTATAAGCTATATTGTTAAATACTAATAATACAAGTCAAAATAGTATCGGAATAAGCAAATTTTTATGCACAGAGACCATTTTAAACCGTCTCCGGGAAAAATCTCACAGGATTCCCAGGATATAAAGTACCGCATAATTTAAAAAAGAATGTAAGCACTTGTTCTACTTCAAACTGTGTCAAATAAGCTAATTTGTAAATTCCCTAACAAGAAAAATTCCCCGGGAATCCCGAGATATAAAGTATTACAGATTTTATGAAAGAATCTGATATTGATCACTGAAAACATTGCATCGGAATCAGATTCTTTTTAAATCTGGCTACTTTAAACCGCTCCCAAATAAAATCACGCGGGATTCCACGGACATAAAGTACTGCAAATTTTAAGCCCGGATTTCCTATCGTTCACAGAAAATTGCATCCAAATCGACTTGTAGACTTACGTGAATCCCGAACAATCAGACAAACACAAAAATCTAAGGACTGAAAAATAAATAAAAAAAGACTATATATACATGAATGAACGAATGAATGAAGACTCTTTATTGTTCACGATAAACGTAAATCTAGATAATTGATACATTTGCATTAGAAAAATGGGCGGCCTCATCGCTTATAGCGATCTCTTCCAGACAACCCTGTGTCTCAGGAGAGCTTAAAGAAACATCAGATATACTGTTCAGTTATTTAGTTGCATAGTTGTTCTTGTCATGTTTCTTTTTAAAGTTAACAATTAATTTTGTTATGTACTCTCTTATTTCTAAACGACGCAATCAATACAATCGGCCATTTTCTTAACTGAATAATAATGGTATATTTTTTTATTATTATATTATTTTTCATTTATTCTGTGATTAGCGCCTGTTTTGTATAGAGTAGTTCTCTATAATTTAACATAATTTTATGTCATAATATTTATCTCTAATATGATGTTGTAATTGTGTAGATTATAATTCATAATCTCTCAATTGTATAATAGACGGTATTCACTACATTTTATTTTCATTTTGGCAGACGCGATAGATTTTTATTGTGTTCGATTTATTTTATTACATGTAAAACTTTAATTATAATATTTTATATAAAATATTATGTAAAATTTCCAAACAATCATGTATTAAATTCTTGTCATTCATAACCCTTTTAATTAAAATAGTTTATCAATAACTGCAATCCGCTATCGGTTGTGTCAATTTGCTAAGTTTCTTATACTGTAAAATTGTTGGAAGGATGACGAGGTGTTCTAAAAAATGTTTGTATAGAGTTAGTGGATGAGATGTTCTTAAACCGTAAAATTGTCTGATTATAAGTATTGTGACTAGTTGCTGTTTTTTTTATTACCATAAACCCTTCTGAGTTGTTGCAAGTATTATAATACGATTTTTGGTGGTGTACTAAACTAAAATAAAAGTAATTTAATCACAATCATCAACTGCTATTAATTTTTTTTATTTCTTTTTTAAAGTTTATTTTATAATATTATAGACGATCCATTTATTTTTGTGTTATACGTATAACTTTGTTATTGTAGTTCTAAATAGATCTTTTATTCGTTCAAAATTTTCATTAAATTGTCTGACGGATACAGAAAAGAACGATGAAAGGCGTTTGAGAGTAAGATCGCTTTCTTGTTTGTCAATGCAGTAACGGTAAAGTAAAGAAAATTTACAGAGCGCCTGTATTCCTATGAGCATTTCCTGATTCTCTCGGTGCGTGCGGGGCCTAAGTCCTCTGAACTGTATTTATTGGAACGAAAGCAGAAATCGTCACGTAAGGAAAAAGCGTTATGCCCTCATCCAGGCGACCTTTAACGTATAGAACTTCGTTCCTGAAGGAGTTACCCTCGACCGGACATTTTTTAGGTTTTATATAGGGTCATCATAGCCAAATCGATTCCTTGTAATTTTGTTACAAATAGCCGTCCCTTTGTGTATGTACTAATTATTCTTCTTGGAGAGTTGGGGACTATTGAGTGTTACCTACTAACCGTTACGCAATTGAGTAGACAATTAAAATTAAGGTCGAAAACAAGTAAAAGTTAAGGAAATCTTTTTTTAAGGCCAAATCCTTAACCAGCTGTACGTACTGTGTCGGTTTTTATATACATAACTCTCTGTATTTAAATTTAAGGTATTAGATTGAAACCATTTTAATGTACCAATAACAAGCATTGTTACCTTTAAACATAAAGATACATAAATAAGTTTATTTTCGAGTTATAAAAGACGATTTTCGTGATTCGTCTTTAAATTTGAAACATGTTTATTTGACCTAGTGTTCCTCATTGTTCGACTCCAGGTGGGGTGGATGCACTGTGTGACCGCAAGGGCGTTCGGGACGCAGCATGCACCGCCGCGCCGCGCCCTTGCTCTACCCGCAGCGTTCGACGGCGCACCTCCCAGTTTGCCGCTACATGCTAGCACTACCTCCTCTACTGCTAAGGCCTTCTGTTGTACCAGGTCTACATAATATCAAGTCATTCGATATTCTCAATAGGACAGTTGACAGTCAATTCTACTGAAATACTCTTTATTATTTTGGTCTAAAAAAAAGGGAATACTTATTATCCCAGAGCCCTACAAAAAGGACGTACACAGATACTTAAGTTTCAACGAGGTACATAGGTAACGCATTGTCTCCTTTAGTGTTGCAGATGTGCATGGGCGACGGTAACCTCTTGTTATAAAATGGACGCGTTCAGACCGCTACAAAAAGGGCGTAAATTGATGCCTAAAATGTTACCCAGGTAGGCAACACATTAGCTCCCTTGGTGTTGGAGATGTCCATGAGCAACGGTTACTACTTGCTATCAAGTTGAACCGTTTGCCAGTTGGCTACAAGCAAATAAAAAAAAAACGCTGAAGCGTCCTAGATTTTGTACAAGCATAGAAATTTATGACGTTTATCGTTAACTAATCAAATAACGCATTAAATTGTTTAATCAGTTATTATACTTATGTTATTTCAATAATAAGGTAATAATATTATGGCATTTTAGTGTGCGCCCACTCTTTTGTATGAAAATATATTTCTATTTTATTCTATTTTTGGCGATTTGGCTTCAGCGTTGAAAATGTATTATAATGTGTGTCATTTAACCAACTACCATTGAAGGACATATTTAATTTAATACATATTTAGATTAACCTAATCGATTCCCATTTTACTATTTCAGAAGTTTTTTATGTCTCCTCTCAAACTAACTTAAACAAAAAAGTATTATTTTAAAGATCATCGTTATAATTATTCAAAATCTGACTAAAAATACCTCACACAACTATATACACTGAAAACATTTCAACTCTATGTGACGTTTATGGCAGTCAACACTAATCTTAATTGTTTTCGGAATTTTACTACAACGTTGTGTAGTCGCAAAAAGATTACATTTTGCTAATAAATTTCGTTCACATGGACCAATTTCTTTCTAAGAAATTGGTGTAACATTCAAAATTATTGTGATTTGCGAAGGTAGACGGACAGACTGACATGACGATTTTATAATGATTTCATTTTTATTCACACATTTATAAATAGTAAAAAAAATTAGTTTAGCCTAAATAAATTTGGTAAATTCATAATTTACATGTTCACCTGTATAATAGCCTTAGATCATATATACCTCAATGATTATATGTACCTATATATCGTCGCCCCACTTTTGTAAACTTCTGTTTTGAAAAAACAGTTAGTTCAAATTCTTCTTACGGCATTGCGTGATTTCAACCTAAGCTACGTAATTTAATAATATTACAGTTTAAAATAATAATACTAACTTAAATAAAAATGGTACTTATATGGCTTTTAGCACTCCTGAAAAAATACATTCTAAAAGTATTTGAAAACGTAAGGTGGCGATATATACTTTAATGATGTCATACATCATAATACGGATTATAATAAAGAATTGAATAGGAATTTCGGTCCTTATGAATTTTAGGTTACCTCCAAAAATGTCAAGTGTCCAAAACAAGGTAAGCGTTAGCATTGAAGTATAACATGTCTAGAGAGCATTGCTAACAAACAACACCGAGAAAAACGGCATCGTAAAACGTTGCTATATTAACTTTACAAAAACTATCAATGTGTGGGTGTTTTGGGGATAGCAGCCAAAAGTATGACCCTATTTTTTGTAATTAAATATTTTTTACATAATTGAAAAGTTTAAATGAACATTATGATTTAATCGCTTTATGTGTTATAATTTTAATATTATTCACAGGTATCTTAAAGTTTTTTTTTTTATATAATTTAAAGTATTATCAACACAAGTTGTGTGTAATGAAACAAGCCATTGAAAATAAACTACAAGCTCTAATGAGTTTAATTACATTTTAATTTATATTAAAATGTCTGTATAGATTCTAGTATTTATAAGTCGGTGTACCAATACTAATGTAATAATTATATATAAAAAAAACTATTCGTAATGTAATAATATTTTTGTATTTACACAATAAGTTGACAAAGGTTATTAGACTAGTTATGCCCCAAAGATTATCCCAAGCTAGAAGTCATTGAAATCAGTTTTAACAATGGATTAGGAAAGATTCGATGGGTTCATACTGGGTAGTGGGTGTTATGTGTAATCCAAATATAAAAAAAATATGTGTGTGCCGTTCTAACACAGAGTAGAAGTGAAACAAAGTGTGACAAGGGGTCCCACCCCTTGTCACACTTTGTTTCAGTGAAAAGCACAGTGAAGGAACGACTTAGAAGAAGAATGAACCAAGCGGAAATAAACATTATTTTGATTGTAAAAATATTTGGCAAAAGTGTATCCTTATCGTACGTGGGAATAATAAAATCAATGAAGGAAGTGCGTTGCAGAAGCAGTAAAATGGAAGTCCTGTTTGCGCACTGTCGCGTGAAAATGTGCCGAGTGGCCGGATGCGGGCTAAAACACCAGGCTTGTAGTCTGCGGCGCCGCCGGTTCACGCTTCCCGCCCTCTTTCCTTGGGTTGGCTTTTGTTACATAATTATATACCCATGAATAGTTTAATACATTGTGCTTAGCTCGGTTTAGTTTCTTACCATCCTTTATCGCTATTTTAAGCAGAGTTTAGATGTGTTTGCTTTTTTTGCATCTTTTTTATTACTTACTCTATTTATTATTAGGAGAGGGTTCATCTTTATTTATGACTTGTTTCTAATTTACATATTAGATTGGGGAAAAAGTTTCTTCGCATTTTATATAAAAATTCAAAAGGTTTTTTTATAAAGTTTATTCACATTTGACTAAAGTATGTAGATGCCATTTTGTTGGATAACTGTGTTGCCATCTTGTAGGTAGGGACGTGATCCCATTGCTATAAAAATTTTGGGGCTTCTGATCAAAAAACTGCGACAAGTGGTTTTGGCAGTCCTCTCGTGGTGTTAACCTGACACTGCTTAAGGAATTCTGCAGAGACCGAAACAGGTGAAAATCTGAAGGTGCAAGGTCAGGACTATACGGCGGATGCATTAACACCTCCCAGCCAAACTCTCGTAATTTTTGCTGAGTGGCTAAACATGTGTGAGGTCTAGCGTTATCATGGTGAAAAACCATACCCCTTCTGTAGATTAATTCCGGCCGCTTTCTCTCAACTTTTTGCTTTAATCTCATCAGTTGTTCGCAGTACAGTTCAGAATCGATGGTCCTGCCTGGTGGTAACAGCTCATAATGAATAATGCCCTTCCAATCCCACCATACACACAGCATCACCTTGTTGCTAGTTAACCCGGGTTTCGTCACAGTCTGTGAAGCCTGACCGCCTTTGATCACGATCTTTTTCGCACGTTCTTGTCGTACGTGATCCACTTCCCATCACCAGTTATCAGCTTCTTTAAAAATGGTTCGGTTTCATTACGTCGTAATAAAGAATCACAAATGAGTACACGGTTCATTAGGTTTCTTTCAGTCAGCTCATGAGGCACCCAAATATCGAGCTTTTTTGTGTACCCAGCTTTTTTCAAATGCGCCAAAACCGTTTTGTGGTCAATTCCCAGTTCTCCAGCTACATCGTAACTACTAATATGCCGATCTTGCTCCACTTTTTCAAAAAGTCATCGATTTTGTCCGTAACAAGGCGACCAGAGCGACGTGCATCTTTGATATCAAAATTTCCGGATTGAAAACGCTTAAACCAAATTTGTGCTACTCTCACAGATACTGTGTCAGGTCCATAAACGTCACAAATTTTGTAGTTAAATTTTAAAATGTATCGCGAATTTCTTCATTAGATTCACTCATTTTAATAATAAGAAAAACAAAGGAAAATGACACATTTTCCTAATTTGAATTTGGAATTGTCTTCTTTAAAATTAAAAGTTTTTAATGATACCAAAACCAGCCAGATATAAATGGTATAGCCAAAAAGATCTTATTAAAAGTTCATACATAGTATATGCGAAAAGACTTTTTCCCCAACCTATTACTAGCTGACCCTTGCCCACTTCGCTGGGCATCAGAAAAAATGAAAAAATACTTATTATTAATCACAACCAAATATACCATATGTCACTCAGGAATAATGTAGCTTTCCACTGGTGAAAGAGTTTTCAAAATCGGTTTAGTAGATCCAGAGATTACCCCCTACGACGTCACAAACTCACAAATTTTACCTCTTTATTTTTTGTCGAGTTTAATTACCTACTAAGCGAACTCAAAATATTTCCTCTCCCGTACTGCGTACCCCAGTGACGCCTACATCGCATAAGCCTATCTAGCCGATTAGGGTGCGCGGCGATCACGCAACTTTTTTCTAATACTTACATTTTTAAACTCGTGATATCTTTCGAATGGAATGTCCGAATTGTATAATTAAAAAAGTTATATAAAGGTATTAGAAGCAGTCTTAAATCTGAAGTAATTTATTTTGATAAGGATGAATACCAAGATACAAATAAAGAGCCTTTTCTAGCGGCATTTCAATTAAATTTTTAATATAAAAGAACACTTATTGTGGCATAACTATAATAGTTAGACATATGCTGTTGCGACACTTTTTGTAAATAGTGATGTGTTCTGCAATGTCGTAGTACATTATTTTATTCTATCTTCATCATCATCACTTCGCTGCGCACGCGATTTTAGAATTTTTTTTACACCCTGAGTTACACTATTGAAGTTTTAGTAAGGATCTCTAACTTTTCAAAATATAATATAGCCTATGTCAACCGGGGATAGTGTAGCTTGCCAACAGTCAGTTCGCGATCAGCTTCCTTGCGTAGCGGTCACGAATGCGCTCCTCACATCTATCTAATACAATTTTTCGCGCTTTTCTACCTGGAAAAGCGATAAATTGTTAGTTCTGTGTACAGGTGATAGTGTACTAGTGTTTGTTCGTTTGGATTGCGGTGCGGAAAGCAGTTTTGGCCGGTGAGTCCCATTTCTCTCTCCGCTTGCTAGTGTCGTGCGCAAAATCGGTTGCGCGCGCTTTTGTAACGGTTTTTGTGTGTGTAGTGTTTTCGCGCGCCTTTCTGGTCTCCTCTCGGGTCAGGGCCTCCAGTAATGGACGGCCCAAGTACCCCGAAGGCCCCCAGGGAGCCGAGTGTCCCGCGCAAGCGGGATCACAGCGGCTCCAACAATGGATGGGCCATGAAGGAGATAGGGGAGACGCGGGAAAAGATGTCTTCCCTGGTTTGTCGCAGCCGCAGCGCCGCGGAACCTCGTCTCAGGCGCCCGGGTCCAGCCGTTGTCACGGCTACCGGGCTGCCCGCTTCGATAGGGGGTGCATCGGCGGTGGTCGACCTCACCGCCGCCGGGCCCCGCGATAAGGAGAGCGCGACGATGAGGCCGCCTTCGGCTCCCGCCGCGCCTAGGGTTCCCGTCATGCGTGCCGCGCGCAAGAGCGCGGCACACACGGCCGTAGGTAGGGAGGTGGTGCTCGCCGCGAACTCGGCCGTTCTCATGGCCGTGAGCGCGGCGAACGCCATCGTAGAGAATGTCTACAGGGCGCAAACGCCACCTGCACGGGCTTCACCTGTGCAGGGGCCAAGCGCCTTCGTGGACCACGTAGACATCGCGCCGTCGGGCAGCGTCCCAGATTCGCTGGAGTACGCACTCGACGACGCGATTCGCGTCTTCTGCGGCCCGCACGCCGAGGCGGCTGCATGTGCGCCGACACCGGTTAGGTCGGTGTACACAGCGGCCGGCTCGGCGACAGCGGGGGGCGATGGCCCCACGACGGTGTCGACTAGCGCGCGGGCTTCACCCGTGCCCTCGGCATCGGCTTGCGCACCGGCTTCACCCGTGCGTAGCGTGGGGGACGACCGCCCCGCGACACCGGTTGCCGCGCGGGCTTCACCCGCGCCAACGACCGGGATCGTTGTTAGGGATGGTGATATAGGTGCGGTGGCGGCGATGATGTTGTCTTCTTTCCCTACTGGGACTGTCGCCGCCACCGCTTCGTCCAGCTTCGTCCCCGAGTCAAGGCAGCGGTTCTGGGACCGCAGCGCCGACTCGGAAAGCACATCGGGTGCTTCCACGCCGGCGCGGGCGCGATCGCCGCTGCGTCGCACGGGCGACGCGACGGCGAGCGTGCTCGCGGGTGCGGAGGCCTACCTCCGCACCGAAGGGGGGGAAAAGGTCGGTAGGGCCAGGAAGGCCACTGCTGCCAAACTGGCCGCGGCTAGCCAGTGCGCCGCGCTCATAGGGGACGTGCGTGTGCTCGGCCCTGGGGAGCTCCGCCTAGCGGCGAGCGCCCAGGTCGCCGACATCCTCCAGGTCGCCCAGACGTCGGGCAACCTGAAGGGCGCATACGTGCGCCGACTGAAGGAGGCTGCGACCCGGCTGTCGGACATAGTCGACACGCTGGTGACGCGGAATCCAGAGTCGGAAGCCTGGAGACTCGGCAACGAGAACTCCAGGCTGCGCGCCGAGCTCGGCGCCTTGCGGGAGGAGAACCTCTCCTACCGCAAGGAGTTCGAGCAGATGCGGAAGGCCATGAAGGCCCCCGCTGCGGATGCGGCCCCGGTTCCCGCTGTAACGGCGGAGCCGGGTCCCGTGCCCGCTAAGCGGAAGGCCAAGGCCGCCGCGGCGGAAAAAGTCCCGGCCCCCGAGCCGGTTCATATATCCGCCGCGGTCCCCAGAACGGTTCCGGCTACCGCCGCTGTGGCGGAGCCGGTTCCTACACCAACCGCTGCGCACACCGGTGTGGATTATGATATGCTCACGCATATCATCGCCCGCACGGTGGGCGCGATGTTGGACGCTCGGCTTGCCGGGATTGAGGAGCGGCTGCCACCCGCGCCAATCCTTCGCCCGCCGCTTGCGGCGGACAGGAAAAAGGCTGCGGAGACACAACCGCTGCCTAAAACGGCGGGAGCTGCCGCCGCCGCCCGCCGGGCCCCGGGGGAAGTAATTCACCCGGTACCGATGGAGGTGGTGGTAGCCCCCGTCGTCGGGGTGGCGGACTCCCCACCGCCACCCCCTCCCCCCAAGAAGAAGGTGAAGAGGGGGGGAGTAAAGCAGAGGGCGAAGAAGCTACGCCGAGCCGCAGCTCTCGCCGCCGCCTCTGCTCCGGCGCCTAAGCCCGGGCCACCGGCCCCCAAGCCGGCCCCCAGGCTCATGGCTAAACCCGCGGCCGCGACACTCGCCGTCGCGACACCCGCCGTCGCGGCACGCGCCGTCGCGGCACCTGCCGTCGCGCCACCATCAGCTGCGGTGGCCCCTGCCCCCGCCCCCGTTCCGGAGGGGGGGGCGTGGTCCACGGTCGTCCGAAGGAAGAAGGGCAGGAGCGGGGCGGAAACGCCCGCGCCCTCCTCGGCGCAAGCACCGGCTTCGCCATCGGGGCGGAAACCGGCGCGCAAGCCACGGGCTACGAAGCCCGTGGTATTTCAGGAGCCGAGATCGGCAGCAATTATCATTAAGTTGCTGCCGGAATCGGCCAAAAACGGTATTGGCTACCGGGAGGTCTTCGCGAAGGCCGCCTCGGTGGTCAATATCACCGAGCTAGGCCTCAGAGAGGGGCTGAAAGTGACGCGAACCGCCCGGGACGCTCGACTCCTGGACTTCCCCCCAGGACCCGAGAGCGCGACTAGGGCGAACCGCGTCGCCGAGGCCCTTCGAGGAGCGCTCCAAGGGATGGCCGAAGTCATCCGCCCCGTAAAGCGTTACGTCTCAGGGCTGGATGAGTCGGCCACAGTAGATGGGCTTCGCAGTGCCATCGCCAGCGTGGGCAACTGCCTGCGCGACGATGTTAAGGCGAGGCACATCGGCATAGGACCTGGGGGGATGGGCGCATCATACGTGATGTGCCCCGTCTCTGCAGCCAAAGCCATCGCCGAGCGGGGCCACCTTTTGGTGGGCTTCACCTCGGCGAAGGTGGAGGCTCTGGAAGCCCGGCCCATACGTTGTTACCGTTGTTTCAACGTCGGCCACGGCACTGCGGCGGCACTTACACGTACCACGGCGAGTGCCTGTGGTACGTGTAAGTGCCGCGAAGACCAGGATTTCAGTGCATCGAGTTTGGCCCGGCTTGTTTAGAGGCCCACTGCTGCGCACAGCTGGTGCTGTAGCCCGCTCCTCGAAGAATAACCATACCCACTGTCATGCATAATCTGGTGCTGTGACCGGTATTGGCCATCCGACGAACGAGAATCCACCATACCCACTATACCGTACACGGCGGGATCGGTAACCCGACGGCACAAACCCACAAGGTAATTTTTGGTACTTAGCTACTCTGTACTTACCTGGTACTCCAGCCGGCGGTGGTGACAACAGGAACAAGGGGGAACACTAATCTGTCAGTATTTTAAGGAGGGCGCCCCTGAGAGGAAATATATAAAATATCCTACTAATCTACTACAACAAGGGAAACACTACGGGGGATGGATAAATGTCTGTCCAAATACACCCGCGCCTCGTCCTATTTCGTCATAACCACTTACTCACTGAATATATTAACTGATTATTACTATTATAATGTTCCACACACTTGCAAATATCTATATTTTCAATAAAAAATTAAATATCTGGTTATTTCACGGGAGAGCAATCACACCGTGCGTCTTCCAGCCAATCCGCGACATACCCGCTTTTCGACGCGATAAAAAAAGTGCCATCGAATGTATCGCATAACAATCGAAAAGCGGCGTTCGATATCTGTATTCCGAACACCCACTGTCACGCATAACCTACTGCTGTGACCGGTATTGGTCATCGGATAAGCAAGCATCCATTATCTATCCGATCGAGCATCGAAACCCGACACGACGACTCACCGCGCAACACCTTATCTACATTCTACCTACCGTGCGAGAATTCTAAGTAATGCTAGCCGTCTTCATTATCACTCTGTCCGTACTCAAGTAAGTGATTCTTAGTCATTGCGATTCTCAAACTTTTATTTACTGCCAATATCATTATAGTTAATCCTACTTTTTATTTTTTGTGTGTATGTGCGTTTCATTTCCCATTACCTAACCATTGTTATATTATTCATTTAATTTAGAAAAATAATAAATACTATAAACATGTCCGAAAGTAGAGCCCCAAGTCCGAAATATGGAAAATTAGATATTGCTGTGACAGACACAGATGACGATGCCCTTTGTCCTCCGCCTTCCGGCCCAAGTACAAGGTCACAAAATAAAAAGAGACCTCCTGCTGGAAACGGCAAATATGAGCTCGATCTCTCAACCTTGCTAAAATTTATTAAACCATTCGATGGCTGCAGAGAAACCTTAAATTCCTTTTTAGTCAACTGCAACAATGCCTATGAATTAGCCTCTGAATCACAAAAGGATACCCTTTTCAAATATATTCTGTGCCAACTACAAGGTAAGGCACAAGTCGCCTGCTCTGTTAAAGAATTTACCAATTGGACACAACTTAAAGAATTTCTTAAAACCCAATTTAGTGAGAGAAAACACTATGCCCATTTGTTGACAGACCTTCAGGAATCTAGACAACGAAACAACGAGACCGTAAGCTAGTATGCGCTTAGAATAGAAACATGCTTATCACAATTACTTACGGAGATATCCATCTCACACGGACATAAGAGCCGTGAAATGATAGGACGCACTGCAGCTATGGAGGAATTAGCCCTTCATCACTTCCAAATGGGGCTGACGCCTCGTATATCTAATATAATTAGATGTAAAACGCCTAAAACGCTTAACGAAGCTGCCAATATGGCCATTTCCGAAGAGAAAATACAGCAATTCCTATATAGACCAAACACTAGCTCACGCCAAGAAAGACCAGATATACCAAGGCCCAATTTCCAACCTCTACGTCGTGACGAAAATCGTGGATATACTCCAAACACCAATCAACCTAAAACACACTTATATCCTACCCGTTCTAATAATGATACCCCTGTAACATGTAGATATTGCAAATCACCAGGTCATACCCTGGAACAATGCCGCAAACGCGAATATAACAATAATCGCTTTAAATTTAACCAAAACCAACCTGGGACATCACAGCGTGCTCATTTTGTATCCGACACTCCTGAAAACGGATGTGTAGCCGATCCTGCAGAGGGTTACGATACTGTTGATTCAGATGCAAAAAACGAGTAACTGTCTCGTCCCGGTGTCGTGCGGGACAAGAAGATCTAAAAAACGACACCCTAAACCTCATTCCTAAATCCAAACAGTCTCCGTTACATGACAGTCTACCAAAACCCACTGTATCCGCTGTATCCATGTAAAATAAAAATTCGCGACTATCGCTACATGATAGTCTGCCAAGGTCCACTGTATCTGCTGTATCCGTGCAAAATAAAAATTCGCGACTATCGCTACATGATGGCCTGCCAAAATCCACTGTATCCACTGTATCCGTGCAAAGTGAAAATTCACGACTATCGCTACGTGATAGTCTACTAAAACCCACTATACAGAAAAAATTCTTGCCGAAGCCCACCGTGTCCAAACAGAACGTACACCTGCAAAATCCTATTAAAACCAACATATTTGAAATTATTAATAACCCTTCAATAATGTTATTACCTCACGTTCTTGTTGAATCCTCTGTATCAGACACTCCTTTATCTTTGCTAGTCGACTCTGGCTCCTCTGTGAGTTTATTAAAATATTCTTGTATGAAAAAACTACCTCAACTTTTCAAAGAGCAAATACAGTTAAAAGGTATTGACTCATCAGAGGAATCCATCCAAACCCTTGGCCATTGCCAACTCAAGCTGAAAGTACCTAATTCCATAATATCTCACCAGTTTCATGTTATTGATAAAATCCGCTTGCCCTATGATGGCATCATCGGTTCAGATATGCTCAACACCCACAGCTGCAACATCGACTATACGAAAAATTTACTCCATATTGGCAAATCCTCTATAAAGTTACATTTCCACGATCCCGCTTATTTAATACCTCCTAGAACTGAAACCATTATTGAATGTTCTGTCCAAAATCCTAAAATAAAAGAGAGACTCGTCCTCGATCAAAAAGTTTCTGAAACCCTACTAATTGCAAATTGTGTAGTCCGCGTAAAAGAAAACAACAGAATAAATATATCTATAATTAACACTTCTGAAGAACCGGTGACTTTGCAATCTAATCTAAATCTAAAACTCCTTCCAATCGAATCCCTACAATTTGAAGAATATCCCGCTGTTCCTGTAAAACATATATATACTACCACTGATTGTGCCGTGAGAACTGGCGAAGTTTTGAAACAATTACGAGTCTCACACTTAAACCATGAAGAAAGAGAAGCACTTTTTGAACTATGCGCCGAATTTTCAGACATATTCCATCTCCCGGGAGAAAATTTATCTTTTACAAAATCCTTGAAACATGAAATTAAAACAACGACTGAAACTCCGATCCACACAAAAACCTACAGATTCCCTGAGATACACAAAGCCGAAGTCCGAAATCAAGTGGATAAAATGCTTAAACAAAATATTATAGAACCTTCCAACTCTCCTTGGTCTTCACCCATATGGGTCGTTCCAAAAAAACTTGATGCTTCCAATACCCAGAAGTGGCGTGTAGTCATTGACTACAGGAAACTTAACGATGTTACAATAGGTGACACTTATCCACTTCCTCAAATCACTGAAATTCTCGAGCAACTCGGCAACAGTAAATATTTTTCAACCTTGGACTTAGCATCTGGGTTTCATCAAATTTTATTAAACGAAGCCGATAAAGCCAAAACAGCTTTCAATGTCCCAGAAGGACATTTTCAATTCCTTAGAATGCCATTTGGGCTAAAAAATGCCCCTGCTACATTCCAAAGATTAATGAATTTCACCTTATCAGGACTCCAAGGCATCCGCTGTTTCGTATATTTAGACGACATAGTTTGTTACGCATATGATATGCAATCACATATCTCCAAGCTCAGGTCCATATTTCAAAGAATCCGAGAACACAATCTAAAACTACAACCGGATAAGTGTGAGTTCCTACGACGAGAAGTCTGTTACCTTGGTCATGTTATTACTGAACAAGGCGTAAAACCAAATCCTGACAAAATTAAATCCGTTACCGATTTTCCAGTTCCAAAATCCCCAAAAGACATCAAGTCATTTTTAGGTCTAGTCTCCTACTATCGTCGTTTTATTCCAGATTTTTCTAAGACCGCCAAGGCTCTAACCACTCTTCTGAAAAAGGAAGTTCCCTTTAAATGGGACAATGAACAGTAGCATGCCTTCGACATACTGAAACATAACCTAACAACAGCCCCACTACTCATATATCCCGACTTCTCTAAACCCTTCATCCTTACCTGCGATGCCTCGAATTATGCTGTAGGCGCTGTTCTCTCACAGGGGCCTATTGGTAAAGATCAACCTGTAGCTTTCACGTCACGAACCCTAAATAAAAGTGAATCCAACTACAGCACCATTGAAAAAGAATTATTAGCCATACTCCACGGTTGCAAAACCTTCCGACCTTATCTTTATGGAAATAAATTCCAGATCATAACGGATCACAAACCATTAAAATGGCTTTTTAACCATAAAGATCCCAGTAGTAAACTTCAGCGTTGGCGATTGAAACTAGAAGAATACGAATGTGAAATCATATATCGTAAGGGTAAACTGAACTCTGCTGCCGACGCTCTGTCTAGGTATCCCGTAAACCCTATATATCCTGAAAATAAAAGTAATTTAAACTCAAATCCTATTAATGATACTAACCTGAATCCTGACGCTGTGTCCCTATTAGATTCTCTACCTGAAATACCTCAAGAAGTCTTAAATGATGTAATAGGAACAGATACTAGTCCAGCAGATAATATAGATTTCAATTTTAGCCCTCTGAATCCATTTACTCCGGCTGAAGCTTCTGCGACAGATCCTTCACTTATATTACCTGAACCACGTCCTGAAACACAACCAAATCCGCAACCTTCAACTAGTTGGCAAGATCCTGAAACCTTACCTGCAGCAATAGTCCCACGTCGTAACCTGGAAACTCCTCCCTCAGCATCTGAAAACTTACCTTTATCCGACGAAACCTATAATAAATTCCTAAAATCGCCTACGAAATTATATAGCACTCATATAACAGAACACAACCAAGACTTACTAAAAGCAACTCAAAGTTTAGTTATTGTGCCTACCACAATAAACATGGACGAATCCATACCTTATGTCCAAGAAATACTCGACAATTGTCCAAATCCCGAACGCGATGAATTCCTTAAAATGGAAAGGTCCCTACACACATTTTTGCCCCTTAAAAGCGGAAATAAAACTTACCTTTTCTTATTTACAAAAGTCCATCACTTCGACGATCATTCATACTCCGATATATTTAATTGCCTTAAATATTCTCGTGACCAAATTATCATATTATATCCCACTGTTAACGAAATAGGTATATCAGATTTTAAAAATCCTTTTGACAGACATTCCTTTGCAAAAATCTATAATATCTTAGCTTACCTATTTGACAACACCAACATAAATATTCATATCTATCATAACAATATCATATATCCTTCACCTAGCGAAACCTCGAAAATCCTGAAAGAAAATCACGACATCCCCATCGCAGGATACTTAGGATCTGCAAGAATGCTTAGTCGAATCAAAGAAAGATTTTTCTGTAAGAATATGCGTAGTGATATCGAGGACTATGTTAAGAAATGCTCATCGTGCCAAACCAACAAAGCACTCCGTAAAGTAAATAGAGCACCAATGGTTATAACATCCACTTCTACATCCCCATTTGAAAGGTTAGCCCTCGACATCATAGGTCCCCCACCTGAATCCGGCACGGCGAAACTTAAATATATTTTAACTATGCAAGATGACCTTACCAAATTCTCATTAGCTTATCCCCTTCGCAGTAACACAGCAGCAGAAGCGAGCGACTGTCTCCTCCATTTTATATCACTATTCGGAATTCCTAAGCGAATACTTACCGATCAGGGTACCAATTTCACAGCAGAACTATTCAAGAAAACATGCGAATTCTTAAAAATCAAGCAGTTGTGGTCATTGCCGTATCATCCACAAACATAGGGTGCGCTGGAAAGATCGCATTCTACTCTTAAAGAGTACCTTAAATCCTATGTTAACGAAAACCAAGATAATTGGCCTCAGTATGTATATACTTCTATGTTGGCATATAACACCGCCATACATACAACCACGCATTATTCTCCATACGAATTACTATTTGGGCATAAGCTTCATATCCCAGATTCAGTATATAAAGATAACTCCAATAATACTACCTATCCCGAATATGTGAAACTCCTACAACACCGCATAAAACATGCGCGTGACAAGGCCCTAGAATATATTCATAAATCAAAAATAAATTCCAAAACCTATTACGATTCTCATACCCAACCTATCCAATACAAAGTCGGCGATCACGTCATGTTGAAAAACCATCTTAGACTGCGTAAAGCTCTATCACCTTTATGGAAAGGTCCATATAAGGTGGTAAAAATCAATGGAAACCATACATTAACCTTATTGATAAACATACGTCATGTGAAACATCACTATGACGAAGTTAAACATGTTGAAGTTGAAATTTCCACATAGGGGAGTAAATAAATAAAAGTCCAAAAGTCAAAAATAAACATTTAATATTACAATTGTAGTGTTAGAATTACAAAAAATAGGATAGAATAATATTAACTTAGTATCAAGTAAGAAAATCTATTATAAGAAAGTACTAGTGATTGGTAACTCCGATACCCCTTTTCTTGCAGCGCTCTGGCCCAAGGTCACCAGATGTATGTCCAACCGATCAGCTCGAGCTCCGGTATATATTTTGATCCAATTGGCGAACTCAAAATTAACACTGGGTACTTGGATATAGTCACTCCATTTGATATTTCCCACATTGGACCCCATATTGAAAACATTAATTCGGTATTGGGTACAACTCGTTTCTTATGTGGTCAAATTGAAATTGAAACTACAAGTAAATTAGAATGCCATAATATATTAGAACCACTGACTATCAGATACCAAGATATGGTCTCTGAGTACTCTTCCATAGCCCATATCACAAACAGCAATAGGTTGAAACGCGCAGCGTGGATAGGTGGCGTAGGCACCCTATCCAAAACTATTTTTGGGACTCTAGGTGAGGACGACGCTGTCAAATATGACAACGCCATACAAAGCTTACAAAATAATGAAAAAAGCCTGGGTTCATTAATTAAAGAAAACATTTTAGTTACCACTTCAACTTTGTCTAAATTTAACGAAACTTTGCATAAAATAAAAATTAATGAAGCCAGACTAAACGAAGGTATCGACAAGCTATCGTTACAACTAAAAAACTTGTCTTTCATTTCCGAAGAACTAGAAATAAAAACCAATATTAATCTAATATTAAAAAGTTTGGAAACCTCTGTACTCACGTTATCATTCCAATTGGAAGACCTAACAAATGCAATTATGTTTAGTAGTCAAAATATACTGCACCCAGCTGTGTTACCTCCCACACAGTTGTACCAAGAGCTTGTTGATAACTATAGATACTTACCTGCTGATCTGAAATTGCCCGTCACATTGGAATTAAGTTACATTCATATACTAATGAATATATCAAATGTTGTTTGTTATAGTTTGAATAATAAAATTGTTTTTATATTAAAGATACCTTTAGTATCACCTAAAGAATATAGTTTGTATCATAACATAGCATTGCCAACTCCACAGGACATTATGAAACCGAATTCATTTAGTTTTATAATCCCTAGCAGTAAATACATCGCAATGACTAAAGATAAATCAGAATATTGTAAACTTGAATCACTGAAAGAATGCAGAGTGATGAGCGCTCGCGTGTTCATCTGTGACGTCATTACCGTGTACCCTACCAGTGCAAACCCGAGTTGTGAAAGTGAGTTAATCTCTAACGTGATAAGTACATTACCAACGCAGTGTCAAACCGACTTCATTTACGGAGATTTAGATTTATGGAAACCACTTAGCAATAATAATTGGATTTATGTACAATCTCAAAACAATAAATTATATATAAAAGGCCCGAAAGAGAAAAGTTTAGAATGAAATATTGTCGGAACGGGAATTCTGAATATACCGAATGGTTGCTTTGCTTACTGTAAAAGTACTAAATTGATACCAATATCTAATAGTATAAAAATAAATATTACCGAAACACATTCCGACTTTAGTATAATAGATGACTCTTGCTGTACTTTAGATAAGTTTGAAAATGAAATAAATAATGAACCTCGTATAAAATTGCAAAATATTGACTTAGATATTTTTACACCGGAAACAAAATCAAGATTAAAATCTATGACAGATAAGACAGACAAAATTATTAACCAACATCAAATAATTAAATACGAGACTCATTATTCTATTCTATTAGTTTTAATTTTTTGTATTATCTTTCTATTCTTTGTAATTAAGTGTGTTTTATACATTAAATCGCACGACCGTCTCTCCTATAGACTTCCGATATTTTCCCGATCAGCTCCAGTAAATTCCCCAGAACCTCTACACAAAACATCAGATCCCGATCCTGTCATCCCTCTTAAAATCAGGAAATCTCAAAATCCAGAAATCATTCCATCGCCTAGCACTAGGAGAAATATATAACTTTTCCTTATTCTTTTCCTAAACTTCGAAATTTCAACCCCGAAGTTTAGTCTACCCCGGGGAGGTGTTATAGATATTCTATGCACCCCATTCGGCCGATCTCAGAGCTATTCCGTTTAGTCATCACATTCATATATTTTAGCTTCCCATTTGCCCATCCATCATGCATTAGTCTTCATCCAGCCCTCAACTGCGACGGTCGTCTCTTAAATATAATAACTTTGTTTTAATTATCCTTTTTTAAAAAGGGGTTAACCTGGGGCCCCATAACAGAGCGAAAGCCCGGGCTCGGGGGGAGCTCCTCGAGACACTCGATCGAGACCCTTGGGGGCGCCCGTACCGTGCGGCCCGCAACACGTTGCGGCATTGCACCTCCACGGTAACGGAAACGCTCAAACCCGAGGTCCTCCGGTCGGTTAGCGATGGGCTCTTCCCGGATCCGGGGATCTTTACTCCCCCCGATATGGGTCTAATTATTCCCGACACCTCGGAGGTGGAGCGTCACTCCATCACCGAGGAAGAGTTAGACGTCGCCATGGACCGGCTCCAGGGCAGGAAGACAGCTCCGGGACCCGACGGGGTTCCGGGTCGGCTCTTCTTCCTGGCCGCTAAACACCCACGCGGCCAGCTGCGGGAACTGTTCGATGCCTGTATTCGCGTAGGTCAGTTCCCGTCGCAATGGGTGGCTGATTATGCCTGATTCCCAAGGGAGGCCGGCCCCCAATGATCCGTCCGCCTATAGGCCCATAGTGTTGCTTAACGAGGTCGCCAAGGTCTTCGAAAAGATTTTAGCGGAACGACTCGTTAAGCATCTCGATACTGTGGAGCCGGGGCTAGCACAGACGCAGTTCGGGTTTCGGCGGAGGCGCTCCACGTTGGACACCTTCGAGACACTGCGAGCTGTAACGGATCAAGCCGTCCAAGCGAAAGATACTGTCCTGGCTGTATCGTTTGACATAGCGAACGCCTTTAACAGCCTCCCTCGCGAGACGATCAGGGAGGTTCTCCGTGCACATGGAGTTCCCCCGTACCTCACGAGGCTGTTGGGCGCGTACCTCCAGGACAGATACATCCTTTGGGACGGCGGTGAGTCCGAAAATCGCGCGATAGGTGGGCGACGCGTCGCGTGCGGCGTCCGACAGGGACGGTGCTCGGGCCGGTTTTTTGGAACGTCGGTTATGACTGGATCCTTCGGGTTCCGGCTAATCTGCTTTGCAGATGACACCCTACTCACGGCACGCGCTGCGTCATTCGCGGAATCTGTGGACCTCGCCAACGCCGGGTTGGCGATCGTGGTCCGAAGAATAGGTAGGCTGGGCTTGAAGGTTTCCCCCGCGAAAACGGAGGCCATCATGTTCCACAGGCGGTTTCGTAATCCCCCTGCGGACTTGACCGTTACAGTCTAAGGGGTGGACATTCGTGTAGGACCCCAGATGAAATATCTGGGGCTAATTCTTGACGGGAAATGGCTGTTCAAAGCGCACTTTGAGCAGCTAGTTCCCAAACTCGTGAGGTCCGCAGGCGCCCGCCCTCTCTCGGCTCCTTCCCTACGTGGGGAGACCGGGGACGACGACTAGGAAACTACATGGGCATCTTTAGGAGTATGGCCCTGTACGGTGCACCCGTATGGTCCACTGCACTTCACAGCCACAATAGGACTTTGTTGTATCGCGCACAATGGGTCCTAGCGGTGAGGACCATCCGAGGATACCGTACAGTGTCGTGGACGGCGTCGACACTCTTGGCGGACGATCCGCCTCGGCCTCTCCAGGTGGACGTGATTGCCAAAGTTCGGCGCTCCCGACAGGATGCCCTCGCCCGTGGCCTGGTCTATGGCCAGGCCAAGCTGGAGGTGATGAGAACGCGGGAAACCGCGGCCATGATCCAATCTTGGTCGGTAGAGTTGGAAAACCTTGTTGCTGGCATTGACACAGTGGAAGCGGTTCGACCGCAGCTGTTGCGATGGCTCTCGCGGAAACGCGGGACCCTGACCTTCAGAATGACACAGATACTTACCGGGCACGGTTGCTTCGATAAATATCTGTGTCAGATTGCGGGCTGCTTGCCTTCACCCCAATGCCGCCAGTGTGGCGCACTGGACATGGCGTTTCACACGCTAGTCGAGTGCGCAGCATGGGCACCTCAGAGGTTTGAACTTGAGACAATAGTAGGAGAGATCGATTCGCTGAACGATCTGGTGCAAGCCATGCTGCACAGCGACGATTGGTGGGTGGGCGCGGCCAATATCTGCGAGACTGTAATGTCTCAAAAGGAGGCCGCGGAACGAGATAGGGAGAGAGATGGAAGTGCGCATGCGTCTCGCGAGCGCCGACGTCTAGGGAGCAGAGGAGTCTTCACCCCTGTTGACGAAGTGAGTTTGCCTCTCCCGGGGCACTCTCAAGCACTTGTGCGCTGGGATCGGCGTGGGCGTAACTACGTTCTAAGTCTCATGCCTTTCCTACTCATAAGCACGGGGCACATGGGAGGAGGGTGGTTTTAGTGGGGTATTAGCTCATGGGCATCCATGGGCATCCATGGGTTCGAGTCTCCACACAAGCCGGTCGATTATTGTTTGGATTGCCTCAGTGGAAAGCCTTCATGATCGACAACGGTCTAATCCCTAGCAAAGGACTCGGTATGTGCGAAATGCATTTCCCCCGCCTGAAAAAAATAAATAAATAAAAGCTTGCCAACAGTGAAATGATTTTTTAAATCGGTTCAGTAGTTTCGGAGATTACCCCCTACAATGTCACAAACTCACAAACTTTACCTCTTTACCTATATAATATTAGTATAGATAAATATTACACGTAAAATAGTATAATGCTACATTTTGCCTTATTAGTCGTGGAGTTAACTGTCTGTCTAATACCTAGTGCTCATGAACATAGTTATAAATGTACCGTCATATTCTACCCAAAATGTGCCCTACATTTTGCTGAATTATTTAATATACGGTTGCAGCTGCCGTTTTAAACCTATCTGCTTATCCAATATTCTATAAGGGCCTTATTTATTGAGATAAACTTTTATATTAGAAAGAGATCTGTCAGCAAATTGACCTATTGAGAAACTCGTAAAATCTTATAATTTGTTGATAGAGTTCTGAAGCCATTTTTAGCAAAAATGGAACCCTTATACAATTGTCAAGTCTCGGAATTCGAGAGTTAGCCGTTTATAAAGAAATACCTTTTAGTAATTATAAACGTTTTCTGTATGAACACTAAAATATGATAAATAGTTCTTGATTGTACAGATTGTACAGATACCATTACAGAAAAAAATAGTACTATTCTAGCTGTGTACAAAAGGGCGGTCTTATCGCTAAAAAGCGATCTCTTCCAAACAACCCCTAGCAAGAATGAATTAGATTGGAAACGGCGACGATGTTATACATAATTATTGTATGATTGCTACATAATTCTGTATCATTAATAATGGATGTTTTTTGTAAACAATATCGTTGCCTTCAGGATTATTTACTGATTTTATTGTAAGTTTTTATAAGTTCATTTGTTATACTATAGCTGTTTGTTGTTCCTTTTATAAATAAATAAAAAATTAAAGCAGACTAAATAGGCCCATTCACTATCGTGGAATGCAGTCCTGCAGTGGGCGGAGAATGCAGGACTCACAATTCAAACATTCACAATACTGCATTACGCGTCGGACTACCATGCAGGATAGATATATAGATACACTTTATTGCTCACCAAAATACATAATTACAATACTTCTTGGCAAAACAATTACAGGTGGCCTTATCGCAAAAAGCGATCTCTTAGAGGCTACCTAGCTTAAAAGAAATTCTTAACTATTCTGGCGATGTATGTGGGACAGAAAATAAGTTAGGATAGTGAATGGGAGGGCTCCTTTAGGATTTTCAAAATTCCCTCATGAGTAGTTTAGCTAGATTTATACAACAATTTAGTAAAATGAAGATTTCGCGAATACTGTTGAAATCGGAGGCAATGGCCAGCGAGTTACTGGAGGGGTGGGAGCGGGTGATAAAGGGCGAGGCCCGGGTGCATTGTACACTTGCATCGAATGCACGTACAACACCCCGCCTCCGCACACCGCTGCTCTGCAACACTGCATTATGGCCCATTCATGTTATTCCAGTCGCTGGAACCAGTAAGCTTCGACAGCTCACTAATCCGAGTGTCTCCGTGATGATATTAATGAAGCTAGTTTGAATCTTACTGCAATCTGGTTTATTTTCTATGATTTATTTAGTAAAACAACAAAACATTGTAAACGCCAAACCAACAGGACATTCAAAAATTTATTCCATTGGGATCTAATGAACCCAGATACATCACTTCTAAAAACTCGTTTAGATTTAGCTGCCTCGCTATCGTTCTTAGTTGGTATTGTAACATTGCTAGTCAGGAATAATAATTCGTATTTCAAGACAAATTGGAGCAAATACGTGTAATTTAATTAAGAAACAGAAACTAGTTTTAGTGTTTTTATATATCATAGAAAATGGCAAAGTGAAAACCATAATAATAGATATAGTTATAGGATTTTTTCTGCCAAATATTCCAAAGTTTTATTAATATTTATTATACTATTGTGAATCGAAAGTCGGATATTAGGTTATAAAATTAAGCGCCTACCAATAACGTGGCAAGCCCAGGATTATTTTTTCATTAAGGTAACAGAAGTGGGTGTGATAGCGGTGCCATCTACGTGAGGCCTAAAACTTTAGGAGGAAACTTCAAAAAGCTAGTAGACTTTCTGGTGGAACTTGGAGAGTTAGAAAAGTACCTAAGCTAAAATACCCTCGCAAAAGGCGCAAGGTCGCGAGCAGACTTATTTATTTCATAAATTTCAAACAATGAGCCTGAATATGTAGCAGTAGTAAATTAGGTTGCCTGGAAGAGATCGCTCTCAGCGATAAGGCCGCCTACTGTTCTGCTTAAAAATACTGTAATTAATGTATTGTCTCTGTTATTTTGGTGAGCAATAAAATATTATCTATCTATCTATGTAGTGTGGTAGAAGTTGGCTGTAAGTAGTAAATACATGACAGACATAAAGCCACATATTGTCAATTTGAACTTATGAACGTAATAATAATAATGAAATGTTACTGGCGAAATGTGTACAGGCCATTACTCGTTTACATCCATCCTCTTTTCTCGAATAAACCGTACATTGACGTCGTAACTGCATCTATAGTCACAAAGTTTTTGCAATTCGACATGCACCTGAATTTGTAATTCTCTTAAAACGTTTTTAACTTGAATATAAAAAGGACCGAGGTCAGGATACCTTTTGAGTCATATTCAGTTTTATTATTGACTTATGGAGGTAATTATAATATTCAACTTATAATATTTTAATGTAATTGAGTAAAATAAAAAAAGTATTTTTATAATTAATTAATTAAATAAGTTAAACTATACCTAACGGCTACCCCGTGGCGGAACACTAGAGTGGTAGAGAGGGCAAAATGTGACAAGCCTCCGGCTCGCAAGGGCCGGAACCTAACATTTATTAAGTACAAGATATACTATAACACCGTCATACTGCCCATCCTGATGTACGGTTGTGAACCTTGGACGCTTACCTTCAAGGAAAAACACAAACTTCTTGTAGTGGAAAGAAAGGTTCTCAGTAAGATTTTGAGTCCAACAAAGAGAGGGTGTGGTAACTGAGCCCAACGTAATAATTATGGTTCGGTCAAGTAAGTATCGCAGCGTGAGGAAAGCATATTTGGGACGGCCGGTAGGTTGGCGTTCGGCCGGCTGTGTGGCACATATCGCTGGAAAGACAGAGTGGAGGTTGACCTTTGTGAGCTTCGAATTGATAATTTGCAGACAACTGCACAGGACAGGGAAAAATGACATGTTCTCGTCTCGGAGGCCACGACTCGGTTTAGGTCGCTAATCCAACGATATGAGTAAGTATGTTTGGTAATAACTCAAGAACATACATGAATTATACAAATAGATTATCAAAAACTTGAACGCATTCGTAAGTAAAAGATATCGTTTAGTTTTAGAACGGATCTATTGAGCTAAGTTCATTTTATTATCGCGGCACTTCTTTGGAGATTTGGAGCTGGAAAATGCCCCATCCAATGAATTTGACTATATAATAGGTTGGGGAAAAAGTCTTTTCGCGTATAGTATGTATGAACTTGTAATAAGATCTCTTTGGCTATACCATTTGTATCTGGTTTAATGGTTTTGGTATCATTAAAAAGTGTTAATTTTAAAGAAGACAAATCAATTTCATTTGTTTTTCTTATTGTTAAAATAAGTGAATCTAATAAAGAAATTCAACACATTTTAAAATTTTACTACAAAAAGGTAAAAATGCAACACAAGCCGCGAAAAAAAATTGTGATGTTTATGGACCTAATACAGTATCTGTGAGAGTAGCGCAAATTTGGTTTAAGCGTTTTCAATCCGGAAATTTTGATATCAAAGATGCATGTCGCTTTGGTCGCCCTGTTACGGACAAAATTGATGACTTTTTGAAAAAGTGGAACAAGATCGGCATATTATTAGTTACGATGTAGCTGGAGAACTGGGAATTGACTACAAAACGGTTTTGGCGTATTTGAAAAAAGCTGGGTACACAAAAATGCTCGATATTTGGGTGCCTCATGAGCTCACTGAAAGAAACCTAATGAACCGTGCACTCATTTGTGATTCTTTATTACGACGTAATGAAACCGAACCATTTTTGAAGAAGCTGATAACTGGTGATGAAAAGTGGATCACGTACGACAAGAACGTGCGAAAAAGATCGTGGTCAAAGGCTGGTCAGGCTTCACAGACTGTGGCGAAGCCCGGGTTAACTCGCAACAAGGTGTTGCTGTGTGTATGGTGGGATTGGAAGGGCATTATTCATTATGAGCTGTTACCACCAGGCAGGACCATCGATTCTGAACTGTACTGCGAACAACTGATGAGATTAAAGCAAAAAGTTGAGAGAAAGCTGCCGGAATTAATCAACAGAAGTGGTGCGGTTTTTCACAATGATAACGCTAGACCTCACACATCTTTAGCTACTCAGCAAAAATTACGAGAGTTTGGCTGGGAGGTGTTAATGCATCCGCCGTATAATCCTGACCTTGCACCTTCAGATTTTCACCTGTTTCGGTCTCTGCAGAATTCCTTAGGCAGTGTCAGGTTAACATCACGAGAGGACTGCCAAAGCCACTTGTCGCAGTTTTTTGATCAGAAGCCCCAAATTATTTATGGCAATGGGATCACGTCCCTACCTACAAGATGGCAAAAAGTTATCCAACAAAATGGCTCTACATACTTTAGTCAAATGTAAATAAACTTTATAAAAAAACCTTTTCAATTTTTATATAAAATGCGAAGAAACTTTTTCCCCAACCTAATATAAACCATCGGTAAAAAATTAACTAACTGATGGGGATACCGCTGATATACAGACAGACAGACACACACGGAGAGCGACTTTGTTTTATAGGTACTATGTAAAGTTTGTCAGTAGTTAACGCATTCTAACGTATGCAATCAGTACCTGTTCTTGTTATTCAATTTCTAATGGAAGTGTACTTATAAGTACTATTTGTAGTTACTATAATATTATCACCAAAGTGAATCTAAGTTACCATATTTAGGTAATGCTAGTAATAGTTAGTAGATTTCACTCGTCACCCCATTTTAGCGAATCGTCAGACCGCTATTTAAATCTGTTACGCAGTGCGAACTCGCGCGTAACTCACCTAAACAGTTTCGAGTCTAGAGCCGCTCGCACGGCTTGTCTCGTGGTGACGCATCAATAAATCCGTGTCGAGACAAGGTCGGGGCGAGGGCGCGTGCTTAGTTCGCGCCACAGCCACCGCGCCGTCAGCGCCAAACAATTGCAGACGGCGGGCGCGTGACTCAACCGACACATGACATGCCAACGACAACCGACTGCTAGCGTTCACCGCGCGCCGCAGCACTCGCTGAGGGATCCCCATTTCCACTTGCCGACGCTGTCGTAATCATTACCATGGACACCGATTTAATAGACGCAATTATAAACAGATACTGGCACTTGTCATAATGTTTAGATAACCATTACTATTCACCGCCCATTATGGATACATTCGATGAATTAATTATTATACATGCTTAGTAGATATAAAACATCTGAAATAATTTTGACGACATTTGTTACGGAGAATTAATCTTGCAACCTAATTAAGTTTAATTTTTAAAACCACCCTCTAATGGGGTACAATACGTGGTAAGATTACGAGTCCTTAATTTTTAAAATTAAAATTAAAAAAATGGTATATAAACAATATTGTAGGATTCTGAAAGATTGTTAATATTTTTTCAAACTTTTATTTAACTTGCAACGTTTGATAATTCGTTTTTTTTTGTTTAGGTATAATATTTGAAGCTAAGTTTTAGACTTAGGTACTACTTTACAATTTCGCATGCTTGATCAGCCCTAATGACAATACACGAAATTGAAGAAATATTTTAAAAAAGCAAACATAACTTCAAAATGTATTTTGTGCTTTACAGCAGAAAAGTATTATAAAACTGAATAAAGTATAAATACACTAAGGGCCGATTTATCAATCATCAAATAAATCCATGAAATAAATTATAATCTACCTGAATTTAAAAGTGAAATAAATTGAACGTTTTATTTGGGTCACACTATATTATTATGTATATGTTTATGTTGTATTTTATCATATGAATAATAACTTTTATCTGGCGACGTAAATCGGCCCTTAGAAACATCTTGGGAAAGCTAAAATATTAATAAATTAATTAATATAAAAAACGTATTATTTAAATGTTCTAAAAAGGAAAAATAAACTTGAAATACTCGCAACAACTTAGAAGGGTTTATGGTAATATTTTTAGAACACCTCGCCATCTCCCTCTAACAATTTTACAGTATAAGAAACTTAGCAAATTGGCACAACCGATAGCGCATTGAAGTCATTGATAAACTATTTTAATTAAAGGTTGGTTATGAATGACAAGAATTTGATACATTATTGTTTGGAAATTATAGATAATATTTTATATAAAATATTATACTTAAAGTTTTACATTTAATAAAATGAACTGAACCTATAAATCTATCCCGTCTGCCAACATGAAAATAAAATGTAGTGAATACCGTCTATAACAATTGAGAGATTTTGAATTATAATCTATACACAATTACCACATATTAGAGATAAATATTATTATATAAAATTATGTTAAATTATAGAGAACTACTTACTCTGTACAAAACAGGCGCTAATCACCAAATAAAAAAAAATATTACATTATAGCTGATGCCCGCGACTTCGTCCGCGTGGTGCGGTTTTTTTAACTATCCCACGGGAACTCTTTAATTTTTCGGGATCAAAAGTATCCTATATGTTGACCAGGGATATAAGCTACCACCATACAAAATTTCATTTAAATCGGTCTAGTTGTTTCGGAGATTAACCGGTACAAACAGACAGACGAACAGAGAAACATAAAATTTAAAAAAACGAAATTAGTTCTATTTCACTTCTTACATCCCCCTGATTCAGTTTTTAGCATTTTTTTTTCATTGTACAGAAATTCTACCTCTACAGTTTTATTATATGTATAGATTATTCAATTAAGGAAATGTCCGATTGTATCGTTTAGAAATAAGAGGGTACATAACAAAATTAATTATTAACTTTAAAAAGAAACATGACAAGAACAACTATGCTACTAAATAACTGTAACAATACATCCAACCCGTAATTTTGTTACATTCATTATACAATTTTATATTATACTAGCTGATGCCCGCGACTTCGTCTGCGTGGTGCGGTTTTTTAACTATTCCACGGGAACTCTTTAATTTTTCGGGATCAAAAGCATCCTATATATTGACCAGGAATATAAGCTACCACCATACAAAATTTCATTTAAATCGATCCAGTCGTTTTGGAGATTCGCCGGTACAAACAGACAGACAAACAGAGAAACAAAAAACTTGAAAAAATCTAAATTAGTTCTATTTGACTTCATACATCCCCTATCAGAAATTCGATCTCTACTGTTTTATTATATGTATGTATAGATTGTAAAAGAGATTTTCTAGCTTAAAAGAGATGAAAGAAAGAGAATCTCAGATTTAAATCGGAAGTACGCAATATAAGTCCCGTCTCCAATGTTTACTCCGATAGCATAGCGCCACTTACGAGCGTGGCGAAATATTATATCACCTAGGGTAGGCCCTACGGCAAGCTAAGTATATATAAACTTTATGTTCAAACGAACGAAATTACAGACGGAGCCTACGTGAACAAAAGTGTCAGATTACGTGAAGCATTTTTTTAAATTTCTGTTTGTAAACTTATACAGCATATAAAATATGTAAGTTTGCATCTGTATGGGTAATAGTAATATATCTACTAGGAACTATTAAACCTTTATGCTTACTAATTCGATTATATAATACTAAGTTCTTGTATCGATGAAAAGAGACTGACTAAACAAGTGTACGGCAACAGTGTGGGTGGTAGAGTCGGTGCTGGTATACTACGACGTAGTTACCACGATCAAATTGCGGCTGTCTTACTTATGCTGGTGTGCACCGACATTTAACCGATAGTTAAAATAAAATAACCACTGTTTATGCATACATTTTTAGCAATTATTTTATTTTAACCATCGGTTAAAAGTCGGTGCACACCAGCCTTAAAGAATGACCGGGCAAAAAGCACCTATAATAAGCTTGTATGTATAAAGTGATTAATGACTGTAGATGAAGCATACGATGAATGCTAATGTCGTAGCAAATGAAAATCCATCGTCTCTGTCTACCCCTATGGGAAACAGGCGTGATAATATGTATGTAAGTTCTCGTAACACACTGCAACGCGATCGGCTTTCTATTCCAAAATCGACATCTTTTAGCCGGCTTCGCTCTGAGAGCTCGGAGCTCAGTCTACCAATTCTGTTCGTCTGAGACTTTACGGTTCAAAAGTGGAGGTGGCACTATTTACTCTGAAAGATTTCTCGACCCATTGATTTAGATGAAAAAGTAGATTAGGAATATCATCAAATCTTTAAAAGAACTCTACATCTCTCAGTTTCATGTGTGGTGGCCACCCCTTCTTATTATTTTTTATCATTTGTACTACACCATTGCAGTAGTACAGTATACAGAATACAGCTTCCAGCTTTTTAGAAATGTATATGTAATATAATATAATATAACAACCTAGAGCTCGAAATTGGAGATCATGAGAGGTTATCAACAGTATGCCGACTACGTATACTGAAGTAGGTACTGTGCCCACATAGCTCGAAAGAACCCAGATAATATGGAATGACTACATGTCACTGGGAAAGTTGAAAGCAAGAGACCTCGCGGTAGATCTCCAATTAGGTCGATTGACCAGATTGCTGATACAGCTGGATATTTCAATGAACTCGGCCGTCCACCGTGTTGAGAGTGGATTTCGGTGGAAAAGAGCAATTTACGGTCATCAAAGTCCCGATCCCCAGCAGTGACAGAACGACTTATATAAGGTTTTATTTATCTCAAAATGGCTACAGAGCCCTAAAATGTAATCAAGAGTGTAAATTGTTCCAGATATAAATATATTATTACAGCAATCCTATATGGGCCGATAGCACGTTATCTTTACGGTGCCAGTATCAGCAACCAGCATATATACTGTTATCTGCTGCAGACGATAGTACTTGATATGGTGTGTTTGCACACTGTTTCAGCTTGTCTGGGTAAATGTTTGTTTAAATATGCTATGGTCTGTCTACTCGCTAATGAGGTCAGTTCCACCTGAACGCATTGTTTGAATGGAAAAACCTGTATTCTGAATTATAATGATATCGTTAATCGCCAGGTAACATATGTATGTAGGTACATTTACATATTTCTATACAACATCAATAATCATATAATTAATAGACATATTTTCAAGCCAACTTTTATGTATGTAAACTATTGGAAGAAAAATACCAGGGTAACCACTCCAGTAGGAAGTTTAATGTAGACAGTATATGTAAATTGAAATATTTAATTTTCTTGTGTTTTATAAAAGCGTTTTAATTTTAAGGAAGCGAAATAATATTGAAACATAAAATATTAAAAAATATCCTGTTTAATATTTTATCAAAGAATATATCAGCGTTGCAGTCTGACCTCTTTTGTGCTGCATGTTACATGAAACGTCGGTGTACAATTGGAGGTAATCCATGATTATAAGGCAATTTATCCACTCAAACCAGTCATCATGCAACATGTCAGTGCACGGGAAATTATATCGACACAATGATACATGTAGAAACAGGTTAAGACTACTTTACTCTTAAATGTCTTTTGTGATCCGTTTTCATCCGATCAGCTCGAAAAAAGAATTCTTAACAACTACAATAATAAAGTGTATGAAACACTAAAATAAATGGAATATACAATCGAAAATGCACTGCAAAATGCATATTAAAAAAACAAACAAAAGGAGTTCTAAAACGAATGACATTTGAGAGTACGGCGACAGGTATGGCGACCTTCAGGTATGGCGACATTATAACGTAATGATATTGGGATAAATAAAAGTAATAGTATATCGTAAGGGCCTAAATCTAAACGATGTATTGCGGATGAAAGAATCGAATAAAGTTTGCTTTAAGGTCAAAGTCGCTTTATATTATAGTCTAGTAGGTCAGTTGCACATGTTTCCTATTCAAATGTTTTGAATCTGAAATCTAGTCGGAGGCAATGCACCGCTTATGCAGTTTTTCTGACCTAATATGCACATATTGTTACAATAACTACACGTTGACGGTGAAAACAACATCGTCAGGAAACCAGCATGTCCAAATAATCGATGAGTGGAATTCGCCTTAGACCCGAGTACCGCGTCCGTTCCTCTGAAATTAGGAGGCTTGTAGGTACCCGACAGTAGGAGGGACATTCAAAGTCTGATATTATTTATGTTCAAAGAGGTATATTCCCAAATGCAGCGAATACATAAACTTAAAGAAAGATATATTTAGAAATAGTGATTAATGACTTTACGTTTAGTCAGTTTCATACAGTCACAGTATATGTATATATTGTGTTAATTGTGTCTTAAACAAAATAATGACCGTATTGTAATTCAAGAAATAAGTTTCACGAATTCTATATAACTTCAGCAAATTATTGTAATATCATTTAAAACAAGTAGGCGACTATACGGGTAAACTTGCCCTCTCATGAACCCAAGATAATAATTTTAAGAACATAAAAATATATTTGTACCCTTATGTAGATATTATGGAAACAATATTCATAAAAATATAGACAGTACACAGACATTAATTACAAGATTAGTAAACAAAAAGATTATTTTTAATCCTTATTATTTTCCATGTGTATAAGTATTCTTTTTGGTATAGCAAGCGAAGTATCGCAAGTATCCGACAACCAACACGATCATGGCCGCGTTGCCTAATCTTGTTACGTAGGCGCGAAATTAAAATCATCCAAGTAAAAAATATATCTATAAGTTTTACTACCTATATCAAAAAGAAATAAAATCTTCATAAAATAAAAGAAAGAAATAAAACCTATATCAAAAAGAAAATTGTATCCCCCCATTCCACTCTCATGGAATGGGGGGATACAATTTTCCTAAATATTTCATGATCTAATTAACGATATCACACAGAACGATGTAAAGCGAAAAAAAAGTGAAAAATAAAAATTATTTCTTTAACAGTCTATAATTCAAACCATAACTACTACTAAAAATATTATTTTATTTGTTTTATTGTTAATAATACCTTTAATGATATTTAATTAAGTAAATAAAATATATAAGTAGTCAAAAAATTATAATTACTATTAAAAATAGTACCAGTAAAAATAGTAATAGTTAAAAGATTATAAGTACTATTAAAAACCGTAATTGTATTTGTGTTATTGCAAATATTTTATTAATCTCTTAATATACCAAACATGAACATAAAACATTTCCGTCATCACGTATTTCTCCCTGATATGGATGGTATAATACTTTCTGAATCTTCTTCTTTTATTTTCATGGTCTTTTTCTTTGTGTTTATTTTCTTTCTTTTCTCTGTAATTTTTTTTCTCTTGAATTACCTTTTCTTTGTCTTTTATTTCCTCCTCTGTATTTTTATTATCTTTTAATTCACTTAATTTTCTTTTCATAGTTTTATTGTTTGTATCTTTTTTCTTCCATAATTCTTTCTTTATATATAAGGTCTCTGATTTCCATTTTTCTTGTTATATGAGATTGGGGAAAAAGTTTCTTCGCATTTTATATAAAAATTCAAAAAGTTTTTTTATAAAGTTTATTTACATTTGACTAAAGTATGTAGGTGTCATTTTGTTGAATAACTTTTTGCCATCTTGTAGGTAGGGACGTGATCCCATTGCTACAATAATTTTGGGGCTTCTGATCAAAAAACTGCGACAAGTGGTTTTGGCAGCCCTCTCGTGATGTTAACCTGACACTGCCTAAGGAATTCTGCAGAGACCGAAACAGGTGAAAATCTGAAGGTGCAAGGTCAGGACTATATGGCGGATGCATTAACACCTCCCAGCCAAACTCTCGTAATTTTTTCTGAGTGGCTAAAGATGTGTGAGGTCTAACGTTATCATGGTGAAAAACCACACCCCTTCTGTTGATTAATTCCGGCCGCTTTCTCTCAACTTTTTGCTTTAATCTCATCAGTTGTTCGCAGTACAGTTCAGAATCGATGGTCCTGCCTGGCGGTAACTCATAATGAATAATGCCCTTCCAATCCCACCATACACACAGCAACAAGGTGTGTTGCGTGTTAACCCGGGTTTCGCCACACTCTGTGAAGCCTGACCGGCCTTTGACCACGATCTTTTTCGCACGTTCTTGTCGTACGTGATCCACTTTTCATCATCAGTTATCAGCTTCTTCAAAAATGGTTCGGTTTCATTACGTCGTAATAAAGAATCACAAATGAGTACACGGTTCATTAGGTTTCTTTCAGTGAGCTCATGAGGCACCCAAATATCGAGCTATTTTGTATACCCAGCTTTTTTCAAATGCGCCAAAACCGTTTTGTGGTCAATTCCCAGTTCTCCAGCTACATCGTAACTACTAATATGCCGATCTTTCTCCACTTTTTTAAAAATGGCATCAATTTTGTCCGTAACAGGGCGACCAGAGCGACGTGCATCTTTGATATCAAAATTTCCGGATTGAAAACGCTTAAACCAAATTTGCGCTACTCTCACAAATACTGCATTAGGTCCATAAACATCACAAATTTTTTTCGCGGCTTGTGTTGCATTTTTACCTTTTTTGTAGTAAAATTTTAAAATGTATCGAATTTCTTCATTAGATTCACTCATTTTAACAATAAGAAAAACAAAAGAAAATCACACCGTTTCCTAATTTGAATTTGGGATTGTCTTCTTTAAAATTAAAACTTTTTGATGATACCGAAATCAGCCAGATACAAATGGTATAGCCAAAGAGATCTTATTACAAGTTCATACATACTATATGCGAAAAGACTTTTTCCCCAACCTATTATGAAGCTATATGGTATTTGGTAGTACCGATTATTGCAAAATTGTCACGAACCCCCCAGGGCGCGTTCCTTTAGTATCTCACAACGCCCAGAATGCCCCGTCTGCCGTTCCACATGGCGACCGCGGTCGTTATGGTCTGGCGAAAACGTCACTAATAACGTTATTATTTTCGATCACAGATCGCTTTCAACGACCTATATCAAGAACTGGGTTGATTATTTATTTGGGTTTATGGCTTGGCGCCTAGGCTTGTAAGCCAGAGAACTGGGTTGAAGTGGGCGTTAACCACAGAGCATTAATTCTCTCTATCGATTGATATTGAAAAAGACGCGATTTTCAAATCTACCAATGACATTTGTGTATTTCGTCGTTAATGACATCAAAGCTCCATAATCCATTCCACTAGAGTTTATGATTGTACCGCCCGCAAGCAAGTGGAACGGGAAAAAGCGTGATCGTTGTGTCTCATGTGGAACGTAGCCCAAGTGAATGGAAAAAAACGCGATTACAGCGCCATCTATTCTATGGAAAGGACATAATTTATCGGGATAAGTATTGATTCGGGATATAAGTCAGCTCTGTGTCAAGTTTCATTCATATACTTTCAGTAGTTTTCAAAAAGGATGCGATCGCTGCGCCATGTTTTTAAATATTTTCGTCTATCCCACGGAAACGACGTCATTTATCGGGATAAAAATATCCTAAGTAACGCCCCGGGATATAAGCTAGCTGTATGTCGAGTTTACTTTAAATCCGTTCAGTAGTTTTCACGTTATGCACTAACATACAGACAGACAAAAATTCTAAATATTTGTTTATTTGGAATCTGCTGGTCCGAATTAGTGCCCCTGTTTTTTTACAAATTTATTACAGTAATACTAGGACAATCAAACGATAGTGAATAATAATTAGGGTAGCCATTTAAAAAGTATTACAGAAAATTTAAACACCAAATATAAATAAAATTGTGTTGCTGCAAGGGGTAACCTAAAGGATTATTGGTTCTCAGAATACGTAGCTGTAATAATATTTTACGATAATTTTGTAATCTGGATCTTCACAATCCGACATCCGTTCTTCCAGCAACATTGCCCGCCCACACTGCACTGATTTTTCGGGCGACAGCGGGGATTCCATAGACGCGGTCGTTTTTCAGATGCATTATTATTTTACTGTGAAGAAAATAAAGTCGTATATAAAAAAAAAAACTAATTATTAATATCTCTTTTGTACAGATGTAGATATGTTTTGTTAAAAATTGAAAGAGGAAAATGCTCATAATTTGGAGCTGATTTGTGCGATTTCTTTTTAAATTTAAAATAACCATAGAAAGATTACGAAAAAACCAAATTACGTGTCATATCGTGATGATTTATGTCAATTTTTGGTAAATAATTAATCAGTAATAACTAACGAAAACTTGTTTCGTTTGCACCCCATTTTCGACCTTTTGTGGCAACAGGGCTCTTAAAGGAACTCGTGTCATCCACGTTCCTTAAGAATTTGTAATGAGTTTTCAGTTGAGTCTTTCTCACAGTAGGTACTAAGATATGGAGTTTGTTGAAAAATGTCTTGCAAGCCGGTTGTACGTTGGCAATTCTATTAGCGTTGCTAATCCATAGGCATCAGTCACCACTTATCGCCAGACGTGTCGTTAGCATGTCTGCTCTATTAAAGCAATAAAAAAATACTTCCTAACAAAACATAAATAGCTAAGCAAGTAAAATTCTAGACTAAATTGTTGATAATGGTAAACGATATGTTGTTTTATCACTAAGTTTGCGTTACACAAAGTAAGCGGAATAGACCGATAAGGGCAATGATAAAAGGTATCAGTCAGGTTTTCAATTTAGATGCCCGGTTCCGTTACTCATTGATAAGCTTGGCAACTTGTTGACATCGCCACAAATTCCAGACAATTTAAAATCACATTAAATTACCATGCGTAATCTGAGCGTGAAAATCTTATTGAGCATATTCAGTAAGGATTATTGAATTACACTATTTTAATTATTATTGAATTTACATATTTTAGATACATAAGTGCTCATATATTACTGTGGTGGCCTTGAAGAGAAGTCTTTAGCTATAAGACAACCCTGTGTACGCAATTAAATATAGTTTTAGTTCATAAGTTTTTTTTTTGTGTTGATGTACATACAATAAAGAATCATCTATCGGAATGAAAATATCTCGCGGAATGAAAATGTTCGTAACCTTAAAGTAGACTTGCTTGCACGAGTACGAGGAACGATACTGCCAGAATTTTAATAAATGTTACGTTTATACAATATAGAAACGTGAAAAAAGAACATTGCAATATTGATAATGCCAGACACTGAGATTAACAATAAGAAACAACGAGGATATAATCACAACGCTTAACATAAATATTAAAACCAATAAAAAGGTTTTACATGTTTAAACCATCTTCTTAGACAAGATAGAAAAATCCAACAACTTTGATCTAAGTAATTTTAAACTTTATTGTATAATAGTTGAACATAATTTTCTGTGGAACAGTCTGTTCTGTGACTTATTTTGAAAAGATAACATGTGCTCGCGGAACAGTAAATGAAATGAATTTGAAGACTGGCGAATATTTTCATACCACAACTGTGCGTATAATATTACATACCACAACTATATAACACAACATTTGTTATATAGTTAATTTTCAGTTTTTTTTTAGGTTTATTATTTATGTTATTATAATTATAAATTATACCAATAGTTAATATGAATAAATCCATACTGTAATAACGCGTAAAGGTCAAAATATAGACTCTACTTGGGCGTTTGTTTGTTTCTATGCACCGCTTGGCAATGAACCCATAAACATTCCATTTGGTTACGTTTATCCGATTAAATACTTTCTACCATAGGAAAAATGATAGTTACCGCTTAACTAGTCAATCGCCAAAGATTATGCCAGCGAGGCTGAACCAGTGACCTGAACTGTATTTATAAGAAACTTATTATTGTAGTGAAAACAAAAGTTTGCAAATGTAGACATGAATACGAGTATGTATGAAGCGTGTATAAAGTGGATATATTACCATATTAATATAAAGAACTAGGATATGCCCGCAACTTTGTCCATGCTTGATGTGAAATTCCCGCGGGATTCCCGGGACACAAGTTATTACAGCATTTAAAAAACACTGTAAGCTATCGTTTTAGGGGAAACTGTGTCGGAATAAGCTAATTTTTATGCATCCAAAAACTTTAAGCCGCTCCCGGGAAAATTCCCGGAATAAAACATATCACACATTTTATTGCATTAAATTTGCTATCGATTAGTAAAAAAATCACATTGGAATTCGATTTTTTTTAAACTGTGGTCATTTTAAAATTATTCCCATTCCCATTAAAATTCCCGTGGGATTAGCGAGATGAAAAGTAGCGAAAGTTTTAAGTCTAAGAATTTGCTTTCGATCAGCGAAAACCGCATCGAAATCGGCCCAGTAGTTTTTATGTGAATCTCGAACAAACAGACAAGAAATCTAAAAAATATTGGATCATGTTCTCCGTCGTTTATACAGTCTATTCCAGCTTTTTTTAAAAATAGATTTAATGTACAGACACGGCATGTTTAGAATTTTGTAATATTATAGATATTAATATAAAACAGAATGAAACTAAAAATAAAAGACACTTTTTATGTACACACTACCGAATATACGTGTATTGAAACAGACATCGGTGGCGCGGCGACGGCGGTAGGAGAGATTTTCGGCGGCCTTCCTGAAGAGCCTTCAGGTGACGCGACGAACCGTCTAGACGTCTGGCGCCTACATGTGTCGTAACGCCGTAGAGCCTGCAAGTGTCGATTTAAAACACCGCTCTATCTAGTTTACCATATTAAATACATTAACATCTTATGTAGATATACGATAACTCTTTATTATACATTATTATAGAAAATATACCGCTCAGTACTACTCTTAGTGTGCGCTGGGCGATGTAATCACTAAAGACGGATCACTTCCAGACAACTCCTTGCAGGAATATAGTAGTGAAGCGATTTTGTGCCATTACTTACGTTTACAAAATTTTGATGATTGACGAGGGTTTTCAAAAACCTGTTAAAAATTGTTACATCTTATTTTTAAAAATTGGCTTCATTCGGGAATTATAACAAAAATATTTATCATGCCTCTTACTACCCCTATTTTGATACCTTGCAAGGTTTATAAGATATGAATATTATGTGTAAATGTATGTATACATATGCGAACGAAGTCGCAAGCACCGCTAGTACCAAATGAATAGGTCATGTATTGCGGATGATTTAATATTACTTTATTATATAGTTTATTATTATACGGTTCTACTATCTCAATGGAGTAGATATTTCTTGACCAACAGAGCGTACCGTCTAGTCTGGGTATGTCTGTACATGGAGCATTAGAAAGCAGACAAGTAATAAATCAGCGGAAATATGCTGCATTAGATGTATTTATTACTTTGAGTAAATGTTTTGTTGACATAGAAAGAGATAATTGCCTAAGAAGTTAATACACTTTTATAATGCGTTTCTTTTCTCTAAAATGATGTGAAAACAACTGTGTGTCTTCATGTGAAATGAAAACTTTGGCCTCTGGAATGAAATACTTGTAAAAATAGCAGTCTAGTGTCCGCGAGGCTACCACAGTAGTGTTATGTGGATTATCTTGAGCAGCAGCAGTGGCAGCAGCTGAATGTAAACGATGTTTGAAAGGAACACTTCGAGACATCAGTTATGAACATTTGTAGAATTAGGTAATACGCTGTTTAAAAAATAAAATTATATAAAATTTACCTATACTAATAATATCTATATATATATACAGCTTAATTTACAAAAGATAAAAACTACAAATAGTAAATAGGTCCGAAATCACCGTCAGTTGGGAACTATTCCAAAACGCTGGCCACATTATCACGTTGTATGACAACGTTTATGCGTTGTCCAAAATACAGGCCAGCGTTTTGGTTTCGTGAGACATCAATTAACCGGTTTGATAGGTCTCGATAAAGGCGATGGGCTTCTGGACCCCATGCCCCCAGAGTTTCGACACCAAAAGCCACAAATATGTATCCACTACCAACGGATGCATATTTGCGGCGTTTTAGGTCCTCTTGTCAGGCGGCGGCTGCACCAGCTACCACAGCCGTATCGGGAAGATGGGACGCTGCCAAAGTGTCAACGTACGTTGCGTCCCAAACTAATGGTCGTTCCATCATCCATGGCGCCAAAGACATCTCGTCCGGTTGTTTGCCATCGTCGCGACACAGTCCATTTGGCTCTAAAATGGCTGGGTCAGGTAGTGACAAGAGCCCGGCGGATAATGTCATTTAGTGCAACATGGCGTGGTATTCCGCCGGCGCTTCTGACGAATGACAAACCATGGTTACCTGAACCACCGACTTTATCTCCGCATTGACAGTGATGAGGGACTACAGCCAGTGCCCCCAATCGAATAGAGGCAGCAATCCTAAATGTAGTGTCATCTAGGAGTGTGCCTAAATTTGATGAGGGCAGCGCCTGGAGCCACAAGCCTGACATCCAACATGTGTACAAACTTGATTCGTGGTTGTATTGAAACCACTCATCCCAAACCTGCTAAAAATGGAAGAGATACTTAATCTATACCGACAAATAAAATAAAATTAATGAATTGCCTGTATGTGATTTCAAAATAACTGCCAAAGTTCTAGTGAAAACTGATGCTATTTACACAGTGACTTATAAAAAATGACTGAAAGTTTTTCTTGAAAATACTCCGAAACTACTCAACGAATTTCAATGAAAATTTTAGAATTAAAACAGGTATTTTATCATAAATTTTTATTTAAATTTTATTTCAATATCTTGGCAGGGTTCCGAATATATGAACATAAATATTTGTACTAGACGGTAGTCTAGCGGGTATTTATGCTATTCGTGCTGTATAGTGGATATCGTAATGTATACTAGAGACTGGCGGCTTATTCAATTAAGCTGATTTCGTAAGTTAAACTTTGCCAAAATTCTATTCCTGTTGTTTAGTTTTTAGGTTTAATGCGATACGTTCGAGTGGAATTGTTCCAATCTGGACTCAAACGAAGTCGTGGGCAATGCTAGTATTTTAATAATGTTACTTTAAGATGTATGTTTTGTTGTCACAAGTTGCCAACATGAATAAGGTAATAAACTCCAAAATAACTGTAAAAAGTTGAGTCAAGGACTTCCAAAGCCGGTGGAATAGCAACGTTTTGTCTTGACATTGCACGGCCGCGTTGACACAGACAGTGCATGCATTCTTCGACACTTCGATGAGTGGACGCTTGTGAATGAAAACACGTAGCTTCGATCTCGGTCAAGGTCATCGTGTGGCTACAACTAGCCATTTTGCAACACTGTTAGGCCATCTGACCATGACCTCGATAGTTGCGAGGGGTCTCCAGACGCACAGATTACGTACTATCAACTTCCCTTTTTTGAACTCGCTATCAAAATATACGCATTATATTAATCTATAATGAAGATGGCATGTTCAAGTGTTAAAACTAATGGACGGTAGATTTTTTAATTATGATACCCACTAGCAATAAACGCTTATTTAATGGAGCATAATTGGAAATAAATGTTGTTCTAATGTAAAATAAAAATGCTATTTAGTTTAATTCGATTTTATTTCATGTTGCATACTTAATTTAAGTATTAATTAAACTAGTTTGTTGATTTCATCCATCTTGAATGATAAAATTAAATGTTAAATGAATTTAGAAGCAGAATGTTACGGTTCACAATATTTCGACAGTTTACAAATCTCGCAAAAATTAATAATGATAGCCAACATTATTACAGGTTATACCTGATACTTTTCTTTTTGGATTCGGTCTGTTATAGTGACGTGGGTTTAAATTCTGGTCAGAGAGCATGCCTCGTTTGGACATTTTTTCTGGCCTAATGTGCATTTTGCTAAACATATTACTAGATAGACAGATAGATATATAGACAAAACTTTATTGTACTTCAAAGCATAGATAAACAAATGTAAAAAAATACAAGAGATAGTACAACGGGCGGCCTTATCGCTAAAAAGCGATTTCTTCCAGGCAACCCTTAGCAGGGATTAATACTGACGGTGGTGCAATTTATAAATAATGATAAATATACACAATATATATAAGTACAAAAACAATATAAATATATATACATATGTATTATACACACACTATATATATATATATATATATATATATATACTAGAGATTAACCCGCGGCTGAGCCGTGGGCCAACCTCTGGTCCGTGCTTCTTGTTTAATAAGCAGGCATTAATACAGGTTACATTGTACAAAATTCTTATGTTAGTGCTATTTGCACCCGGAAAATTCACTTAATTTTATATCGCAAACTATCCGATCTCCTGGCATGAGTATATATGTCCATTTTCGGCATTAAAACTACTTTTAAACAAAATTACAATAAAACCGATCCAGTATTCCCCGTAGTTTTCCGTGAAAACTTAACAGAAAGACATATCGAGTTACCATCGCATTTTTATAGACGATAAATTTTTATATCTATAAACTTGAGAAATAATTGGTCTCATCCAAACTCTCATCGTTTATTTCAAACCGTCCTAATTGTATTTTTCTATACCCCGTCTATGAAAACTACAAAAATGACAGAAAGGACAAAATGAGCAAAAAAGGACAAAAAAATCAAAAGAGCAAAAAGGACAAAAAGAGCAAAAAGGACAAAAAGAGCAAAAAGGACAAAACGGACAAAAAGAACAAAGATCAAAAATAGCAAAAAGGACAAAAAGAACAAAAAGTACAAAAAGGATAAAAAGAGCAAAAAAGACAAAAAGAGCAAAAGGGCAAAAAGAGCAAAAATGATAAAAAGAGTAAAAAGAGCAAAAGAGCAAAAAGGACAAAAAGGATCAAAAAGGACAAAAAGAGCAAATAGATCAAAAATAGCAAAAGAAAAAAACGGACAAAATTACAGAAATGACCAAAATAACCAAAATGGCAAATCAATTTCTTTACATAAATCTACACCATTATCCAGGATGAAAAATAACCATTGTCCACCCTCGGTTAAAATTACATATATACCGAATCTCAGCCAAATCGGTCCAATAGTTTTTCCGTAAAGGCGTAACAAACAGATATTATATAGCTACATATTTATTTCAATATTTATTTGTTTTTAATTATTATTATTAATGTTACAATCTTATAATTATCTATAACCTAAAATTTAACAAAATACTAAATGATACACAATTTAGATTTAGATATGTTTCTAATGACAAATATTATAAATATTAGGTTGGGGAAAAAGTTTATTCGCATTTTATATAAAAATTCAAAAGGTTTTTTTATTAAGTTTATTTACATTTGACTGAAGTATGTAGGTGCCATTTTGTTGGATAACTTTTTGCCATCTTGTAGGTAGGGACGTGATCCCATTGCTATAAAATTTTGGGGCTTCTGATCAAAAAACTGCGACAAGTGGTTTTGGCAGTCCTCTCGTGATGTTAACCTGACACTGCCTAAGGAATTCTGCAGAGACCGAAACAGGTGAAAATCTGAAGGTGCAACGCCAGGACTATACGGCGGATGCATTAACATCTCCCAGCCTAACTCTCATAATTTTTGCTGAGTGGCTAAAGATGTGTGAGGTCTAGCGTTATCATAGTGAAAAACCACACCACGTCTGTTGATTAATTCCGGCCGCTTTCTCTCAACTTTTTGCTTTAATCTCATCAGTTGTTCCCAGTACAGTTCAGAATCGATGGTCCTGCCTGGCGGTAACAGCTCATAATGAATAATGCCCTTCCAATCCCACCACATACACAGCATCACCTTGTTACGAGTTAACCCGGGTTTCGCCACAGGCTGTGAAGCCTGACCGGCCTTTGATCACGATCTTTTTCGCACGTTCTTGTCGTACGTGATCCACTTTTCATCACCAGTTATCAGCTTCTTCAAAAATGGTTCGGTTTCATTACGTCGTAATAAAGAATCACAAATGAGTACACGGTTCATTAGGTTTCATTCAGTGAGCTCATGAGGCACCCAAATATCGAGCTTTTTTGTGTACCCACCCAGCTTTTTTCAAATGCGCCAAAACCGTTTTGTGGTCAATTGCCAGTTCTCCAGCTACATCGTAACTGCTAATATGCCGATCTTGGTCCACTTTTTCAAAAATGTCATCAATTTTGTCCGTAACAGGGCCACCAGAGCGACGTGCATCTTTGATATCAAAATTTCCAGATTGAAAACGCTTAAACCAAATTTGCGCTACTCTCACAGATACTGCATTAGGTCCATAAACATCACAAATTTTTTTCACGGCTTATGTTGCATTTTTACCTTTTTTGTAGTAAAATTTTAAAATATATCGAATTTCTTCATTAGATTCACTCATTTTAACAATAAGAAAAACAAATGAAAATCACACATTTTCCTAATTTGAATTTGATATTGTCTTCTTTAAAATTAAAACTTTTTAATGATACCAAAACCAGCCAGGTACAAATGGTATAGCCAAAGAGATCTTATTACAAGTTCATACATACTATATGCGAAAAGACTTTTTCCCCAACCTATTATGTATATTTAAATACTTAACATTCTATCTTATCACCTATATTTTAAACTTATTATTAAGGAATTCCGTTACATTGTAGTAGTTTTTTCTCCTTAGTAGTTTTTTTAATTGTGATTTGTATAATTTAGTTTTCAGAGTTATCAAAAAAAAGGAACAACTAAATAAACTTGAGTGATTTCAAACCTTCTGTATAAAGTTCATATTTGAGTTATGTAAATATAACCACGGCTCTGAATTCCGTAAAAAACTCAAATGGTTACCCATCAATTTTCGCCGGAATACTCATATTCTCACTCTACAGTATATTATTTCTACCCACCACTCTTCCTTAACTCACGGAACGCTTCGAATTTCCGTACGTATTTAGCTCTCACAATTTAAGCCCCTCATCTAAATACAGAATAAACACACCTGTACATACGTCTTGTTTTTACAATAACTCTTTTGCCGTCCAGACTGTAGGTCTTTGTGCTACCTATTGCTATAAGAGAAGCCAAATCATTATAGTGTTTTAAAAATCAGGTTCTGAAGCATTACTTCTCCTATGTGTATACGTATTATACACACACTTATCCCTATTAATATCATAAATGCGAAAGTAATTCTGTCTGTCTGTCTGTCCGTCTGTCCGTCTGTCCGTCTGTCCGTCTGTCCGTCTGTCCGTCTGTCCGTCTGTCCGTCTGTCCGTCCGTCCGTCCGTCCGTCCGTCCGTCCGTCCGTCCGTCCGTCCGTCCGTCCGTCCGTCCGTCCGTCCGTCCCTCCGTCCGTCCGTCCGTCTATCTGTTCCATTTTCACAGAAAACCTACTGGACCTACCTACTATTACTAATACTACTAACCTACTGGAGGATGAACGTAGGATACTTTTTATCCCGAAAAATGGGTAGTTTTTGGGATAAAATTATATTTGTCTCTTTGTTAGTTATGCTTTTACGAAAAAAGTACTAGACCGATTTAGCTGAAATTTAATATATGTAATTTTAATTTCGAGGGTGGACAAGGGATACTTTTTATCCCAGATAATGGAATAGATACATGTAAAGGCTATCCCAGAAAGTAGGATAGGGTTTTTTTTATTTGCCATATTGGTAATTTTGATCATTTCGGTCATTTTGGTCATTTTGGTAAATTTGGACATTTTGGTCATTTTGGTAATTCTTATTATTCTCATTTATGTAGTTTACAGATACATAGACGGAGTATAGACAAATAAAACTAGAACGGGTTGAAATAGAGGATAAAAGTTTGTATGGGAGACCAATCAATTCTCAAGTTTATAGATATAAAATATATCATCTACAAAAAACTGTGATAGTAACTCGATCTGTTAAGCCTTCACTGAAAAACTACTAGAAGTACTGGATAGGTTTTGCTGTAATTTTGTTTAAATGTAGTTTTAATACCGGGAATGGACATAAATACTTTTCATCCCGGGAGATGGGATAGTTATAAATAAAGTAAATCTTCCGGGGGCAAATAGAACTAACATAAAAATGTAATACAATATAACCTGTACTTGTAACCTGCTGTTTAAACAAGAAGAACACACTAGAGGTTGACCCGCGGGTTAAACTCTAGTTATTATTATGAAAGTTCATCTATAAATCTAAACTATAAGTTCGTGACAAATGAACAATATTGACGACAGTTATTATTAAATCATTTTCATTATAGTTAGTTGTTTATATCTATAATATTAATAAGCGTAATTATTTTAATTTTTAATGCACTTCTAATAAAGATATATTTTTTTATCACCATTATCAGAGGTAGAGAGAAACCTGTTGTTGATTTGCATGACCAGGAATGTTTACTCGGTTGCCCGCTTTCTTATCGCATAAAAAACTATTTCGTTATTTATATTATAATTTAATGTAATTAATTAAACAAGTTTCCCCTGATTATAAGATATTATTGAACATACTTTTTTGCAACTTTTTTCTAATACTTACATTTTTAAACTCGTGATATGTTCTATCGAATGGAATGTCCGAATTGAATAATTCAAAAAGTTATATAAAGATATTGAAGCAGTCTTGAATATGAATTAATTTATTTTGATAAGGATAAATACCAAGATACAAATAAAGAGCCTTTTCTAGCGGCATTTCAATTACATTTTTAAAATAATCACTTTTGTGGCATAACTATAATAGTTAGACATATGCTGTTCGGACACTTTTTATAAATAATGATGTGTTCTGCAAATTCTTAGTACATTATTTTATTCTATCATCAATAGTTTTCGCAGTGCACGCGATTTAGGTAATTTTTTTACAGCTTGGGTTACATTATTGAATCAAAATGTTCTTAAAAGTGCATATATATAAAACCTTTTTGGGAGAAGTTTGATATTCAAATTAAAGATTGTCAATCACACTATATTTATGCCAACTGTTACTTGTTTTTGTCAGTTCGCTCGCACGTAATAATTTTTTTTGTGCAATGAGTTGCTAAAAACACTAAATCTTATATATACTAATGTATAAAGCAGAAGAGTTTGTTTATTTGTTTGATTGAACGCGCTAATCTCAGGAACTACTGGTCTGTTTTGAAAAATTCTTTCAACGTTAGATAGCCCATTTATTAAGGAAGGCTACAGGCTATATGTCATCACTCTAAGACCAATAAGAGCGGAGTACCAATGAAGAATATTTCAAAATCGGGGGATTTTGAAACCAAATTCCACACGGACGACGTCGCAGGCTCAGCTAGTTATGGATAATAGTGACTTACATGCGGTGATAAAATATCTCAGCTTGAAAAATGTCTACGAAAGAAATTTTTTCGGACATTCAGCAGATATTAGAGGATGATGCTGTACACTATTTTACAGTTGCGTACTCGGTGGTTGAATTTAAAAGAGTTATATCAAGTTGTAAAGATGCCCCGCTTTTTGGGCGGCGCAAACTCTGTTATGGAAGAAAATGTCATAAAGGTTGAGAATCTGGTCTTGGAAGACAGAAGAATAACTATAAAATATATAGCTGGGATCCTAAAAATATCTTTTGGTAGCGTTCAATACATTTTAATTGATTCACAGGGGTTCAAAAAAGTGTCATTATGGATGAAACGTGGGTCCATCATTTCGACCCTGAAACTAAGACACAAAGCATGTCTTGGAAACGACCATCCTCTCCATCCATTAAGAAATTTCGAATTGCTCCTACCGCTGACAAACTTATGGTCTCAGTGTTTTGGGATAGTGAAAGTATCCTTTTTATTGATTACGAGCCAAAAGGCCAGACAATTACTGGACCCTATTATTCAAATTTAATTCCGGAAGTGCGTAAAGCGATTAAAGAAAAACGTCGTGGAAAATTGTCGTTGGGTGTGTTGTTTCTTCACGATAACGCCCCTCCAGTTCATCGATCTGAAGTTGCGCTCAACACGATCCACTGTGCTGGCTTCAATCTCCTTGACTACCCACCATATTCTCCAGATTTAGCCCCAAGTGGTTTTCACTTATTCCCAAAATCAAAAGAGGAAATTCATGGAACTAAATTTCATGACAATGACGCGGTTATGGTTGCCGTAGAGAAGTTTTTCGAGACTCAAGAAAAACATTTTATTTCGCAAGGAATAAGGAAGTTAGAAACGCGTTATTCTAAATGCATTGAATTGGAGGGAGGGAGGGGAGATTATGTAGAAAAATAAAATATTTTTGCTTAAATTTTTGCATTTTCTAGTATTTAATCCAAGAACTTTTTGATTCATCCTCGTACATAATATATGTATACTACGAAATAAGTAAGTTCTATCTATGCAGGAACGGAAAAAATACAATTTAAACAAAACAGCCCACAGCCAGGTGATAGTGTATTTGCCCGTCTGGGCGGCTACCACCCCTGGTCTAGAGTATTCCGCCATAACAACCTTGAGTTGTGTGCATTCGGCATTAGTGGCCAGGTTCCGGTCTCCCTTTAAGGCCGGCAGCACATTTATACCACCTTTGTAGTTGCAAATGTCCATAGGCGACGATAACCACCTTCCATCATAGTCCAAAATCCCAGTCACCCCAGACTTCGTGATTTTAGGAAAGATGACATTTTTATAATCGATATTTTAACATAAACTTAGAAAGGAATGGATACTCGCTAAGCTGAAAGCGGGGCCATTTTTCAGGTAGTAGGTATCAAAGGTGGAAGAAAACCATGCTAACTTATATCAAAGTCGCAAGGCTAGTTTTTACATATGTCATATATGATATTGTTATTAACAAAGATATACAGTTGTCAGACACTTCCTGTGGGCTGTAGCTTTTGACAGACACTTTAATAGTTATATAAAAATGCGGGAACTTACGTCATTTTAGGAAGGCTGAATTTTATATATATTACCAAGTATAACATTTTAAAATTTTTGCCAATAAGCCAGACAAATCTGACGGGCCAAACATCCTCCCAGACTCGTTAAAAGTCCCGCTATGCGAGGAAGCGCGAGAACATCATTCAAGTCAATTCAATATTATTTATATTTAAATTTTATATATATCACGCGTCAGAGTGCATCTCACTTGTACCTATACGCTTGAATAATGCTCTAATGCTCTCGCGCTTCCTCATACAGCGGACTTCTTAACGAGTCTGGGAAGATGTTTGTCCCGTCAGATTTGTCTGGCTCATTGGAAAATATTTTAAAATATTATACTTGATAATATATATAAAATTCAGCCTTCCTAAAATGACGTAAGTTCCCACATTTTTATACGACTATTAAACTGTCTGTCAAAAGTTATGGCCCACAGGAAGTGTCTGGCAACTGTATATCTTTGTTTATAACAATATCATATATGACATATGTAAAAACTAGCCTTGCTACTTTGACGTAAGTTAGCATGGTTTTTTTCCACCTTGGATACCTGCTACCTGAAAAGCGACCCCGCTTTCAGCTTAGCGAGTATCCAGTCCTTTCTAAGTTTATGTTAAACTAGCGATCCTAAAAATTTCATCTTTCCTAAAATCCCGTAAGTCTGGAGTGACTGGTATCTCAATCTATCAGGTGAACTTCAACCTATCTGCTGTACTCCAACAATAAAAATAAATAAAACGTCAAATAAAGAGATAAAATGAACTTTGGCGCGCCATCTAGTTATGTTTATTTAATTTAATTTAGAATCTTTTTAGAACTACCTCCGTGTACTTTGGAACCGCTATTTATAGACAAAATACTTTATTTCTTCATAGCACATCAGAATTCAACGAATCAACATTAAGATTTAACCTTCATGTTTTTGTATCTAGACCCGACACTTTCAAAAACATAATCAGCAATGTATTTTTAAATGAAAACGAGTTTTACTCAAACCGCAGATAATTCACATCCACATTACAGATTTTGCAGACAAATAAAATAAGTAATTCAAATATACAGGTAATTTCTTCTATTATGTTTCAATAAAATAGCGAAAAACACTCAAAGGAGTCTCGGGGCCGATTTTGATGAAAACTAAAACCGTATCATTAGATTTCTAAGAAATCAGTTATCCTAAATAGGAATCGAATCTGCTGATTTTGAAAAAAGATATAAAAAACAGCAACAGTTGTTGTGTGGTTAAAACAGCAACGTTCAAAAGAAAAATTTAGTTAGTTTACATAACAGGGTACTCGAATTATCCCCATATATGCTTACCAAAATTTTTAGTTTTCGAGTTATTGGTTATAAAAAAGAAAAACATGTCAAAAATGACGAAAATGACAGATCCCAAAAAAAATCTATCCTACTTTCTGGGATAACCTTTACCTAAAACTATCCCTTTTCCAGGATGAAAAATATCCTATGTCCATCCTAGATATTGAGCTTACATATATACCGAATATCCACCAAATCGGTCCAGTTGTTTTTCGTGAAAGCGTAACAGACAAACAGCTACTTTCGCATTTATAATATTAAATAGGGATTATTTATATGACTATTTGTCTGTAAGCCTTATTAAAATATATTAATTTTTGACGGGGCTATTGTCATTCCGAATATACTTCTTCGAAGATAGTCCAATAAGTACCTAGTAATGGCATAACTGCAGTGACTATATGTTACTTATAACGATAACATATTCACTGCTCACCTATACAAGCGTAGATAAAGAAACAAGATAAGCAACGCAACGTAAAGAAAAATGCTAGTGTAAGCTTTGTACATAGTGAAACTCTACATACATGTGCTATATTTATGAATTTAATTATCGCTAAAACCAGGTAGTTTGTAAAACTCTATTTTATTTATCACTTAGTTTTAGGAAAAGTATTACCCAAAATTATTAAAAATAATCGAAAACTCATTGAGTTATTGTACTACGTTATAGAGAAGCTATTCAAAACAATAAAGTTCGAACTTGATAAAAACAGGAGACTGCGCGAGGCGAGCGTGCTGTGGACTGACTCATGTATTTATTTGCTGCAGCGCTAAAACACTAGTTATGCTGTCTAACCAAACCATTAAACCGTGAAGCGCTAGATCGCTTTGACTAAAAGAGTATAGTTTAAATTCGCCTGAACATTGCCATGATCGAGACGAGTTAAAATGGACAAAAGTTAATTAAAATAAGACGTTTTATCGAAAATAGAACAAACTTACCGGTGAAAAGTCACACCTTGACTTTTATTTCAGTTTCTTGAGTAGTTTGATAGTTATTTTTCACTCAAACACGTAAAGTATCGACAACAGCCCGGCGCAGACTAAGCTAGTTATTGTCCATGGACCATAACGAGTCTTAAAAGAAGCTAGTTACGGACGCCTTCTCTAGTAGAAGGTGCATTTAAACCTCATTGCTAAAGCTGTATTTTTTATCATGCTTATTTCAAATTGTTAAATTCTGCAGACACTACAACCATAGTATGAATGAATGAATGAAAATTCTATATTGTTCACCATAAACTTAAATCTAAACAATTGATATGGATACATTTGAATTAGAACAATGGGCGGCCTTATCGCTTATAGGGATCTCTTCCAGACAACCCAGTGTCTAGGAGATTTTAAACGAATTTCAATGTAATATTTTTGGTATTAATAGTATTGAATATTTTTAATATTAATTAATAGTATTGTTACAACTTAGCCAAAATTCCACGAAGCACGCCGACAAAAGCGAATGCACACCTGCCGTCCATAAAGCACAGTTTATTACAGTTTTATTACCGGCCCGCATTTGGACTTCTTTTGTTTACGTTGTGTTTAAAATTTGTAATTAGAAAAGCCGCCTATTGTGTATTGTAATCTTTTATGATGTTCGTTAGGCAGGTGTAGTTCTTGGAAGATCCAGTCCACGCGGTCGATTTTTGTATCGTATAGTTAGTATAAAACAATGCCCGAACGGAGGGGTGAGGCAGTCAAGCGACGATTACGATACGGGCAAGACGTGTGTACATTCGATAAGCTATATAGTATAGCGATATAGTGACGGACTTAGCGCTTATACACACATATATATATGTGTATATATATATGTGTGTATATATATATATATGTATATATAGATATATATATATATATATATATATATATATATATACCCACTATGTTTTTTCTTGGCTTCTAGTTAAAAGTTATTATTTGTCGAACTTTGTAACTCTGTATACAAGATTATCTAAAAAAAACTCTTGTGTATTATCGACAGTTAAAAAAATTAAAGTGATATCATAAATAGAAATATTTTTACTACACTACAATTCATTATAAAACAATCCGGCAGAAGTATTTAGTTGAAAGTAACTATTAGTAATTTATTAACGCTAATTATATATTTACTCTATGTTCGTACAAACAAATATTTTAGAATTTAGATAATATGACTTAGCGCTGTAAATAAATGTGCCTAGTAATGAATCACAAGTAACACTGACCTAGAATAAGTTTGATCGAAATAGGTAGGTAAATATCTAGTTTTATATAAGACGAGGAGTTGCCCGCGACTTTGTCCACGCTTGACTTGTAATTCCCGCAGGATTCCCGGGAAACAAAGTACCGTAGCTTTAAAAAAAAAATGTAAGCTATTGTTTTAGTGCTAACTGTGTCTGAATAAGCTAATTTTTATGCACCCAAACAACTACAAACCACTACCGGGAAAATTCCCACGGGATCCCCGGGTTAAAAAATATCACTAATTTTATTACATAAAATTTGCTATCGAACAGTCAAAAAATCACTTTGGAATTCGTTTTTTTAATGTTGCCATTGTAAATAATTCCCAGAAAATTTACGGCGGGATTACCAGAATAAATAGAAGCGCTAATTTTAAGTCAAATAATTTACTGTCGATATGCAAAAACCCCATCGAAATCGGCCCAATAGTTTTTACGTGAATCCCGAACAAACAGACAAACAGATAAACAGGTAAGAAATCTAAAAAAATTGCATCACGTTCTCCGTCGTTTATATAGTGTATTTCCGTTGTTTTTTTTATAGCTTCAATGTACAGTCAAGGCATGTTTAGAATTTTATAATATTATAAATAGATATAGATAAAACAGCACAGTAAATCATCACTCTTCGATTTCCCACCATAAACTTATTTTTTTAAGTGATCTTTGCTTTATTGCCACTCTATATTTCTGTGATTGCACATAACCAAAACATTCGGTGATCAAAACACCCTCTAAACGTTCCAGTTCACCGATTAGAAACTGAAGTATTAGTGTTCATTGAGTTTACATGACATTACCTGCTTAGAGTAAATTTACAGTCATTACGCACCCTACATACATAATTATGTACTCTCTGTAAAATTGGTAAATGACATAGCCCCATACCACAATATATAATCTGTGGTATATTTAGCTTAGTTAGGAATTGTTTTGGCATTTCAAATTGCAGTATACTTCTTTATTGTTTGTTACAAGTTTTTTTGAAATATGTCTTTAAATCACAGAGTACGTGAATATAATAGGAGACCTTAAATTATTTATATCGATTATGTAACCAGTGTCAAATATTCTGGAATATTCAACTTTTAGAATAACATTTAAGCAAAGACGCCAAAAGGCCAAAGGCTAATCCTCGATTTATATCGATGATATTTAGTAGAAATATGTTATCTATATCCCGCTATAAATTGCTGTGGCGAAATCGTGAAAATGTTTAATGAGCATTGGGGGTAACCGCCATGCATGTCATTGAGGGTTGAAAATTGGATTTAGTCCACATAGTCATGCCGTTTCTTTAGTCAAATCAGAACGGTGTACCTTAATGACTTCTTTCATTTAGATTAATATGTGATGCGAGATATTTGCAGTAGTAAATAATGTGAGTCACTCATCAACTTTTGAACTACGAAGTGTAAAATTTAGAATAAAAATCAATAACTCAAAAAATACTTCCAAAGAAAACTGGTTTAAACAAGATCCGTTGCTAGTTATGGAAATGTGTCTATTTCATTATAGTACCTACTAGAATTTGCCCGCGACTTCATCTACGTTAGATAGGTAAAACAGGTAACAATTATTTTGCCAATCATCAGTCGGTGATTTTATTACATCGACTAATTTAAATGCAGTATTATTACGAGCTACATGACCTTTCACATCTGCCCATACGAGTTCCATGGGGTAAAGCTGACAATTGTATGGAGGTAATTAACATTATCTCCATACAAATCTTCGCTATTTCGTCCGTAACAAATTCCCTATAACTGTTTTTCACTGCGTTAACTTTTTGTACCAAGTGAGCCTCCGTACCCGAAGGCACGTAAGCTATTTGTTTCAAGTCTAGCCACTCTTGAATTTTTTGTTTTCGCCAAGACATTGTTGGAGTTCTTTTCTAATGGTCTGCATTAAAAATAATTAACGAAAATGATATTGCGATGGAACAGGCATACCTACAGAAGCATAGTTTAATAAGTATTATTTATACCATTTAATGACGAAGATTCTATGACATCTCTTTATTAAGAACAATAACGGTATCTCGTGGATATTATTTAATCCCTTTTATTCAATAAATGCGGCTGTCGGGGAATGCTTAATTGTTTTTATTTTTATTACATGCAACAAATATTTTTGGACTTACAGTGTAGGAGTTTATGTAATCTTATTATTCGAATGCAGGTAGGATTCAAAGAATTATTGTTAAGGGCCTTTAATATGAAAAGAGTAAAAGTAATAATTTTGTTTATTTCATACTATTTGATATATCCTATATGTCGACTATACTGAGCATAAAATCAAAACTATTGTAGGATAATTATTAGAGATCAAACATAAAAGTAAACGGACATTTAAATACACATAACAGTATTTATCTGGAATAGTAACTTGCATTATCCATCACTATAACTTCACCAATTTGCAGTTTTTAGACTCCTTTTCAAAACGAAAAGCGTCCATGCTTTTGTAACAATCACCCGTTTTCGACGATTCCGAACAGGAATGAATAATCTATAAGTACATATAATAAAAATGTAGAGGTCGAATTTCTGTACAATGAAAAATATGCTAAAAACCGAGTCAGGGGGATGTAAGAAGTGAAATAGAACTAATTTAGAATTTTTTCAATTTTTTTGTTTCTCTGTTTGTATCGGCTAATCTCCGAAACGACCAGACCGATTTAAATGAAATTTTGTACGGTGGTAGCTTATATCCCTGGTCAACATATAGGATACTTTTGATTCCGAAAAATTAAAGAGTTCCCGTGGAATAGTTAAAAAACCGCACCACGCGGACGAAGTCGCGGGCATCAGCTAGTATGTAAATAAATAAATTACGGGTGCAGCAAAGTAAAGCATGACCCAAAGACGACGCACCTCTGGTGTCTGTTACAAAATTTTATGGCGTCTGTTGTAAATAATTTTTAGTACAAATCACATTCCGAAACTCGCGTTTTTGTTTATTTTTACAAAAAAATAATTTTGAGTGTAATAAGTAGTAGTTTGTTATAAGTATTGTATTATATTTATTTAAAATAGAACTGTTCTAAAAAGTAATAGTTCATCCCTGGTTATGAAATAAAATGTAAAATTACACTTTTAACGAGACGCTTGGACCGTGGGGTCGTGAGGCCGTGAGCCTCTACCAAAATTTATCGAAACGACTCATTGACTCTTCAGGTGATCAGAGGGCTGGTGCTTACCTCGCCCAACGGATCAGTGTGGCGATCCAGCGAGGAAACGTAGCCAGCCTTCTTTGCACCTTAGCCATAGAAGACGGTGATCTGGGCTCAGTATTCTACTTATAGTATTGAGGGACTATGAATAGAATATAATACGAATAAGTTAGGTTTTCTTGCATTGTATTGTCTATATATAGTATTGCTATGTTCTTTTAACATGATGAAAAGTATTTTATAAAAATCACAAAAAATAACAAATCACATGTTTTAGTTTCTTACGTAAAATTTTAACTTAAACCGATATAATTTTTTTCAAAATTAATTACTTTTAAATTACGGCCATTTCATTTTTTGGGATGTACCTTTTTGGCATCGTAATTGATAAAGCCTATAATAGTAGCTAGTCAGTAGTAAGTAAGGCAAATGAATTTGAATTAAGAATGAAACTGGCGGTGGGTAGTTTCCTGGGTTATTAATATTGTAACAAACATTTCTAGGAAGTATCTCGTCTAGTAAGATAATCACGTCGCAGTTCTTTATAAAGTTTTACACTCAATTAAGCGCGTTGCTGCTGTCAATTTTTTTAAATAATCGCTGATCTTTGTTTCGCACCTCGTTAGTTCTGTAGAAAGTGTTTTAACAATATGTAATGATTAAAATTGTTTTATGGATACTAGAGAGGCGCATTTCAAATGAAACAATTCTTAAATTATAGAAAGTAAGAAAATGATTTGTACGAATAGCAGATGGTATATTTGATGTTGTGTAAGAAAATCCTAATAGAATTAGTGCATATTTATTTTGCTTATAAATCTTATTAAATATAGTTATTAGATTTTCAGAGAAACGTTATATCCGTCTGTTTTATTTTAGGTGGATTAGCGGGTTTCGCACTTCGGTAATCTGGGCGCGCAGATTTCCTCATAATATTTTTTTCCTTTACCGTTTACTTGATTGTAACAATATACATATTAGCGCATAAAATCTGCCTAAGTGGTCGTGCTTCCCTGGCACTAATAGAATCCATATTCTAGGAATGAGACATGTGCGAGTTTTCTATCATAATGACATTCTGGATGCTACGATGGATATTTAAAAGTGCATATAGATGGTGCCCAAATTACTGCCCATTACAAAAGACGAATCTTTAAGTACCTACAGTAACGAAGGGAAGTTGCGCGAGCGTAGGCTATTAGAATCACATAAATAGTAAGATAAAAATAGTTCGTTAACATTTTTGATGAAAATTATTCGATCCAATTGTACCAAAATAAAACGTTTGAATATCTGTGTATTGTGTATTTGCATGATTACAAACTAATACCTATTATTGTTACAGTATATGAACAATATTCAATCTTGAAAACATTACATCTGTTAAAAATTTGCCTGTTAACTGCAACTTGCAATATTTGTTAGAATAATAAATTATCTTCACATAATGCATAGCAGCATCCAGCAAATACGACATTGTATTCATTGCATGGTAAATTCCTTAACACCTGTCTGCCAACTGTATTAGCAGAGCGATTTATTAAGACTCACCGATACCGTTTGATAAGCTTTATAACGGTTCTCTTTATAAGAGTTCCTCTCTTTATGTCTAGCCAAATTAACTCCGGAATAATTTATTTTAATCATTTAGAAGTTGCAATTGTGTAAGCAATATACTAAACAAACCCTGATATAGTTCCCGACACGGATCTTGAGCGGTCAGGGTGATGGTACGGATCGCTTTCTGCATTGAAAGTAACCGATGTGATGAGATTTATCAACATAACAATAGTATTATGTCCCTTTACTCAAAGGGATAATAACCTCATACTTCGAAAAAGAACCGAAATGTCACTGTGGTTAGGCCAAGGTGACCTCTCAAGAATCGTGCCGGAGTAACTGGTATTTTTTCCTGTGCTTCCTTTTTCAATGTTTTACCCGTTGGAGTGTGTATACATATAATCGTGAAAATGAAACTAGAAGTAACTAAACATTGTGTTACTTGTTTGGACTAAACTACAGCTAATTTTCCGTTTAAAGGACGGTCTGACCTGGTGACTCTTGTATGCGTCACGCAAGGTCTTCTTGTGCAAGTTATCGGCTGTATTGGGGACACGGGATATGTGACCGCAACAGCAGTGGGCCGAAGCAGGGTGACCGGTGACCGCTTCGGCGTGGCTGGTGCCATATTCGGTCAGTGCACATTGTTGTTTACCGGCGCGGTATCGCGAGGCCATGTGACGTAGCGTCTAGACGGGCACCCGTCCCGCGCGCCCTCCGCCGCCTCTCGCCCAACGCCAGCCGCTCGACGGCCATGCACTGTTTCGATCACTTGCTTATCTTTTCAAACGGTAATGCTGCACTCACTCGAACTAGCGGTGCACCAGGCGGCAGCACACAACTACAGTGATTTAAGCCAATCCGACGAGGGCCATAATAAAATTAATACTATAATGATGCAGCTTCATCTCGAATAATGTTACAGACAAGCCGTTTTACGAAGATTTAATGCGTTATTTAAGATGCGACATTGATAATGACGTTAAATATTGACAGATAACGTATGTATAAGTATATTTCACTAATGTGGCCATACGGTAAGCGCGTTATTTTTTAACGCTTTAAATAAAACGCATTTTCGGGCACAGTCTAAATCTGTAACATTAACGCAGATGAAGCCGCACCAGAATGAAGAAAAGTCAGTCATTGCTTAATGAAATGGAAATGACTTTCACTATCACTGTTGCTCATTTTCAATTTTGTTCGGAACATATTGTTTATCAAAAAAGACAACTGTATTAGTTACAAGGTCAAGGTGAATGTAGGTTAATTATAAAATCAAACATTTAGATTTACAAAAGCCCCAGGTGTGCAAAATGCACACAATCTAAAGTATACACAGATGTACTTTCTTACCACTGATTTCTGATATACATTACTATATATTTACATGAAACTGTTACCCAACATTGATACAAAATTATTAGTTATTTATTTGTGTATTTCTTCTTCTGGGATTTGCATCTTGAACTATTTTTTTATTTAATTATATTAAATTTTATTAAATGTATATTTATGAAATTTTGTAAATTGGTACTATGACATGTGAGACTGGTTATAAATATTGTGGTTAAAGTATAAGCAAGTGAAGCGGCCTGAAAAATCATTTATATGAGAGTGCACCGATTATTAAGAAATTTGATATGCATAATATACATATATATTATTTACTTTATATTGAAAAATAAATTACCGCAGATGAAACTACGGAGTTAAGCTAGCTTAGGTTATGTAAATGAAATCCAACTAGTAGGTTTTCAAATGTTCAACATAATAAGCAGTAAGCAGATGCCATGTCGGATATTCATATAACCGATGTTTGAAATCCCCTAATCCACCTTGGGAAGGTATGGCGCATATACTCGACGGGCTCTGTGGTTGAGCGGGCTAAGCCGTTGCCGGCCTACCTCACTGCAATGCAGAGGCTTCGGGTTCGATTCCTGGTATAGTAAATTTCGGAAACGTATTTTCTCCGTTATTTACTATGCTCTGGTTGTCTGGGATCGGCCCCAGGGTTGGTACGTTTGTATATTACCCATAACACAAGCGTAACTTGCTTAATTTGGGGATATACAATAAGTGTGTATATCTGCCGATTAAAAAAAAAATATGTACATAAAACTCTCCGTTTCCCCATATTTATTTAAATTACACTTTCTTTATGTTAATTGAATATATATTGTAAAAAATAATATTATATACTTACAGGACTAGTTGAAATTGGTAGATACAGATCCCACTGCCTAGATACAGCTCGTAAATTACTTTAACTCTCATTGTACAAGCGAGAACAAATGACCTAGACAGAGTTTATCATGACTGTCTGGCGCATAATTGTCTGTTTGGCAATTAAACTATATGTAATTGCACCAAACTCCAAAACATCGACTCATGGTTTCTATTAATTTACGCTGCTGTTAGCAGACTAGTTTTTATAGCTTCTTCCGTACAAACTTGTCATAATTATATTTTAGTATAGTAGGTAATTTTAAATTTGCAAAATAATTTTAACAAAATACCGACAGTCTGCTTCGGATTACGTACAACGAAATGTTCCGTAGTAAGGAAGAACTTTCGTCGTTTTGTAGTTGATCTGTGGGGCCTTAAAAAGCATGTAACCGGTAATATCACACAACCACAAAAACTTGGCAACATTTTGTGAACAAAAAATATTTTCGTTTCCAAATGATGAATTTGTGTTAAATATTCTTTAGGCCATGATGCGTATAGTCCCGTCTTACATATATATATTAATATGTAAGACGGGACCTTTTTATCTTTTTAGAAAGCATATGAATCTTATTAAATTAAAAATATGTATTATATTATGAATAATAAATATTTATATTAGCAATTCTGTCTTAAGAAAAGCAAAAACCTATAACTTTGTCTTGTTCTTTTAAAAGGAATAGCAAGCAAGTATTCCTAGTTTGCTACTATCTAACATATTGTTTAATCTCCGTTTTACTATTTACTAAATACTCTTATTAATATCTATATTATCATCTATTTGCAAGTTAAGTGTGTAGTGCGAAGTGTAAAATATCCACATTTTACTTGACACATATATTAGTATAAATGACGGCAATTTTAGATATTTTGTAGTATAAAACCCGCCGGTGAAATGAGGCGGACACAGTTCCTCCCAAGAGACGGAGACGGCGATCGAGGCCCTCACCAGCCATCTTCAATCCGCAGTACGGAACTCGTCCAGGCAGGTGCCAGTGGAGGATGACCACCACTTATGTCTGTCAGACGAGGTGATGGTACTGCTGAGGGAAAAGAGAGCCGCCTCCAGAGCTCACGACAAATATCCCACCAAGGATAACAGAGTCCGACTCCGCGAACTAGAGCGCGAGGTCAAACTACGTATCCGGGAAGTCAGGGAACAGACAGAACGTTGAGAGATATCGAACCAACTCACCAGGCGTACTGGAAGCTGGCTAGAGCTCTCAAATCAGACACCCTTACTGTCATACCCACGCTAGAAAGAGCCGAAAACACCGAGGCGTTCGATGATGAAGCGAAGGCCGAGTGCCTTGCTCAGAGTCTAGAGCTTCAATGCTCGCCCACTACGCAAAACGTCGACCAGTCACAGCTGACGGAGATGGACTCCGAGGTCGAACGTAGATCCGCCTTACCAGCGGAAACCACACTCGACCCGGTCACGGTCGAAGAAGTGTAAGATCTGATCAAGTCCCTCAAACCGCGAAAGGCCTCAGGGACCGGTGGCATTAACAACCGCATCTTAAAACTCCTCCCCGGCCACCTAATTATAAATACTGGTGAGTATCTTCAATGATGCCATAACAAACTGCTCCTTGCCCGCGATCTGGAAAGAGGCAGATGTCATCGGTATTCCCAAGCCTGGAAAACCGGCTAATTAACCGTCCAGCTACCGTCCAATCAGCCTACTGAGCGCACTCAGCAAGCTTTACGAGAGGGTCATACTCTCTAGACTTAGAGATTTCGCCATCAGCAAACCCGACGAGCAGTTTGGCTTCCGTGCCAGACACTCATGCGTCCAATAGGTGCATCGCATTACGGAGCACATACTATCTCACTTTGCCCATCGCCTCCACCCTATAGGAACAACCGCACTGTTCCTAGACGTAACAAAACCTTCGATAAGGTCTGGCAAAACGGCTTGATTTACAAGCTTTACCAGTTCGGTGTGCCAGACAGACTCGTGCCTATCTTGCGAGACTTCCTCCTAGGCCATAGTTTCCGTTTTCGAGTGGAGGGAATGCGCTCGTCTCCTCACACACTCACAGCCGGTGTACCACAGGGCTTGGCCCTGTCCCCACTACTCTTCACGCTGTACACCAGCGACATCCCAAAAACTCGAGATCTACATCTGGAGTTTTTGGGAGTTGGCCCTCTTCGCGGATGACACCGCACCGCAAACACATCAGATCACAACCGACAAATGGCTTGCGTCCGGGTGCAGGCAGCTGTCACAGAGCTAGGCGAATGGTTTTGCAAACACGTAAAAAAGGGTTGGTGTAATAATGCAGTATGTGGTTTTTTTTTCAACATTAGCCGATTCCATTCCTGAGTATTCCTAGAGTAATTAATTTTTCAAATTAACTAAACCAGTAAATTTTTCAAAATGTACTAATATCGCTTTAGTTTTCATAAAAATCGGACCCAAAATTCTTATAAGTATTTTTCACTCTTTTTTATAATTTCGGATTTGGCACACTTGAAGAATTTACTCTGTAGGTGCGTTGCGTTAACACTCTGGCTGGCGGCGTCCCATCTTTTAAGTATGTGCGCTACCGCCGGTTCTGCTCCGGCCGAACAGGAGGCCTTCAAGCCCTGCAAGTACGCCGCCATTGGAAATAGCTATACTATACTATAGCTAGCTTATCGAGACGTCGCCGAACCTTTGATAGACCTCTCACGCGACCAACAAACAGGCTGGCGTCCATTTTGCTCAAAGATAGCATTCAAAGTGGTAACACCGCCAGCCTTTTGAAAACGTTCCCAATAAGTCACAGTGGTGTGGGACCAATATTTAATCTACAATTGTACGCTCTTTTTTATTTAGTTCTAGTATTTAATTTTATGGGTTTTTTATAGTGTAGTTTATTTTTTAGATTGTTTAGTTTATAATTTATGTTAATGTAATAAATATTCCATAACTATACGTTTATACGATGCCTAGTAATCATAAATGACTGTCTTTAGAATGCTCTCTAAGTTTGACTGAAAGTTTATCTCGAGCAGATTCCAAAACGGCTTAATGGATTTCAATGAAAATTATAGATATCATAATTTTTTTAACAAAAAAAAAGCAAAACGACTTCAAACTAAAAAGCAAAAAATAAATATTTTCTACAACGCGTTGAAACCGGTGCCAAGTAAAACATAAATAACAACAAATTTGCAAAAAATATAGTAATTTTATGTTTTACTTCACAACGACTTCAAGAGAGTTTTAGAAAATATTTATTTTTTACAATGAACACGGTTTTGTTTTTGTTAAAAAAAAATCTACTCTTTAGTTGCGCAAAATAAACTGTAATTTCATTTACACAACTGTCGGAGTTTAGGAGTAATATAAAGTCTTAATTTCCACGCGAACAACGTGGCGGGTACAGTTAATAAGCACGAAGTTCACAGTTAATGTTATTTAAACTAAACATATTTAAGCTATAGGTATATGTCGTTCATACGTACTTGCATTATGTTAATGTTATGTAGTTTGCGTGTAAATAGAACGACTAAGAATAACTACGGCAGTTTGTTGTGACGGGTGCGATTTTGTAGGTCTTGATTTAACGAACTAAATAATTTGTAATGTACGTACTACGTGCTATTTCTTAATGTTTATGGAATGCTGTTTCTTGAGCGATATTTCATTAAATTTCAGATAAAATTAGCAACAAATTATCTTTTTTCTAAACGTTTTTCTGTTCATTTATTTGCCGTAAGGTATTGAAACCTTAAAATCGGCTTAAAATGCCCTTCACACACAGTGAAGCTTTCCCCAAAAGTAATGAACATCTAATGTTTTTTTTTTGGATTATTCTTTGGGTTGCGTTAACCGAAAAAATAATAATCTGAAATACAACTTTACCTATCGTTGCGTCTGGCGTATTCTGATTATATTATTAATCCTTTTAGTCCTTGGTCAGACCCGTGTTTTATAATCTTTGTCTTTGTTTAAAGTATATGTAATCCTTTTAAAATTGTTGCTTTAGTTGTTCACTACTTTATGTTTACGCACATTTTCTAGTATTGAAACAAAATCGACTATTTTGTCACTAATATCTTTACTTCTAATAAAGTTTGCGTTCTTCCAAAAAGCATTTAATAGGAACTACGTAATATGTAACAATATTATTTAAAAATTTCTTATATCTTAGCCGTTTCTTATATCTTAATATCCATACATTTGGTTTACTAGTTATTCAAGTCAATGTACGTCAATATAATCATAGTAACGAAATGGTTGTAATACAAACAAAGTAATGGATTAAATTATCTAATTCAAAGAATAATGGTGTTTTTTATATAAATGATTTTGGAGAAACTGAAAAAGGTCCTTAGGAGCCTGATAGGTGAAATATAATGTATAAGTTATAAAGTTCTTTTGGTTTTGGTGCAAATTGGTGGAAGTAACTGGAAATTGCTAGTTTAAAATCTAGCAATACTTGGAAAACGTAAATAGTAATACAATTTATAGTAAAGAATACATTTAGGACAATTTATATTATAGCAGAATAATATGTAGAAGAATAAAATACTTAGAATTTGCCTCAAAATCGCAAGTAAAACTGTCAAATATTTAATATAGTACAAAAAACAAAGATGAAAGGTGATTTGAGATTGATGGAAGAATTAACAAACCAAATTGAAAAGGGTGGAAAGAATTTCTTGGCTTTTTCTAAAGATAAAATTACATATTCATATGTCACTACCAGATTAGTAGCTTTGGAAAAGATTTGCAATAATAATTATAGTATTGTTACGAGCTACAGGACTCGAATTAAAAATGCCGTTGGAACTACTATAGAATTTATTAGAACTGTACAAAACGTATAAAACAAATACAAATAAAACTGGATGCAACCAGTTTACACTGCACGATTCAATACAATTTGAAAGTCCGTCGTCTTTATCGCTAATCGAGAGTACTAGAGAACATCTTACTCGTTTCGTAGTCGTCGCTTGACTGCCCGCCCCTCCATTCGGGCATCTTCTTATACTAACTACACAGTACAAAGAAATTGGAGGGGCACACTGAGTTTCTAAGAAATATTAATTTGCACGCCTGCGAATGTCCACAAAGTCGAAAACAATAACAATAGAGATTAGTTCGACGCTAATGATGGTTATAAAACAAGTAGAAAAACAATAGCATGTTACAAATTCAAAACACAAAGGATTCCCTAATCCGGGAGGACCATAAGCTGCGGTTACAATAGGCTGTGCGGCTTATCTTTGACAGCACGTAACAGTATTATATGCAATTATGATAAAGAAGCCTTACTTGAAAGTAGTTTTATGAAAAAATTATGTTTTTAATGAGGGATGTGAAACATACATTATTTACAATAGCGAACTAAAGGAGTCACTTAAAGCCAAGGAGTTTGCTTCTTCTACTTTGCAAGAACACAAGGCCTCTTCTGTAAGTTTGCCTAGAATATCTATCCCTACCTTTAGTGGTGATTGTTTTGAATGGTCTTCGTTTAAAGATCTTTTTGTCTCTTTGGTACACAACAATCAAAATTTGGATGATGTTCAACGATTACTTACTCTATTTGAAAATCCTAGTGAAGGGTGAAGCAAAGCAACTGATTAAACACATTCAAATAACACAGAATAATTATCAGCAATGTTGGAATTTACTACAAAGTCGATATGATAACAAACGATTCATGTCTAATTGCATCCTCAAGCGATTATTTAATCAAAGATTTATATCTTCAGAATCTTTTGGTTATCTTAAAGAAATTAATTGCATACATTAATTGTCAAGTCTAGGTATTAATACGGACTCATGGGATATTGTTATCATCTATATTATAAGCATGAAGTTGGACACAGAAACTCGTAAACAATGGGAGTTGTTTGTAAATAGTTCTTGTATGGAATTACCTACGTTTCAACAATTCAGACAGTTTTTGAAATGCCGTTTTCGAGCACTGGAGTTTTTGGAGCCTAATAAATTTACACAACTACCTTAAAATGTCGCATCAGACAATATGAATGAAATTTGTCCTTATTGTTCTGGATGTCATAAACTTATTTCTTGTAAAAGGTTTGTAGAAAAAGATGTTGGAATTCGTTTGGACATAATAAACTCATTGGGACATTGCTATAAAATTGTCTTTGTAGGAATCATACAGCAAAAATGTGTTCTGTAGCAACAATATGTCAAATATGCAAGAGGAGACATTATATACTTCTAAATAATCAGACAAGTTCAAAAACATTTGCAAATATTTTGGAATCTACTTAGACTGCACAAATTGATAGATTATATTTGAAACCGTCTATTTCAATGACTGAAGTTAACAATAATGTTACTTGTAATCTTGCAAGGAGTGCTACGCCTAATGAAACTTTATTGCCCACAGTTTTAGTCAAAGCAACATCAAAGAGTAGTAATCCTCAAACTTTGAAAGCGTTACTTGACCAAGGATCAGAAACATCCTTCATATCTGAGGAAGGAGTAGAACATTTGGATCTAAATAAAATAATGAATGGAGGTCATAGCGGTTTGACTTCGCAATATATGGTCAGGATTGATATTCAGTCACTGCACGATCCCTTGGTAAAATTGCATGTAAAGGCTTTTGTACTCAAAAGCATCACCTCAACCTTGCCTAATAAGAAATTTGTCACACCTAAATGGTCTAATCTAAATAAAATGACTCTAGCAGACCCGGAATACAATTTACCTGGTAATATAGACATGTTATTAGGATCTGATGTTTATGGTAGAGTTTTAATGAAAGGATTTGTGAAATATCCAACACATTCATTCATTGCCCAAAGGACAATCTTTGGTTGGGTTTTATCAGGTGAAGTAACTAACATGCAAGATACACAAAATGCACAGAACGATGCTATTGTAAGTAAACATACTAAAATGAAAAATAATGATATGAATCCAGATATTTACGTAGAGTTTAATGGAATGTAGTGGGATGGTTAATTTAGCATTCTCAGTTAGCTATAATAAATTAGTCTATATGTTCCTTTACAATATTATTTCCAAATGTAAGTAACTTTCCTGCTGCACCTTCTGTTGATAGGATTGTTTTTAATTTGTTTTTTAATAATGATAAGTTGATATTCGTGGATTAGCATAGTTCCTAGTATAATTCATTTTAGACGTGGTCATTTAAAAAAATGTACATAAAGGAACTCTTATTCAAACACTTAATTGTTGTGCTACTATAATATAACTTCTATACAGTCCATGGTAATTTTTATTTGAAGGGGATTAAATTTTCTTGTTTATGATGTATATGTGAATAATCTTTTGTTTGATAGTATTAAGATTTTAAAGGTACTATCTTGATTGTAAAAATTCTGTGTTTGAAGGACTAATTAGTCCTTGGGGGGCGATATGTTCTAGTCAATGTATGTCAATATTGTCATAGTAATGAAATGGTTGTAATATAAACAAAGTAATGGATTAAATTATCTAATTGAAAGAATATTGGTGTTTTTTATATAAATGATTTTGGAGAAACTGAACACTAGTAGGTACTAGTTCAAAATTTAATATAATAGGTGACAACACCCTTCATGATACTTAATGATAATTTTCTAACAATGATAAGGTAACAGAATGAGTCGGAATAATTATGAAGATAAGATACTTAAAATAGTTGCAAATCAGCCATTTAACGCAAAACCGTGTCTGCTTATATGATAACATGTTATCACCGGCATCGTTACCACGGTCATCTATATTTCACTCGCATGTATACTACATACCGCGTAAATACATACAATTTTCTTATCAGTCTGGGTTCTAATTATAGGTTATCACTGTATAGTTCGTTGTAACCTCCTTAAAAGAATAACAATCTCAGTACTGTGTACAATAAGGTTAGACTTGAGTCTGAAGTGGAGAATACCTTAGAGAGAGTCTAAACGAGAGAGACAAAACCTTGTCTATTTGAACCTCACGAAGACAGAGGTATTCTCTGCCCAAAAATCCCCATTCGTACATGCGTTTCAGTCTAAGGAAAAGCCCTTACAATCTCTAAGAATATTGAGATCCTTGGTCGACATCAAGAAATATCGACATATTTCGAACTATGTACGGTTCAGGGACCATCTCGAAGGCAAGACAAAACTTGCATCTAAGAAGTTGGGAGTGCTCAACCGGTCCAACCATGACCTGGATTCTGTGGAGAATACTTGCATAGTGTAACAATTACGACGATGAAGGAAAAGATCGAGTGAAATCCCACACCTTGAGTTTACCGGTCTATAAGACCCGTTGATCAGCCTCAATTAAAGTGGCACATATACCGTCCGTTCTCTTTATATTAGTAGGCCCAACAGTAGAATCTAAATTGGCCCTCCCCCGCAGGGTACTCTAATTGATAAAGCCATGCATCGGGATACCACAGATGTAGTGTCTATGAACTAGTTCCTGTGCACCCCATAAAAACGCATAGGAAAGGGGCGCAGGTTCAGGTTTAATGGGCAGTTTGACGGCCGACATCCTCATGTCTTCCGCTCGGGGGCTATCGTGGGAATACGGCCGTTCAAGAGTCATACACATCCCAGGCCCAAGGATAGTGTCAAAAGACATTCCCCCTGCGTCAACAAAAAAAATCCCACTCGCCACTAGTGCCGTCGAGATGAGATAGTACAGGGAACAGAGAGGAAGGGTAGGGAACAGTCTGATATATCGATTCAAGTACAAACGTTTATAAAACTATTGGTGATCCTTAAATAAAGAAAATGTACAAGATTATTAACTCTTCCTGTGTGTGGTTACCAACTCAGGGGTAAAAAAATCGTAAGAAATGTCAATAGATATTACCGATTCGTTTATTATTATTAACTTTCCTTCGATAACAATAATAGGCTAACTGAACATTAAAAACGCTGGTAATCTTTTGTTAGAAGGTTAAAACCGGTAGCATACTTCACTATACAGACACGTGACAGTTACTTCATAAATATTTATCATCAATTCTTTCGCCTTGAGATGTGCTCGAATTACCCAATTGTCTAATCAAATTACTATCATATCAGATAGAAGACAGGATTATCTTTGAGATATATGATAACAGATGATCGCTATTTCTTCGAATAAAGTTTTTGTTTCTTTCTTTCTTTCTTTTTGATGTTTATACCTAAAGCAGGTCTTAACCCGAATTCCTGGAGACGCTCAAGATTATTATTCATCAGCATCAACCCAGCATTAAATCCCAGTTGTGTTCAGAACGTCTCCATTGAAGCCCGAGGTTCACTTTCTTTCTCCACTTGAAGCAGTTTCTAGGTCATTTATTATGAGACCATTTCTAAGTATATCATTCGCTATACATCAAGCCAGCATTTCTTGAGCTTACTGTTTTTACCGGTATCCACCGGGAGCGGTGTAGCCTGACATTTGTCTTCCATCTAACTAGTCGATTTCGTACAACGGCTAAGTTAATCAACATAAAAACCTTTTTAACAATTAAAATTGTTCTATTTTATAAATTTTATTATTAAACCGTGTTGTGTATGTCATCAATCACACGAATCTTCATTTAAAACTAAATATTTTCACGCGACTTCGCTTGCGTAAATGTGAAATCTGTATTCCGCGTAAACTTCCATTTTCCAATACATACTTTGAATTACTTGGTAATAATTTGAATCCTTATCCCGTAAAAACTACCCTATTTTCTGGGGTAAAAGCACCTTATTATTTCATCCCAGTTGTTGACCTACGACGACCGAGCTCGAGCTCAAATCGCGGCGGTGCCCATGCTGCGCATTCGACCAGCGTATGGAACGCAGTCTTGTGTTTATATATTAATTTATAAAGAATGTAATTACGTCGCTATTTCTTCAAGTTTTTCTTTCTTTCTTTGTGCGCCACATAGGTGGCACTGAGGAAAAGGCAGACATCCCACAATCTGATGATGTTACTTGTTGAAGCAACCATGCCCGGTAAGTATCTGCGTCATCCTGAAGGTCAGGGTCCCGCGTATCTGCACAACCCATCGCAGCATGTGTGGGCGCACGGCCTCCACTGTATCAATGCCAGCCGCAGTTGTTTCCAACTCTTTCGACCAGCTTTGGATCATAGACGTGGTTTCCAGCACCCTGATCGCCTGAAGCTCGGCCTGGCAGTACACCAAGCTGCGGGCAAGGGCATCCTGTCGGGAGCGACGAACTTTGGAAACTACGTCCGCCTGGAGAGGCCAGGGCGGATCGCCTGCCAAGAGTGTCGCCGCATTCCACGACACTGTACGGTATCCATGGATGGTCCTCAACGCCAGGACCCGTTGTGCTCGGCACAACAAGGTCCTATTGTGGCGATGAAGTGCAACGGACCAGAATAGAGCTTCCTAGTCGCCCCGCCCGGTCCCCCCACGTTGAGAAGCCGGACAAGAGCGCCTGCGGACCTCACGAATTTGGGAACTAGCCGATCAAAGTGCGCTTTGAACAGTCGTTTTCCGTCAAGAATGAGCCCCAGATATTTCATCCGGAACCTGACGCGAATATCCATCCCTTGAACTGTAACGGTTAAGTCTGCAGGGGGATTCCTAAAACGCCTATGTAACATGAGAGTCTCCGTTTTCGCGGGGAAGACCCTCAATCCCGACTTAAATATTCTCTGGACCACCATCGCCAACCCGGCGTTGGCGAGGTCCACGGATTCCGCGTCTGACGCAGCGCGTGCCGTGAGTAGAGTGTCATCCGCAAAGCAGATTAAGCCCTATTCCGGGCAGGACCGGAACCCGAAGGATCCAGTCATAACCGACGTTCCAAAGAACCGGCCCGAGTAACGATCCCTGTGGGACGCCGCGCGTGACGGGACGCCGACCTATCGCGCGATTCTCGGACTCGCCGCCCTCCCAAAAGATGTACCTGTCCTGGAGGTACGCGCCCAACAGTCTCGTGAGGTACGGGGGAACTCCGTGTGCACGAAGCCCCTACCTGATCGTGTCGTGAGGGAGGGAGACCGTTAAAGGCATTCGCTATGTCAAGCGAAACCGCCAGGACATTATCCTTTACTTTGATAGCTTCGTCCGTTACGGAACGCAGTGTCGAAGGTGTCCAAAGTGGAGCGCACTTGTCGAAACCCGAATTGCGTCTGAGCTAGCCCCAGCTCGACAGTGTGAGGTGTTTAACGCGGAGTTCGGCCAAGATCTTCTCGAAGACCTTGGCGACCTCGTTAAGAAGCGCTATGGACCTGTAGGTGGACGGATCATTTGGAGCTCGACCTCCCTTGGTAATAAGGCATAGTCGGCTCGCCTTCCATTGCGACAGGAACTAACCTACGCAAATACAGCTGGATACACAGAATGCCACACATCTCCGCAGCAGGCTGCGTAGATGTTTGGCAGCCAGGAAGAGGAGCCGACCCTGGACCCCGTCGGGACCCGGTGCCGTCTTCCTGCCCCGGAACCGCTCCAGAGCAACGTTTAATTCTTCCTCGGAAATGGATTGAGGCTCCACCTCCGAGGTGTCGGGATTGATTGGACCCATGACGGGGGGAGTGAAGACACCCGGATTCGGGAATAGCCCATCGATAACTGAATCACACAAGATTTATGCCAACTGTCACTTGTTTTTGTCAGTTCGTTCGCACTTAATAAATTGTTTTGTGCAACGAATTGCTAAAAACGCAAAGTTATGGATAAAAGTGAGTTATGTGCGGTGATAAAAATCTCAGCTTGACAAAAATGTCCACGAAAGATTTTTTGGACATTTTTTGTATGGTGGTAGCTTATATCCCTGGTCAACATATAGGATACTTTTGATCCCGAAAAATTAAAGAGTTCCCGTGGGATAATTAAAAAACCGCACCACGCGGATGAAGTCGCGGGCATCAGCTAGTTTAAAATAATTAACAACTAATAACAATATCGCATCACAGATAACTCATTAAGCTCATCGCTACATCTTCCTGAAACGGTCAATAACATTATCATAGATAAAGCAGCAGCATAATAAAAATTACCAATGCCAAGATTCTATACTAATATCTTACTACCCTCCCTTTTACAAAAATTGCTAAAAGTCCAAATTAATGATTCGCATGCTCCTCTACTTCAAATCAAAATTAAACATCTGCCTGCTCCTTGACTTACCGATGACGTCAAATCTATAAGGTTGGGGAAAAAGTCTTTTCGCATATAGTATGTATGAATTTGTAATAAGATCTCTTTGGCTATACCATTTGTATCTGGCTGGTTTTGGTATCATTAAAAAGTTTTAATTTTAAAGAACACAATTCCAAATTCAAATTAAGAAAATGTGTGATTTTCATTTGTTTTTCTTATTGTTAAAATGAGTGAGTCTAATGAAGAAATTCGATACCTTTTAAATTTTACTACAAAAAAGGTAAAAATGCAACACAAGCCGCGAAAAAATTCGTGATATTTATGGACCTAATGCAGTATCTGTTAAAGTAGTACAAGTTTGGTTTAAGCGTTTTCAATCCGGAAATTTTGATATCAAGATGCACGTCGCTCTGGTCGCCTTGTTACGGACAAAACTGATGCCATTTTTGAAAAAGTACAGCAAGATTGGCATATTAGTAGTTACGATGTAGCTGAAGAACTGGGAATTGACCACAAAACGGTTTTGGCGCATTTGAAAAAAGCTGGGTACACAAAAAAGGTCGATATTTGGGTGCCTCATGAGCTCACTGAAAGAAACCTAATGAACCGTGTACTTGTGATTCTTTATTACGATATATTGAAACCGAACCATTTTTGAAGAAGCTGATAACTGGTGATGAAAAGTGGATCACGTACGACAAGAACGTGCGAAAAAGATCGTGGTCAAAGGCCGGTCAGGCTTTACAGACTGTGGCGAAACCCGGGTTAACTCGCAACAATGTGATGCTGTGTGTATGGTGAGATTGGAAGGGCATTATTTATTATGAGCTGTTACCGCCAAGCAGGACCATCGATTCTGAACTGTACTGCGAACAACTGATGAGATTAAAGCAAAAAGTTGAGAGAAAGCGGCCGGAATTAATCAACAGAAATGGTGTGGTTAACTTAAATGGTTGGTAACCATGATAACGCTAGACCTCACACATTTTTAGCCACTCAGCAAAAATTATGAGAGTTTGGCTGAGAGGTGTTAATGCATCCGCCGTATAGTCCTGACCTTGCACCTTGATATTCTCACCTGTTTCGGTCTCTGCAGAATTCCTTAGGCAATGTCAGGTTGACATCACGAGAGGACTGCCAAAACCAGTTGTCGTAGTTTTTTGATCAGAAGCCCTAAAATTTTTATAGCAATGGGATCACGTCTCTACCTACAAGATGGCAAAAAGTTATCCAACAAAATGGCACCTACATACTTTAGTCAAATGTAAATAAACTTTATAAAAAAGCCTTTTGAATTTTTATGTAAAATGGAGAAGTAACTTTTTCCCCAACCTAATATAATGCACAAAAATCGAGAACTAAGTCCAAATAAGGTTCAAATATAAAGTAGATCCAAGCGAAAAAAATAAGGCTACTTATATACGTATACGCAATCGCTGTTATAGATGTATGCATAAGTATGTAATAAACGCAAGTGATTATCGTTGGCAGCTTTAGGATGCGCAGCAAAGTTGGTTGGGCTGTTATAGCTAGTTTTATTTAATGGAACTCACATTCCTCTCAACGAGACAGTAAAAAATCTTGGTGTCTTCATGGACTGCGAGCTGTCTTGGCAGCCCCATATCATCGAATTGAGTAGAAAAGTTTTTCAATCTTCTATTCTAGGTCACTAAAGAGGTTGAGAAACTTTTTATCTACTGCCACCAAAGTTAAGCTTACAAAATCCCTACTACTCCCCATTCTTGATTATGCCGATGTCAATTCAAATTTGGGTTACGTAAATATGACCATGGCTCTGGATTTCGTAAGAAACTCAAGGGGTTATTCATCAATCTTCGCCAGAATACCCACATTCTCCCTTTTCGTTATAGTATACTGTTTTTACCCACTACTCCTCGTTACCTCAAGGAACGCTTCGAATTTCTCTATGTATCTAGCTCTCATAATTTGCGCCCCTCCACTAGATACAGAATAAATACACCTGTACACACGTCCTGTTTTGATAATAACCCTTTCATTGTTCAGGCTGTGCGTCTCTGGAATGAGTTACCTATTGCTATAAGACAAGTTAAATCCTTACCGTACCTTAAAAATCAGGTTTAGAAGCACTTTTCTATTATGTATAATGATTCCTAATGCTATTATATAAGTATACGTATGTGTATGTACATATGTATATATATTTATATTGTTTTTGTACTTATATGTATTATGTCGATCGATTCTTAGCGAAAAGGTTGCCCGTTGTACTGTCTCTTGTCTGTTTCTATTTCTGTTTGTCTATACGTTGGTGTACAATAAAGAATTATCTATTTATCTAAAACTGGACCGCGAGTTCGAATAGATCTTAACCACACTGGGAGAATGTTCTCTGAAAACGATACTAAACGTGTTAAAGCAAAAAATGGTTATCAATATAATATTATACATAATAAATGATCTAAGCTTTCATATATATAATTCCTACTACAAACTGCTTTTATGTCGTTTGTAGTATAGTGATAATAAGAATTAGCAGATTAATAATTGTTATTTTGCAAGCGACAACCAATGAAAATATATGCATTCCGGGTGCGGGTTCGCGCGTTTACATCAACTTGAGCAGTCTCGTGTCTAGCCAACCATGCACAATGGATATACAAACATTCTATTAGAGGTTCAAAGGCGAATGGCGCGCGTTGGATGGTTCATTATGAGTTCAAGGCTCCACTATTATGACTACTTCACACAATTATTTATTGTGTATATTGTCTAAATGAAACACAATCTGTCTGTAAGCTTACAAAATACCTACATATTCAACCTTTACTTTAACATTATATAATAGACGTTTGTTCATTTTTTTCATTTCTCGTATTCTGAAAGTACGCTTGTAGTTACCGGATCAAAGGGATGAAAACAGTACTTTTCGTCCCTGGGAAATGATTTTCCGTGCTGTCAAAAAAATTTATAACTATGGGAATCATAGATAATACATGCAACTTATGTCCCAACTTTTTTATAGCCAGTGTTAAATCGCGGCATAAATTGTAATAGAAAAAATTAACAATTTTGTAACATCATTTTATACTTATAAATTACTTTTCACAATTTTTTTATTTAATTTACATAAATTCGAGCTAAATATTTACTGTAATCAATGATAAAAAATACTGGCTGGTAGAATGCCACAGACAAAAAAGTTAGTTGTCGTTTCATATGTGACGTAGTAAATAAGTTCATCAGATTTAGAATTATATGGATTTAACACCTGATTTAATTAGAGAAGTAATTGTTTAATATTTTCTTAAGTTTTCGCTTGTATACATAATAAAACTACGTTTTAACGGTTTTAAGCGCGGTAATTTATTTGACATCAGGCTATTTCATGTGGGACAACGGCTTCTACGACCAAATCAACGGTGTAGCCATGGGCTCACCGGTGTCTTCTGTCGTGGCTGACAATTTTATGGAAGACTTCGAACAGAAGGCACTGGATACCGCTCCGGCTAAGCCGAAGATGTATAAAAGGTACGTAGACGAAACTTTTGCCATCCTCCCAAACGATAAAGTATCCGCATTTCTAGATTATCTCAATTCCATCAACAGTAATATTAAATTTACTATGGAACTAGAGGCAAACAATAGATTAGCTTTTCTGGATGTACTCATCCTAAGGAACCCTGACAATACTCTTGGCCATACGGTGTATAGGAAACCTACATACATACAGATAAATACCTTAATGGTTCGTCTCACCACCATCCTAGTCAGTTAGCTACTGTTGGCAAATCTTTGTTTCAGAGAGCACGTAAAATGTGTGACGAGAACCACGTTGCTGGAGAGCTTCAGCATGTCAAGCGAGTTCTACAACGCAATCAGCTGAAGACTCCACATCAACGTCACAAAGGCCCTAAACCACCTTCAGTTGAGCGGTGCCCTGCTACCCTACCCTACATCAAGAGGGTCACAGACAGAATTGGTCACATCCTCAGGCGAGCTTCAATCAAAACATATTTCAAGCCGCATAAAAAGATTACCCAATTTTTGAAACCTGTGAAATGCAATATCCCACTCCAGGATGCAGGTGTCTACAAGCTCGATTGTGAGTGTGGATTATCATACATTGGGCAAACAAAAAGGAGCATAAAAACACGAGTAAAAGAACACATTGCTGACATGAAACACACAAGGTCTACGAAGTCTGCGATCAGTGAACACACGCTGAATAAACCCAACCACTATATCAGATTCGATAACCCACAAATCCTCGCGAAAGAGAATCGTTTTATACCTAGAATGATGCGTGAGGCTATTGAAATAAAAAAAAATACCCAAATTTCAATAGAGAAGATGGTTGGCAAGTACCACCTGTTTGGGATCCGATCATCAAAACTATCAAGACCCAAACGGAGCACAAACCATCTGCCAGACCTCAGGACACTGTGAGCTCTTCCTGCGTACACCGGAACACAAACCAACTTGACTGATAATTTTCTTTTATTTTTCCTTCCACCCATTTTAATATTATATAAAATTATTAGAGCTAGGCATGTTTGCTGAAGAGTTTCTTGCGCCGCTTCTTCTCTTCAAGCCGCAACATTTTGCGAGGCGGTGGGAAATTAGACGGAAGCCCCCATAGAGTAAATAATAACCATAAACAAAATTAAAACTATATAATTAAAATGAACAAGTTGGCGGTAGGCTAAATAAAACTTTGAACAATACTCGTTGACACTTGACATCTTTCTCTTCGGTGATCACGGCCACTTTTCAGTAGCCGAAACGTCGGAATAACAAAAATCAAATAAATTACCGCGCTGAAAACCGTTAAAACGTAGTTTTAATAAGTAACTGTTTGTTTGAGTAATCAGTTTTTTTTACTTTCCTCATATTCGAAATGAAAAGCAGTGTTAATGTCGGGTGAAAGGCCTATTTAGGCACTCGAACTATTCGCGCCCTCGCTACGCTCGTGCGCCAGACCATCTCACGCCTAGATAGGTCACTTACACCCCTCGTGTAACAATGTACCTATACCATTGAGAAGAAATTAGGAATAACGATCACCCAGTAAAACACGTTATTCTAAAATCCTATAAATAGGATTTAGATGTTTTAGAATCTTAGTAAAAATAAATAACATTCCAACAATTAACAATATTTTACCTGTTGACCAAAGAAAGCAACAATTAATTTTTGTTTGTTATTTAAAGCCTTTATTTAATCAAATCGCAGGAATTCGATCAGTTCGATCCCCTAAGAGGGGAAGGCCCGAACCTGGAAGTTTATAGGCTGATATTATCATTTATATTCTAAATGGATTTTAGAGTAGTTTTTATACTTCGTACTAAATTAATAAATTGAAACCCACATAACTACGGTACCTATATACGATGGGAAGTACAGATTCATAAACAATAATAATTGCGTTTATTTTTACTCATATTGCGGTTTATGGCGGTTTAATGATAATATCAGGCACAATATTTCCGCTATATAAAGCGTAACATAATAAAGAGTTAATTATTTTTGATTGATGGTTAGCTTAAACGCTACCTTGTGCAATGTGTACGCAAAATACCGAGTAGAGACTCCCTAGACAAATGGCATTAGCAAGCACTAAACAAATAAAATGAAAATGTATGGGAATGACATAGTTCTTAGCCCAACGATATGTCATTCGAATTACACTTTCTATTGCATTCGTTTAGTGCTCTTGCCACTTACCTAGGGGGGTCGAGCAGTTGTGGTGATTCGCTAGTGCTAGGCGCTTTTTTACGCCTAGCGCAAGCCGGTCCGTCTGCGTAAAAAGAGATTGCACCAGATGCCTAACAAAATTTGGGTTAGGCACTTTTGCGCGACGCAGGCGCCACTGTGCGGATTACGAGCGGCACGAGGTCGATGAGCCCAGAGTGCCCGAGTGGTAGCCCCGAGCCCCGCTTCCCCGCCTCACCCTCACCGACCAGTTCCACCACAAGGTGCAGCGGCCGCTACGGCCAACCAACCCTACATATCTACCACCTGCCAGACACTAAGCGAGTATAACATATTGAACACCCGCAGTTTCAACACCGCTACCGGTCACCTGACCACAATGAGATCAACACTAAAACCAACTTACCTGATTTTCTACAATAATAAACGCTAACAATGTGAATTGTGACATACACCTGTACATCAAAATATTATAGTTTCACCATAATCCTGGACTAAGAATCTGTCAAAATTAAATTATCTCTGACTTCTTTTGGCTGTAAACAAAATTTACCTCTATAACTTTACATAGCAACTTTTTTTTATTGCCAAAAAGTGGCAAAAACGCAGATGGTCCACTTGATGGAAAGTGGTCACTACTGTATATCCAGCCATAATTAGAAAAATAAAATCTCAAAGAAACGTCGCTTAAAAATTAAATACCAATACCCTAAATCCTGATTATTACCAAAAATAAGTCATTAAAATATTATCTCCTTTGAGAGGTGAGACTGCAGACACTGTCTTCTTTATTAAATTCAGTCAATTTTTAATAAAGAGAACCTCAGCCATCGTGGCTAAGATAATAATATATTTGGAATAAAAACAAAAATTCATTAATTTCCTCTTTCCTTAATATAATATCTCGTACTTATTTTCTAGGTAAAGTGTTGGCATTACTCACGCACTCAACCTTTGTAATTCGATTAGTCTTGTAGGAACTAAAGAGCAAGGTTTTAAAAAAAAAAAAAAAATATTAATTTATTGTCATAGAAACAATTTCAAATTATGGCTTGCACTAGGGTAACAAATCAGCATTGCCATCCAACGCCTAAATGCGGCCAGCATTTTGAGCACGCTCCCCGCAGACAGCGATTTGGACTCAATTTTTTACTTATAGATATGTTGTTTTGTAAATATAGTTTTATTTACAGTATGATTTGTTAAGGTACCAATTAAAAATTTATTTTCTTAAAATTTTATATTAGTCGATTTCAAATTTGCAAAATCTCATTATAGTTTGATATATCCTCCTTTAGACTCTTTATTTAAAAATCAGATATCAGAACTTATATCTTATATGTTACTTACGGTTACGTAACGTAAACAGATCTTTGGTAAGAATCGGTTTTGAAAGAAGAATTTGGTAAGGTACCAGGCGATTTTTTAAAATCGGTTTGTTGTTAGTATATAATAGGTAGTATATATATATATATACTCTTATACAACTATAAAATATAGTATTTTTACTGTCTCCGTATATGAACTAATTTTACGTATCTGATATTTTAGTTCATGAACTAGTTCTATGAACATAGAATACTTGTATAAGTATGCACAAATGCAAAACTTTCTTTGAGAAACGAAACTAAACTTCCTTAGCCCTCACACATACATACTTTGACCCCGAAATATTATACTCCTCTGGGTTCAGTTAGAAAACTAGGATGTTCAAATTTTATTTAGTTTAAATAATTAATTGGAAGATTAACAAAAATAAAACAAAATTATTTTGCCTAAAATATTAGCAAGAAGTTTCAAGCGCCCTGCAAGTGATATCTTACCTAGATGTTTATTACGTATCGTAATTAGCAACAATTTTCAAGTTATAGACAGTTATTTATTTGGTCAATTAATATTTGCATATTAGTGCAGCTCATTCGCGTCTTGCATTTTTTGCGAATGCGATTCTTGATCAGTCTGGAGATAGAACGTATGAATGGCGTGTCTAGACGTGCCATCCGTCTCGGCTTAGCGGCACATATGCGCCGATATTTGTCTACCACACAAACTGCGACCATATAAATGTGCACTGAATAATATAATGATTGGCACACCATATTTTAGTTTTTGCAACCAATGTCTTTGACTTTTTGCAATGCTCGTCTGTGTATCAGGCTATGAATAAAAAGAAGTCTAATCTGTCTGGAGATTGGTATCGAACATTCCTATATTATGCAGTATAAAATGTTGCAAGTTGTTGAAGTGAAGACGCCGTAATTCTGGACATGAAATAACTGTTATCTAAAGTAAAAGAATAGAAACAGCAAGCGACTAAAGTGCTGTAAATTACCTCATTTGATGAATCGAACTCTGAAATTTGAGGTACGGGGAAATAGCTTGTAAAGATCTAGGTACTATATAATTTAATTTTTAACATATGACGTAAACAGACTGGAAATTCGGGAATTCGTCCCCCAATAATTAATTGATTGGGATAAAAAAAATAGGATGAGTTAAAATATTGCTTCTAGAATGTATATATTTGAGCCGAGCGCTAAAATATATCAAAATAATGGCAGTCTTGATGTCCAGTATCTTCTGCCATAATAAATTCATCAAATTGGCGAAATATCCAAAACTCGATCTGGAGATCCTGCAAGACGTGTGGTATGGTATGTCTTGTGTATATCCGTATCCGATCAATCTCATGACGTGTTATTAGTTGTTATATTGATATTTAAAAGTTTTTCTATTTTGATGGGTATTTTTAAATTTTACAATTAGTTTCCCTTTTAATTTTCCTTTTAGTTTCATTTTTAAGTTAGTTTTTATTAACATTTTACTTATCCTGTTTTCACCACGGCTAACAACAATAAATTATAATGCAACGTTAGAAGATTAGAAGATATATCACAGTAAAAAGTATTATTATAATAATTTCGAACTGTTACCTAATTAAAATTTATCTTTAAGAACATGTGCCATACAAGTTTTATTTAATTTATTAGTACGTTGAAACTGATATCACTGTTCTTGCTTCTAGACGAATGGAACTCAGTTATTGGTTAGAGGTTATTTACTAGGTACTTAAACCGGTAAATATTAAGTGACTAGAAAACATTCCATCGTCTAGAAATTTATATCTGAATATAAAAAGAAATTTCATTATAAGTATGACCGGCATAACAACAGTAGAGTATATTCTTAATGGTATTGGATAAAATAAAATGTACTGTGGTCGTCGCAGAATATTTTATTTAATAAAGTTTTATAATACTTACAGATAACGATATTACTTAAGGAAGGTGGCGGTTTCTTATGTTTTGGTTATCTGTTTTTCTATATTTATACGAGGATGAATCAAAAAGTTCTTAGAATTGCATATATACAAAACCTTTTTGCGAGAAGTTCGATATTCAAATTAAAGCGTGTCAATCATACAACATTAATCCTAACTGTCACTTGTTTTTGTCAGTTCGTTCGCACGTAATAAATTGTTTTGTGCAACGAATTGCTAAAAACGCAAAGTTATGGATAAAAGTGAGTTACGTGCGGTGATAAAAAATCTCAGCTTAACAAAAATGTCTACGAAAGAATTTTTTTCGGACATTTACCAGACATTAGAGGATGATGCTGTACACTATTCTACGGTTGCGTACTCGGTTGCTGAGTTTAAAAGAGGTATATCAAGTTGTAAAGATGCCCCGCGTTCTAGGCGGCCTCCAACCTCCTTTACGGAAGAAAATGTCAAAAAGGTTGAGAATCTGGTTTTGGAAGACAGAATAATAACTACAAAACATAAAGCTGGGATCCTAAAAATATCTTTTGGTAGCGTTCAATCCATTTTAATTGATTCACTGGAGTTCAAAAAAGTGTCGGCAAGATGGGTGATACGGAAGTTAACCGACGAAAACAAACAGCGACGTTTGGAAATTTCTAAGCGTAATCTGGAAATAGTCTAGCGTGTTTCGGATAATTTTTGTCGTCGCCTTGTTACCATGGATGAAACGTGGGTACACCATTTTGATCCTGAAACCATGTCTTTTAAACGACCATCCTCTCCATCCATTAAGAAATTACTAGTTAGTCCTACCGCTGGCAAAGTTATGGCTTTAGTGTTTTGAGATAGTGAAGAACTCTTTTTTATTGACTGTATGCCAAAGGGCCAGATAATTACTGGACCCTATTATGCAAATTTAATTCCGAAAGTGCGTGAAGCGATTAAAGAAAAACGTCATAGAAAACTGTCGTTAGGCGTGTTGTTTCTTCACGATAACGCTCCCACTAATCGATCGGAAATTGCGCTTGACGCACTCCGTTGAGCTGGCTTCAATCACCTTGACCACCCACCATATTTTCCGGACTTAGCCCCAAGTGATTTTCACTTATTCCCAAAATTAAAAGAGGAAATTCGTGGGACTAAATTTCGCGATAATGGCGCGGTTATGGCTGCCGTAGAGGAGTTATTCAAGACTCAAGAAAAACATTTTTTTCCGCAAGGAATAAGGAAATTAGAAACGCGTTATTCTAAATGCATTGCATTGGAGGAAGATTATGTAGAAAAATAAAATATTATTGTTTTAATTTATGCATTTGCAATTTTTTTTAATATTGATTCCAAGAACTTTTTGATTCACCTAGATAAATACGTTTCTGAAAGCATCCGACTGTTTAATCTGTTAACCCTAGAAGGGAGTTAGAAATTATTATATTTTTGCATTTCGTGCATAGATAATAATAATCATTTTTTTTCAGCCAATCACAGTCCACTGCTGGACGGTAGGCCTCCCAAGTTAAAGTTGGCGCCACTCATCCCGGTTCTACGCCTTCCTCATCTTAATAATCATATTCGACTGTCATAGATATGGCTTCGTATAGATTATGGATTCATGTATTCATTATATTTGCGTTGTAAATGAATCTAAAACATTCATATAAATAAGAATTGTGTTTGTAAAAGAAACATTATTTGTTTTATAATTTATATGTTTGGTAAAGTTGTCAGAGTTGCCACGAGAACCTCGTCGTTTGTCATAAGTTATAGACCTACTACTACTGTCAGTCCGACTTTCGTATGATCCCTATTTACTTTTATATTATTATAAAACTTGAAAATTCATATAGCTAGTTCCACAAAGCTTGCACTATTTTATTTAAAAAAAAGCGATACAATAGAGGTGCGGACACATGTCAGAATAAAATCTAATATTTTTACATATAAAAGATCAGGCGTTAAAATAACATCTTATTTTATAAATATCAGGCAGAAATCATTTTAAATACTTTTCAAATAGTAATTAACACGCTATTAGACTTCTTTTACTAACACCTACTTATGACGTCAAAAGTTTGTACACTCGTACAAAATCTAGGAATCTGTGACGTTCTGTAAGCTTATTTAAAAGTATATCAATTGATTTGATAGTCAGCTCCTCTATTCAGCTGTACAATTTCAAAACTTAGGAAATTCTTCTCAAGAAATTTTACAATACAGCACACAAAATGTCATGATCTTCAACTACATTCCATTTCAAAACTATTCATTTAGCTTATTGGGGGCTATAGTATATTTCGATAAAGTTTTCACTATATTTGGTAAACATAATACATCAGAAAATGCCTAGAAAGACAATGAATGTACATAATTTTTTTAACAGAACAATGTCAGTTGTTAGGTTTTGAAATTGCACAACTGAATGGTACATGTAATAGCATAACTGCTGACCAAACTGACGCTAATCCCATAACAACAAATATCGGAAAAGCCGTTTCTGAAGTTGCCTATACTAAAATTAAATCTGATATAGTTCATGCAATTTACAAAGGCGAACGGATTTTAGTTGCAGTAAACGCGTATATCTGTGTGCGTGAAACCGAAATCGAGTATGAATGGACGTCACACTCAGTCCTGAACGTTCCGTCAGGTACGCACACTATATTTTACCCCCTCACGTCGGACAGAGAGAGACGACGCCGGGGGCTACGCTTCCCCCGGGTAGTGGTTGTGGCCCTAGGAGCCCCGCCTGCCAGGGCACGTGGAGTTGGTCGAGCTTCCACTTTCCCGTAGTCTTGGCATAAGGCGAAGGCGAAGGAAGGAACACCTCGTTGTTCCTTTTTAGTGGATTTTGGTCCTTCATTCATTCCTAACTCGGGTGGCAATAGTACTTGTCCGGGGGTACTGGTGCCACCCCAACATGGTGAATAACACAGGCCCCCGCCGCGTCTCCCTCGTGGTGGTTAATCCTCAATCAGATTTCCCCTCGCTAAAAAACAAACACACACAGTATCGCAACGTGCATGTACACTTTCAACCACAAGTGAAGCCCGCTCGCCTTCCTGGATTGCAAGAACACTCACTTGAACAGCTAAATGGCCTTCGCTCAAGCTATTATTATAAACCAAAAAGGACGGCCAACGTCATTACAATTGCACTTTGTAAATGTACAAAGTACAATAGTGACTGATGTAAGCATTGTCGCTTCATCGTTCTATTCATGGAATATTGAATCATATTTTTTGTGTTTTCTATGTTTGAATTGTATTAATGCGTCACATAACCGAAGTTCAATGAATTAATAAATTTTTCATTTCTCATATTCATCCCAGGGAAGTGATTCTCCCTGCTGTCAAAAAAATTAGAAAACTATGCGAACCATAGATAATACCTACATGCAACTCATATTCCAACTTTTTTTACAGCCACTGTTAAATCGCGGCATGAATTGTAATAAAAGTATATCAACAATTTAGTAACATCATTTTATACTTATAAATTACTTTTCGCTAAATTATTATGTAATTGACATAAATTTAAGCTAAATATTTACTATCATCAGAGACAAAAAAATACGTGATGTAGAATGCCACAGAAAAAAAATTACTTGACGTTTCTTATGTGACGTAGGTGATGACGTTTCAATTACATTTACAGCGCGTTCCACTAGTAGCTCACGACGCCCAAAATACTCCATTAGCGGTTCCACGAAGCGACCACAACGACCTATTTCAAGAGGTGGGTCGAATAACCGTTCCACTTGAGTTTACGATTATAACGCCGGCAAGCAAGTGGAACGGGAAAAATCGCGGTCGTGAACGTGGTCGTTGTGAATCTCTAATGTAACGTAGCCTTAGATAAATTCCATATGAATTTACCGCCTGATTTTATTAGAGAAGTAGTTGTTTGTTTAACTAATCAGCTTTTATTTACTTCCCCATATTTAAAATGAAAAGCAGAGTGTTAACCTCGGGTTAAAGGTCTATTTAGACACTCGAATTATTAGCGCACTCGCTACGCTCGTGAACCCAGCCGTCTTGTGCCTAAATATGTCACTTTCACCTCTCGTATAACAATTTACTATAGAAGATGGTAGATTTGCTAATAAAAGCTAATTATTAACGTTCCTAAACCTTTAAGATAAATTAAAAATCCATCTATATTTTCTAATTACCATATTGTTCTATAAATAGGTATATTCAGTCTGCTCCGCCTCCATTTACGTAAATATCGAATTCATAATATTGTTTTGCCTATTATCTATTCATCATAAATTCAGGCGCGTAACATCTGTGGAAACCAATTAATTTATAATTTTGATACTTAATTATACTGAATTTTGTTTACAATACTTTAAACTTGAGTCAGATTTGGTGTAAAAATGTGATTAAAATAATAAAACGTTGGTTGTTTGTGGTGTTTAAGTAACAAAACAATATCTAGCTTATAGTGTCCACCGATCATCACGAAAAATGTAGGTTTTACATTATCCATTCATTGTTTTACTGCTGGTTAAAATTTGTCATAAAATCCACACAAGTAATCTAAATTTTGTACTAACGGTAAGGTAAAATTGTGTATTTATATAATATATATTATAAATGTTAACATATAGAAACCTGGCTGTAGAGGTGTTTCAGAGTCACGTTATTACTGTGTTATAGTCTCACCGGGTATTATTGTATTTGATTAGGTACAAAAAAACAATGTTTTAAAGTAGGTGCCAAATATAAACAAACAGCGCTTTTATTCGTGTCAAAATGTCAAGGAAGTAAACCGCAAATGTTGTCGCGCGCATGAATATAGTATGTTGAGCTAAGCGTGGTAATGCGAAGCAGCAATAAGTTAGTTAGATGTTTGTGGTATTACGTCACAATGTAAGCGGAGCGCGTCTAGACAAGCCGCAGACGAATTTTTAATACCGGCGCGGCGCGACCGCGACAGCCAGCGGCCACTCTACCTACTCCTGCGCTGCGCAATGCCTAAAAGCCGGCACGTGATCGCAGATACGCTTGCCTGCTCCCTACATTACAACTACATATTTACAAAATTATTACATTTACAGCATACATATATATATATATAATAGCACTATTTCAATAGACTTTATAAAATTACAACAACTTTTACAACATATACATATAATTTCAAGTGCGATTGATTGTGAAGCCGTTGTAGCTTAGTGGCTAACAGAGTCGTATTTCAAATAACGTAAACTCGAATCGGGGCCGAGAAGCATGCACGACTTCCGCAGTTTTCTGACCAAATGTGCATATTCTTACAGTTGCCGCGTGCTGACGGTGTAGGAAAATACCATGATGAAACTTGCACGTCAAGATAACCGCTATGTAGAAACAGCCAATTCGCCTAAACAAAGCATGGCAAGCTGGCAAGTATAATATCTGCTCTCCTAAAAATGGAGAGGGCCGAGCCCAGTAGTGCTATCCTTATAGGTTGACATTATTATTACTTATTACTATTTCAACGATTATAACATTCGGTATATTAATATATTCTACCTAACTTCGGATTGTCTGGAAAATATTGCCTTTTAGACCAACTGCTCTTTAATTTTTGAATGTATGCATAATTTAGTGTACAATAACAATTATGCATATCTATATTATTATTGAAATTTTAACTAAATTTGAAATAAGAAGTGTATTTTAAGAGAAAAACCGAAACAACGATTACATAATTATTTTCTCAGTGTTTTGTACTGCTTCAAAAAAATTTTTAATCTACTTTTAACAAATTTTGTATACCACTTTTCACGTTTCATAAATAAATCAGGTTAATAAAGATTTTTACTTTCAAAACTTTTCATTAATTTCTATGTAAAGACTTATAAAGATTGTGTGAGTTTTATATATGTTACGGGCAATTTGATTATTCGGGCATTATTTATATGGACCGATCATTATGAATAATGACCAAGAGCGTCGATCAATTTGATAAATTAATTACTTTGGTAGGCCCATAATAATAATGCCCGACGGCCAGTGGTTCATTTAAAAAATCACGGTTTGAGATAACTTAAATTTATCACTTGGACCGGGCAGTATGAATACTTCCCTACTTCTAGCCGGACAATGTGATAAATACGGTCGTGCTATGCGACGTATGTGGACGAGTCGGGAGCTCGGCAGCCTGCCGGCTGCCGGCGAAGATTTTCGCCTCACTTCCGGCCGCCTTCACTAGCACCCCTATTATGCAGAGCTCTTGACAGTCTATAAGCGGGACCTCATCGTGCACGATGTTCCTCTTCACCAGGACAGCCGTCTCCCTATTCGGCAGGCTTCGGAAGAGACTTTGTCACGCTTGTACACGACGAAGTTCTGTATCCGGAACGTGATCTTCGGCCGAAATTTCGTCTCGCCAAGGAGGATGTTGTGTACAATTGTACATATATGTACATCCTACGACTAGTCGAGAAGGCGCAGGGGCAGGGTCTTGTCGGCCACTCCTTAGAGTTCCAATATAATATTCTAAGCTGGTCCGCTGGTGTGATGAATAGCGTCCATGCTAACCAGATGATGCATCGCAAATACCTTGAGATCTGCCCCAGCTGCGATAGTGCAGATCAGGTCAGTCAGAGTCCAACAAAATACCTCCATGCGAAGCACTTGCTGGAGTATTATCTGAAGTAGGTCCCTCGCGTTAGCCTCCTCTACGTTGGATGATTAAGATTTCGGTGCAGGAGGGGCGGGTGAGTGCATGGTCCTATTCCTCGGCTGACGATGCGGATTCCGTATCGTCAGCCGAAGAGTAAAACCAGGCAGGACTCAGCCATTAGGCGAGAATAGCCCTGGTGGGGGGAGATGGTGTCCTCTCCAGCAGCGCCTGTTGGCTGCAGTGGGGGCAACTTTCTGTTGTAGTGCTTATTTGTGCTGATTTAGCGGCTGCGGGTGGTGGGGCACCCGTTGCCTACTCTTTCATAGGCGGTTGCCGTAGTTGTGCAACTTGTTTCACTTGACTGCTGTTCTGGACGAGTGCTCAAATATTTGGACCGATAGCATTGTTCTCTGCCATCGCCAGCCGTCTAAGACCACGCCCGGTATATAGAGCAACTGGTTTATTGCTACTTATTTTACTTGTTTATACTTGTAATAAGTGTGACGTAGAAGAGACAGCCAGATTTGCCCCCACGCCTTCAACCGCCCCTCACGATTTTCGTATTTTAAAATCTATATAATTGACATATACATATATTTGTTTACATTTATCATAATTACACCTCTAAACTTTGTTTGCCAAGCCATAAAGTAAAAAAGGGAAAGAAAATTGTTTTTCTCCTTTCAATAATAATTACGTAAATTTAATTAGCCTTTATAGACAAAAAACTAAAGTTCATCTGTTTTATCATATTGCCCAAGCTAGTGTAGTCATTATTTATACTGACCGGGAAAAGTGATTAATCATGCAGTTTTATTTATATTGCCCACTTGATACGGGCATTATGTATATAGACCGGTCATGATTCATAGTGACCGGATTTAACAAATTGCCCGTAATACATACGTTTCATTAAAATTAAATTTCATTTAATTAAAATATACAATTGTTAGAAAAACCATTACAACAATGAAGTCAACATCATACGCAAAAAGTTGATTTTTTATTGATGCTCTTATGCCCGGGAGCACTTAGGCATCATTGTTGTTAAGTATGATGACATAAAACTTGTTGTTTACACGGAAATTATAGTTATTTTCCACTTACTCAGCTTTGCAGACATCGTTAAACGTTTTTCACGGATGAGGTAAAAGATAACAAGACATGCGTCATGATGAACATGTCGTAACGCTTATTCATCTATTCCATTTTTTAGTTCCTATAAATATAAATGCATCCATTCATACATACACATGTATAAATATGAAATAACTTTGCTTGAATGTTTCTGTTTTTATTGTTGTGGAGAGTTATTGCTTCGGGAAGAGTATATTTGATATACTTATGTACCTACTTTCGTTTACAGGGATGAAAACAGAATAAATATGATAGAGAAACTAGTATTTATGTCCTAAAGATACGCCTTTAGAGCATTTCATTAAAAAACCCGCTTAAATTACCTTTGTTGAAAATAGTTATTTACATAAAAATACAAAATTAATATTTATATTAGTTAATTTTCTAATAAAATAAACAGATTAGATTATTACAAGAAGATTAATGCTACGTTACAGGAAAGTAGCACAATGTCTATTTCACAATGTTAATACTATATAAATGTATATCATTTCATACAAATACCTAACAAACATCATATACAGAACTCATTATCATTAAAAGTAAAAAACACATATTAAAAGTCGTATTAAAATAATAATAATTTATAATTCTTTTCATTTCAGTCCAAATAAATTATGTATGAAAGAATCGATAGCCTACTATACTACTGACAAGAATAGAATTTCCTGCGGCCGGGCGGCCTATCGTAAGAGGCGACTAAACAACCCACAGCCAGGTGGTAGGGCATTTGCCCGATTGGATGGCTACCACCCCCGGTCTAAAGTATGTCGCCTTATCAACATTGAGTTGTGTTCCGGCATTAGTGACCAGGTTCCAGTCTCCCCTAAGAGAGCAGCAGCGCATTTGTAGCACCTTTGGTGTTGCAAATGTCCATAGGCGATGGTAACCGCTGTCCATCAAGTGGGCCGTCTGCCTGTCTGCTGAACTCCTGCAATAAAAAAATTTTAAAAAGCGTGGTATAAATATGTTTATTTTTGTATAAATTTTACGTTTATTTAAATGTATTCATTTATTAAAATCATATGCAGTATACTTTAAAAAAAGTATACATTAACATCTATGTTATTTAATAACACAGCTTATTAAGAATCTAATACAAGAACTTTTCTCGTTTTAAGAATGAGATTTAATGTGCTCATTGCTTGGAATAACATACTATTTATTTAAAATTCGAATAATTAGTAACAGTATATGAAAGTTAATAAATATCACCCAAAGGTGCTGGTCTAATACTCGAAGAACCATTAATCAATGTTGTTTTAGTCCGTTGTATATTATCCATAACACAAGCGTAACTTGCTTAGCTTGGGGATATACAATGTGTGCGTTTGTCCGCCGATTAAAAAAAAAAATGTCATCAACGTTAACTTTCGTACACGACCGTATTAACTGATTATTAATAAATTAACCGGAATATTAAAATAAATATGAAACGTTTCCAATCTATCTATAATAGTATAACATTCTAAACAAGCCGTGTCTGTACATTGGTGCTATTTAAAAAAAAACATCTAGTATATACTATATAAACGATAGAGAACACGATGCAATTTTTTTAGATATTTTATCTGTTTGTTCGAAATTTACGTAAAAACACGTAAAGATAGAAAATTCCTAGTCTGAAACTTTGCGCTACTTTTTATTCTGAAAATCCCTCAGGAATTTTTCTGGGAATGAATAAAAATGGCTAAATAAAAAAAACAAAATCCTAGGTGAATTTTTCACTAATCGACAGCGAATTTTATGTAATAAAATGCGTCATATTTTTTAATACCCGAAATCCCCGGAATTTTCTCAAAAGCGGTTTGTAGTTGTTCGGGTGCACAGAAATTAGCCTATTCCGACACAGCTTTCTTTTTTAAATGCTGTGGTACTTTCAGTCCCGGGAATCCTGCAGGAATTTCAAGTCAAGCGTGAATGAAGTCGCGGCAATATCCTAGTAAATAAAACTAACAAATTCATGCTTTTTAGGGTTTTGTACAAAGCTTATAACTATATATATTTAGTTTTTAGTTTTTTACTAGAGTTTTCCCAATATATACGCCGCGAGTTAAACCCTTCAGGGTAGCTCTGTTTTACTTACATAAACTCTTTAATACATCTTTTATATATACAACTTTCAGGAAAAAATATCCAACTGGTGGGGAAAATCGCTTCAAAATCCGTTGTATGGTTTAGGAGAAGTTCGCATTTATGCAGACAGACAGACGCGGAAAACGACTGTATTTAAAACTATGTATAGATGCGCACTGAATTTTTTTTCAACCCATGAGTATGTGTGTATGTCGGATATCCCTAATCTTTATTTTCATAGCAATATTGGTACACACATTGTGTGGTGGCATATAAATTACATTGTTCCACAAATTTCCATCGATATACTCCCAGTAAGTTTGCGATATAAATGACTGTGACTTCATACAAAGTCAGACATGACGATTTTATAAGGGTGCCGTTTTTGCCCAAATGGCCACGGAACCCTAAAAGGAACAAATCGTTTCTTTTTAATTATTATTTGGATTTAATATCTAAGTAAACACAATTTAGTGTTACATTTAACCTTAAGGAAAACAGTTATAAATGACATCACTGTCTGGCGGTAAAACGAAACATTTTTAGCTGATGTTTCATTAATTCCATATAAACATTGTGCTAAGAATTGGATATGGCTTTTGAAATACTTACGAGGAAACATGTCGTGTTCTAAATAATTATATATTATAAACCAGGGAACGGTTACATATTTCTTCCTTTGTTAACCTTTTTTTTTTGTCAGAGCTTCTATTATGTGTATAGAGATGACGCTTTAATAAATTACTTTAAAAGTGGCACAATGGTTCGTCACCTATGTCTACTGCTTATCACATACACCTCCACTCCTAAATAAGTCTGTACTGGGTATATCTATAGTATTTAAAAAATAATTTCAAACTGCATGTACAGCACTACCAGTTGACGATTAGTAGAGGTAAAAGTATACATGGAATTGAATATTCAAAATACAAATTCGTAATTGCTGTTATTAGCAAGCACTGAAGTCGGTCGGTGCAGTCGATGCGATGACGCGCGCGCGCGTGGCAGCCGCGCCCGGTCATCAGTTTTTTGCTGCGAGCTCGGGCGGGGGAAAGCCCGCCTATTTACCAGCCGCAAATCTAGACTATGAGTATGTGTCTAGACGCTCGATTCCAGAAGGTCATGAGTTAACCGGCCGCTTTCACATATTTATTCGGACACGGCGAAACGAGGCACCCAACACAATTGGCGATTACGTGACGTAATTACAAATTAATAGTCGTCTGCGACTATTTTCAATGAAACTGGCGTCAGAAACACATTATATTGCCAAATAGATTATTTCATATTTAGCTTGAACTCGCACTGAAATATGCCAAATAACATTATAATTTCATAAGTACACTGTGTTCAAATTTTTAAGTCACGAAGTCTGGAATTACTAAAACACGCCAGTCTTGTAAAGATAAACATATACACCTTAGTGGTGATTATTTCAAGTGAAATAATAAAGCCAAATCTGAAACTAAAGGATTTAGCGAAAAGTATTAAAGAAGTTTCGGGGTCGATTTTGTGAGAAAACTTAAACATCATCATTAGATTTTTGAAAATTCAATACGCTAGTCAGGAATCGATTCAGCCAATTTAGGAAAAAGACACGTATTGTCTTATGCGTGGGTTATATTACACTAAAAAAAACCATAGCGTAGCTTGTAAGGATCAATTTCTGGTAAGTAATGTCAAACCGTAAACAAAGACTAGGACTACAAAATTAACAAATTGGTACTTTTAGATAATTGTAATGAATTGGACTTAGATCATTAATAGATTGGATTACCTACAGTTCTGAGAGCTGAAATGACAAATAGTAAACAGCTTATCGAAATCGACCATTTTTCTGTAAGTTTCGAATAGCAATAGTAAGTACTAAATAGTCCTAAATATTTTAAATTAACAAAAAGTTTAAAGAAGCCTCCATACTTCGTCTAACTCAATGTGTATAAGACCATGGGTATGTAATATATATATATTTTTTTAATTAGCCGGATTTTTCTCTCGGAACTCTCCCAGACCGTTGGCTGAAACGATGAAATTGACTCCGAGACAATTTTTGAAGGATTTTGAATGCTCTACAAAAAAGGTTTAATTAAAATTTTCCCTCAGATGAACTGTTTTCTTATAATCATGCCTTATACATTGGTATAGTATTACAATTTGATCTTTCAATTTTGGAATTTTACAATTCATGGAAAATAATAATATTCATCGAACTTTTTCCGGCTATTGAACCCGGAAAAAAATCGATAAATATTTTTATGGAAAATCAAACGCTCTACAAAAAAGTCTCGTAACGTTTTTGACTAAATTAACTGCTTCAAAAATTGTTCAAAGCTAAAGTTGAAGTTAAAGCGAAATCCTTGTTTTTGACGCTGTAGACTTCATTCTTTTTTGGGTCAGTTCAAATCTTGAATTCTTAGATCAATGAAAATTTTTATCTTATTGATAAAATTACTGAATTTTTTACAACATATTCGAATTTATACGCTTTAAGTAACAATTTCCTTTAGAAAATTCCATTGTCACTGTTTATTAATCGTTTAAAAACCAACAATCATGTGCTTTTTCTATTAAAAATTATTAATTTTGATAATTATATACAAAAATTGATTTACTCTTATTACGGCTTAACTTACTACATAACAATTTGCTTGTCTGACAAATCCGGCACTTTTTAAACTTCCTGAGATTTCCTAATTTCGAAACCATGTGATTTTAGGACTTGTTTGATGTGACAGGTTATATATTGACTAGTAGAGTTTACCCTGTAGCTGCGCCGCAGGTCAGACTATAGTGCGCACCTCTCGTTTAAAGAGCAGGCGTTAATACAGGTTGCATTGTATTAAATTTTTATGTATTTGCCCCCGGAAGATTCAATCCATTTTATATCGCAAACTGTCCCATCTCCCGGACTGAAAAGTGTATATGTCCATTTTCGGTATTAAAACTATATTTAAACCAAATTATAGCAAAACCGATCCAGTACTCCTAGTAGTTTTTCAGTCAAAGCTTACTATCGCATTTTTTATAGATGATGATTTTTTATATCTATAAACTTGAGAAATGGTTGGTCTCCCATAGAAACTTTCATCCTCTATTTCAACCCGTTCTAGTTTTATTAATCAATCCCCGTCCAATCTCTAAACTACAAAAATGATCAAAATGATCCAGATGAGAAAAATGTCCAAACTACCCAAAATGTCCAAAATATTCAAAATTACCACAATGTCAAAAATGACCAAAATGTTCAAAATGTCCAAAATGACCAAAATGTCCAAACTACCCAAAATATCCAAAATTTTCATAATAACCAAATTGACCAAAATTACAAAAATGATCAAAATGTCCAAAATGACCAAAGTGACCAAAATAACAAAAATGACGAAAATGGTAATTCACAAAAGAACCAAAATCTATCCCACATTTTGGGATAACTTTTACATAAGTAAAAAAGTAAAAATATCCTTTGTTCACCCTCGGTATTAAAATTACATATATACCAAATTTCAGCCATTTCGGTCCAGTAGTTTTTCCGTAAAAGCATAACATACAGAGAGACAAATATATTTTATCCCGGAAACTATCCCATTTTTCAGGATAAAAAGTATACTATGTTCTTCCTCGGCATCGAAAAATATATACTGAGTTTCAGTCAAATCGGTCTAGTGGTTTTTTCCGTGAAAACGGAAAGACAGACAGTTACTTTCGCATTCATAATATTAATAGGGATTAGACAGACATCTTTAGTAAAACAGTTGTAGTTGTTGTTTTTGTAACATTTACAACAACCTTTTGTACATATACATTACTCACCCCGGGTTTTTATGGAAATTTCCGGGATTCATATATTTTCATACTAAAAATCCCGTTGCTTTGCTGGAATTAACATTTGAATATTGGAAAAATAACTGATATCTTTGTTACCTGTCCAACGTGGACGAAGTCGCGGTCAAATGCCACTACGGATATAATTATGGTTCGCTCTATTGTTTTCAATTATAAATTTGGAATAAAACCTACTTTCGCTACAGCCTGCAGCTACGGACGACGAATTGGGTGCGACGTGCACTGGACGGTGAAGGGGGCTTCCCGCTGGGTATGAGGTGCAGTGCGGGCAGAGAGGGGACCGTCTAGACAGGCCGCAGACGCATGGAGGCTGCGCTGCGGCCAATACTCACGCACACCACCACGCGGTGCATCGCCCGATTTCACTTAAACTAACACAGACAGACGGTGCACTGTGCAGTCTGACCTCCAACACAGTCCGCAGACAGCACATAACTTAATCTTTTTAACTTTAAAGTAACAAAAATTAATGGTTGGCAAAAGGTCACACAAACCATTCGTATTCTAGAAAGGTTATTTAAGAATTTAATTGGCTTCATAAGGAACTGTTTACATTCGTAGAAAAATGTAGGTTCCGTTAACTTTACTTTTATATTCTGTTGCTAGGGCTTCATCTGCGATAGTGTTAAAGATATAAGCTTGGGCCGAATGCGTCTTATTTAAAACGCTGAAAATAACGCCGTTAACGCATATTCACATTAATATATAGGTATACATACGTTACCTGTCAATTTTTAACGTCATTAATAATGTCGCATCTCTAACTGCGCATTAAACCTATCGCCACATCTACGTGAAACGGCCTATAGCTTTAACTTTATCCCAGATAAAGCTCCATCATGTGAAAAATCTTAAATGTTCTGTATGTTCGTTTTCAGACCCTTAAAATGACTTAATCTTTATACTTTGTCTTGCCATAAATATTGTAACAAAGATTTTTTTTTCTATTGCAAATAACATTTATAAGTTTTACAGTGTGTTAGTTTAAAAAGTATAAAAAGCTTATTCGAAGTGGTCTCCATTGGCTGCAATACAGTCCTTTAAACGTTGAGGCAAGTTATCAATAGAAGCACGCACTCTTTCCGTGGGAAAATTCTTCGCTGCCAATCGTATGGATTGTTTTAAGGACTCCAAATTATCATGGTGTTTAGAGCAAGCCGTACTCTCTAAAACTGACCATAAATAATAATCCAGCGGATTAAGATCGGGACTAGACGACGGCCAGTCTTCAGCTCTGATGAAATCCGAAACGTTCGTTTCCAACCAAGACTGCGTGGACCAAGCTTTATGACCCGGCGCCGAGTCTTGCTGGAAGGACCATTCTTGGTTATTGAACATGGTGTTGTTTATGGGCTTAACTATCTTCTTAAGAATGGTATCTTGATACACTTGTGCCGATGTTTTGATACCTTTTTCACAAAAATATGGCTCAGTCACTCCTTCATAGCAACACCCCACCAAACCATCACTGAAGGCGGAAAATGCCCACGTTGCACTCTGTCGACTAATTGAGAAGCTTCCTTAGAGCTTTGAACGTAAATACGGTCATTTTGTTTGTTAAAATGTTGCTCAATTGTAAAAAATTTCTCATCCGTAAACAAGTTTTTTCTGTGACCTCCCTTTGCGTACCGCTTCAGTAGTTGTTTCGATTTTTTTTTAAATAATGTGCAACAAAACCCTGTCCTAGCTTTTATGCCATTTTTTCTCCATCCCAAGGTTGTCTGGAAGAGATCGTTGCCAGCGATAAGGCCATTTGTACTTAATTCTATGCTGTTTTTATGTATCGTTTCATAATTTTTATTATACGATATAGTATATTCTATTATATATTATAAATATAGGTTAATAGAAACCTAAAGAAAGACAAGGTAAAGCTATTTGGTATAAGCTACATTCTATTGTTATTTCTACAACATACTAATATTTCAAACTTAAAAAATATACATTGAATTTTTTATGAAAATTATAGACATTGTACTTATATGAATACTCATACACTGGTTTACCTTAGAAAATCATTTTCTACTCTTCTACTTACATTATTTTGTATACTGGTCACGTAAACTTAAGAAAATACTATATAAATTACACTATTTAATGATATTTAAATGTTTTAAATAACCTAAGCTACATCCAAAGTTAGATATTACAGTAGAAAATGTTTTATATTAATCATTTAAAGATACAATTTAATAAACATTTTAATTTTAATTTTAATTTATAGTTCATTAATGATACGCTTAATTAATTCGAATCTTTAAACCCTTCTCTTGACATTGTCAACATTTTGTCAAATCACAACTACTTTGTATGACACATGTCCTTGCTTAAACCTTAATAACCGTTCTCGTTTCGATATGGTATTTATCGCTTATAAATGTTGCATATTTTAATCTCCAGACAGTCTCATATCGGTCGCAGACTGAGCAGGAAGTCGTGAACTTTTTCCTTATGGCTCGATCGACTGAGCAATGCATATACGACGATAGCGGGTAAAACCACTACTTATTGCAAATTGACTTTGCAATACAAATTTGCAAATTACTCTTTCATTGCTATCACATATAGCTTATCTTTATATAATATTTCGATTTGTAACATATTACGGAAGAATGGGTTTTATCCCCCCATAAATATGGCATGTATAGATTTTTCTAACCTCATTCCCCTCGGTACCTTTACGTAATTAATGAATGACCCCTGATATTATCCCAGGTGTAGCAGGAATATAACACTAAGCGTTTACAGTACCGCTTTTAAATATTCACATTTACTGGTTTCAATTAAAATTGTTAATAGTAAGTACTTGGCTGTAAATTGTTTGTTCTCCGAGTAAAATAAAAGAATGTAATAATAATAATCACTGAGAATTGGTACAAAACTCCAATAAGACGAAAACATTATATCTTGTGTATAATTGAATCGCATTTTTATACTTTTGTCGGGATATGGCCGGATACTATATCTTACTAATACATTTGCCTTAGTAATGGTTAAAATTTGACAAAAGCTCGATTCAAGTAATGTCTTCTACCAATGGTAAAGTATAGATAGAAGAATGAATATTAAGATATAAGAACCGGCCATTAGTCAAATAGAGCAACATAAGCTTAAGAAACACATAAATAGTTTACATATTTCGTAATTGTTTACCGGGAGATTTAAATTTAACTTGTAAATTAAAAAAAACATAACGACACGAGCAATGGGCGATCGCTTACTTGTGTATTGTATCTTATTTGTGTGCAGTTATTCTTTTTAATTGGCTTTTTTCCCTTTTAATATTAAATTAAATTAAATTTATTTATAAGTATATTACAGAATAAATAAGACTGCTAAAATGGCGATAATAAACTACTGCTTTTAGCAAACAAAGATAATAATTATGTATATTTAAAACATTTGTTCCTAAAATGTAAGTAGTCCTACTATAGTTTGCATATAACACCATCACCATTATCGTCTTAATTCATTTCTGGGGTTGTCTGGAAGAGATCGCTTTTTAGGGGTAAGACCACCCTTTGTGCATAATTAGGTATAGTTTTAGTCTAGAAGTTCATTTTTGTATTGCTGTACAATAAAGTGTTATCTATCTATACATAACTAATTTATTTATGATGTATTTACTTGACTAAAAAAAGTTGTCTATCTTCAACAGCGATAAGACCGCCTATTCTATTTTTATCTGTCATTTTTGTAATTATACCGCTAACTATAATAAAGACCATTTATTCATTGAATAATTCCGTAATAGAACCAAGTTAACGAACATGTGAATCACTCAGCGGTATAATGCAGAAACAATAACAGAAATCAGTAGGTATTTTCTTTTTCTTTATGTGAAGATCTGAAACTATAATGATCTAAGTTTGTATCATCTATTAATATGACTTTATTACAAATAACCCAGGAATTTCAAAGATCTATACATTTTTTTACTGTAAACAACGGGACGTTCTTATCTGTGACAAGAACAACTGCGCACGGAGCAAGACAGCGGCGGACTGAGTTATGAAGTGCAAACTGGAGAGGCCTAGACCCAGTCGTGGATGGCGATCGGCTGATGACGAAGTAGGAGCCTAATTTAGATATTGTATTTATGTATATATTTTATAAGATAATATAAGAAAACCTTTGGGATATGAATCCAACGTTCACGCAAACTTAACACGTGGGGATTGAAATAAGCTGTGTGGTCCTAGTCGGCGGTCTCTTGCTTCTGTTGGGGAGTAATGTCCCGCGAGGACCACCGAGAGAGAGTGAGGGAGAGAGCTGCGCATGCGCTCAGCGGACGCCGTCGTAGGACTGGTCTCCGGAGACATGAGTATGCGTTAAATCTCCTCCCATGAATCCATCGCAGGGGGATGCGTCGGGTCAAGCCTCTGTTAGTGAAGTAGGTCACTCTGCATCCCGGGCGACCTAAGCTGGTTGCGTGGTTGAACATGGGAGTAGCTTCGCTCGTAACCTCATGTTCTTCCACCCAAGCGCGGGTATGGGACGCAGGTTTAGGTTTAGCGGAGTTGTTGGTTCCGCCCAGTCTTCACACAGGCTGCGCGGTGCTTGTCGCCGCGGGACGGTCCTACCCCCCAAAATTAGAGGGACTCAGTATGTATGGCACGAAACGTATTCCCCCTGCTCATCAAAAAACAAATTGTGTAGTGCGTTCATAATGGTTACGCTAATGGACAAGGTGACGCACCACAATGCAAGTGCCCATGGCTCAATCGCCGCGAGAGCTAGGCTCAGCTGCTGGAGAGGGGAGTACAAAATAAGGCGACGACTTGTTGTATTCTCGATGTACTTACTTGCTTAAGTCCATTTACCATTAAACCTAAGACTATATATATATATAAAAATCTTAACTGCTACGTGAAAATATGTAAAACCTAAACATGACCGTAGATGCATCATCTCCGAAGGTTTTATTTATTTTCAGTATTGACAGATTTTGGCACGTACATGGACTACTCAGTTTTAACCTTGCTAATTATGTATCAATAAATTATTGCACGTACACTCGCGGTACGAAAAGGTCCATCACCTTAAAGTGAACTTTTGCTTGCACGAGTACAAGAAACAGTACTGCCAATGTTTTAATAACAACTGTTACGTTTTGCTACGTTTATAAAATAGAGAAACGTGAAAAAAGAAAATTACAATGTTGACAATGACTAACACTGAGATTAACAATAGTTTAAATCATGAGAAACAAAGAGGATATAATCCCTACGCTTATCATAAATATTAAAATCAATAAAAGGGTAAAACCTCTAAAAATCTTTTAGACAAGATAAAAAATCAAACAATTTTTGATCTTACTTAGATCAAAAGTTGTTTGATTTTAAACTTTATTGTCAAACACTTAAACATAATTTTCTCGACTTAGTTTGAAATGGTAACATGTGCTCGCGGAACATTAAATGAGTCAATTTGAAAGCTGGCAAACCTTTTCATACTACGACTGTACGTGATGTAACAAACACAGAAAAAATACAACAGTACCTCAACGAACTGTGGAGAGACTTTTGTAATTTCAGGACCAGTATTGTAATAAACAAACAATATTAATTTGGATGTGGGTGTCCCATCGCGATCTTGAAAACTTATACATTTACAGTCTTATTCATAGAGAGTTAGAGTGAGATTGAACGCTTCTTTATGGTTCTTAAAAAAGCGTTCAAACTTACTTTAACTCAATATGAATAAGACCGTAAATACATAACTTCCGCCTGCAAAGTGGCTAAATCTGAAAAATGCCAAAACAAGGTTTGCCAAAGATGTGAATGCCTTCGGTATTGGAAATTTACATAGAGCTAATAGTTAATATTGGCAACATAAGATATTTCATCCCCAAATTTTGGTAATAAAATACAATATAATAGGTTGGGGAAAAAGTCTTTTCGCATATAGTATGTATGAACTTGTAATAAGATCTCTTTGGCTATACCATTTGCATCTGGCTGGTTTTGGTATCATTAAAAAGTTTTAATTTTAAAGAAGACAATTGCAAATTCAAATTAGGAAAATATGTGATTTTCATTTGTTTTTCTTGGTGTTAAAATGAGTGAATCTAATGAAGAAATTCGATAGATTTTAAAATTTTACTACAAAAAAGGTACAAATGCAATACAAGCCGCGAAAAAAAATTGTGATGTTTATGGACCTAATGCAGTATCTGTGAGAGTAGCACAAATTTGGTTTAAGCGTTTTCAATCCAGAAATTTTGATATCAAAGATGCACGTCGCTCTGGTCGCCCTGTTACGGACAAAATTGATGCCATTTTTGAAAAAGTGTAGCAAGATCGACATATTAGTAGTTACGATGTAGCTGGAGAACTGGGAATTGACCACAAAACGGTTTTGGCGCATTTGAAAAAAGCTGGGTACACAAAAAAGCTCGATATTTGGGTGGCTCATGAGCTCACTGAAAGAAACCTAATGAACCGTGTACTCGTTTGTGATTCTTTATTACGACGTAATGAAACCGAACCATTTTTGAAGAAGCTGATAACTGGTGATGAAAAGTGGATCACGTACGACAAGCACGTGCGAAAAAGATCTTGGTCAAAGGCCGGTCAGGCTTCACAGACTGTGGCGAAACCCAGGTTAACTCGCAACAAGGTGATGCGGTGTGTATGGTGGGATTGGAAGGGCATTATTCATTATGAGCTGTTACCGCCAGGCAGGACCATCGATTCTGAACTTTACTGTGAACAACTGATGAGATTAAAGTAAAAAGTTGAGAGAAAGCGACCGGAATTAAACAACAGAAGGGGTGTGGTTTTTCACCACGATAACGCTAGACCTCACACATGTTTAGCCACTCAGCAAAAATTACGAGAGTTTGGTTGGGAGGTGTTAATGCATCCGCCGTATAGTCCTAACCTTGCACCTTCAGATTCTCACCTGTTTCGGTCTCTGTAGAATTCCTTAAGCAGTCTCAGGTTAACATCACGAGAGGACTGCCAAAACCACTTGTCGCAGTTTTTTGATCAGAAACCCCAAAATTTTTATAGCAATGGGATCACGTCCCTACCTACAAGATGGCGAAAAGTTATCCAACAAAATGGCACCTACATACTTTAGTCAAATATAAATAAACTTTATAAAAACACCTTTTGAATTTTTATATAAAATGCGATGAAACTTTTTCCCCAACCTAACGACACAAAACTCGTTTTTTTTTTTTTTTTTATTGGACTTGACTTTATGTTGTTGGTCCGAAGACCTCACAACTTTACCGGAGTTTTCGGGGCGAGTGCCTTTGCGAAGCGAAGGCGCTCGAGCCCGGGAGGCAACTTGCTCGAGGGGGCTCCCTAGGGAGTTTCACCTCGGCTGGACTGTTGCCATGAGAGGGGGATGAATCTAATGATGCCCACCATAAGGCGACACAATGCACTAATTGAGAGCGGGCGACGGGTAATATAAAGCCCGAGAGGAAGGATCCCGGCGGACCGGGATCGGCGGTTCGCGGTGGCCTATACTATCTTACTGCCGTTTCGCAACGTGTTATGGCTGGGAGAGAAGAAACGGCGAAAGAAACTTCCCAGCAACACGCCTAGTCTATCCTATGGGGGGGCTGTGTCTCCTGGCGTCCCTCGCGGGGACGTGGAGAGATCGTGATTGGCGGCGTCGACGCCGCCGTCTGTGTCTGTCTGTCGGTGCCTGCCAGCCTGCCGTCCTAACCGCGGGCGGGCTGATTCGAGCCAGCCGTTTTGTGATATCGTCGACCTTGTCCATGAGGATGTTACGCGGTCGTTGCACGAGAGCCTTTCGTCGAGGTTTATAATCGGACGCGGACACGACGAGGGGATTTCGATGGTGCGGCGCTAGATCGAAATACTTACGCGAGAGCGACGTAATGTAGTTTTTGATGGAGGGAAGCTCCAGATCGCGGTGGATGTCGACGTTATGCATATAGAGGGGAGCACCGACGGCTCTGCGCATGAATTTATTCTGAACGATTTGCAGTTTCTTTAAAAGGGCAGGCTTGGCATGGCCGAATACCACACTCGCGTATGTCATGATCGGGCGGATGCATGTTTTATATAGAGTAAGCTTGTGTCTGAGGGACATTTTGCTTCGTTTATCTATCATGGGTGCTAGACGACCCATCACAAATCGCGCTCTATTCCGGACTATAGTGATATGCTCGTTGAAGCGCAAGTTCTGATCTAGAGTGACACCCAGGTATTTGGTGTACTTTGCCCAGGGATCTCTTGTTCGTAGAGCGAGATGGCATTTAAGCGAAGGCAAGCGCGTTTGGGAGAGCGAAGCGTGCCGGGGAAAAGAACATTGCTGCGCTTTTCTCCGGGTTTACCTCTATCCTCCATTTGCGAAACCATTCGCCTAGCTCTGTTACAGCTACCTGTAGCCGGACGCAAGCCATTTGTCGGTTGTGATCTGATGTATAGAGTGCGGTGTCATCCGCGAAGAGGGCCAACTCTACATCTGGAGTTTTTGGGATGTCGCTGGTGTACAGCGTGAAGAGTAGTGGAGATAGTGCCGAGCCCTGTGGTACACCGGCTGTGAGTGGGTGAGGGGACGAGCGTGTTCGCTCCACTCGAAAACGGAAGCTACGGCCTAGGAGGAAGTCTCGCAAGATGAGCACGAGTCTGTCTGGTACACCGAACTGGTACAGCTTGTAAATCAAACCGTTATGCCAGACCTTGTCGAAGGCCTTAGCTACGTCAAGGAACAGTGCGGCTGTTCCTATAGGGCGACGAGGGCGATGGGCAAAGTGGGATAGTATGTGCTCCGTGATGCGGTGCACCTGTTGGACGCATGAGTGTCTGGCACGGAATCCAAACTGCTCATCGGGTAGTAGATGTTTGCTGATGGCAAAATCTCTTAGTCTAGAGAGGATGACCCTCTCGTAAAGCTTGCTGAGTGTGCTCAGTAGGCTGATTGGGCGGTAGCTGGACGGTTTATTAGCCGGTTTTCCAGGCTTGTGAATACCGATGACGTCTGCTTCCTTCCAGATCGCGGGGAAAGAGCAGTTTGTTATGGCGGCATTGAAGATGCTCACTAAGATTATAATCAAGTGGCCGGGGAGGAGTTTTAACACGCGATTGTTAATGCCATCGATCCCTGGGGCCTTTCGTGGTTTGAGGGACTTGATCAGATCTTGCACTTCTTCCACCGTGACTGGGTCGAGTGTGGTTTCCGCTGGTAAGGAGGATCTACGTTCAACCTCGGAGTCCACCTCCGTCAGGTGTGACTGGTCGACGTTTTGTGTAGTGGGGAGCATTGAAGCTCTAGACTCTGAGCAAGGCATTCGGCTTTCTCCTCATCATCGAACGCCTCGGTGTTGTCGGCTCTTTCTAGCGCGGGTATGACAGTGAGGGTATCTGATTTGAGAGCTCTAGCCAGCTTCCAGTACGCCTGGTGAGTTGGTTCGATATCTCTCAACGTTCTGTCCCAACGTTGTTCCCTGACTTCCCGGATACGTAGTTTGACCTCACGCTCTAGTTGGCGGAGTCGGACTCTGTTGTCTTCGGTGGGATATCTGTCGTGAGCTCTGGAGGCGGCTCTCTTTTCCCTCAGCAGTACCCTCACTTCGTCCGGCAGGCATAAGTGGCGGTCATTCTCCACTGGCACCTGTCTGGACGAGTTCCGCACTGCGGATTGAAGGTGGCTGGTGAGGGCCTCGATCGCCGTCTCCGTGTCTTGGTGGGATTCGATGTGGTCCGGGATGCGGTCCAGGTCTTGTGATTCGGTTGCCTTGAGGAGGTCCCCAAGTCTCAACCAGTCCACAGAGGTCCTAGTTTCAGATGTCTGGTCCGTCTGTTGTCCTAATTTGAGGATAACCGGGCGATGGTCCGAGTCTATATCGTCCATCGTTTCGATCGAATGGAACTGAAGAGTTACGCCCCTCAGTAATGCTAAGTCGAGAGTGTTTGGGGTCCCCCAGTCGCGGTTGGGGGGATATCGTGTGGATCATGGGAGTTATTATATCAAACAAAAGATTGTCTGATATATTTATTAGGGCTCTGCCATTGGGGTTAGTGGTATTGCAATTCCACTGTTCGTGTTTACAATTCAGATCTCCGGCTATTATAACAGCTGGGCCTAAGTTGAATAGGGCTTCTAGGTCTTTCTTAATAAGGGTTTTCTGGCACGCGAGGTATGCTGAGATTATGACTAGAAGTTGGTGGCCAGTCATTGCTAGTCTGCAGGCGGATACCTCCATACCTACTAGTGGTGGGGTGACTAGAGGCATGCAGTGTAGAGATCTTCTGAAATAGATCAGGGTGCCGCCACCACGGCCTATCCTGTCATGTCTAGTGACCCGATAGTTAGAGATCTTTGGATCTCTTTCACTCGGTTTCAGGAAGGTCTCCTGCACTAGTAGTATATCTACTTGATTGGTAACCAGGAAGTCATGGACCAAGTCGCGCTGGTTTCGAAGGCCGTTGGCGTTATAAGTCGCCAGAGTCAATGAGCGTGGTTTATTTCTACCTACATGCGCCATTTGTTACCGGTAACAATAATTTAACTAGGTTGTTTAGTTATAACGACCTAAGTACCTGGAGGAGGTACGCGTGATCCATTTCGATCACGAGTTGATCCCGGAGAGGAGGGTTGATCAGACTCTGCAACTTGTCTCAGTTTTCGAGCCAAGAGTTGGACCTCTGCTAGGTCGAAAGGCAAGTTCTTGGCGAATTTAGTCGCCAAGGCTAAGTCCTCCGCTAAAGAGTGGTGGGGTGACGGCCTAGAAGGTGCTTTTAAAATGGGGGCGGGGGCAGGGGTTGCTTGGGGTAGGCCGGCCAAAATTGGGGCGCGCGTCCTTAGTGGAGGGAACGCTTCCGTCGTGGGAAGACCCGTCCAGTGATTTACCACTGGAGGGGGGGCCGCCACGAATGCGGGTTTGTTCGGCACTTTTCTAGTGCCTTTTGGGCGTTGCCCTTTCCGACCTTACGTTTGGGTCGGGGGGCGGCAGGACAGCCTCTGTAGTTAGCGGGGTGACCCGCTTGGCCGCAGAGAATGCAGCTCGGTGGCTCCGGGGAGTCCCGGGTGCGTGTGCACTCCGAGGTCCCGTGGTCGCCCAGGCACTTGACGCACCTGGGACGGGATTGACAATGTAGGGCAGAGTGCCCATAAAGTTGGCAACGATGACACTGCCGCAGTGTATGTTTTTCGTGTGGGCGTTCCACACGAAGGCCAGAGAGGCCACAGACCTTCTCAAGTTCGAAGATCTTTTCCCCTCTGAGGAGAGGTCGAGGACAACCAATACTAGGTTTAGAGGAGACTTTGTTGCGTCGCCTCTGTGTATACGGTGCACTTCGTGCACCGGTACAGCTTGGGACTTAAGGTCCTCGAGAATGTAGGAACACTCGATTTCCTGTGGGAGTCCGCGGATTACAGCCCGAAGGCGTTTTTCTTCCGGCAGGGCATAAGTATAGTAACCGATTTTACGGTCACATAACAAGGATGTTAGGGAGCGGTGGTCACTTGAAGACGTGACCATAACTTTGATGCCGTGTTGGGTATCACGGGCTTCTTTTATAGAGATTGCCTTACCTGGCAGCTCCTTAGCGAGTTGAAGCCAATGGGCTTTCTCGCGGATGATCAGGGATGGCGGCGGGCGCTGTGAAGGTGGCCCAGGGTGGCTGGAAGGTGCCGCTGTTGGTTTTGTGCCCGTAGTGGGAGCGGGGTTGGGGGGGACCTCCCTCTGGGTCTTCCGTTTTTTGGTACGATTGACGGTTATGAAACCGTCATCGTCCTCGCGGTTTAAGGGGATGTTCGCGGGAGGCGCGACATCCATGGGGGTGATTTCATCGGCCGGTGGAAGAGGGGCATCCCTGAGGTATTGCGGACCGTCAGGAGATAATTCGATTTCTCGACGAGAATCGATTACGCGGTGTATGGGCGATCGCGAACGCGATGTCGTCGAACTCGCGGAGCTCGATCGCGGTTGTCCCGACGCGGAACCGCGAGAAAACGAGGCGCGTGATTTTGGTGCCACACGGTGGGCATCGTTGAGCGGGGTGCGGGCGGCGGGCGCACCGGTAACACGGCGGGTACGGATGCGGGGGCGCGGGCGCTAAGGCAGAGCGCAGGTGGTCAGCGATAAGCGCGGTGGCGGGGGTCGCGGGGTGCGGTGGTCACGGCAGATGCGGGTGCGGGGGCCCCTTGCACGTGTAAGGGTTTCTCGGAATTAAGTTCCGAGATAACGGACGCCATTGATTGGGACTCCGGAGTCCTCAAAAATTGGTCGAGCGCTTGAGGGAATTGCTGTCGTAAACACGACAGCAAACCCTCCAACAGCAATGGAGAGAGCTCCACGCCGTCCATTGTCCCTGAGGGGGACGAACGATTTGGTGGAAAAACCACCTGATGACGCACTTTTCACTGCACTGTCACAGAAAAAACACAGATCGACCGGGTGAACGAACGAACACAACGAACACGAATAACGGACAGCCGAGGCGGAGCGGGAGACGTGCGCGCGCGACGAACGACAACGGGCGAATGACAAAACTCGTGTACATTAAAATACGTTCCCAATTTTTAGGGACATAGTTTTTTTTATTTCACTGCTCGCCGATAACGATCTGTAACCCATTTTTTATATGTAAATATGTATATTATAGATTCTTTATTTTTAGGTTTTATATGTATTATACAAATAAAAGGCTAAATAAACAAAATAATTATAGTGATTGAGTACAATACAAAAGACATCAACGCGTAATGCCATAAAATATATCAGTATTGATTGTGTGTTTAAAAATGTAATAAGTCTCCTTGATTAATAAATTATAAATGTAAGCTATTATCTATTACTTAGCAGTTTTATAAATGTCTGTAATGTAAATGTAAATGTAAACTTAATGTTTGTCTTATACATAGATTTGCAATACTTGACTAAATACCCAACCAAAACCTTATTTTCTGGATGTTTATTCCATTAAGCACTTATCTTTGCTGACACATTTGCGTTTCCTTCTAGTTACATGGATTCGCATCACCAGTGAGAAAAATGTATCGCTTAAGCAATTTTTCTGACATAATGTGCATATTGCTCCAATTACTAAGTCCCGGTGAAGGAAAACATCGATATAATTGGTATGTGAAACGCGCCAATCTACTTTGAACACGAGCAATGAGTATACCATCCATTTCTCTATGAAATGTCTCCCTATTTCATAGAGAAATGGATGGTAACCAACACTAGAACAGATGGTAACAACCAAGCCCAACAGTGGGACATTTTTGGACTAATATTGATGTGACACATCTTTTCTAGCACTGGGATAGGCAAAAGTAATGCCAAAAGTATGCCTATATATTAAAAAAAATATACGTAAAATATGAAACATTTTGCCAATAAAATAATGAATTCTTTCAAGCTTTTGCTCAATATTTCCTTTCACCCATTTTCAATCTAAGTACCAAACATTTAGTGTACATAAAGAAGGAAGGACAATCGGTTTGAATCTTTGGCATTACATGTCCTAAAAGTTATTTTAACCTAGATAGTACGTTAAATGAGCGGTTGGTAAGACATAGGAACGAGACATTACTGGTACTTGTTTTAAATTTTAACTTTTAAAATTAAAGTATTTAACCTACGTTTGACTTTTAAATAATGTTCTGTAGTAGAACATAGTTCCAAAAAATCCTTTGTATTTGAATTAATGTAGAAACGGGTTGGGAAGGAACCTTGAAGACGTATAATTTAAATGAAAATATTTGCTCGTAAATTGCAAGCAATTCTGAATAAAGTCTGAGTTTACACTAACTAAATCGCCAGAATTAATCTCATTAGGCAATGTTCTCATTGATTTTTATCCGTGCAGGAACGGAGAAAGAATACAATTTCCTGCGGCCGGGCGGCCTATCGTAAGAGGCGACAAGGTAACCCACAGCCAGGTACTATCACCCTGGTCTAGAGTATACCGCCATAACAACCTTGAGTTGTTTTCCGGGATTAGTGACCAGGTTCCAGTCTCCTTTTCGAGAGCGACGGCACATTATTAGCATCTTTGGTGTTATAAATGTCCATATACGATGATAACCGCATTCCATCTAGTAGGCCATTTGACTGTCTGCCGAACTGCAGCAATAAAAATAACCTATCAATCATCATCAGCCCCAACTCCCAAAACTAAAATTATTCATTTTTAATTGAAGATTTTGATGTTATGATATACCAAAAATTCATTTTATAAAAAGGTTCGGTTAGCCCAAAAAAGATTGACATAGACTGACGGACGGACAAATTTCAATATCTTGGTTCCACTTATTTGTTGTTTTCATTATTAGTGTTTTTATTTAAATAATAGCAGTGAAGAAATTAAATTGAAACCTGTGTTCACCTATAAGTAGTTTTTACATCACATTGTAAATCTTAATCATAAATCCATTGCTTTAATTGATCAAATGTAAAAAACTGTTGGTTATTGTTTATTAAAGAAATAAATAATTTGGTCATCATTTAATATGGATTATTCCAAATTCAATACTAATATGATGCCATAGTCTTAGGGTATTAATGTATAGACGGAGCCTACGTAAACAAAAATGACAAGTTAAATGGATTCATTTTTTCAAACTTGTGTAGCGCGTCTGCACTCGTAAGGCATTGCGCAATCGGCATCCTATTCCAAAACTGACATCTTTTAGAGTCTGAGACTCCGTCTCTCTATTAGTGATCTGAAATATATATAGAAAATAATGTTGAGGTTATGTTTAGTTGAAATTTTAATGATTTCGTTTATCAAATCTTTTTCGATATGCCTAAGGGGTCAAAAGATTCAACTCCATAATATAATATGACACAGATGTAAACTCTTCCTTAACATTTTAGTACCAACATTTACTTTGTCCATACTAGTATGTTAATTTAAATAATATGTTTATACATTGCCTGAGAAATAAACCCATTATTATTAATAATTTTATTTACAAGTAAACTTCAGGACCAAATCTTAAACTATGCGCAATAGCGAAAAACACTCAAAGGAATCTCGAGGTTGGTTTTAGCGAAAACTAAAGCGGCATCATTAGATTTTTCAAAAATTATTTACCCTTGCCAGGAATAGGATCGGCTGATTTTGAAAAAAATCACACCGTATTAATGTATGGAAATTACTATATTTTATTCAAAAACAATCCTTTCCCTTGGTTTGCCCTTTGACGACTTCGCAGAAATTGTTCCTTACAAGCTACGTTATGATTTGGTACAATAATATAGGATGTGTTTATTATTTAAAAAACAGCAGATTCAATTCCTGACAAAGAAAGGTAATTGATTTTTAAAAAATCTAATGTGACCATTTTAGTTTTCTTCAATAGCGGCCTCGAGACTCCTTTGAGTGTTTTTCACTATTAAGCATGGTTTAGGATTTGGCCTTGTAGGCCCACTTAAAAGATTTACCTGTATAGTTACATATATTTAGTTTTAACAACGAGGACAAACATAAAATTACGTATGAGCACAGATGATTACCTAAATATTTACCCTAATGAGTGTACTTAGACTATTCCTAAATCCAACTTAAATTAGTTATAAAATATTTAAATGATCACATAAGATATCATACATTGTTATTTACTATGCTTAAGTAGACGGTGAATATGTCCCGTGGATTTTTTTAAATTAAATTCTCCTACTTTATCGTAAAGGGTAGAAGTTATTTATATTAAAGGTAGGTTCTTTTTTAATTATCTTACCAGTTTTAGTATGGTCAAAGGAACGGAGCAATAAACATGGAATAATTACTGTCCCGAAAAATAAGATAGTTTTCTAGGATAGGGATTTAAAAGTTACACGAGTGAAACGTCTGGCACGTCTCAACGTTAGATAGCCTCGTATTCAAAATCTCACCTCTCACCTATGTGGTATATTTTTTTTCGAAGCATTAAGTAATTTAAACTTAACCTTTTGACTTTTATTTATTTTATTTTATTTTATTGCAGGAGTTCAGCAGATAGGCAGACGGCCCACTTGATGGAAAGCGGTTACCATCGCCTATGTACATTTGCAACACCAAAGGTGCTACAAATGCGCTGCTGCTCTCTTAGGGGAGAGTGGAACTTGGTCACTAATGCCGGAACACAACTCAAGGTTGTTATGGCGACATAGTTTAGACCAGGGGTGGTAGCCATCCAGTCGGGCAAATACCCTACCACCTGGCAAAGTAGTCTTTTGTAGTAAGATTACATTATAAAAGCCAATCTACCACGAAGCGTCATACCATGGACCAAAAGAGACTATACTAGAATAGAATATATTCTATTGTATAATAACATTAATAAAACAATAAACAAAAACAACGTAGAATTAGGCACAAATGTCGGCCTTATCGCTGACAACCTCTTCCAGGTAAACTTGAAATGAAAGAGAAACACGGCATAAAATCTATCTAACACAAGACTGTTGTTGCTATATATACATACATACATATATATATATATATATATATATATATATATATATATATATATATATATATATATATATATATATATATATATATATATATATTAGGGCTTTTGTATATACTATTGAAACCATCTAAAAATGTTTGTCTTTAAGAATTAAAAATTTACAGAGTAGCAGGGTTATACGAGTTTTTGCGGGAAAGGGGGATACTGCGGAGGGCGGAGGCGACCCAGCCAGAAGCGGCGGTGCAGTGCATCGCGGCCACAGTGCACTGACCTGCCGTCTCCATACCCACCTAGTTACATTGAAGCCAGTTTCAGACGACGTCACATGACCGCACACTACAAACAAAACACGCTAAATAAATGTAAACTTCACTGTTGTTCAGTATAATAAAAGGTAATGACACTTTACTTGTTCTGAATTTTCTAAACGTACCCCTTATTTGTATCGCACTTTTTCCCTTGCATAAAATTCCTAAAACTAGCATGTCTGTAAGAAAAACAATAATACGTAGCATAAAATGGCTGAAGACCTGTTACATCTATTATAGGACTGATAGCAGATGGATCAAAATATCCTCGAAGCAGACAGCACATGGATAAACGTAGAATGGTCTCTGGCCTAGTAGACTATTGCCTAAGTAAGATCGCTGAATAAAAAGGTTGAAAAAAACGTCGAAAAGCAGATCGCGATTGGCTGACAACGACTCCTTATTTCTTGTGTTATTACGTCCCATAACATAAACTATCCACCTACCAGGTAAACGAGTGACTCTGCTGAAGAATATTCGAAAACCATCAAGTTATAAATTAAATCATCATGAGACACTGCGGTGCCTACAAACAAAATGAACCTTACATTTATATAGCAACAAGAGTATCCCAAAATCCTATACAACTAGCTGCTCTTCCGATATTTAGTAATTAATTACCAAATTCTTATTTTAATCGTGTGACGATATATTTAATCTTAATCCAAAACCTGTAATGTAATGTACGAAATTAAATGATGTAATGAAACTTACTGCTTTCCGATATTAGAGGTCACGTAATTGAAATAATTTAATTTGTTTTTTTATTTATTTTTTATAATATAATTCATCATCATCATTCGAGCATTAAATCCCAGTTGCGTTAGGAGCGTTCGCTTCAAGTCTGGGCCAGCTCTCCTACTTTTTCTATTCCACTTCACGCAATGTTCAGTATCCCTTATCTTTGTATATAAAATTGTCCTATTCGTGTGTATGTTATTGAAGTCCTAAGCCCCTGGACTGAATTTGATGTTTGTGTGTGTGTAGATTCGAGAATGGGTTAGATTAGTATTATATAGCTGTGGTCATATAATTAAGAACGATTTGAAGTTCTAGAAGTTTTTTTATTTAAATCGTGTCGTACACAGAGATGTGTACCTTCTGAGAAGCAACTAGTTATGTTATAAAATAGCCACATTAATAGAGCAACGTGGCTTAGGAATAAAGAATAAAATCGCTAACTATTTTTTTCACATTTTATTTATTTTGCCAAAGTGTGTTACTTTGGCAAAATAAATAAAATGTGAATAGTACTGAATAGAATAGTACTAATATTCAAATAGTACTGAAGCTGGACAAATAATTAAGAACGATTTATTGAACTGCTCGGGAATCGTTTTGAAAACACTCACATTTAAAAAATCACAATAATATGTAGCGCGAGAAATTTAAAAAGCAATTTAATACATTTTTAACTAAAATTAATAGTTAATAGCATATCCACGGCTTTTAATTACTGCTTTACACAGACGAGGCATTGACTCTATTAATTTTTGACATTTCGCAAGAGAAATAGAGTTCCATTCTTCTAAAAAAACGTCGTACAGCTCTCTTAAATTTCCACACAGAGTATTTGAAACCTTTTTCTTTACTTCGAACCAAAGATTCTCTATTGGGTTTAGATCTGGGCTGTTACTGGCCAGTTTAAGACAGAAACTGATTGCGCTGTAAGAAATTCCTTTACGGGCGTGCAGTGTGCTTTGGATCATTGTCATGCTGGAATGTCCAAATAACCGGTAGAACGTCTTCAGCATAAGGTAACATTGTTTCTTCCAGTATATTTTTGTATTGGAACTGAGCCATGTTACCTTCTATCAACGTTACAGGTCCAACACCATGTCCAGAAAAGCACCCCCAAATATTCACATTTCCACCACCGTTCTTTAATGTAACTTTCGTGTACTTAGGGTCGAATGCTGTATTCGGGGGACGTCGTACATATCGTTTTCCATTAGAACATACTTTGTTTATTTTCGTCTCGTCAGAAAAAAGTACATTTTTCCACTGTCGCACAGTCTAGTTTTCATACTTTCCCGCAAATGCAAGCCGGGCTTGCCTGTGGCAAAGTTTCAACTTTCTTGCTATACTACCGTGCAATTTTTCTTCCATCAAACGTCTTTGAATAGTGCGTGCTAAGATTGCTGAAGGGTTGTTTTCACCAAAATATTCTTTTCTCAGCTCATTGGACCCTTTAAAAGGATTTTGTTTTGCCATACGAACGATGTTTCGGTCATCTCGAGGAGTTGTTTTTCTCTGTTTAGGTACACGTGGAACATTCGAAGTAGTTTGATACGTAGCAAAATGCTTTACAGCGTGGAAAACCATCGTTTTTGAACATTGCAGATGGTCGGCTATCTTTTTATAAGACCAATTCTTCCGGCGAAGTTTTATTATTACTTCCGTTGTAGATTTATCACAACTTTTATTTTTTCCCATTGTTTTTTCATAAAAAGCAATCACTTTTAATCTTTTACAGCACTAAATGGCGCCAAAATTATACAAACAGTAACAAATCGACTAAGTGTTCTCTATTTAAATTTGAATAAAGGTATAAACTATTTAGCGTTCTTAATTACGTGACCAGCCAGTAAATAGGAATACTATGTTTAGAAGTAGTGTAAAAAGTTAGTCTATTTATTTTTAGTTAATCATATCAATGAATATCTGTACTTATCAATTAATACAGCGGTATTATAGAAAAGTTTTACGATATCGAGAGAAATAAAAAAATTGCATGCAATTAGTTTTGCGTCTTAGTTTGAAAAAAACTTCGCTTTAAATCAGCGTTCTTAATTATATGACCACCACTGTATATATTTTCGATGCCGAGGATGAACATAGGATACTTTTTATCCCGAAAAAAGGAAAGGTTATCACAGAAAGTAGGATAGATATTTTTGGGATTTATCATTTTGCTTATTTTGGTCATTTTGGCATTATGATCATTTTTGGCACTTTTGTCATTTTTGGCACTTGGCATTTCTGACATTTTTAACATTTTTGGCATTTTTGGGCATTTTTGGCTTTTTTTATCATTTATGTAGTTTGCAGATAGATGCACGGGGGATAGATAAATAAAACTAGAACGGGTTGATATTGGGGATGAAAGTTTGTATGGGAGACCAATCATTTCTCAAGTTTAGAAGATATAATAATTCATCATCTATAAAAAATGCGATTGTAACTCAATCTGTCTGTGTGTTAAACTTTCACGGAAAAACTACTGGAGTACTCGATCGGTTTTGATGTAATTTTGTACATATTTTATGTAATTATAATACCGAAAATGGACATAGATAATTGTCATCCCGAGAGATGGAGAGTTTGCGATATAAAATGAAGTGAATCTTCAGAGGGCAAATAGTAATGACATAAAATTGAACACAATGCAACCTGTAGGTATTAACGCCTGCTCTTTAAACAAAAAGTACGCACTGGGGTTTCACCCGCGGCTACGCCGCGGTGTAAACTCTAGTGGTGTAATAAAATACAGCTACATTTTTTTAAATTGAATTTAAATTTCGAATAAAAGAAAGCGCAGCAGGAGTACATGACCACTGTCAAATATTTGAATTTTTTAGAATTTTTGGCGGGAACCAAAGGGGACGTTGCGCTGTGCAGTTTTATTTTCGAATAATGTGTAAAATTACTCGAAAATGAATAATAGTTGTAGGATATTGATAGTTTTTGAGTGTAATTATGTGTTTTTGTGAGAAATGTGAACTGTATAGCCAAATGTGGCCTTTCGAGTTTTCACAAGAACTCCGTTGGAGCGTCGATTGTAGCCTACAATACAATTGCGCCTGGCTTAAAAGCCTAGTTGCCAAGCCATAAACATAAAATAAATGATTTTTTTAACATTTGGAATCTAAAGACAAAGAGTAGTAGTTGTTCGACGCAATAGCGGGCAAAGGATCGCGGTATCAAAATTTTTGAACATACGCTACATATAAAATTCTTTTGCTCGTGTGTATCACTAGTCACTGAACTCCTAAAACCCGTACCGATTTGATGAAATTTTATGTGTATTTGAGTAGGTCCCCGGATGGTTTATATTATAATTGGAACCAGTAGGTGGCGCTGGAGTCGGATTCTAGGATCCTCATATCTATCCGGGCTGGGGGTAAGTGCGCGGACAAGCCCACAGCCCGGACAAAGGACGATCGAGGATCGGACACGGGTTTTAGTGGGTACCCCTAACCGTAGCGTGGCAATAACACTTCACACTTGAGGTGCTGCTAGTGCCACCCCGACCTGACGAATCCCATACACAGGCCGCGACCTTTCCCCCTCGGGTGGCTTATGGTCCTCAAACAGATTTCCCCCGAATAAAATTTAAAAAATCCTCCTCCGTAACCCTGGAAAATTTTGACGAATTTTTTACGTGTGTTTGAGTGGGTCCCCGGATAGTTTAGATTCACAATTGGAACCGGTAGGTGACGCTGGAATGGGGTTCTAGAATTTTGATGAATTTTTGTGTGTGTTTTGGTGAGTGCCGGAATAGTTTTGATTAACAATTGGATCCGGTAGATGGCATTGGAATCGGATTCTAGATTTTCAGTATTTCAGAGCAGGACAACTTCTACCGGATAAAATATTAAAAACCCTTCACTTAATTTATCAATATTGTATCAATTAATAAATCTTTCAAATGGCCTGACAAATAACAATCGCATGGTTGAGAATATTTATACAGGTGGAGCTTCCCGACGTATGAGAGTTCAACGTAATGTCAAACACCTATCTATATCAGAAATAATTTTACATCTAAATATAAACCGTGCATGAGAATTCACAACACAGAGAGCGCGAGACAGTGAGATAGTGCGACTCTCTGTTTCCTTGCCAATAGCTGCTGCGACATTGTATCTATTGACACGGGCCAACAGCACGTTCGCCGGCGACTATTTTAAGTAGACGGGTGGCGCACGTGTAAGGCGGCGGCGGCATCGCGACGCCCGCGACTCCTGAGTCCTGCCCTTCGACCCCTCGTTGTTATCCTCTCAATGGAAAAATAATATTTTAGCATGAGCGCACCGACGAAACGCATCGGTAGCGTAGATGCAGGTGGCCGCGCCGTGGTAACATATCGCATCACCGCCCGCCCGCAATTTCGCGTAAAATTGGCAGCGTGCGGCGGGCGGGCGGCAGCAGTGGCGCGGAGAGTCGCTCCCGAAATAGTGTTCGGGCGCGGTCGTACGCTGTCGGGAGCGGCGTCCCAGTCGCCGTGTGGCCGCGCGCGCGCACCCGCGTCGATTTGCTAGCCGTCTCGACGCCGCACCGATACCCGGGTGACAGAGCGAGCTCTTCGGTGAACGAGTAAACGGTACGCGTATTTCGGTCGCGTCAGGGCCCCGGGCCGCGTCGGGCGCGCTGCCCGCGCGCTGGCCGCCGTGCTCTGGTGGTGGTGCGTGGCGCTGCTGCGGCTGGTCGCGCTCTGCGCGCCTCCCCGGCCCGCCCGGCGCCGGCGCGCCTCCGCCGCCCTCCGCCCGCGCAGCGGAAGATGCGCCGTCGGCGGCCGCTTGCGCGAGCGCGCCCTCCAACACCACCGAGACCGAGTCCACGCCGTCGCCGTCATTGCCCGCGGCGCCCGACCCACCTGACCCGCCCCCGCACACCGGTCAGTACACCTGTCAAGCCCCAAGCGCACCGCTCGTACTGGCTACGTGTCACTATTCCTGGTGCTGTCATCAAATTGCGATACCATAGCTTCGTTCAATCCGCATTCCTACTCTCTAATGTAATCTATGAAAGTACTGAATGGTTGTTGCAATGGAGTACGAATGCCTGTTACTGACTTCCAAACGACATACGTGCTCAATACGCCGAAGAAAACTGTAACAGTATTTGAAATCATGCAGGTGTATAATTCAAATCACTGAACCGAACAGACTTGTTAAGTTTTAACTTATTTAACAAACTTTATTAGTGTTTAGCCATATCCTTAGAATCACGTACTTATTAAACATGTACTTTTACTATATTATAACACGATTTTTAAATTTATGAGAAAAGACTGGAAACAGTAGTTTCTATTAAATGTAAATATCGATTTAAATAAGAATCTAAAATAGTTAAAAGATCCTAAAACATTGATAAATACACTGACAGGGTTAAAACACTACACGATAACACGGATGTAGATAGCTAACGAAATATTAACATACACTTGGGTGTTTTACTAACATAATACTACATACTCAGCAAGTGCCTCCGTGGCTAATACCAAAAATCAATATAACCTTCCGCCAGTGCCTTTTCCAAAACTGAATACATGTTATTATAATAACATTTCCAAATGAGTGCAATAGACATTGTTTAGTGATTAAATTGCCCCTTAATATGTAGTAATATTCGATATGAATTATAATACTTAAATATATGTTTGTATGAATCGAGACGATGAATATACATAATGGCGGTACAGTGCGGTAGTGAGGGCGGCGCCGGCGGGGCGCGCGGATGTGGGTTATCAGGACGAAGGTTCCGCCGCCGCTCACTGGCATCCCTCGCCCTCGAATCACCCTACCTCCGCGCCACTGACGGCTCTCACTTCGGTCTGCGACACGCACTGCGCAAATGCCTTGCCCCGAACACGCCAAATCAGCACCCGACAGAACAGTTCATATTTCTATAGGTATATTCAAAGTGATAACTGATACCGCCACATTACGTGTGGCTGCGATATAGCTCTAACAAAGACAAAACAATTGAATCGCATTTCTTGGAATCATAACCGTAAAATATAATTATATCAAATGAACGGGTCAAAAAGGCAATTAAATTGCGATAAGCAACTTAGCACATATGCCAATTATGTCGATAGGCATATTGTCGTGTGATTCAATTTGCTAATTAGGTCGTCGTCGTTAATAAGACGATGTCTAAGGTCACGTATGAGAATGATAAAATTATCAATTTAATAGTCGTGTATTTATTACCATATACCGCCGTGTAGTCGAGTAGTTCATAGTATTTCAATATTGAATAATTTATTCTATCATTCCTATACCTGTGATTATGTGCGGACTCTGGCCTTACAAGAACTGATAATTGACTGATATTGTTTACCGTTAACAAAATGTTTAATGAGTGTGGAATTTAAAACGAACCTATGAGCGAACATGCGAATTATGCTCACACATTGAATAATTATATTTTAATAAATCAGTTTCGTCATTATGACCACCCCTAAAACTTTAACTTTAAAAAAAACTACACTATTTAGTGCTCAAGATAAATATCATTAGCTATCATTTAGTTTTGACTTTCGGTGTCTTTGTGGTTTCACCTAAGACTTGGTCATAAAATGATTAACAATGTAAACAAACCACAAATAAAAGCAAAATTAAAATCTAAAAATAAAATATATTTAGAAGTAAAACACAAGCATAAAAACTAGCCCCAAATCGCTCACGCATCGTTCAAATTACCCCAAATTCATCGTCTTAAGGCTCCCGTTGCCGCAAAACGCGAAAATGGGGTACAAACGAAACAACTTTTAACAAAAATCAATAATTTACCAAAAAAATTATCATAAATCTTCACAATATGACAGTGAGAGATGACGTAACGTGGGTTTTTTCCAAATTTTTCTATAGTTATTTTAAGTTAAGAAAAAAATCACCAAATCACCTCCAAATTATTGACATGAAACCATGTTACTCCTTATTTATTTACTTATTAATTTTTATCAAAAGTGGATCAAGAATGTCTACATCTTTTTAAAAGAGACAAAAAAATTGTTTTTTTTTTAAATATTACTTTATTTTATTCACTATTATAAAAAATAATAATGCATCTGAAAACAACCGCGTCTATGAAATCTCCGAATGGCTCGAAAAATCAGTACCAAAAAAGCCACAAACACGTCGGCGTTGCTATAAGCCCGTGCATTGTCATTTTAAATGTTGTAATTGCTCCACTTCTGTACACGCGCCGTCTTCCTAAGCACAAACTTCTTTTTGCGGTTTTTCCAAATCTCTAGAATACGAGTTCAAGGGATAACTGTAGAAAAGTATCAACCGACCGTCGTCGTATATAGTAACCCATCAGCTATAAAACCTCATAACCTAGAAAGTGATTCGCATTTTTTTTATAGCAGAGCAAAAGATTTATAATAAAACCAAGTTTTATAATAATGATAATTCATTTATTGAAAATTGAGTATTTCCATATTATACAATTTCATATTATATAACTATTTCCATATTTTCAAAGTTCAAATTAATTCACGGCATAACAATTAATTAATAAGACAAATACTAGAGTAGTACACCCGCGTCACTATAATTAAATTATTAATTATAGTGACGCGGGTGTACTGCTTATTTATAATAATATAATTATTATTATAAATAAACCCGCAGGGGGGCTTTGTGGCGAAGCCTTAGGTGAATAGCGACACCTCGTACCTGACTCCGGGGGCCAAGACAAGGCCCCCACCTCCGTGCTTGCCTTAACCAGCCGGCACGGAGTGGACATCGCTAGAGCTAAGACTCAAGCTCCAGGGGTGGAAGTGATAAATGGCATCACGTCAGAAGTAGCTTCGGTGAACCTGCAGCCCACCTCTCTACACCCTTTAGCTACTCACACCCATGTTGCCCCTATCTTCTATGGCATATGAAGACCATAGTAGCAGACCATAGTAAATAGCGGAGAAAATACGTTTCCGAAATTTACTATACCAGACAGGAATCGAACCCGGAGCCTCTGCGTTGCAGTGAGGTAAGCCGGCAAAGGCTTAGCCCGCTCAACCACAGAGGCCGTCAATTATTATCAATATTCTACTCCACCGCGTCAAAGGGACGTGTATACCAAAATGACTTCAAGTATGAACTCTGCCACCGGGCCGCCAGGCGGCAGAAAACAAACAAACTCATGCAACTAACTGGTTGTGCAGTTGCACCCATTTACGTAGCAGTGGCGAGTCCCATCGATCTACAAAAAGACTGAGCATGCTGTTGGTGCTACCACGGACACGGGCCAGTAGGGATACGCATCTCTTTCTAATGATGGCCGCGAAGCCATCGATTCGCGCTTCTGTGAACATCCCTGACGCGCTGCAACGCCATGGCAGCCACAACAACACCCTCAGACTATTATTATACTGGACACGTATATCGCTGTATGCCCGCTACGTATGACTGACCCACAGGCTGCACGTGCAGGACTGACAGTATGCTCGGAAAAGCGTCTTCTTTACCTCTTGCGTACAGCGTCCGAACCTGCGGGCCAGCATGTTACATCGGACAGCCAGCGACCTACATTCCCGGTCTATATCACAATCAACCTTTAAGTCTTCGGTTACCCAGTACCCCAGATACTTAAACTTGGAAACCCTTGATATCGGTTTGCCACAGAGGTATACTTCGGGAATAATATCGTAAAACTTAGCGCCTGCTTTAAATATCATAACCTCTCTCTTCTTAGCATTATATCTAAGGCCATGGTTCACCGCGTACCACTCACATATTGACAAGCGCCGCCTCAGACTGCCGATAGAGGGGCTCAGCACAACCATGGTTGTGCTGAGCCCCTCTATCGGCGGTCTGTTACCGCTAGTTAGTTACGCTGATGACATGTCATCGGCGTAACTAATATTGTTCATGCACACCCCATGTTTTATGTTTTACCGGTTTTAAGCGCGGTAATTTATTTGATATTTATTATTCCCCCGTTTAGACTACTTTTCAGTAACCGTGATCACGGAAGACATAGATGTCAAGTGTGTTGTAATTGAGTATTGTAAAAGTTTTATTTAGTTTACTGCTAACTTGTTCATTTTAATTATTTAGTTTTTATTTTATTTATGGTTATTATTTACTCTATAGGAGCCAAAAAAAGATTGATGATTTGGTGTGACAGAAGATATATGTCAGAATAGAAAAGTATGGAAGGAAAAGACATTGTGCTGACCCCAATTAATTGGGATATGGTGAAAGAAAAGAGAGGAGCTTAATTTAATTTACTACGACTTCGCAACATGTTATGGTTTGAAGAGAAGAAGCTACGCAAGAATTTCTTCAGCAACATGCCTAGCTCTAATGATTAATACTAGGATATGCTCGCGACTTTGCCCACACTTGACTTGAAATTCCCGGGACACAAAGTGCAGTAGTGAAAACTGTGTCGGAAAAAGCTAATTTTTATGTACCCAAATAACTACAAATTGCTCCCGGGTAAATTTCCGCGGATTAAAAATATAACAAAAGATTACCCAGTTTTTAAGACCTGTGAAATGCAATATCCCACTCCAGGATGCAGGTGTCTACAAGCTCGATTGTGAGTGTGGATTATCATACATTGGGCAAACAAAGATGAGCATAAAAACACGGGTAAAAGAACACATTGCTGACATGAAACACACATAGTCTACGAAGTATGCAATCAGAGAACACACGTTGGATAAACCCAACCACTACATAATAAATTCGATAAACCACAAATCGTCGCAAAAGAGAATCATTTCATACTTATAATGATGCGTGAGTGCGTGCAACGAAACACAAAACAACTTGATTGGCAATTTTCTTCTTATTTTACCCCCCACCCATTTTAATATATAATATTACAAAATTCTAAACATGCCGTGGCTGTAAATTAAAGCTATTAAAAAAAACAACTTAAATAGACTATATAAACGATGGAGAACACGATTCAATATTTTTTTGAATTCATGTCTGTTTGTGTTTGTTTGTGATTCACGTAAAAACTACGGGCCTATTTCGTTGCGGTTTTCGCTGATTGACAGCTAAATCTTAGACTTAAACTCTGTGCTACTTTTTATTCTGGGAATCCCGCGGGAATTTTTCTAGGAATAATTTAATATGACCAGATAAAAAAAATTAAATGTCATTTTCTTACTGATCGATAGCAAATTTAATAAAGTAAAATGTGTAATATTTTTATCGCGGGAATCTCGCGGGAATTTTCCCGGGAGCGGTTTGAAGCGGTAACAGTTTCCACTAAAACGATAGTTTACATTCTTTTTTTACATACTGCGATATTTTGTATTCCAGGAATCCCGCGGGAATTTTGAAATTCCTGCTTAGCTTCGCAACTAGCTTGAGCCAAGCGAGGATGAAGTTGCGGGCATATCCTAGTATTATTAAATATTATATATTTATTAGGGTGGGTCAAAAAAATCTTTTTTTTTACAAGTGACACAGTAAAATAGGTTGCTAGACACCTTAAAAAATTCTCACCAAATATGAGCTCTTAATTTTAATAGGAAGATCCTCCGCATCGCAGTTTTTTATTTTTTTTTCTCAGTCGAATAGAAAAAGTCATATCTCCGTTAGTAATTGATTTAGCAGCAAAATTTAGTATACTTTTTTGTAGGAATGTCGAACTTTCTACAAAAAAAGGTCTCTTACATTTTTATCGTAAATGTCACCATTTAACAAATATTAAAGAATAAGTTTGATTATTTTCAGACAAATTTCTTTTTTGTTTATGAATTTTGTAACTCATGAACAAATAAAGTTTATAAAATGGGCCAAGTATATTTTTGTAGGAAATCGAACGCTCTACAAAAAAGCTTTCTTACATTTTTATCGTAAATGTCACCATTTAATAAATATTGAAGATTAAATTTTGATTATTTTCAGATAAATTTCTTTTTTGCTTATGAATTTTGTAACTCATGAACAAATAAAGTTTATAAAATAGGCCATGTATATTTTTGTAGCAAATCGAACGTTCTACAAAAATGGTCTCTTATGCTTAGTCGATTAAATTGAATGTTTCAAAGATATTCATTATCAAACTTTGATGCATACTCATTTTTACAGTTTTTGATAATTAATTCAGAAAATTCCGTTTTATTTTATGAGTTAGACAATGATTCCAACAAGGCTCTACCACGCCCGTTCTTCGTGATGAATGTGAATTTTTTTACTGCATGAGTACTGCATCAGTAGGCAGGCAAACGGCCCACCTGATGGAAAGCGGTCACCATCGCCTATGGACATTCGTAACACCAAAGGTACTGTGCTGACGCTCTCTAAAGGGCGCCTGGAACCTGGCCACTAATGCCGGAACACAACTCAAGGTTGTTATGGCAGCATACTCGACCAGGGATGGTAGCCATCCAGGCAGGCAAATACCCACCCTATCACCTGGCAAAGTGGCAAATTTCTATATTAAATACAATATAAACTCAAAGGAACATTTATCATAAATGGAAAATGTGTAATTTTATTAACTTATTTAATCAAAACTGAATCTTACCAAGAAATTTTAGTTTGTTTGAATAATAATGATGAAATAATACTTTGTTTTTTCTTCAAGATAATTTTTTTGATACAATTTTAATTAAATTGTGTCTTTAGATTAATATTTTCTATTCTAATATGTGTAATGACTTTAGATGTGGCTTAGGTATTAAATGTGGAATTCATTGCAAAAATCCTCTTTGTACTGCACCAAAATGATCTTCTAGGGAAAAACAGTGTTTAGATAGATAACTCTTTATTGTACACTAAAGCATAGACTAACAGAAGTAGAAAAAAATAAAAAGATAGTACAACAGGCGACCTTATTGTTAACGCTACTATTTCATCAGGGATAATGTTATAGTTACTGACCGTGTCACACAATTGTAGCGATTGGTTTAATGCGATATTGTTATTAATTGGTAATAACGTTGAGTAATGTCGAATAAAGTGGCTATTCGTTAACGGCGTTATTTTTAATGTTATAAATAAGGGGCCATCCACAAATTACGTCACGCGACTTTTATGATTTTTGACCCCCTCCCCCGTCCTTGTCACGTTCGCGAGACTCCTCCCTGCCTAGTGTGACGTCACATATTTTGTAATTTTACATCAAGAAATTATTAAGTGAAAACAGCAGTTCTGTGATTAGCTTATATATATTAGATTTTGAAATGTGACGACACGAAATTTAGAACCCCTCCCACCCCTTGTCACACACACACACACACACACAAAACACTTTGTCGATCCCTTTAATGTGTGACGTAATTTATGAATGGCCCCTAAGACACATTTGGCCACAGTCAATAACTGTAACATTATCGCAGGTGAAGTCCAAGCATAAATAGCGATCTCTTCCAGGCAACGCTTAGCAGGGGTTGATAGGTTGAATAGATATAGAAGATACTGAAGGTGGTACAGAAACGTATATAGTTTAACTCGGTTGAAATTGAAATATAATAAAGTCACCATAACATTAAAGTTAAAATTTACATGAAACTCACACATGTCGTGCAATTTATGTTAAATCTTCCATTCCATATTATAATAGTGCGTGTAACCTAGGTGCGCCGGCAATACAATGTCATAGAGCACCTGTATATATATTCAAATGTATCCGTTCCGTTTTTATAATACACGGTCCATAATTTACGCTTTACTCCGTAGGTATTTAAATACTGTGCATTGTAATAACATAAAAGATGTATAACAACTGGCATTTTCGATCAGTTGGCCTGAGGCAAAATGAAATTATTGCACATTCTTGCATGTGTAATAGCCATTGATATGACTAAGCATTTCACAACTTAATGCACACTCTCGCAGGTTCAATAATCACAAATGTAGCAATTTCACTATGTCATTGTTTACTCATTGATATAGGTATATAAGTACCTTATTGAATTTAACAATAAATATATCAGTCACAGAAACATTTTTATTTTATACTAGCTGTGCTCTCGCCTTCGTCCGCGTGGAACATTTTTCTTCGAGGAACCCTAAAAAAAGTAGCCTAAGTAGTAACTACTTTTTTAGGGTTCCGCGAAAAAAAATCCACGTGGTTATAAGGAGTACCTTATAACAACGGCTATCTGCCAGTGAAAGTCCCGTTAAAAAATAGGTCTAGCCGTTTTAGAGACTAGCTGGAACATCCAGACTGAAAGACAAACATTTTAAAAATTGTTTTCTTTTACCATAATACTTTCATATGCATTTAGTAAAAGGCTTGTAATTTTGTCTAATTAATTTTGATATTACAAACCGATACTTCAATTTTATTTATCTGTAATGACTAGCATGTACAGACAAACTTCGTTCGCGTTTCCTTAACGATGACATTATAGTGAATTGCAACGGCCGGCGCGGATCTCATCGTGCCGAGTTTCATTTAAATCCATTTAGTATTTTTCACATAATACTCTAACAAACAGACAAAAATTTTAAAAGTTGTATTTTCGTAATCTGCTGGTCTGAATTAGCTCCCCTGATTTTTGCACAAGTTTAAATTCATTGTACAAACTCAACTACTCTACAGATTTATTATATTTATTATATTAAAGACAGATTATAAATTAACAATGCCATTGTAAAATTATTTATGTTTAAGATAAGATCAATCACAGATTATGAGATATACTACTAAGTGTGTACTACGATTCAGTTCTAATATATAAGGATTCTGATATCGATGGCAGTCGACGTAGTGGGACTCCAAAGATCCTAGTGTGGTGGCATGGGGAGAAAGCACTTAAAGGGGAGAGGTTTGTTATGGCGGCGGCAGGAAGCACCCGTTGGCACGACTGGCACGTGTAAGAGCGGCCTTGAGACGGCGGGTCGTCGAACGCGGCGCGCCACCACCGACAGACTCAGCCGCCTGACGCCCTCTCCACAACATCGACACTATAGCCTCTGTCGCATCGAATCGCCTCTTGCCACCTTAGTTACCATTAAATTGATTACATATACTCCCCTTACGTCCGTCCTTACAAGCTCTATCCCAGATTTGTTTCAACCATAAGCAACTTATATCATAATATATAATATATCAATAATATGTATAACATATCAGTAAACTCAATTATTCATAACCCATATCCGACTTATTTCAATTTTAAACCACAGTTTTATAATCTATTACATTCTTAGGCATAAGTTATGGTCGTTTACTGTAGAACGCTGACCGTAAAACTAGTATTATCTGCTTAACTATTAGGTCATCACAACATAAACCTACACGTTGTAATAGCATCTGTATTATTAAACGGATAAGATTGCAACTTATAAAGACTTAATTTTAATCATTAATACAGATAGTAAGAACATATTTAAACTATTAATATTGTAATAAATTTACAAGTCAATGCTTGCGGGCACATACATGTAACTATACTCCTCATATAATTGAAATTAAACATCGTGATCGCAAACGCATGGACCGTCTCAAATTGGCTGTGTGAGAGCAATGTGTACATGTTGTTATCAGAGTGATAAAGCAGTGCGGGGCGGTGAGGGCACATCGGGGCGTAAGAGAGGGTGTGCGGGGGGGAAGGATGGGGAAATGGGTCGCGGGGCCGTCGCCCGGGCCCGGCCTCAGCCGACGACCCTACATCGCCTCTACCCGCTACCCCTCAACTGGGTACGTCCATAACAAAGTAAACTGATATTATATAAGTTCATCAAGCCATTATTATTTTATGTAAACGATACACCGCTTCACCTTTAATGCAAAATATATTATATCTAATAGGTATAGCCAACGAATAATAATCCATAAAGTAAATTAATAAACGGCTCCCCACTAGTATTTACAATGCGAATTTTGAAAGACATTGACTATAGTGTACCTATCAGGCTATGATATTCTCTGTCCGTAAGACTATTAAAATAGTCTTTTAAAAAAGTCTACGCTCATATAACGTAATAATAGAAATAATCTACGACTCTAAGTGCGGTTGAAAGCGAAAGTGGTAAACAATTTGTGCATAGTAACACGAACATGACAATATCTTTATCGGAACATGTTGTGTGACCCCACTTTCAGGTGGAGGCTAAGGTTGCGTTTCCGACCACATCAAAATCAATATATTTATATAAAGACAATGCGGACAACATCAACATTGAAATCAGGACCATGGCGACCACATTAAAAATGCAAGCCCAATGTTAACTGCACTGTTGCCACATCGTCGCCTTACCCTGGTAGTTAAAAATGCGATTTAAAGCCTGGGTTTTATAGGCCAGTGACAAGCGCCAATCGGACCCTCTGCGCGGACACACAATAAGCGTCTAAGGGAGGTTGCAACAACAAAAATCTGAATGTCTTTGCGACCATATTTTTACATGCCGTCAAAGATAAGCCGCACAGCCTATTGTAAGCGCAGCTTATTGTCCTCCCGGATTAGGAAATCCTTTATGTTTTGAATTTGTAGTTAAGAAAAACATGCTATTGTCTTTTTACTTGTTTTATAACCATCATTAGCGTCGAACTAATCCCTATTGTTATTGTATTCGACTTTGTGGACGTTCGCAGGTGTGCAAATTAATATTTCTTAGAAACTCAGTGTGCGCCTCCAATTCCTTTGTACTGTGTAGTTAGTATAAGACGATGCCCGAATGGAGGGGCGGGGGCAGTCAAGCGACGACTACGAAACGAGTAAGACGTTCTCTAGTACTCTCGATTAGCGATATAGACGACGGACTTTGCGCGTTCGAATTGAATTGAATCGTGCAGTGTGAACTGGTTGCATCCAGTCTTGTTTGTATTTGTTTTATACGTGTTTGTGCAGTTTTAATAAATTCTATAGTAGTTCCAACGGCATTTTTAATTCGAGTCCTATAGCTCGTAACAATATCAATCATATACAGTCAAGTCACAATGACTACATTGTATACATTAATTAAATTAATTTATTATACACCAGGATTTGCCCGCGACTTCGTGCACGTATGACGGGTTACTTAGATTACTGAGTTTTCTCTTAATTAAAGGGTATTTTCAACAGGGCAACGGTTTTTTTAGTATGAAAATACAAGAATTCCGAAAATTCCCTAAAATCCGAGATAGATAATGTTACTAAAGGCATACATAGCTAAATCTACTAAAGATTTCTAATAAAAATAGAAACTGTCATATCAAGCATATCTCACTATCACGTAGTTTTGAAGGTAGGAAATCCCGGGGAATATGAAAAGTCCCAGATTATATTGTTTTAGTATCAATCGGGTCCGAAACAGCATTTTTTTTGTATAATACCCACTTTATAACACTGGCGGGAAAATTCCCGCGGGATTCCCAGAATATAAAATATCGCACCATTTGAAAAAGAACTTAAACTATCGTTCTAGTGATATCGTACCGAAATCAGCTAGTATTTATGCAATCTAACTAATTTGTACCGTACCCGGGAAAATTGCCGTGGGATTCCCGGGACACAGAGTATCGCAGCAATGAAAAAAATAATGTAAGCTATCGTTTTAGTGAAAGCTGTGTCGGAATAAAGTATTTTTTATGCACCCGAACAACTACAAACCGCTCCCGGAAAAATAACCGCGAGATTCCCGGGATAAAAAGTAGCGAAGATTTTAAGTTTAAAAATTAGCTGTCGATCATTGAAAATCACATCAAAATCGGCCCCGCAGTTTTTACGTGAATCCCGAACAAACAGACAAGAAATCTAAAAAAATGCATCGTTTATAGTCTATTTCGTTTTTTTTATAGTTTCAATATACAGACACGGCATGCTTAGAAATTTACAATATCATATAGATTAATAAAATTGTGGTTTGTATATCCATAGGTCGGTGGTTCATATCCGACTCGAAGGACCAAGATGTGAAAAGCACGTTGATTGTATATAAATAAACATAAGCATGGAATATTTTACCTGAACCTTCTTACTATAATATTTTATTTACAACGATACGTTGCAATCTAAGGACAAATGTAGAAAAAAGGATAACCAAAAGAAGTACACTAAATTAGTACATAATATTAGTCCCAGTTGTCGTTATAGTTGTTATTGAAGTTGTTGTAACAACTGACAATTCTAGGGTTAATAACTCTGAACCTTTTGCTTTGCATCAGTTTATAACTACCAGAAACAAATACAAATTAACTTATGATATAAACACTAATTGTACTTTGCAACGTTAACATACATCTTGAATCGAACTGAAAAACTTACTAAATATTGCATATTTTCATGTTTATTTTTATTTAATAAACTTAATAATTTACTGAAAGTATTTAAAAATGTTCAAATATGAAAATTAATAAAAACTATATTAAATTAGAGTTTTCTTTATTACACAAACCTCAACAATAAAATTACGAATAATAAGATAAAAAACATAAAATTAAAACATGCAATTAATATAACAGCTTATAAAAAATTACAAATAATAAATAGGCCCCAAATCGCCATAAGCTGGGAACTATTCCAAAGCGCTCGCCGCGTTACCAGGTTGAATGGCAACGTTTATGCGTTGCCCAAAATTTTAGGCAAAAGTCTGGAAAAGTTATTTTATTATTCAGATACAAAACATAATTCATATGTGATCTTTTTACTAAATCGAGTAGGTATATGGTAATCTACTGTTACTAATGGGAGGCCCGAGCCCAGTAATGGGACATTTATGGGCTGATATTATATTGTTAGGAGTTGCGGGACTCGAATTAAAATGCCGTTGGAATTATTATAGAGTTTATAATAATAATAAATAATAAATCGGAAGACAAACACACACTGTATATCCCCAAATTAAGCAAGTTACGCTTGTGTTATGGGTAATATACAACGGACCACTCTGGGGCCGATCCCAGACACCCAGACCATAGTAAATAACGGAGAAAATACGTTTCCGAAATTTACTATACCAGACAGGAATCGAACCCGGAGCCTCTGCGTTGCAGTGAGGTAAGCCGGCAAAGGCTTAGCCCGCTCAACCACAGAGGCCGTCAACTATACAAACAGGTATAACACAGGTACAAATATAACCGAACACAACAAGTCCAAACGTAATGCAGAAGGTTGTAATTCAATAAAACGCGCAAAGTCCGTCACTATTAGATTCCCGATTGTAGTACACACGTCTCGCTTCGATCGTGGTTCTCGCTCGACTGCCGTCTCTCTCCATCAGGCTATTGTTTTATACTGCACAAATGCAAATATGCCCGTATCGTAATCGGCGTAATCCGAAACACCTGGTTAATGAGTCAGCCACAATGGCCATAACCAAGTACAATAAACAATGGGCTGTTCCCTAGAAAAGTATGCCAATAAATAAGTAAACAAAAGAAGGCGACCTTAAAAGAATTACAACTAGTTCAAATACCGACAGGTAATAAAATGTGTTTTTACAGATATGTAGGTAGATTTTGTTTAAGGTCGGAACTTAAGTTGTAACAATATATATCATATTATATATATAGTCTACTGTTTTCGCCAATTGGTTACGACTGTGACTTATAAAGGCAGACGCATATAAAAATAGACTAGAGAATACTTATGACGAAAACATAAAGTTTCCTTGTTTGCCAACGGCTACGAAACCTTACGTAATTATAAATTTTCAGTCGTCTACTTGGAGGAGGCACGGGCAGTAGGCGGAATACTTTTCCACGTTGGAAAGCAATACGTATTTGCTGTGCGAATAGTATTACTTCCGACCAACCGACCGACCGTCTTACCAAGCTCTATAGAGAAGTGGCATTTAGCGCTAAACGAATATAATGAAAATTTATGGGAATGACATCGTTATGCTAAGTATTATGTATGAAGTAGCATCAGAGTTTCCGACAAAAGGCAAAACTCAAATAGATCCTACCACTGGTAAAGTATAGGTATACACATCTTACTTATGGCCGGTATCTATATTTTACTGACGATTGTCTGCAATAGTAACTGATTGATTTTGAAGCTATCTGTTACCAAGCCACTAATAACAGTTAAGCATAGAACGGCTGCTTTTAGAGGTTGTTTTAAGCATGCTGTTACGCAATGTTGGAACGACATTCCTCCTCCCATTAGAGACTTGAAATCAATTTTTACCTTCAAATTGCACTATAAAAGATATTTAATACAGTTGCAGACAGAAGACCCTAGATATATGTAAAAACTGATTTTTATTTTTCTTAATATTTTATTTCTTAATATCATCATTATAAGGAACGTATACTTTTCTTTTTTTGTTAATTTAATCTATATAAAAGATACATATCATTTTACTTACCTGGGGGCATTAATGTAATTTGTAATTAGTTTTATATCCATGACTTGTATGTTCATTGTTCAAGTAATACTTAAGATATCTTATAGTTGTTTACAGTTTCTAGAATAAATTCACTAACATTTAGTTATAGGTATTTTTTTATTTATTTATTTATTACTAGAGTTTACCCCGCGGCCGCGCCGCGGTTCAACCTCTGGTGCGTATCTCTTGTATACAATGTAACCTGTACCGTCTGCTTTAAAGAGCAGGCGGTACAGGTTACATTGTATTTAATGTTTTATGTACTTGCCTCCAGAAGATTCACTTCATTTTATATAACAAACTATACCATGCTCCATCTATCTGTAAACTACGTTATCTGTCTAACCTAATGGACCAACGGGACTAACGGGACCAAGTGTATGAAATGGACAAAATCACTAAACCTATCGTAGTTTCCGGGATAAACATTACATAAATCTATCCCAAAATCTATCCCATTATCCGGGATGAAAAGTATCCCTTGGCCACCTTCGGTATTAAAATTACATGTGTACCGAGTTTCAGCTAAATCGATCCAATAGTCTTTCAAGCCAAATCGGTCCAGTAGTTTTTCCGTGAAAACGAAACAGACAGACGGACAGACGGACAGACAGACAGACAGAGTTACTTTCGCATTTGTAATATTAATAGGGATTTCCTTGTTTTGTTAGGGTATATTATTGTATAATTCTTATATATATTTTGTTTATTAATGTAATGTTTTATTTTCTAAAAATGTGTAAAATTGCTCTAAAATGAACAATAGTTGTAGGATATTGATAGTTTTTCAGTAGTAATTATATGTTTTGTGAGAAATGTGAACTGTATAGTCAAATGTGACCTTTTGAGTTGTCACAAGAACTCCGTTGACTGGCACCAGCTGATAACCTACAGTTCAGCTGTGCTACACATAGGCTTAAGAAAATGAAAAAAACTACATAATAATCTAAGATCTGGCTTAAAGACCTAGCTGCCAAGCCATAAACCTAAGTAAATAAGAACTTTGTTGTTTTAAATATTTGGGGACGAAAATTACGAAAATGACCAAAATGATTAAAATGACGAAAATGATGAAAATGACCAAACTGACGAAAATGACCAAAATAACAAAATCAAAACCTATCCACTTTCTGGGATAACCCTTATATAAATCTATCTCAAACTCTATCTCTTTTCCGGGATGAAAAGTATCCTACGTCCATCCTGGATATCGAACTTACATATATACCGAGTTTCAGCCACATCGGTCTAATAGTTTTTCCGTGAAAGCGTAACAGACAAACAGACAGACTAAGTTACTTTCGAATTTATAATATTAATAGGGAGAAATAGTGAAGCAATACTGGAATTGGAATTAGAACTAATATAGACAGAAATAGCGAATTTGAAACACATCAAAAAGAATTAAATTTAAGTCAAAAGAAGAAATAACAAATTTGAGTTTAATTTAGTTTAAGTAATTTAAAATCACGTATTAATAATGACAAATAAACTGGCAACCGGCAGATATAGGGCGGTAATAAAATTCCTATGAATAGTAGTGTTGACAACGTGGGGTTATAATATAGAAACACTTCATCTGTCGTTTCCATACAAAAAATCTATCAATCGGTTAGAAAATCTCTGACATCGGTAATTGGTAGTTTTATGTGTAACTAGCTACGAACAGTTCATTATAGAAACATCAGTAGAGTTACCAGGCGTTAATATTCTAACCGTCGGTATAAAAACGACTCGTTTTTGCAATATAGAAATTGGCTGTTAGAGCATTACAAGGAATAAGCCCTTGTAATGCAAAAATTATAAATTTTATCTTAAAATACATAATTAAACATTCTACGTCTGGTCAGTTTTCCTCATAAAGTTGAATTTTACGGCAAATTTAATAAAAATATTATGATTAAATAAATAGAATACAGATGCTCGCGCTAAGGTTAAATATGAATCGAATAAGATATTCATATACTTCTCGCAACTGTTCATTTTAATACGTATACAGGTGCAGCAACGCTATTATTATGAGGCACACAAGTACTAATAATACACAACAACGAAATTAAAAGTTCAATATAATCAGATATTTAGAAGATAAGTTATTTATGACAAGTATAAACTTATTCTTTCTTATATTACACAGGTTACTTATGGATATGCAGATGTCATACTTTATGACCGGTTCCTATATCTTACTAACCGTTTGTAATTTGTCTTTCTATCGATTAAAATTTGATATAAGCTCCATACAACTAATGACAAATTTCTACCAATTGTAAAGCAAGTGAAATTAATTGGAAGATATATGAACCGTCCATTAGAAAAACAACATCACCTAAACGAAATTAATAAAACTGTAATGATTAGTCACCACGAGCGAACTTCCCGTGGTTCTAATGAAATAGAAACAATTGTTAATTAGAATTCCGGAATTGATGATTGAATACCAAATAATAATAGTATAACAAGTACTATCATTTTGGACAGTGTGATTTGTGCGTGTGGCTAGGAGTTCCGCACCGCCGCACAAGCCGGTGTACCGCCACACCACGACGCCCGAAATAACCCGCGTAACACGACGAAAACAATCGAGACCGCGCTTGCGCCCTCACGCGCACGCAAAAATGACGGGGAAATATGCACGCGGGCACTCGCTTCAAGCGTCCCGCCAGTGTCCTATTCGATCATACGTCATACGAACGCCATAGAAAATATTACAAAGAATTTTTCAATCGTTTTGCTGTTTATCTCAACTATGTCGGTATGGCTGGTACATCCCATAGAAACAGGATTGGTAACAATATCCTATAATTGTTCTATGAATTAGATAGATAACACTTTATTGTACACCATTACAGAAAACTTAATATAGAAGAATTAAATACAAAGTTAAAGTATATAGAAACAAATTAATACTTCTTACTGTTTAGAAGTAACGTTATAATTTAATTCACCATGTTTTTCTCTTTATTTACGTATAATAATTTTCATTTAACATTTTATTATTTACCTGACATTTTAAAATTACGTACATAGTTAGGGTATTGAGAGTAGTGAAAAGTACGCCCTTAGTATGTAACTTCAACACTCCTTTATGAATATTGCTTTGGAATTTATTGCAAACAGTGTCTCACCTTGCCGGTAAAAGCACTATGCGGGTGAGAGTTGAGAATGAACTCTCCGACGACGACGACGTGATTACTGGTCTCAAACAAGGCGATGTCCTGTCACCTATGCTTTTCAATTTAATGCTGGAACACGTGCTTAAGCGACTGCTAGCCCTCGAATCGGGGCTGCAATTGAACGGCACGCATAAGGTGATAGGATACGCAGATGACTTAGCCTTGTTAGGGGAAAGCCACGAACAAATTGAAGAAGCAGCTACTATATACTAGAAGAAGAAGCAAAGAAGGTTGGACTGAAAATAAATCATGAGAAAATAGAATATCTCCACATGAAGAGATACAGAAATATTTTTACCACGCCAAAACCTTCACGTTGGAGATGTTATATATAGAGGGGTAGCCAAATTCAAATATCTGGGCTGCACAGTCACCGACAGAAACACCAAAGAGGATGAATACTTATACGTCTGCAAAACGCTCTGAGGTGATGTACAGCCCTTCATAAGGTACTGGTGTCCAGGCTTCTAAACAGAAAAACCAAAATCAGGATCTATGAATCCTTCATACGGCCCACCTTGATGTATGGATGCGAAGATTGGACGTTTAATCTCAAGGAGGAGAACCAGCTTTTAGTAGCGGAAAGGAAGGTTCTCCGTAAGATTCTGGGTCCAACAAAGTGAGAGGATGGTAGCTGGAGGGTCCGAATCAACCTCGAAATTGAGAATCTTGTGGCCGAGCCTAACATAATAGGAGAAATGAAAACTCACTGCCTCCGCTGGCTCGGTCGGGTGGAACGGATGGGAGAGGATCGCATCGTTAGGAAAGCATATTTGGGACGGCTGGTAGGTCGGCGTCCGGTCGACCATCCCAAATATCGCTGAAAAAACAGAGTGGAGGCTGACCTGTTGGAGCTACGAGCCAATAATTGACACGAAACTGCGCAGGACAGAGAAAAATGGCATGTTCTCATTTCGGAGACCAAGACCCACTTTGGGTCGTTGAGCCAATGGAGTATGTAAGTAAGTGTTACCTTCCCGATCTTCGATCTTTTATACTTTAAAGTCATACGGCACATACGGCCTATGGCGACTAGTTTTGTGTCGTAGATGACACAAAACTAGTTAAATATACTAGAAATTAGTCGCTATAGGCCGTATGTGTTAGACTTTCAAAAAGTATGTCATGGGAAGTTATGGATTTACATTAAGACATTGTTGTAGTGAAACTTTCAACTTTCAAATTTTTATCTCAGAACTAAAAAACACTTTTTTACACAAACAATCCCTTCATCATAGTATTGTTACGAGCTACAGGACTCGAATTAAAAATGCCGTTGGAACTACTATAGAATTTATTAGAACTGTACAAACACGTATAAAACAAATACAAACAAAACTGGATGCAACCAGTTCACACTGCACGATTCAATGCAATTCAACACACGCAAAGTCCGTCGTCTATATCGCTAATCGAGAATACTACAAACGTCTTACTCGTACTATAGTCGTCGCTTGACTGCTCCACCCCTCCATTCGGGCATTGTTTTATACTAACTATACAGTACAAAAAAAATCGGCAGCGCGCACTGAGTTTCCGAGAAATAGTAATTTGCACACCTGGTTATCTATTCCTGCGAACGGCCAATAAAGTTGAAAACAATAACAATAGGCTATTGTCTAATTGCAAATACGAAGTAATAAAAAGAACTCCGAAAGCGGGAGGGGCAATAAACAATATGCACAGCATTTCTTTGTCGGGATGTGACAATAGGTATGCAGGTGGTCCAACTTGTAACAGTATAAAAATATACAGGACGAGATATAAACATCGCTATGGAGGATATAGACTAATTTTCTGTAAGTAATTATCTATGAATTTTGTTTTAACCAACATCTAAATACCTGGCTCTCGTCTAACAGTATCATAATATGGAGTATTCACTGTTTTAACAACAATAAATCCTAAAACCCTTTAAATTTCTCAATTTATGTCATAATAAAACAATATTAATAAATTTCCACATCCGATTACTTTGATGACAAACGTATTTTTATTTCTAACCACTTTGTGCTTCTTGTGTCATCTATAATGTTACTGCTTCATCTGGGATAATATAAGTGTTAGTGATCGTTTCATACAGATGTAGTGATGGGTTTCTATGCGTTATCTGTGATACGACATTGTTGATGACGTTAAATATTGACAGATGATGTGGCTATTCGTTAAAGTCGTTGTTTGTAATGCTGTAAGCAAGACGCATTTGTAATGCTGCAAACAAGACGCACTAACTATAACATTATCCCAGATAAGGTTCCTGCTTTATGCTATGACCTATATAGTTTCTGCGCGTACCCTATACAACAAATTTCATCATAAAAATCACTTCATAATACCAATAACAGAATAAACACACAAAAATGGCCAAACAAATTCATTTTCACAATAATACTACAATTATGCATACAGTTGCATTACTGCAGGTTAGACAAATAAGTGCCTATGCAAACTGTTTGTCACCATGACTCAATTATTCATGCTGTTTGAACAATTCTTGCAACAAAGTTGTATTCTCAGGATATTATGTTGCTGGGCCGTGATCGTTACAAATAACTAGTTATTTATCGTGTTGTCAGGTTGGCAATCCTTGCCCGCTATCGCTGTATACCTACTTAACAATGTAGCATTATGAGTTATAATAGATCTGTAAACAAGATATCTGATCTGTTGCTTTATTAACATGAAAATTTGGTTCACGTTTAGTGTTTCATATAAATAGTAACTAAATAATTTTTAATCCCTATTAATATTACAAACGCGTAACTCTGTCGGTCTGTTAAGCTTTCACTGAAAAGCTACTGGACCGATTTGGCTGAAACTCAGTATATATATTTTCGATACCGAGAATGAACATAGCACACTTATTATTCCGAAAAATGGGATAGTTTCCAAAATAAAAATATATTTATCTCTTTGTTTGTTATGCTTTTACGGAAAAACGAATTGACCGACTTAGCTGACATTCGGTATGTATGTAATTTTCATACCGAAGGTGGACAAAGGATACTTTTATCCCGGATAATGGTATAGATTTATGTAAATGTTATCCCAGAAAGTAGGGTAAATTTTGTTTTTTATGTGTTATGTCATTTGTCTTTGTTGGTTATTTTGGTCATTTTGTCATTTTGGTCATTTCTGTCATTTTGACCATTTTGATCATTATGGTCATTTTGGACATTTTGTTCATTTTTATCTTTTTAGTCATTTTTGTCATATATGTAATTTAAAGATATATAGACGGGAGATAGAAAGGGGGGAAATAGAGAATAAAAGTTTGTATGGGAGACCAAATCATTTCTCAAGTTTATAGATATAAAAATTAATCATCTATAAAAAAATTCGATAGTAACTCGATCTGTCTGTTAGATTTCACGGAAAACTACTAGGAGTATTGGATCGGTTTTGCTGTAATTTTGATTAAATGTAGTTTTAATACCGAAAATGCACATAAATACTTTTCAAGCCGGGAGATGGGATAGTTGGCGATATAAAATGTAGTGAATCTTCCGGGGGCAAATAGCACTAATATAAAAATTTAATACAATGTAACCTATATTGACGCTTGGTTTTTAAACAAGAAGTACGCTCTGGAGTTTGAGCCGCGGTGCAGCCGCGGGGTAAACTCTACTTCAATATAATTTATAAAATAATACTTTATAAAAAAAATATGATTTAATTTTGTATATGAATAAAATTGAAGTGTTCCTCTGTAATTTTGAAATAAACGCTAAAGTTTAAGTGAAAACTGCAATCTATACTAATATATAAAACTGAAGAGTTTGTTTGTTTGCTTAAACGCGCTAATCTCATGAACTACTGGTCTGATTTAAAAAATTCTTTCAGTGTTAGATAACCCATCTATCGAGGAAGGCTATAGGCTATATATCATCACGCTAAGACCAATAGGAGCGGAGCATCAATGAAGAATGTTTCAAAATCGGGGGGTTTCTTTAACTTACTTTTTTTTAACTATTACACGCGGACGAAGTCGGGGGCAGAAGCTAGTGTGTATATAAAAATCAATGTTTATAATGCACAGCCATACCATTTATCCAATTGCGATAAAAGTTTTGTCACCATATTTCTTGCACATTTATGAAGGTTATAAAGCATAGTATAGGTAAGTCATTTAAATTTGGTAGCGCGTGTGTCATGTCGACAAATGTGTTTGAAAGTTTTTTATATGTTTATATAAAAATTCAGAGTACCTCTACAGGTGAACTCAGGCCACTTTTATGAATATCAGATGAGCCACAGCTAAGCGTGGCCAGATTAACCTAGTGCGAAATCAAATTTTTAGCGATTAAAACAGGAATTTTATCAAAACATTTTTTGTAAGTATACGAATTTCATTTCTTTATGTAGGTTTCATAAGGTAATTAAAAATAACTTGAATTTTCCCCGCGGCTGTACCACGTGTCAAACGTTAAGTAGTAGTTCTGTTTTATTTACATAAAAACTTAATTAGGTGATATATATAAACCTTTATTAAAAATATCTAAGTGATGGTAAAAACCATAGATTTATCATATATATTACTAGAGTATACCCCGCGGCCGCGCCGCGGGTCAACCTCTAGTGCGCGACTCTTGTTTAAAGAAATTACAACACAGGTTACATTGTATTAAATTTTTATGTTACTGCTATTTGCCCCGGAAGATTCATTTCATTTTATATCGCAAACTATCCCCCAACTTCCGGATGAAAAGTATCTATGCCAATTTTCGGTATTAAAACTACATATGTACACTAAAATGACCAAATCGACCACACTGACCACATGGACCCCACCGACCACATCGACCACATCGACCAAATCGGCGAAATCGACCACATAGACCACATCGATCACGTCGACCAAATCGACCAAATCGACCACATCGACCACATCGACCAAATCGATCACATCGACCACATCGACCACATCGACCACATTGACCACATTGACCACATTGACCGCATTGACCACATTGACCGCACCGACCAAATCGACCACATCGACCGCACCGACCACATCGAACAAATCGACCAAATCGGACCAAAATGACCAAATTAACCAAAAGGATGAAAATGGCAAATCACAAAATAAAAATCTATCCTAATTTCTAGGATAATCGTTACATAAATATATCCCCAAATTTATCCTATTATCTGGGATAAAAAGTATCTCTTGTTTACCCTCGGTATTAAAGTTACATATATACCGAATTTCAGCCAAATCGCTCCATTAGTTTTTCCGTAAAAGTATAACAAACAAAGAGAGAAATATATTTGATCCCAGAAACTATCCCATTTTTCGGGATAAAAAGTATCCTATGTTCATCCTCGGCATCGAAAATATATATATACTGAGTTTCAGCCAAATCGGTCTGTAGTTTTTCCGTGAAATAGGAACAGACAGACGGACAGACAGACAGAGTTACTTTCGCATTTATAATATTAATAGGGATAAATTCGACGTTGATAGTCTTAATCAACATTTCACATTTATAAAGTATTTTGACAAAAGGACTAAGTCAAATACATTAAAAAATCTTTCTTCTATTCCAACTCTTTTACATTCAAGTTTTATTCTTAGTCCAGTATCTGAATATGACGTTAATATTGCTAACGGCAGTGATGGTATTAATCGCGGTACGATCGTGCCCATTCTTGAAGTCATAAATCCTATTATAACCCACATCCTTAACTTTTCCGTTACTTTCTGTTGCCTGGGAAGAAGCACGTGTTATTTCTCTCTCTAAAAACCAAATCCTTCATCTTTTTCTGAATTCCGTACAATTTCCAGTCTGCCTTTTCTTTCGAAAGTATTAGAACGACTAAAATACACTAGCAATTTAGCACTTTTCTTTCTCAAAATTCAATAATGAATACTTTCCGATCCAGGTTTTGTCCAGGCCGCAGCACAGTCAGAGCACTGGACAAAATTACGAATGACATCCAGCATAGGATAGAGAATGGCCTATTGATCGTACTACCACAGTTAGCCTTCAGCAGCGCCCTCAATTATGTTGATTACGTCTTACTGCTTAGTATTCTTCACACTCTTAACGTGTCTCCATCAGTAATTGACTTTTTTCACAGTTACATGCATGGGCGCTGGCAGAGAAGTTGTATTGATGACGCATACTCGTCCTGGTGTGGTTTAATTGCCGGTGTTCCTCAGGGCGGCGTTTTATCTTCTCTACCATTTCCTGTTTTTATAAATTCTATCAACGACAAATTGTCTTCTTCCTACCATCTACATGCTAACGATTTACAAACAAAGTGCTATTGATGCACTAAATAGTGCAAGTCATAAAATCAACTCTGACCTGGATCACATCTTAAGATGAGCAAAATGTTTGGTCTTGCCATAAACTCAATTGATAATCGTCGGTAGTCCTAGGATGAATGCCAAAATTAACTGGTCCTCCTCACCACAGGTTATTTTTGACGGCACACACATAATTTAGAGATACTGTCTAAAATCTCGGCATAATCATCGATAGTGAGCTGTCTTGGCGACCTCATATCACCAATTTAAGTCACAGAGTTTTCTTATTATCTAGATCCCTCAGAAGATTAAGAAAATTTTTACCGACTGCTACCAAGATTACGCTTATTGGGTCTCTCTGCTATCTGAATTTAATCTTAGAACAGCTGAACAAGCTTGAGCGACTTCAGAATTTTTGTATCAGTTCATATTTGTCTTCGGAAAATATGACTACGTATCCAAATATCGTAAGAGACTCAACTGGCTGCCTATTCATTTTCGCCGGAATACTCACATTCTCATTCTCTTTATAATATATTATTTACTCCTAATAGTCTCCAGTACTTTAGGGACGTTTTAAATTCCTTCGTCTATCCACTACCCCCAATTTCCGCTCTGATACGTATCGAAAACTTGTGACACCTGCACACACTTCATCCTTTTATGATAATTCTTTTACAGTGCAGGCTGTCAAACTTTGGAATATGCTGCCTCTTACTGTCAGTGAGCCCAAATCCTTGCCAACATTCAGAAATTTGCTTAGAAAGCACTATTTGTCCGCAAATAACTATATCTAATCAATACAATATAATCATGCTATTATATTTATTATAATGACTTATGTATTCTGAAATATATAATTGTATATGTGTGTGTATGAATATATGAATGTATATATATTTAATTCTTGAAGTTTAAGTATTTATGAATATCTATTGCCCCTTTTCCTGCACCATCTACATCGCCATTAGCTAAGAAACACCTTTAATTTAGGTTGCCTGAAAGAGATCGCTTTAAGCGATAAAGCCGCCTATTGTATTGTCTAGAAAATAATATAAATAGAGTTTGTTTTGTAATTATATATTTTAGTGTGCAATAAAATGTTATCTATCCATCTAATATAGGCAGACAAATTCTTGAAAATTGAATTATAAACAAATGTACAAAAACAGCATAACGATTGTAAATTTTATTTAATTCGTCATAACGATGAACCACATTAGACATTTCGGCAAGCATTACGGCACATGCCATTCATCCTCGTTGCGTTTACGCCCTTGAATTTGGCCGAGTAGCGTTGCATTCACATAGACAGCGGCAATTGTTTGTGTTACCGTATTGCGCGAGAGTTGAAGTGTTGAAGCGACGTGCAGCTTAATGCAATTTATTTATAACTTGCAACCTGCGGTCTACATCAGCATCTCTTGACGCTGACAATCAATCAAACAACTTGTACTGACATCTCAAATACGGCAGTATGGTTGACGCTTCCCATAGAACGTAACTTGTAGCAATATCTTATATTTGAGCTATGAATTCGATACAAATTTTAATTACATAGAAATAAATACTTCTTACTGTCTAAAAGTGACATTATAATTAAATTCACAATATTTTTCTCTTTATTTATGTAATTTCCATATAAAATTTTATAATTTGCCTGACGTTTTATAGTGACGGACGTACTAAGGGCATTGAGAAGCATAAGATATTGTCACAAGTTACTTTCCATGCGATGTTTCAGCCCTACTTTCGTATTTGAAATAGGCCCGAAATCATATATTTCTAAAATTTTATATTATCTAAAAATGAAACCCAATAAAAAAACATTAAACTTATTTAATAAAAACTACGTTTTAACAGTTTTAAGCGCAGTAATTTATTTAATTTTTATTATTCCGATGTTTCGGCTACTTTCCAGTAGCCGTGATCACGTAAGACAAAGATGTCAAGTGTCAATGAGTAATGTTAAAGTTTTATTAAACCTACCGCCAACTTGTTCTTTTTAATTATTTAGTTTTGATTTTGTTTATGGTTATTATTTACTCTATGGGGGCTTCCGTCTAATTTCCCACCGCTTCGCAACACGTTGTGGCTTGAAGAGAAGAAGCAGCGCAAGAAACTCTTCAGCAACATGCCAATATTTTAGTAAAAAATAAAATAAATTGCCAATCAAGTTGGTTTGTGTTACGGTACACGCAGAAAGAGCTCACAGTGTCTTGAGGTCTGCAGTTGGTTTTTGCTGGGTTTGGGTCTTAATAGTTTTAATGATCGGATCCCAAACAGTCAGTTTGATAAAGATCAAATAAATTACCGTGCTTAAAACCGTTAAAACGTAATTTTATATGTATACTAGTCGCGAAAACTTAAGAAAATATTTTTGACTAGGTTTAATATATTGTTACATGCCGTCAAAGATAAGCCGCACAGCCTTATCTTTGTAAGTGCAGCTTATTGTCCTCCCGGATTAAGGAACTCTTGTGTCTTTTGAATTTGTAGTTAAGAAAAACATGCTATTGTCTTTTTACTTGTTGTATAACCATCGTTAGCGTCGAACTAATCCCTATTGTTATTGTTTTCGACTTTGTGGATGTTCGCAGGTGTGCAAATTAATATTTCTTAGAAACTCAGTGTGCGCCTCCAATTCCTTTGTACTGTGTAGTTAATATAAGACGATGCCCAAATGGAGGGGCGAGGGCAGTCAAGCGACGACTACGAAACGAGTAAGACGTTCTCTAGTACTCTCGATTAGCGATAAAGACGACGGACTTTGCGCGTTCGAATTGTTTTGAATCGTGCAGTGTGAACTGGTTGCATCCAGTTTTATTTGTATCTGTTTTATACGTGTTTGTACAGTTCTAATAAATTCTATAGTAATTCCAACGGCATTTTTAATTCGAGTCCTGTAGCTCGTAAAAATATCATACATATATTTTTATAATATATCATTTTTTACATTATTAGATATTCTACGGGAAACGGCAAATTTTAAAACCTAACTATTTTACTAAATATAAGATGGATTATAAAAACGACTACGTAGATACCCTAAATATGGTGCGTTTGAAATTCATTTTAAATATAGCACTATATTTAAAGTACCATAAATGTCATCTTCAAGAAATAAACATTTTCTTTCTTTTAAATATAGTATTTTTTTAACAAAGATAGAGTTATCTTAAGAACATAAAACTAACTACGTTTTAGCTGTTTTGCGCAAAATGTTTGTGGATTCGGAATGAAACGTCTTATATATAATAGTGTAACCAAAATAGCATGCATGTACCTTCAGTCCACAAATTTAGTAGGTATATTATGGGTATGATAACAACAATAACGTTTTCCTATTTTTCCTTCAATAAAGTTTTTATTATCTATATACATATTATATAATAAAACTGTAGAGGCCTAATTTCTGTACAATGAAAAAAATACTAAAAACCGAGTCAGGGGGATGTAAAAAGTGAAATAGATCTAATTTAGATTTTTTTCAAATTTTATGTTTCTCTGTTTGTCTGTCTGTTTGTACCGGCTAATCTTCGAAACGACTAGACCGATTTAATTGAAATTTTGTATGGTGGTAGTTTATATTCCTGGTCAACATATAGGATACTTTTGATCCCGAAAATTAAAGAGTTCTTGTGGGATAGTTAAAAAAACTTGAATTACTTAAACAGCTTATTATACAATTTATGCACCTAATTAAGTATTGATATTACCGGTATCATCATCATACAATAAAACAATTTATACATTAAAAAACAATTAGCCTATATATCATCACGCTAAGACCAATAGGAGCGGAGCACCAATGAAGAATGTTTTAAAATCGGGAGGGTTTTTTTTAACTTACTTTTTTTTAACGACGCGGACGAATTCGCGGCCAGAAGCTAGTCCATAATATGTTTCTTAAACTGTACATTACTTAAGTATAAACATGGTTCAAATTTACAAGCGGTCCCGGCCGACGTTGTTCTGCCCTGGAAAAATATAAATTTAGGACCTGATTCTAGTGCCTCCTACGGGTTTCAATTGTAAATCTAAACCATCCGGGGACCCACTCAAATACACACAAAAAATCATCAAAATAGGTTCAGAAGATTAGGAGGATCCTAGAACCCGATCCCAGCGCCACGTACCTGTTCCAATAGTGAATCTAAACCATCCGGGGACCGACTCAAATACACACAAAAAATGTCATCAAAATCGGTAAAGTCATTCTCAAGTTATGCGCGTACATTTACATACATATCATTAATTCATTACATATCTACGATTCATGTTTTTGGATTTATGTTGATTAATGTTCAATATTAATCAAAAAAAGGGTAAGATTTAAAATATAGCGCCATCTATATGATGCTTATGTAACTTAGTAACTACTTAGACAGCAGAACTCATAATTACCGACCTCTCGCCTTAAATTTTTTTAATTAAAACATTCAAATATTTTGATTATAAATTAAAAAGAAACCTATCCTATGTCCTAAGTTGGAGAAAATCCAGCAAAATGAAAAAGAATCATTAAAATTGGTTGAGCAATTTCGGAGTTCATCGCGGTCAATCACTGTGATAGGGAATTTTTATATATATAGATATTTGCCCTTTACATTTTTTTCAACTTTTACTAATGGTACAGTATTTCTTTCAAAATCCGACACTTCTTAATTCCCTATACTCTACACTAAATCACAAAGACTCGCCCTCTAACTCTAGTACTAGTACCGTGACTTAAAATCATTTGAGAAAAATATGTTAAGCCGGAAGATTAATGTATATAACAGTAAATATACATAGTAGGCCAAAAAAGATAAACACATGGAGTAAAGGATGACACCATGATTTGTGGTAGGGCAAAGGACTGGGCGCGTACCTCCAGGACAGGTACATCCTTTGGGAGAGCGGTGAGTCCGAGAATCGCGCGTTAGGTTGGCGACGCGTCGCGTGCGGCGTCCCACAGGGATCGGTCTTCCAGCCGGTTCTTTGGAACGTCGGTTACGACTGGATCCTTCGGGTTCCGGTCCTGCCCGGGAGAGGTAGGGCTAATCTGCTTTGCGGATGACACCCTACTCACGGCACGCGCTGCGTCATTCGCGGAATCCGTGGACCTCGCCAACGCCGGGTTGGCAATCGTGGTCCAAAGAATAGGTAGGCTGGGCTTGAAGGTCTCCCCCGTGAAAACGGAGGCCGTCATATTCCATAGGCGGATTCGTAATACCCCTGCTGACTTGACCGTTACAGTTCAAGGGGTGGATATTCGCGTAGGTCCCCAGATAAAATATCTGGGGCTCATTCTCGACGGGAAATGGCTGTTCAAAGCACACTTTGAGCAGCCAGCTCCCAAACTCGTGAGGTTCGCAGGCGCCCTCTCTCGACTCCTCCCCAACGTGGGGGGACCGGGGGGGAAACTAGGAAACTCTACTCGGGCATCTTTAGGAGTATGGCCCTGTACGGTGCACCCATATGGTCCGTTGCACTTCACCGCCACAATAGGACTTTGTTGTGCCGCGCACAGCGGGTCCTGTCGGTGAGGACTATCCGAAGATACCGTACAGTTTCGTGGACGGCGTCGACACTTGGTAGGCGATCCGCCCTGACCTCTCCAGGCGGACGTACTTGCCAAAGGTCGGCGCTCCCGACAGAATGCCCTCGCCCGTGGCCTGGTAAATTGCCAGGCAGAGATTCAGGCGATCAGGACGCGGGAAACTGCGACCATGATCGAAACTTGGTCGAGAGAGTTGAAAACTCCTGTGGCACGCACAAAGACGGTGGAGGCGGTGCGCCCGCAGCTGTTGCGATGGCTCTCGTGGAAACGCGGGACCCTGACCTTCAGGATGACCCAGATACTTACCGGGCATCGGTGCTTCGATAAATATCTGAATCATATCGCGGGCTGCCTGCCTTCACCTCAGTGTGGCGCATTAGACACTGCGTTTCATACGCTGCTCGAGAGCGCAGCATGGGCACCGCAGAGATATGAACTCGAGACCCTCATAGGTCCGATCGATTCGCTGGGCAGTTTGGTGCAAGCCATGCTACATAGCGACGATTACGGTACGGAGAATTTCTGCGAGGCTCTCATGTCTCAAAAGGAGGTCGCGGAACGAGAAAGGGAGAGAGGTGCGCATGCGTCTCGCGGGTACCGACATCATTCAGGATCCCGGAGGTGAAGATATGCGCAAAATCTCCCCCCGTAATACCGCCCTCTAGCATCTAGGGAGCAGAAGATTCTTCACCCCTGTTGACGAAGTGAATTTGCTTGTCCTGGGGCATTCTCAAGCACTGATGCGCTAGGATCAGCGTGGGCGTAACTACGTCCTAAGTCTCGCGCTCTTCCTACCACAGCGCGGGGCACATGGGAGGAGGGTGGTTTTAGTGGAGTATTGAGTTTTCGAGTCTCTACACAAGCCGGCGATTTGACTCTGGTGTCCATTCGTGGTGTCACCTCTCGTCGCTTTGGTTTAATCCCTAGTAAAGGACCCGGTAGTGTGCGAAATGCATTTCCACCGCCTCAAAAAAATAAAAAGGGCAAAGGACATACTAGGCTAGAATAGACGGAACACATACTGTTCAGCCCCTAATTGGTAGGGAAAAAGTGATACGAGAGTACGATCAATCTTCGAGTAAATATCCCGATTCATGTCGTTTCATGCAGTTATATATTTGTGTTATATGTTTTTAAAACAAATGAAATAAAATACACTTTAACATAACTAGCACCCTGATATAATATTTAAATCACTAAATGTTACAATTTAGCAAAAATCAACAGTGAATCAAGGAAACAAAGAGAGATAATAGCACAAAAACTGTGGGATACGTCATTGAACCATTTCGAGGGCAGAGACCGAGATAATAGCAAATGATAAACAAATCAACTACAGAAATATTCCTGTATATTCGAATGCCACATTGATTGATTGTTATTATTTACCGCTTAATATTTAAGAGGTTTTAATTTTTCTTATAAAGTACGGTGATCCAGCAAGGAAACGTAGCCTGCCTTTTGACACCTTACCCATTGAAAATGGTGACTTAGGCTCAATGTTCTACCTACTTATATTCTTGTGGGACTATGGATAGAGTATAACTAAGTTAAGTTTTCTTTTATTATATTAGACTACGTAGCTGGTGGATATATTATTTATTTTAATTTTTAGGTTTTTTTAAATGTGAATGTAAATAAAGTAATAACGTTAGTAATATTCTTGTACTCGTAATAGTTTAAGGTGTACATCCGTATCATAATCATAATATAATCATTTGTTTAGATTTGTGTGGATTCGATTTCTAAGAAAGATGTACTATTTAGGCATTGAATCTGAATATGCATAGTGTTTTGAAGTACCTACCACGTACTGAAAGTGAAGGAAAACATTATAAAATATGCAGGTTACACATATATTAAGAATGTGAAACCTTTCAGTCCGCCTTGGGCATTTTTGTGAAATAAAGAAACTTTAACCTAGCAGTTAAAAGTGGGCTAATAATAAATAAATAGGATTTAAGGTCTATTACTTGCAAAATTATGGTAATCGGACAATAAAATAAATAAAATTCAATTTAGCATACATTTCCACTTTCTGTTTAAGGCTGTTTAAGCACTTAACACCTTAACGAGATATGGGTAAGTAGAACATGCCTATCTTTTAGATATTAGACGCAAGTTAAATCCTTCCAGTAAATGAAACTTAAACTAACATGATTGATATATAAAAGTAAATGCCGGCAGTATTTTAATTTTACGAAATGATATAATCAAATTTAAACAAGTAACTACAATACAATAGTAGAATTGTTAGTAATCATCATTACTTTATAGTTACGGACGACGTATGCTGTGAACGTGTGTAAATGCTCATACTGAGTTTACATGTAACAATTGTAGATGTGATAAAAATTCTTTTATAGTTCTCTGTACTAATTTACTCATTGTCATTAGTATTTTCTTAATTTTTCTTGTCTAGTACGTTAGACAAAATGACGTTTTAACGATATAAACGCGGTATTTTGTTTGATTTTTATTCCGACGTTTAACGGGTCACGAAAGACAAAGATGTCAAAGTGTCAATCAGTAATTTTAAAGTTTTTATATAGCCTCCCGCCAACTTGTTAATTTAAATTATTTAATTTTAATTTTTGTTTATGGTCATTAATTAGAATGTGACAGAAGGAAGCTATTTACCTAGACCGCCTGGCCGCGCCACTAGCGCTGCCTACGCGCTCACCTTCCTAATTACACTACGTCTAGACGTCCCGCCGGTCTCCTCCCACAACCCTGGCCACCCTCTATTGAAACACCTAAACATGATCCTATATATCATTTCTGCAATACAATAGTACCAGGATTCTAATGTTGTATTCTATGACTTATAGAAAGCTTCAAATGACATTATACGTAGAAACACACTTTAAGATGTCTCTAAAATAGAAAATGTTATTAACCATACTTTAAATATTTGATAAATAAATATTAGTCTACTTATTAAATCGGTCTTTGTGGTCAAGTGGTTTAAGCGTTGACTTACTAGTTCACTGGTAGACAAAGTCCCGTGATGTTATACTAATTAGGTTTTGTTAACGAGCGTTACGAGTTGACACTAACAGATAGAAGAATTCTTTAATAATTAGTTTTTTTTGTGTAAAATCGCGTTGGATTTGTGGGATCGGCGGAAAACTTGTGTGTTAAATATTATCCATGAAACAGGTGTAGGTAACTTGCGTCATCTGAGAGTACGCAAAAAATCAACAATATTAAAAAAATATTCCGTAACTTTTGCACAATATAAATATTAGATTTATTATGATTACTATTTCGAACAGAATATAATTAAAACCAAACGTGGCTAACTCGTTGTATATAGAGGCATAGGTTGTAAAATGGAAAAGAATAGTTATTAAAAACGACAATTGTCCAATTAAAACGTAACACTGTTATATTATTCAAAACATATCAGACCAATTATTAAAAAAATAAAAGTTTAAATTTATTTCCAGCAACAAAATGTACGTACGTAGACAATATTACAATGGGACTATATAGGAAATCTATTGAACTCAGTGGAACTAGCCACCAGGGAAAATTATTATACTATTATTCTTTCACGGTTACCAATTTTGTTAATATGAACGCTTATAGAAATAAGGATTATGAAAAGACACTATAATTCTCCAAGCACTTTTATTCTTTATATCTTACGAATGTTGAATGAATTTCCAGCTACATGAATGAAGTTTTGCTACACCGGCCCGATATGTTTTTTTTATGTTAGCAAATAGTCTTCGAGGCCGATAGCACGTTGGTAGCAATAGGTGAACCGTCTGCCTGCCTATTTACTCCAGCAATAAAAAAACACTCAAGTGTACATGTCGTCGCCTGTTTATTAGTCTACATTAATGGTACAAAAACATAATGTGCGAGCAAACATACCTACCACACTACTTGAATGTGACCAGCCCAGGCTGACAGCTCGCAATAATATAAAGTATGATAAAGACTGAATTTGTCCGTCTGATTATACTTACAAACCTGATAATTCCGACGAGCTCAAACAATTGATAAAGAGAGCGTGCCATTGGCGTGATTCTTATTCGTCTGCCCGACAATTAGTTTTTATCAGCACATTGTTTAATCACAATATTTAATAACTACTGGCGCGTCCCGGCTTCGCACGGATGGACGTTTAGTAGTTTTAGTAGAGATCCCTATTTTTTTCTAGTAATAAATACAGCCTATGTTACTCAGGGATAATGTAGCATTCTAGAATTATTAAAATGGGTCCACTAGTTTTTGAGTTTATTCGTTACAAAAATACATTTCTTTCCTCTTTATAATAATAGTATAGATGTACTGCCACATTTTTTTATAGCAGTAGTTCTCTTAACATAACATGCTTATTATGAACTACATGTAAACTTTTGATATTTCATGATATGACAATTTCATTTACTTAATTTTTTTTAAATAAAAATTATAATGTCGAAAGTTTGATATTAAAGTTATTTATAGCTGAAAAACTACTAAATAAAATTCGTCTAAACAAAAGTTCTTTTAAATCTCTATCACATTGACCTTTTTTAGAGATTTCTATTTAATAAATAGATAAAGGTTAGAGAAGGAACCGGACTTTATAATTATGTGTATTGATATTTAATATTAAATTCGACTGTTTTGTTTAGTCTTAAGTCATAGCTTTAAGGCCTAAATCAATGAAAGTAAGAATGTTCAATGTCACTTTATTCTCGTACTCTGAAACAAAGTGCGAAGCCAGGGCTAAAAATGGCTATTTCTACCTTGTACTTGAACGCTTGCCTTTGTTTTTTTTAATCGAAATGCTACAAATGTTTGTATAGATTAATCAATCGCCTTTAAATGCCATTCAAACGAAAACAAATTACAATAGAGCGTTGTCCCGTTGAGAAAAGAAGTCAAAGGCTGCTGCGCCTGGTGCTGAGGACAACGGTTGGGGGCGGGTGAGCCGATGTTGAGCAGCGGATCGTGCCACGTGGCCAGGTACCGCCAGCTGGAGAAGCTATTTCGGTTATCGGCGGCAGGCCCCGGCAGACCGACACCAGACGTCGCCGCCGCCCCCGCGCTCCTCGCACCACTATAAATAACCGCGCTGTGCATTCTTGGGCGAACGATGTCGAATTTTTGTCGAGTACACGCGACCACATGCCGTTTGTTTTGGCCTCATCTGACGATGGCACTCGTCAATCGCGCTTAACATCTACATATATTCAAGCAATATGCACCTCCTTGCCGGTCCTCTTACAACAACGATCGTCACTACTGTCTATCTCAAAAACAACTGCATGGCTGACACATCTCACAGAAAGTAACTTTTAGCAATATCTGACACTTGACCTATGAATTAGATGCCTACTTTTCACTACTCTCAATGCCCTTAGTACGTAACTTTAAAACTTCAGATAAATAATAAAATGTTACATGAAAATTACGCCAATAAAGAGAAGAACATGGTGAATTGAACTATAATGTCACTTTTAAACAATAAGATGTATTAATTTATTTGTATATAATTAAAATTTGTATCTAATTCATAGGTCAAGTATAAGAGTAGCATTATCTTATACTTGATACAAAGTTACGTTCTATGCGATGTGTCAGTCATATCGTCGTATTTAGTATAGACAGTAAAGAGCCATTTACATGCAGAGAGTTTCTTGCCTTGAAGATACGATTGTCGAAAGCAAGAAAAAAATATTATCATTTAAACTAAACATACGATATCGTACGTTGAAGGGCGATAATCGCCTGTTCATTGTGAATATTGACGTCTCTGTGTAAACAAAATACAAAATACGGTGCTCATCAACTAGTTCGAAAGGCAAGTCTCGCATTCAAATCGGTTCCAACCGATTTGTACGATACTCGTATGAACGTGAAAAAATGTCATACGATATCTAATTTAGACAAGTCGAGAAATCGTAGGCGAATATTTCAATGCTATTTGTGTCGTAATGTAAATAAAACTCTTGGTGATAATTACCTTACGATTATCATATAACATACTCGCAGGCGAGTTTTTTTTTGGTTGAATGTATAGGTAAATTAGGTTCGAGACGTTTTTACTTTTGTAATAGTGTACAGTCATCACATAAATAAATAAACTAATACTATTTATATATTTTTATTATTTTTAAGGCAGGTACTTAATATGAAACTAATAATATTAAACGACATTAAAATAATAAATATTAATATTAAACATCATTTTTATTACAAAATTGTTGGTCCCTGTTCTGAAGAATGACATGAATGAATGACATGACAAGAATGAAATTCCGGTTGATTTAGCAACTAATTGAGCAGGAGTCATAATACTGCTCGGATTGCTATTGCACTCATTTTCGAAATATTTGTACAAATTACACAAAACTTCTTTAGTTTGGGAAGTCGAAGGCTTACCTCGATCACGTTGCAACATCGATTTTTTTTTAAATATACGACATTAATATCAAATAACAACAATTAAATACAAATAATAACTCTGAACAATAAATAACGAGAATGAACCACAAATATAATCAACTAATTCATTAATTATCAAACTAAAAAAACCAAACAGTCAGACCTCACAACAATTAACAATGTAAATAATTATTATTTACTAGCTGCGCCCCGCAGTTTCACCCGCGTGGTGATGGCAAGTCGTTATATTTTGGAAAATTCACACTATATCTTTATAAATTATAGCCTATGTGTTATTCTGATGTGTAAGCTATATTATTGTAAAGTTTCATCAAAATCCACTCAGTAGCTTTTGCGTGAAAGAGTAACAAACATACATCCATACATTCTTACAAACTTTTGCGTTTATAATATTAGTAGGATTTGACTTTCACCATTGACTTTTCATTGTAAATATAGATAGATAAATAGATATCACTTTATTGCTCACCAAAATAAACAAATATAAAAACAAATTGCATAATTACAATAGGTACTTCTTGGCAAAATAACAGGCTGTCTTATCGCTAAAAGCGATCTCTTCCAGGCAACCTAGCTTAAAAGAAATTCTTAACTAATCTGGCGATGTAGGTGGAGCAGAAAAAATATAGGACTGTCCAATTTAAATATACATACTTACAATAGTTATATTTTCTTAACTAAATATATTTTGTTCAAAATGTAATTAAGTAGTAATAACGAACCTCTTTTTGCTGACTGTACAAGGAAATTTAAATTTCAAGTTTAGAATTCCTGTAAATATACAAATACTACTACAAACGCAAAGACTTCTTGAAACTAATTTACCTATAAACATGTCAATGCGGTTATTGTCTAAAGAGTATCGCCTACGAAAATAGTACAGTTAACTGGCGAGTTAAGACCTTATCGTCGTTTGGTGAGAACTTTTTCAATTAAGTAGTATATACAGTAGTAGTTATATAGTTATACAGTAGCACGTTCTACTTTTTTGTGCGTCAAGTACACCCCGCCCGCGTGAGCATCGCAATAAGACATCACGCGCCGATTGTCAGTACCGTTGACAAGTAAAACATCGGCCAAGTGCGTTTCAAGCCATGTACGTTCAATAGTTTCGTATGATTAAGGGACGTGCACTGCTATTGTCAAAACCGTCTGCACCGAGTAACATATGAATTTTGCTTGGTTTGTAATAACTAGGATCGGCCAATTGCAAATGCATTCCAATCTCTGGCCAAGTCATTGCAATACGAGTCGAGGGTAATTTTTTTGAAATCATCTCCAAAACATACGGAGGTAGTTGTATTGAGTTACCTTTACTAAATCGCGATGTAATCGAGAGATCAATCATGTCTTTTACAGGTACTTGCTACTCGGTATTCGCTTTAAATATTTCATTTATTTAACCAAAATGTTCAATGCATGATAAAACATTAACAAAAGATTATGTTAATTTATCCCAATTGTCATATTAATCTGAGTGACATGTCGTAAAGATTCCTGCTCTAGACAAAGCCTCTCTTGCAGGAATCATAAATATATTCCACCAAGTTCGCCTAAGAGTCCCGTCGAAACCTCCGCGACAACCTTTAAGCCCCTTTCCTCCATTAACAAAAACAGTACTAGGTGCTAACTCCCCCATTTCTAGAATGTGTAGAATCCTCAAAAGCAGCAGTGATATTACAGATATTTACTTTGACTCCAAAAATTTGTTTTATTAAAAAAAAGCCTTTAGCGCAAGAAGATATTAATTTGACATAGACTGACGAACAGACAAACTTCAATTTCTCCTAGTATATTTAAATAATAACTATTAGCCTAATTGACGCGTTAAAGGTATGACGTCATAATTTGCTAAACTCGTACAAAATCTAGGAAATTGCGGCAATTTGAAGATGATAAAAAGTGTTTCAATTGATTTGACAGTCAACCACCCTATTTAATATAAGTGTAAGTTATGAACACATGCGCTCGCTTACTTCGGCCGGTCGTCAAGAGAGATATTCTGATTAAGGTTTGCTAAAATTAACTCAACCACGCAAACAAACTCATTTACGAAAATAGATCGGATCATAATGCACAAAGTTTGTTATGCATAAATATCACACGCTAATACCTGACCGCTCTTCATAAAATATTTTAGGGTTCCGTAGTTATTTTGCTAAAATACAAAACCGTTACATAATCTTCTTAGACAATTACTCATATAAAGTCTCTTTTTTCAATAAGTACAGAATCTATACGAGTGAAATATTGCAAAAAGATTGATTGTATATATCTTCAGAAGAACAAAATCAGTAAACCGAGCCCCGATCTCTCATAATGAAGCCGGCTAAAGGAAGTCAATTTTGGATTAGGAAGCCGATGGCGCTGCAGCATTACGAGAACTTTGTATTAAGTAATCGTATTAGGACGGATAAAGGTGGAATAGTTCCCACTGGATATATTACTACTGATACTATTAATAACGCAGACACAAACTACGTGTATTACTTATTACGGAAGGTTAAGCGCACAACTTAAAAAAAGTGCTTCACTTCATTTGACGCTTTTGTTGACGTATATTCGTCTGAGTTTATCCCAACCTAATGTGAACATGAATAAAATAAAAAAATAGATTTAGCCGCCATTATATGATGTAACTGAAGGATGAAAATGTATATAATAATAGTGGCCACCGAACAGGTTACAGTCCCCCTCTTCCTAGCCGGCAGCATATTTAAAGCACCTTTTGTATTGGGTTTCCATTAGATGGGCCATTGGCCTATCTGCTGTACTCCAGCAACAAAACAATTTTTGAAGTACAAAGTGGAAAATTTTGAAATGAATTTAATTTTAGTATTAACGAAAATTAATTTGAACAATAAGTGTTCGAGTGATTTTTGAAATATAGCCAAGTGAAAAAAAATATTGCGAAACTAACAACCAGGCAGACGGTCCACCTAATGGAAAGCGGTTACCGTCATATTGCAACACACAACGCATTTGCCAGCCTTTTAGGATAGGTTAGAGGGGATGGGAGAGCTAGCAGATAGGTAGAGTGGGACACCAGAACTCTCATCGTACGAAACACGATTATAAATCTCAAGGCTAATCTTTTCACGCGTATATTTTATGAAAACGTCGTATCATACCGATCGAACTGGCTCTTACTCTTAAGTAATAGAGGTAATGATCCCAGCATGGCTTTACCACGTCATAGTATGTAGGACTAAAATTGATTTAATCTGTGATATATTTTACACCTAATTTTCTTACACTATATATGGATGAAATTTAGAAGGAAAATGTAGTATTCATATGCATAAGCTTGTACAAATAGGACTACAAAAAAATTATGAAATAAGTGTAAAATGCGTGTCACTAAGGCATACATAGGCAAATCGGGTATTCTTAGATAGGTCATCAGAAGTTTTAAATATTTTATTTAAGTAAATAGATTGTGAAATATTCGCTTTTCAAGGACATAAAAAGTGAACCCCTTCGCCCTCTCTCAGTAGAATAGGTGAAAATGTCTCAAAAAATTCAAGATGGCGGAACTAAAAATATAATTTCATCAAAATTCATTTAAACACAATGTATTAAGCCATTTTTTGAGCTATAACGTGGTAGTAGTTTGTGATAAGGTAAGTCTTTGTGTTCCATAGCCGAAACATAATTATTTTTTAAAGCTCATAATAGAGTATCTCACTTCAATATCCCATTAAAAAAACACAATTAAGATCTTTTTCCCACCTAAAATGTTTATAATATTGCAAACAAATAAGAAATTTTATTTCACGGTTCATAAACACAAACATTTGGATTGTATTATGGTAATAAAATCAAGTCTCTCAATACATACGGGTAAGCACACATTCCTTTCAAGATATTTACAGCCTACGACATGACCTTGTATTGTGCTACAACTACGAAGCGACTACGCTAGTGCTACGATTTGGCTACGAGCGTATAGTGTGTATTTAAGAAATATTGTTCAAAATGACTTTTTTTTAAAATATTTTTCTTGTATAACCAGTGTTTTGGTTACACATATGATACTCATAATCTAAAATTAATTATGTAAGAGGTTATCGAAAGTTAAATAAATAAGAAGTTTTTATTAAAATTCATCAACAATATTCAACTGGAAATCGACGATTAAGATTACGATCCATCCTAGTTAATAAGTGTTTAGGATTGGACGAACCGTCATACATAGGTCAGCGAAACATTATGATTTTACCGATTTTATATTTGGATTTTAGTTGAAATTAGATTATGTATTACACTTGCCCCATAGTCGTTTAAAACTTTAAGTAGTCCGGATTACCACGTTCTATATATAATATTTGTAATCTGATCGAAACATTACGAAATATCCAAACTTTTAACACATAATTATATAAAATAATAATATCTGAAACTAGCATAATTATACAAAATTATGTTGTGTAATCTACCTACAGTCTCTTCACTTACAAGTAAAATACAGATTCTACTTTTAAAGTGGTTTTTAAATGTTGACAACGTTACCACAATAAATAGCTGTATTGATACTTTGGTCAAAGTGAACACTTCATCACTTGAATAGTAGAATAGCCCTACACCATTTTTTTTTTTTTTTTTTTTTTTTTATACAGGGGAAATCCGTTTGAGGACCGTGAGCCGCGCGAGGGGGAAAGGTCGCGGCCCGTGTGTGGGATTCGCCAGGTCGGGGTGGCACTAGCACCCCACTTCGGTGTGAGCTGCTATTGCCACGCCGCAGTTAGGGATACCCACTAAAACCCCTGTCCGATCCCGAGCGTCCTTTGTCCGGGCTGTGGGTTCGCTCGCGCATTCACCATCAGCCCGGACGGACGACAGCCGGCCCCTTTGCGGGCTGGCCTCACCATTTAATAGCCGGAGATCTGGGTCTCTCCGGCTCCTCTACCTCACCCCAAGGTGAGAGGGGGCGCGCGGATCGGGGCGCTTCCCTCCTCTCCGGCCTTAGTGTGCGGGCGGGTCCGGTTTCCCCGCCGGTCGCCCGCACGGCCGTAGCCTACGGCGGCTGGAGGTCGTCTTGGAAGACCCTCCGTCGTCGCCGTCGGCTCTGGCGGGAGTGGAGCGTGGCGGTCTACTCTCTTTCCCGCTCCGCCGCCTCCTTCGTGGACATGACGGTCTCGCAGAAGGAGGCGGCTGCGTCCCACGCGTCAGCGCTCCCGACCATGGCCTTCACCACGGCCGGAAGGGACAAATCCGCCCCGATGGCCGCGACGAGATCACGGCGCTGCTCGTCCCAGGCTGTGCACACCTGGAGGGTGTGCAGCGCCGTGTCTTCGTCGCCGCCGACGCAATGGTGGCACCCTGACGTTTGTTCACGCCTTATTTGACACAGGTACCTCCCGAAGCATCCGTGCCCTGAGAGGACCTGCGTCAGGCGGAACGTCAGGGTGCCGTGACGCCTAGCCCTACACCATTTGCAATAACAATATTATTATGTGTTTATCCCTATCCCTATTAATAAAATGCGAAAGTAACTCTGTCTGTCTGTTCCGTTGTGGTTTGCCATTTTGTTTATTTTGGTCAATTTGGTCGTTTTGGTAGTTTTGGTCGTTTCGGTAGTTTTGGCAGTTTTGGCAGTTTTGGTAGTTTTGGGAATTCTGGGAGTTGTGGTAGTTTTGGTAGTTGTGGTAGTTTTGGTAGCTGTGGTAGTTTTGGTTGGTAGTTTTGGGAGTTTTGATAGTTTTGGTAGATTTAGTTGTTTTGGTAGATGTGGTAGTTTTAGTAGTTGTAGTAGTTTTGGTTGTTTATGTAGTTTACAGATTGATAGACGGGGGATATATAAATAAACCTGAACGGGTTGATGAAATAGGGGATGTAAGTTTGTATGGGAGACCAATGATTTCTCAAGTTTATAGATAATAAAATTCATAACCTATAATAAAAAATGCGATAGTAACTCGATCTATCTGTCTGAATACCGAAAATGGACATAGATACTCTTATCCCGGGAGATGGGATAGTTTGCGATATAAAATGAAGTAAATCTTCCGAGGGCAAATAGCACAACATAAAAATATAATACAATGTAACCTGTATTAACGCCTGCTCTTTAAACAAGAGCTACGCACGATACATATTTGTTTGTTTCTTCTTCAAGTTGTAGAAAGAAAATAATCTTCTGATGATCATGGAACATTTATACTATACATATATCTACTTTGAATAACGAAGATGAACATTCCGTTTCAAAGTTTACGCGAGTAAAACCGCATAGAAAGCTCTAAGATTTTTATACTTTCCATATATATTTGTTTATTCTTTATTAATTTTTAACTACCTTTGATAAAATTTAAATCTATCTATATAAATAAAAATGAATCTTAGAAATGTATGTACGCGCATAACTTAAAAACGACTACCGATTTTGATGATTTTTTGCTGGGATCGGATTCTAGGATCCTCCTCATCTCCTGAACCGATTTTGTTGATTTTTTAGTCTGTTTGAGTGAGACCTCGGATGGTTTAGATTCACAATTAGAACCGGTAGGTAGGTAGGGACTGGCATCAGGTCTTAGATTTTTATTTTTTCAAGGTAGGACTATGTCTGCCAGGATCTCTAGTATTTATATAAATCTCCTTTAGTTTGATGAAATTGTACTTTGACAAATGCAATTGTTCTCACAGGATTCAGAGCCGAAATGTACGTAGCAATAAGGCCCACCTGGCAAAATAACCTTGGGTTCTAATTATTGAATACTTGAATGTTAAGACTTTGGGGCCAAGGGGACGTGAGGCTTATCAACTTTATCGAGACCTTTCAAGGCGATTGAAAGAAGTCTCGCGTGATCAAAGGGCTGGCCTATATTTAGGGCAACGGATTAGCGTTGCCATACAACGTGGGAATGCTGCCAGCATTTTGGGAACGCTCCCCACCGGCACCGATCTGGACTACACCTTTTACTTGTAAATATGTTTATAATAGTATTTAATTTTTAGGTTTTTTTTTATAGTGTAGTTTAATTATTGATTGTATTGTTTTTTATTGTGTTCCAGAGTGGTGGTGGGCGGGCGCATGCGTGGGCGCCGCCGTGCTACTGTGTGCGGCCGCGGGCGCACTGGCCCGCCCGCACCTCCGACGCCGGCACGCTGCCGCCGCAGCCGCCGCCGCCAACCCCGTGAGTCGTTAGCATTTATTTCTTCAAATACTAAGCCGGACACACACTCAAAAAAAAAGATTAGAGCGTAACTGAACCTATCGTCGGCATCAGTGCAGGATCTTGTAATTAATTACATTTTTAGTGAAATTATATTTACATGATAAAACTACGTTTTAACGGTTTTGAACGCGGTATTATTTGATTTTTATTCCAACATTAGCCGTGATCATGGAAGACATAGATGTCAAGTGTCAATGAGTAGGTAATGTTAACGTTTTTATTTGGCCTACCGTCAACATATTCATTTTATTTATGTAGTTTTATATTTTGATTATGGTTATTATTGTTGGCAACAGATACTAATTCTTTACTGGTGTTTTATTACCACTTCGAATTTAAGTGATCTGTCGTTCGCGTTAATCCCTTTGTGTGCTTCCCGGTAAGACGTCATAAATCCTTTCTTCTTTTATTTGAATTTCGTTACACATTCTTAGAAGCCATAAAGCTTTCAAGTTGGAAATTTCAAGGACTAATGGGCGTGTTGCTAGGCTATTTTACAAATATATAAGATCGGTCGGTCGGGGCTGAGTTAGTTGAGTATTAAATACAATCGAGGCGGCGTCAAATGTGCTTTCGGGGCGTGAATCTTATAACGAAGGTCTTTGTGCGTTTTATTTTATTACGATTTTCTGCTTTACAATTTAGACTTGTCGTATTCGGTTGTGTTCTTAAAAACTGTGAATTATATGTGTGTACTTCTAATAAAGATTGAGATCATTTCAAAGGCATTTTAATTCGTATCACGAAAATACATAACATTATTTACTATATAGGATTCCAGTCTAATTTACCACCGCTTTGTAACATGTTGTGGCTTAAAGAGAAGCAGCAGCGCAAGAAACTCTGCAGCAAAATGCCTAGCTCTAATAAATCATTTTATATAATACTAGAATATGCCCGTAACTTCGTCCACACTTGACTTGAAATTCCCGGGATACAAAGTGCTGCAGCATTTAAAAAAAAAATGTAAGTTATCGTTTTAGTGAAAACTGTATCGGAATAAGCTAATTTTTACGCAACCCGAACAAAACCGCTCCCGGCAAAAATCCTGCGCGATTCCCAGAATAAAAAATATCACACATTTTATTACATAAACTTTGCTATCGATCAGAGAAAAATCGCATTGAAGTTCGATTCCACTTACTTGAATCCCGAACAAACAGACGAACTTAATCTAAAAAAATGCATCGTGTATATGGCTATATAGCTAATCTAGGTGGTTTTTTTTTAAATAGTTTCAAAGTACACGATTATAAATAGATAGATTAAAATGGGCGGGAGGTAAAATAAAAAGAGAAATTGTCAACCAAGTTGGTTTGTGTTCCTGTGAACGCAGAAAGACTTCACAGTGTTTTGGGGTCTGGCAATTGGCAAAAAAGTCGGAATACAAATTAAATAAAATACCGCGCCTAAAACCGTTAAAACGTAGTTTTATTATGTGTACTAGTCGGGAAAACTTAAGATAATAGTATTATTTTTTGCGTCAAAATTGTTACATAGACTTACAATACTTGTCAATTGTTTGATAATAAAAATAATTTCACCAAAAAATTTTGTTATAACAAAGTCCTGCACTGACGCCGACGATATGTTGCTAAATCGCAATCATAGAAAACACTCAACTTGCAACGCCAATCTAGCAAAAACATGTGTACCTACTATAATCATAACTGATGTAACACCCTTTAAACCATATTTTATGCAAATAAGTTAATTTGAATGTGCCCTGAGTCATCTATTAATTTTTATAACTAACTCACATTCGAAACTCTAAAGACAAACTATATATTATACACACATAATAAACACACCTGCACAATTAGTGGAACAGAAAAAACTTCGATTTACTCAACAAAGTGTTAGCAGGACACAAGAACAAATAAATCAAAAAAAGCTTGTCGGCTTTTTATGATTTTTGATTTTTATTTTTAAAATGAGGGCTAGATAGAAAAAAAGGTATAACCAGATTTTGAAAAAAATAAGACATTACTTTTGAATTTTTAAAGTTTTTACTACCGTTCCGCTATTTTTGCCGATGTGTGTAATATAAACTATCTTAAAAAATAAATTTTGCTAACAATAAATATTTGTCCCAAGCCACTGTCACTCGTTGGGAACGTTCCCACAAGGCTGACCGCGTCACCGCGTTGAATAGCTACGTTAATTCTTTGTCCAAACTACATACATATAATATTACATACCGAACAAGTAGCTTTCTACGCAATGAAAAGGTAAAAGAATAGACAGTAAAATATGGAAATCCGGTATAAACATGTCAATAGACATAATAAATTAATTTAGCAAGATCTCATACCAACATAGCAATTTAAATTATTAATTAAAATTACACTTGTAGATTATATAAATAATTATAGTGTACATATAAACTGAGACAGATATTGTATACTTCAGTCAGCATTAAAACTCGCCAGCCGCCACAACACATCCACACCGGTGCAATGTCTATTTCGTAGAATTATATTCTACAAAATTTCTACAATAGAGAATATATTCTAGAAAAGTTTATAGGTAATTGAGATCATTCTCATATATCTTTGAACGTGTTTTTAATACTCTCTTTTCTTTCACCTTCTTAACTTTTGCTCAGATGCGTTTCTTGTATTGTATGTGTTATATGATATCTCGCCACTGCTATTCAGATACATCTCGTCCTTCACGGCCCGTTAATTGTATTACATTGTAGAATTGTAACTCAAAAACTAACAAAAAATATTGGAAGGTACCTAGATACACCCTCTTTTCAGCTTTCTTTAAATTTCCAGCGTTAACTTTAACGGTCCTATCCATATTGAGTTAGAGTACGTTTGAAGGCTTCCTTAAGAACCATAAACAATCCTTTAAACTTACTGGCCAACTCAATATAACTAAGACCGTAAAAGTCTTTATCCCGCAGGAACTACATTTTTTTCAGATAAAAAGGATTATTTTGTTATATTTTAATAATCTATTTTCGATTTAAACTTTCAGCCTCTATTTTGTCTGGTGTTTTATTATTTAATAAATTATTATCTTATATTTTATCTAACCTTTTGTTTACTAAACTCATTAACTTCTCCGACATATTATAAACTTCGTTCGTAAAATCGTCTTGCCCGATTTAAAAATGTCGGTATTGTAGCATATTCGTGATTTTTTTATCTCAGCAAAAATCTTCAAATCTATCTATAATTTTATAAAATTCTAAACTGGCCGTATCTGTACATCGAAGCTATCAAAAAAACTGGAATAGACTATATAAACGACGAAGAACACGATGCATTTTGTTTTAGATTTTTTGTCTGTTTGTCGTTTTGTCTGTTTGTTCGGGATTCACGTAAAAACTACTGGGCTGATTTTGATGTGGTTTTTGCTGATCGACAGCTAAATTTTATATTTAAACTCTGCGCTACTTTTTATGCCGGGAATCGCGCGGGAATTTTCCCGGGACCGGTTTGAAGTTAAAGCTAAAAATTGGCTTTTTCCGATACAGTTTCACTCACAATATGGAATCCTGTAACTACAGTAGTGTAGGAATTGTGGTGATGCTCTTCTTAATTGATTATTATAATATATTAATACGTTTTCATTAGTTTTATAGTTTCGTAATTATAATAGTTAAAGATATTTTAGAGTCAGTAGACTTTTTTCAGTATTATGTATGTAAAAAATGTGTTATGTTGCGCCTACCGCGCTTAAATCTGCATAAAGCTAAATAATTTAAAAATGGTGTAAAATTAATTCCGTAATGTGCACCTTTATGTTTAGTACCATATGTAACAAATTTTGAAGAAAAAATATCGCACTGAAATATTCGTAATAGGTGTACTCGGCCTAATACCCATAGTGGTTGACAAAAGTATGCCACAATCGTATTTTAATAGATATAGGTACGTTATTTTTCCTTAGAAGAACATTTTTGTTTCTTACACACAGTTTATGCAACCAAATATACCATTTAATTGTGCTTAAATGTCTTAGCCAACTTAAGGAACATCTAAAGTTACATACTGTAGTAAAAAATTGTGTGTATGTGTGTGTGCAGTTCACACGCAGTAGAAGTGAAACTTCAGAGAATATACTTACAGATAATTCTTCTAGAACTTTTATTAATATAAATATAAACTCCTTAAGTATCACTTAAATTTTTCACTGTATTAGTTTAAAAAATATTATTATTGGTTTTATTTCGGTCCAAATTGGACCTATGTTTAATCATCGGTCATAATACTTCTCTCTTAATCTGTGTTGCACAATGTAAAACTCGTATCTCATTCTCTCACAGGCTTAGTCCTATAGATTTATGTGTTTATCTCTTTTTAGTGTCGTTTTTCGTTTCATCAAGTTTCAAATTACAACGACCTTAAAGAAGTTTCACTTCAAAAATCTTTTAAACTGACTATCTAAATAAACAATTTAACTAAAACTTTAGTTAAAAAAATATTTTGTAAGAAAAAATTATATATAGAAACTCTTTATCATATCATGTTTGTAGACCACTACAGAAACCTTACAGGCTAGAACTATTCTGATTGTACACAAAGGGCGATCTTAATTAATACCTAATTATAACTATGTTAGCAGCATGTTAAATGTAATAATCAAATTTAATAATAAATTCGGACTGTTTCCGTGTTCTGGTAGGTAGTAGTCTGTGTATTCTTAGTAGGATCTAGAAGTTCTCGGTTTAATTCCTAGTAGGATAAACATCGAAAATTATTTTTTCGGTATTTTCTCTACTCTATGTGATTTGTCCCTTGCATTTCACTTACGACATAAGCGTAACTTGCATAAATTATGAATATCTTAACTTTAACAATATTTTATGAGTATCAATTAAATAAAATTGTAGTGACGTTTTCGCAGTTTTTAGGTTTATTAAGTGTTTAAGGGAGTCCCCAAACTAACCCACGCGGTTTCGGCAAATACAAGACAAAAAACTTTACGCCTACGACATTATTGTACATATTGTAATTTCGTATTATAAAATATAAGAACAGTCAAAATATTTTAGGAATTTCAGTGTAATGAGTATTGGTTACGTAGGACTACAACTCGATCATTGAGCAATGCCAACCGTCTCGTCTCGCAAGCCGACAAACGCGTCATCGTTCACTATTACAGTTATAGGTGCACATATATATCGTCGTCGACGGTAGCAGCAATCGAGCTACGCACATTATATGTGCCTGTTCTCGTATACAGACATAATACTCATACCAATAAAATCATCCACTCACACAAATAAAATTAGCTACATCGTATTCGTATATTATATCTCACCTATCAAAGTACTTGTGAGCATACACACAAAAACTAGACGGATTATTTTTAATGTGTGCCCAATATTACACAAAACGTGTATCAGTGTGCGACGACATCGGGGCAGCCGGTGCACCGCCCGCCGCCCGTTCTCCTCCCGCTACGCGACTGCGAGCACCGCGCCGCCGCCGCCGCGTCCGTGCGCGTCATTGAACAACAAGACTCGCTCGATGGCAGGCGTCTTCCTGCCAATATGAAAAAAAGAGTTAAGAAACTCTATAACAAAAGACGCGATAGTGGAATTTATATGTTATCCTTATTTAATATAGAATTTTATTTTTAAAGTGTTAAAGCAATGAATCAAATATGTTTATTTATTAGTGAATGAATGCTAGTTAATTATAATAAATGCGCTAATCTCTCTATTGTGCCCTGTGATTGTTTTGTTTTAAATATTTAAAGCTTCAAGAAAACACAAAATAAATGTCAGTGGCCGTGTGGTGTAATAATAAAATATCATAACACCGTGATCGATTTGTCTGCTTGTGACTCGAAGGTGAATTAAAAAATTGAGGAAATAAGCACATCTCTAACTGTCATTCATAGGTGGAAACCTGCAAGAATTGTGGGCGACACTAATTCAAATAGTAAGTAATGTAAACAGAAATTAATTAATAATGCTACTACAGATTACTATTATAAAATTATAATAAATAATAGATAACATGCCAGTTATTTTGGAATGTCCTGGGTACGTAGAAACAGTGATAACATTAAATTCACTAAATGAATTATAAATACGAGTGGAAGAATGTTTGTACTGGACGCGAATGAGGCCCGAGGCGACTCCGATGGCCGCAAGACTGCGGGAGCGTGCCAAGTGATAAGAGGCGCGCCGATAGCGACGTCACACCCAGACGTTGTTTGTGTGAATTTAAATAAATTTTCATGACAGACAGTTCCGTAATCACCTATCGCCATATCTTCGTCCAGACATGGCAGCTCGATAACATGCACACCACTAGTGAATATTGTACTCCTCAAAAACAATAGGTATTTAACTAGATGGAAGTCCAAAAGATAACATCCTGTTCACTGCTAACACGGGTGTGGTATAGTTATAGGGCACATTTATTTATTATTTGAGATATAAAATTAACTTTGGATGGTTATAAAAAAAATAACTATGAAGGCTAAGCTCCGCTTTGCACCTGCCTTGGCCTTCTAACCTATATTAAAAAAGTTCTGATCTGTTCATGATAAATAAATGTGCCCTATAACTATACCCACCCATTATTGTTTATGATTATTCATAAATATATACTAAGATTTTTTCTATGCATTCTATTAGAGAAAAGTGTTCGAGACTAGTATACATAATAAAACAATGTTTTAAGTTCAGTAATTTATTTGGTTGTTTTTATTCTGTGATGTTTCGGCCACTTTTCAGTAGCTGTATAGAAAAATGGTATAATAGCACTTGAAACCATTAGCACATAGTTTAATTATTTATTATAGAAAAAAGTGATTCTGTATGTAGCATATTTCAAGTACTTTAAACTTGTTAAGTTAAATGAACTGACCAAGAGTAAAGAGTCTTTAGAATTTATATTTATTTATACTCAAGATTATAGTTAGAATACTATAATAATAATAGATTTTGAATTATTGTTTCGATTAATGTTTGTCTGCATCAAATGTGATAAAAAATTTATCACATACAAATAAAAAACATAAATAAATATTGACATTAATGAGACATCATTTTGTTTATTCTTTATACCTTATTCGCAGCTTTAGGCTTGAATTAATTATCACAGAATTTAGTACATAAGTCATTCTGACAGCGGGGAACTTTATAAATCAGAAAATATGGTAGTCTATGTAAAATTAATATCAAACTATATACCAGAGACATAATCTAGAAACCCCTAATACATATAAATATATTATTAAACATATCTAAAATAATTTTGCAACATTTTAATAAATCACAATAAACCTCAGAAATATGAATAAGGAAATTATTTAATTTATATTATAAATCAAAAATAATTTAACAAGATTTTAATAAACCACAAAGGACAGAAATATAAATAAGGAATTTTTTTAATTTATTTTAAATTACCTAAAAATTGTTATAATTTATAAACAATATGTACATATTAAGGATGATAAAATGTCTTTATTACTTTATATTTGAGATTTTAAATAGTATTATAAGACCTGTTCATGTATAATGTTTTAATATTTGTATATAATACCAGCCTATAAATGTCCCATTGCTGGGTTTTGGCCTTTCCAGTTGTAGAATGGAGGCTTATACCTGCTACACTTGAGCAAGATAAACTGATGGGTTACATTGTCAGTCATTAGAAAATTTTACATGCAGATTTCTCACTATGATTTTTTAACTGTCATCACATGGTAATTGCAACAGTAAGCACATTTGACTGGAAAAACTACCTAAGTAGTACATGCTTTTTGTGCAGAATTCAAAACCACATCCTAAGATACAGATGCTTTACCCACTAAGGTCTCTTGTCTTATGTCTTTAAATAAAGTTTGATTGATTAGAAGTATTAATTAATTCCTTTATTACCATCAAAGTAATTTATTTTTTAGCTATATTTAGATGCTATTGAGTTTTTTGTTCTCTTACTATAAACTATGCTCTTTCACTATAACACATTACTATGAATTTTAAATCTTTTACAAATACCCATTAGACATTTTATTTATAATACATCCAGATAAACAATGTAGATTGATCTATAAATATAATTGTTGTTTGTTAGTCTCACTAAAACTCGAAAAACGGCTGAACCCATTTTGATGAATGTTTTTGTGTATGGTTGCCCTATGATGGTTTAGATTCACAATTTGATCGTAAGTGGTGCTTCAATTGGATTCCAGTAATTTCATGAATTTTTTCTGTTTGACTGGGTCTTTGAATAGTTTAGATTCACAATTGGACTCTGTAGATGATGCTGCAATCTGATTCCAGGTTTTTTTATGCATGTCAATGTCTACCAGGTCTACTAGTAAATAATTATTAAATTGTATGTGTACATTTTTCCTAGCTTTTAGAAAAAAATGTATATACATAATAAAGCAAAAACACCAATTAGTTAAGTAAATGATAGTTTAGTAGTATAAAATATAATTATTTCTAGAAATATTGTACCAGATAAAGTTGTTATTATATTATTTTTGCATACAGATAAGCTCACAGCAAACTGGTAAAAGGTAGATAAACTTTGTTGCATGTTATAACATAATACTTTAATATTATAAATGCGAAAGTAACTCTGTCTGTCTGTTCCATTTTCACGGAAAACTATTGGACCGATTTGGCTGAAACTCAGTATATATATTTTCGATGCCGAGGATGAACATAGGATTCTTTTTATCCCGAAAAATGGGATAGTTTCCACGATAAAAATATATTTGTGTCTCTCTGTTTGTTATCCTGTATGGAAAGATTATTGGACCAATTTAGCTGAAACTCGGTACATATGTAATTTTAATACCCAGGGTGGCCAACGGATACTTTTCATCCCGGAAATAATGGGATAGATTTATGTAAAGGTTATTCCGGAAACTAGGATAGGTTTTGTGATTTTGACCATTTCGCCCACTCTGTCGACTCTGTTCACTCAGGGTCTACTCCGGGTCCACTCGGAATCCACTCGCAGTCCACTGGGTCCATGTTGTGTATTTTGCCAAGTTTTTCATTTATGTAGTTTACAAATAGACGGGGGATGGTATAGTTTGCGATATAAAATGAAGTGAATCTTCCGGAGGCAAATACATAAAAATTGAATAGAATGTAACCTGTACTGCCTGCTTTTTAAACAAAAGATGCGCATTAGAGGTCAAGCCGTGGGTTAAAGTCTAGTATAATATAATACATACATAGATATAATAAAACTGTAGAGGTCGAATTTCTGTACAATGAAAAAAAATGCTAAAAACCGAGTCGGGGGGGATGTAAGAAGTGAAATAGAACTAACTTAAATTTTTTTCAAATTTTTTGTTTCTCTGTACCGGCTAATCTCCGAAACGGCGGCAACGATTTAATTGAAATTTTGTATGGTGGAAGCTTATATCCTTGGTCAACATATAAGACACTTGATCCCGAAAAATTAAAGAGTTCCCGTGGGATAGTTAAAAAAACTGTCCACGCGGACGAAGTCGCGGGCAGAAGCTAATACTTAATATAATACTCCCTCCCTCTCCATCTAATATCAAAACTGTAAAAAGAAAAATAAAAAAAAACTAGCCCTGTAAAATAATTTTGACGAAAGTTTAAATAAGATAATTATAGCAATAATTATAGAGATATAAGTATTTTTCAAGACCAAATAGCAAAAATTGGGCTTTGCTCAACACTATCGACTTTTCACCTGATACTCTGAAATGTACTTGACCGAATTTTACATGTTATTCTCTTGGTTATTAGGTACATTAAAACGGAAATTATTCCTGAACCAAATTCAAGCAGAAAATCAGTATTTCAAATTTATGTTCAGGTATCATTTAAGTTTGTCTTTTTATATAAATAAAGATGAAAAGTTAACATTGCTAGTGTCTGCTCGAGTCATATCACACACTAAAAGAGCTTTGTGTGATGTAGCAAAATTACTAAATTTAGTTAATGTGAATTAGAAATAACACAAAAAAATATATATTTAAAAGCTGCAATATCAAGTTTAAGAACTTTTTATTTATATTCAGTTCTTGATAACTGTGATTATAAAAGTCATTAATTTAGAGAATAACTCCATCAACATCTTGTTAAAGTTATTTGCAATTTCCTAAAGGAAATCACTTCAACTTTAACCTTGAATAACTTTTGAAGGAGTCAATTTAGGCAAAAATGTTAAGAGACTTTTTTTATAGAGCATTTGATTCCCATAAGAATATTTATCGATTTTTCCGGGTACTGACTTTTATATGAATTATAAAATTCCAAAATTGAAAGATCATATAAAACTATACCAATGTTTAAGGCATGATTATAAGGAAACGGTTCATCTGACGGATAATTTTAATTAGTAGACCATTCAATTTCCTTCAAAAATGTCTCGGGAGTCAATTTCGTTAAGTCAGTGATTTGGGAGTTCTAAGACAAAAACCCGCCCAGTAAGAAAAATCTAAATTTGCGATGATAGACCTCTTAATATTAATATTAAGGATTCAAATTCTCACAATATTTATTTTGTCACCCCAAATATTATTTTCGATATATAAAAAAAAATTGACGATTTTTTTGGCCCCGTCTAATATATATACGAAACTCGACACAGAGATGGCTTATATCCCAAATCAACACAAAGGATACTTTTATAACCCGATAAATGATTGTCGATTCCATAGACCAAACAGATTAGCGAAATAGATGGCGCTACAGTCCCGTTCTTCTATCCACTAACAAATACGTTGTCATAGAAAATAAATATATTTATGCAAACGTTAATATTTAAGTAATTGTCGTATCTCAATTAAACTACTGCCACTATTCTCAGATACATGCCGTCTGGAAGAAATCATCCTTCAAAGCTATATTATATCATCTGTTGTGTACATAGTATATTAGTATGTATATACTATGGATAAGTTATTCATTTCCTCTGTATAATTGTGCATTCTATCTCATTGTACTAACTTGTCAATGTTCTCCTAGTTTAAGTTGATGTAAAAATTCCTTTATAACAAATAAAATTGTTTAAACCAAATAAAGGGTTCTCTATCTTGAATATGTCGTTCGTGGAATAGGTATCTATTATTGAGATTGAAGATGACCACATAAGTGAGAGCAGTGTGTTGTGATTTGCAGATGCTCTCGGTACAAGTGCCGGGGTGCGCGGGCATGGAGCGGCTGGGCGCGCCGGGGGGGCCGCGCCTGCGGCACGACCACAGGCACCACCATTCTACATTGTGAGTACCAACCCACAAATATATGTTCATAAACTAACTAAACCTGGCCACACTTCGCTGTGAGATTCAAGTCTGATATTAGTAAAAAAAAGGGAAAGTAATTTATAATACATAGCAAATGTAGACTTACCGAGAATGAAGTTGCACGGTATATAATTCGATGCATGCCAGCGCCATCTAGTGGCCAGTAATTTGATTTTCGATCTGTTTGACGGTATAGAAGTTGATGAGTTGCAGCGCCATCTATTGAAGAGGTAAGACAGGTGGCGAAAATATTTTCTGTATTCAAATATCTACATATATATACTAACTTTCATAGCGATTGATTAAACGTTACAAAAGTTAATGCACTGCGGCGCCATCTAACGGCTATATATATATATATATATATATATATATATATATATATATATATATATATATATATATATATATACACTTCTATTAAAATGAAACGTTATATTATTATGTAAAATTTTCAAGGCATTCCATCAACTACCTCTCGAATTTTGCAGCCGCAAACATGCAGGAGCTAAATTTTTGATTTATAAAGTTATAAATAAAATTAGCCCATAAAGTTTCACTGCATGAGTCGCGGGGGTCCCCCTTTTAATATACAAGATAATTTAATTACTATAAAGAATAATACATAATTATGTACGTACTACAATACACATTATATATATATACACATATTATATTATATATATACAAAAGTAAACAATAACACTATAGCTTGAGGTAGTAATCTTTAACTAATCTGTTAGAAGAAGGTAATGATCGTGCCTGCTTGATGTTTAGTGGTAGTGCATTCCCGAGGCCTGGGTGATAAAAGACTTGCTGTAAAAACTTGTTCTGTTGACAGGCGTTTTCAGTTTCAAATTCTCTGAGAATCTAAAGAATCTTGAATCACAATCAACCGATCGACAATCTGCTCGGACAAACGTGGCTATTGTCCATTCCCCTAGAAATGGGAAGCCCGCGCCCACCAGTGGGACGTTTATGGACTATTATTTTTAAATTCCGTATTACTTACAATAGCAGAAATGTAAATTATACCTATTGATAAATGAACAGAGTATATTAATTGATATTATTCTGATCGATGTGTAAAGTTATATATGCATATGTATATTGTTTACATCAATGCACTTGTTCTTGGAATGTCAGACAAGGTGCATATACAAATACATATTTTAGATAAATATATGTTACATTTAATATCCATCGTATTAATTCGCAAACTGTGTACATATCTTATAGTCAAACATCGAACCTCCAGCGCTCCTAGGTTTAACTAGTCAAATCTCAGGTCTGACACTAAATCTTAGTCGAAATCCAAATAAATGACGTTTTTCAGCCTTTGACTAACGAATTTTTGTCTAACCTAGGAGAGACTAATTATACAGTCATTAAACATGTAACAAGTGCAGTACGAATCGACGTTTAACCGACTCTGCCTTAGTCGCTTCCAGGAACGACTAGGCAAAGTCCGAAACAGATTATATACGTTCGACGTTTGACTAAAAAGTTTAGGTTTGACTGAAAATACTTCAAAGTCAAAGGCCGAAATTGGAATTTATTTCGGGTTTTGTAGAAAGGCCTTGGTCAAAGTTAGGATAAACCAGTAATTCCGGGAAGAGACTGCATATCGATCTTTGACTATAATATATACATACACTCGTGTTGTTTTAGCTAACATGTAATACTTATAATATGTGTTAATTGTTAGAATTATATCTTGTTTATATTGTTACGAGCTACAGGACTCGAATTAAAGATGACGTTGGAACTACTATAGAATTTATTAGAACTGTACAAACACGTATAAAACAAATACAAATAAAACTGGATGCAACCAGTTCACACTGCACGATTCATTGCAATTCGACACGCGCAAAGTCCGTCGTCTATATCGCTAATCGAGAGTACTACAGAACATTTTACTCGTTTCGTAGTTCGCTTGACCCCTCCATTCGGGCATTGTCTTATACTAACTACACAGTACAAAAAAATTGGCCGCGCGCACTGAGTTTTCGAGAAATAGTAATTTGCACACCTGCGAACGGAAAACAATAACAATAAGGATTAGTTCGACACTAATGGTGGTCATAAAAAAGTAAAAAAACAATAGCATGTTTTTCTTAATTACAAAATTCAAAACACAAAAGAATTCCTAAATCCGGGAAGACAATAAACTGCGCTTACGACAGGCAGCTGTGCGTTTATCTTTGACGACATGTAACAATATTAACATTGATTTTCATAACTCTAGCGTTAATGTTTCAGAAACTTTCATTCAATACTACGTGAACTTAAAATAGAATGAATAATTTGTAATACTATTTCAATCTCGAGCATAAACAATATTACAAGTTAATCAATCCTGTGACATAGCAGACAAACTGCAAGAGTGTCGCTTACGCTGGTACGGCCACGTTTTACGGAGACCGGCTAATTATGTGGGGAACAAATGTCTAGCCATGCCGCCTCCGCCAGGTCCCGGTCGAAGGGGTGGGCCCAAAAATGTTGGCTTGACGTTGTGAAGGATGACATGCGTACCAATGGTCTCAAAACGGGGGGTGCTGAAGACCGTGCGAAGTGGAGTAGAAAAAGTAGAATAGCGGACCCTGGGCGTCGGAGTGAACGCTCCGAATGCAACTGGGATTTAACGCTCGGATGATGATAATGAATCAATCCTATGTAATGTCGAAAAGAAGTCTCAGCACATACTAACAAATCTCACTAATAGCTAATGGTGCTTCTAAAATTTTAAGTACCCTTTATTATATTGGTTGGGGAAAAAGTTTCTTCGCATTTTGTATAAAAATTCAAAAGGTTTTTTTATTAAGTTTATTTACATTTGACTAAAGTATGTAGGTGCCATTTTGTTGGATAACTTTTTGCCATCTTGTAGGTAGGGGCGTGATCCCATTGCTATAAAAATTTTGGGGCCTCTGATCAAAAAACTGCGACAAGTGGTTTTGGCAGTCCTCTCGTGATGTTAACCTGACACTGCCTAAGGAATTCTGCAGAGACCGAAACAGGTGAAAATCTGAAGGTGCAAGGTCAGGACTATACGGCGGATGCATTAACACCTCCCAGCCAAACTCTCGTAATTTTTGCTGAGTGACTAAACATGTGTGAGGTCTAGCGTTATCATGGTGAAAAACCACACCCCTTCTGTTGATCAATTCCGGCCGCTTTCTCTCAACTTTTTGCTTTAATCTCATCAGTTGTTCTCAGTACAATTCAGAATCGATGGTCCTGCCTGGCGGTAACAGCTCATAATGAATAATGCCCTTCCAATCCCACCATACACACAGCATCACCTTGTTGCGAGTTAACCCGGGTTTCGCCACAGTCTATGAAGCCTGACCGGCCTTTGATCACGATCTTTTTGTCGTACGTGATCCACTTTTCATCACCAGTTATCAGCTTCTTCAAAAATGGCCCGGTTTCATTACGTCGTAATAAAGAATCACAAATGAGTACACGGTTCATTAGGTTTCTTTCAGTAAACTCATGAGGCACGTATATCGAACTTTTTTCTGTACCCAGCTTTTTTCAAATGCGCCAAATCCGTTTTGTAGTCAATTCCCAGTTCTCCAGCTACATCGTAACTACTAATATGCCGATCTCGCTCCACTTTTTCAAAAATGGCATCAATTTTGTCCGTAACAGGGCGACCAGAGCGACGTGCATCTTTGATATCAAAATTTCCAGATTGGAAACGCTTAAACCAAATTTGCGCTACTCTCACAAATACTGCATTAGGTCCATAAACATCACAAATTTTTTTCACGGCTTGTGTTGCATTTTTGCCTTTTTTGTAGTAAATTTTAAAATGTGTCGAATTTCTTTATTAGATTCACTCATTTTAACAATAAGAAAAACTAATGAAAATCACACATTTTCCTAATTTGAATTTGGAATTGTCTTTAAAATTAAAACTTTTTAATGATACCAAAACCAGCCAGATGCAAATGGTATAGCCAAAGAGATCTTATTACAAGTTCATACATACTATATGCGAAGACTTTTTCCCCAACCTATTATTACCTCATTATGTTACGTTATATATCTTTGTGTTTTACGTTATATGTCTTAATTGTATATTCCATGAGCAAAATTTATTTTAGACTACATTATTTTGGCATTAAAACAAGGTAATGCGCGACATTCAGAATTAGGCACCACCTTTATGTGGCGGTTAAGTGTCATTTCAACTATCTTATTCTTTTCTTTTCTTGCATTAAGAGGCTATGTAGACCTGATTAAAATCGGTGTTTCAGAAAATCAACCCCGCACGGCCGATATTTACTTCGATGGAACAGCGCGTAATAAAACTTCGAGCGTGGCGAAATATTGCAACTGAACATACCTACGCGCACCGCATCCATACCAACTTGATTCAATTTATTTCATTCTAAGGCTGACGAGCACGAGAGCGAGACAAAATATCCTAAAGTGAGACAGATCGTTTATATGCTTAATGGGTATTGAAATTTTGACATAACTTCCTAAGCATCTTTAGCTCAACGGTTTACCGAGCGTAATAGTAACTAGGAGGTACAGGGTTCGAATCCTCCTCGGACTGTACGTTTCTTTTTATTTTTGAACAACAATGAATCCATATATAGGTATATATTAATATAAATGCGAAAGTAACTCTGTCTGTCTGTTCAGTTTTCAAAATTACATATGTACCCAGTTTCAACCACATCGGTTCAATAGTCTTTCCATAAAAGGATAAAAAAACAGAGTGCCAAATATACTTTTGGTTTTTTTTCGCGGAACCCTAAAAACGTAGCCTAAGTTACTTCTTATAACATCAGCTATCTGCCAATGAAAATTGCGTCAAAATCGATCCAGCTGTTTCAGAGATTAGCCGGAACATTCAGACAGACAGACAAATATTCTAAAAATAGCATTTTCGAAATCTCCTGGTCCGAATATTAGTTTTTATTTTGAGATTACAAACAGGCACTTCACTTTTATTTATCTGTATAGATAAGAACTATAAAATAATAATAATAGATGAAACATAATAGGGCTAAATAAAAAAAACAGTTAGAAAAGGAAAATGGAGCGAGCACTCTAACTTGAACTACGAACTCTGATCTTCATAATTCTAATTGGACCTACTTGTGCAAAACAGAACCAATCCACAAACATGCTAAAATTGGGTTAAGGATGCAGAAGGCACCTTCTATCGACTCAATAAGAATCATAACGATCTGACTACATTTACAGAATAAAACATTTTTATCACAAAGTAGCTAACCCACAAAACACCAAGAGTATAATAAACTAACAAGATCCATGACCCATGGTAATCCAAAAACCTAAAAGGTTTACAATTTTCTATTTTTTCATAAAGGATCAGACTGCATGGTTCTTTGTATTATTTTTAATTTTTATGTATCAAATAGAACCATGCCGGTTGGTTCTTGTTTGCGTATTAAAAATCAAATAATCTTATATTTTCACAAAGACTCATATTACTTGGTTTCTTGTTGAAATAATATTTTTTATAACATCTAAGTAATCATGTCCTTTGAATCTGTGTTGTTAAATAAATTTCTTGATATAATTATTTATCCAGTCAATGATAGCTACATAGGCTGTGGGATTTATTACTTTTTTAATTTAATTTATTTTGTCTCAAAAGACATACATCTTTTGGACTATTTATTGTATGTGGAACTTTTACCAACTAAACTAAATAAATAAAAACTACTAAACTAAATTTTAAAAAAACTTTTACCAACTAATTTGGTAACTAAACTAATATTGGCGATTGCAACGGCAACATTACGTGAAAAATCGGCATCACAGAACGGAACGCTGTTGTTTCTGTGGTGTGACTTCTTTGGCAAATAAAATTAATACCTACTATTTTATGTCCAACCATCAAGAGAGTGAATACAAGAATACAGAATATGATATCTCGCTTTCTGAATCAGTCTGATAATGAAGATAATGACAGACAAGGTATGTAAATCTTATTTTGAGGATACAAAAGTTTAAGTTGTTTCATAAAACTTTTTTCTCATTTTTTAAATAGTACAATTAAATATTTATTTATAGAACATGAAGTTTATAATAGTTTGAACATAACATAATTAACATCCTTAATTAGAAATCAATTTTCATATTGTTACATGCCGTCAAAGATAAGCCGCACAGCCTATTGTAAGCGCAGCTTATTGTCCTCCCGGGTTAAGGAACTCTTTTGTCTTTTGAATTTGTAACATGCTATTGTTTTTCTACTTGTTTTATAACCATCATTAGCGTCGAACTAATCTCTATTGTTATTGTTTTCGACTTTGTGGACGTTCGCAGGTGTGCAAATTAATATTTCTTAGAAACTCTGTGTGCGCCTCCAATTTCTTTGTACTGTGTAGTTAGTATAAGACGATGCTCGAATGGAGGGGCGGGGGCAGTCAAGCGACGACTGCGAAGCGAGTAAGACGTTTTCTAGTACTCTCGATTAGCGATATAAACGACGGACTTTGCGCGGTCGAATTGTATTGAATCGTGCAGTGTGAACTGGTTGCATCCAGTTTTATTTATATTTGTTTTTATACGTGTTTGTACAGTTCTAATAAATTCTATAGTAGTTCCAACGGCATTTTTAATTCGAGTCCTGTAGCTCGTAACAATTGGTGTCAGAAGTGGGATGCCGTTGGAAGAAGAACGTACTCCACGAACGAGGAGGCAAGTAGAACTGGACCGAGTTCGTCAGCTGCAGGTGGAAGAGGAGCGCATTGCACAAGCCGCATTAGCGTCGACTTCTCAAACTACAGTGCCCGAAATGGACCTATCAGCTATATTGGCTTCGATAGCCAACTTGCAAGCCAGCCAAGCTAACCTCGAAGCCAGCCTGCAAGCCAGCCAAGCTAAACTCGAAGCCAGCCGGGAAGAGGATAGAAAGGAAAGAGAGGCTATGCGTGATGTTATAGTCAACAAGCTCGATGATGTTAGTCTTAAAGTGAAGAAATTGGAATCAGATATCGAGAGAGAAACAGAACAAACCACACAGCTTCAAGACAAGGTTGACGCGCACGAATAACGCATTTGCAAACTGGAAGCTCGCGGGCCAGCCACTACTGCCATTAGCATGACGGCCTCAGGGAGATTCGACTTACCACACTTCGATGGCTCATCGTCGTGGGGAGCATTCCGACATCAATTTGAGACATTGATCGAGGGCAACGGATGGAGCGGTAAGCATGCATTAACGGCGCTTACTCTTGCTTTACGAGGGGATGCGTTGAATGTATTACAAAACCTGCCAGCTGAAGGACGAACATTGGATACACTAATAGATGCCCTAGAAACTCGGTATGGAGAAAAACATTTGGAACATGTTTGTCGGGCCCAACTACGAGAGAGATCACAAAGGCCTGGTAAAAACCTTCAACAATGGGCGGGTGAGATAGAAGGACTAGTGCGCCGTGCTTACACATCAACGCCGGAAATTATACCTACGACGCTCCTTCAAGCTTTCGTCGATGGTATACGCGATGCTGAAGTCCGGGCTACAGTAAGATTGGCGCATCATATGTCATTAATAAATGCACTCGCCCACGCTCTTGAAGTGGAAGCCGTTAGACAAGATACACGAGCATTCAAAATTAAGAATGTAACTACTATTAGAGAAGACAACGCCCCTAGAAGGCCCTGGTTTGGACCTATGTGCTACGGCTGCGGCGAAAGAGGGCATATAAGGACAGACTGTCCAAAGTTCAAGACAACGAGAGTCTCGAGCTCTACGACTCAAGTAGATGAAGACCTGTCGTTAAATAAGGCCCCCAATGTCGCTATTACACAAGTATGTGTTGGGAATAGTTTAATTATTGAAAGTAGTGTAAATAATAAATTGTGCAAATTGACAATAGACACCGGAGCATCACGAACAATAATAAGACCAGAACTAGTGAAGCGAACTATCCCCGGGAGGAAGCAATTGCCAATATGTCATCTACAAACGGCAACCGACCAACCAGTTACCGTCTTAGGTGACACCGAAGTAGAGCTTAATATTGGAGACAAAATTTACAATCAACATGTGTTAATAGCGATTATCACCGATGACTGCATTCTAGGCTTGCACTTGTTGAAAGCACACCGCTGTGTAGTGAATGTTGCGAAAAGAGTGCTGATATTTCCTGACCAAGAAGTGTGTCTAGAAGGATCACCAGCCTGCAATTTGTATTACCTGAAAGATACGCTGTTGGCCCCTAGATCAGAAAACTTGGTACAAGTTAAGTTTCCATCGCAAGTGAAACGAAATTGCTGCGTTATCGTGGAAGACAGTGGTTATCATCCGAGTTGGATCACCGCAAGAACATTGTTAACTACGAAAGACACTACAAAAGTGAGAATTGTTAATACCAGTGAGCGTGAAATAAAACTAAAGAGAAATAGTGTTATCGGAAAGTGTGCGGAAATGAGCCATTTACGACGTGTAAACAGTGCAAATGACATAACCCAGAGTGGTGATGACTGTGTTGAGAGGCTCTCTGAGTCTTTTCGAGACAACTTAAGTGAATCGGAATATGTGCAAGCGAAAGAACTTTTATTAAAGTATAAGAACATCTTCGCTACCGGTAGTGACTGCGGGAGAACTGGACTTGTGAAACACAAGATCGACACGGGCGACGCTAGGCCTATTAAACAGAGACCTCGTCGTGTACCATGGGCTAAAGAATCGGAAGTTACATCACTGATAAAAGAAATGGGTGACAACAAGGTAATAGAACCATCTACGAGTCCGTGGTCATCGCCTGTGGTCTTGGTGAAAAAGAAGGATGATAGCACGCGATTTTGCGTCGACTACCGGATGCTAAACAACGTAACTAAGAAGGACAGTTATCCACTACCTAGAATAGACGATACTTTGGACATGCTCAGGGGTATGAACTGGTTTTCTACGATGAACCTAAAAATCGGTTACTGGCAAGTAGAAATATGCCCTGAGGACAAAGAAAAGACAGCCTTTAGTACCGGGATCGGAAGCGGCTTATGGCAATTTAAGGTTATGCCTTTCGGCTTATGTAACGCTCCAGCGACGTTCGAGCTACTTATGGAGAGAGTTATGGTTGGACTATTAGGAGATGTGTGCCTAGTATACCTGGATGACGTCATCGTCATGGGAAGAAGATTTAGAGAGCACTTGAATAACCTAGAGAAAGTCTTTATCAGGATACGAGAAGCTAATCTAAAATTGAGCCCGAAGAAATGTGAACTCTTCAAAAAGGAAGTAAATTACCTAGGTCACATAATATCTGCAGGAGGCGTGCAAACCGATCCTAAGAAGATTGAAGCAGTTCGAGACTGGCCTATCCCAAAAAGTAAAACAGAAATTAGATCTTTTCTCGGCCTATGTACATATTACAGGAGTTTTGTAAAGAACTTTGCAGATATAGCGAAACCGCTGCCCCGCCTAACTGAAGAAAAGCGCCAATTTATTTGGGATTCAGAATGTGACACGGCTTTTCAAACACTAAAGCAATACCTAGACCAGACGCCTATATTAGGCTATCTGAGTAGAGAGGGTAAATTTATAGTGGACACAGACGCGAGCAATATTGGAATTGGAGGCGTACTGTCTCAAACGCTGGGAGACCACCAAGTAGTGATGGCCTACTTTAGCAAGGCACTCACTAAACTGGAGAGAAACCACTGTGTAACTCGTCGAGAGCTACTAGCCGTTGTGAAGACCCTACAACACTTCCATAAATACCTTATCGGGAGATAATTCACCCTACGGACCGACCACGCTGCGTTAAAATGGCTCCTGCAGTTTAAAAACCCAGATGGGCAGGTAGCAAGATGGTCTGAGCAGCTACTGGAATTTAATTTCGAGACAGAACACAGGAGTGGAAAAGGCCATAATAACGCAGATGCCTTATCTCGCAGACTTTGTCCGGACGACTGCCAACATTGCAAGAAACACGATTTACGAGAGGTTGTAAACGTTATAAGAACCCAAAGAATCGATGACGAATGGACAAACGACAGCATGAAAGAAGCACAAAAGGAAGATAACGACTTACAACCTATTATTTCCTGGATGCAGAGTGGAAGTAAACTTTAATGGTGCGATATATCTGCCCACAGCCCGGTTACTAAACGATACTGCGCACAATGGAATAGCCTAGTGATAGAGGAACGGCTATTGTATCGAAAATGGGAATCTAACGATGGCAAAGAAACCACCCTTCAGATTGTTGTTCCACGGTCCAAAGTGGCGCCATTACTTAGACACATACACGACGGTGTGTCTGGTGGTCACTTAGGCGTGAAGAAATGTCTCGTGAAACTACGGCAACGGTTTTACTGGCTCCGTTCCCGGGAAGATGTTGAAGACTGGTGTAGAAAATGTGAGGCGTGTGCATCAGTAAAAGGGCCACAGACTAGAAGTAGAGGCAAATTTAAACTATACAATGTGGGGGCACCATGGGAACGCATAGTAATTGATGTGGCTGGGCCGTTTCCAGAGACTGATAACGGAAATAAGTACATCATTGTGGTTCAAGACTACTTCACTAAGTGGCCTGAAGTATTCGCTACGCCTAACCAAGTGGCTAAAACGGTGGCTAAGAAACTAGTGCAAGAGGTGGTCTGTCGATATGGTGTCCCGTTAGAAATTCGGACCAAGGGCGGAACTTCGAATCTACCTTATTTCAAGAACTTTGCAAACTATAGGAATGAACAAGACTAAGACGATTCCCAATGCATCCACAACATCCAACACCAGTGACAGATTATGTGAGCGATCTTCAAAATAAGTTGAACAACGTACACTCTATGGTTCGGGAGAACAGTTTGAAGACTGGGGAAAAGATGAAAACCCGTTACGATCGAAGTGCCAAGGGCAGTGGCTTCAACGAAGGCAACCTAATATAGCTTCATAACCCACTTATAAAAAAAGGGAAAAGCCCGAAACTTTAAGCTCGGTGGGAAGGACCTTACAAAGTTGTAACGCGGATCAACGACCTCACGTACCAGATAAAATAAGGAGTAAGAGGAAAACCGAAAATCGTTTATATAGATCGGCTCGCCCGCTACCACGGAAGCAACGATGCTCGGGACGAGCATAACTAAGAGGGAGATAGTGTTACATGCCGTCAAAGATAAGCCGCACAGCCTAGTGTAAGCGCAGCTTATTGTCCTCCCGGATTAGGGAATCCTTTGTGTTTTGAATTTATCAAGTTGGATACGACAAAAAGACCATTTTATCAACTTTGATATAAAAATAAAAAATTCTACTAGATCATGTGAAGCTAGTAGGGTTCGAACCCACACAGACTATGATTTAGACCAGTCCTCTACCGTATACACCAAATAAGTAGAGCTCGATCGGCTCGAAATTCTGGTTATTATTGCTCCTTCATTTATTTAAAATTTAATTTCGAATAGCACGCTCGAGCAAAGTGACGCGTGTACACAACACCAAGCCGTCCGGCGTATTGATAAATTCCATACATTGGGACCGGCAAACGTGATTTTTGAAGTCATTTATAATAAAATAATTAATTACTTGCAAATTTTCTAAGTAACCGAATTAAAAAACTATAATTATTATATTTCTTATAATATGATATGTTACTGTTATTTATTTTAGCGATGTACGATTAACAGTAATAACAATACACAAGATTGAAGAACACGTTTAGAGGTTATATTGCAATTATTTTCTATCGAGAAAATTTATCGAAAATGCGTTTTGAGTACATGGGTTACCTCAGAAATATGATCAAGATTGACATATATTTTTTTCACCACAATAAAGTATGTATAGTTACTGGAACAAGGGCTGAGAAATCGATCAAAAAACGCTTTTTGTCTGTTGTCTCGCTGTTAATTTTCGATGTGTATTTCACGGAATCCCTACTCTTGTCGCAACAAAGAACCAAGTTTCTATGAAATCTCGCTAACTTTTTTTTTATTGCCTGAAGCAGACAAACATCAGACGTCTTACCTGATGAAAAGTGATTACTATCGCGTATTACATTTGCAACGCGTTGCCAGTCTCTTAGAGGACTGGAGCCTGTACACTCTGCTGGAACACACGACGTTATTGTTACGGTATTCTCCAAACTAGGGGCGGTAGCTCTACCACGTGGTTGTGGGTTGAATTGTCATCTCATACGACAGACTCCCGGTCGCTGGAATTAGTATTTTTCGCCTTTCCTACAAAGACAACCTACGAGTGCTATATAATTATTACATTCCATAAAAAATAAAGTCGCATCCAGATTCGTAAAAAAGAACCCTCATCTTAGATGGATAAGATAGTACTAAAATATAATACTAGTATTGAAAATCAAATTGTATTCTCAGAATGGCAATAGGGTTTTTCACATGGTTTTATAAAATATTGGGTATCAATATTCCCCCAGATTTATTTGTTTTGATTTCTTTTTGTAAGCATAATCTTTCATATAAAATGTCTCCTGCAATAAAAAATAATTTTGCAAATGGGAAGCCCAAGCCCACCACAATAGGACGTTTATGGGCTGTTATTATTACATGACTACCATAACTGTTATTTTTACGACTTCACTGCATTCCTACACCTTCCTCACCACTGCCAAACTTCATCCACGCAAACCCAGATGTTTTTGAGAAAAACCTGGTATAATACACATACAAATAGACTGACGATTTTATGAGTTCCATTTTTGCCAAAATAACTACAAAATTCTATAACACTTTCATTTAACATAGTTTGAACAAGATAAGTTTTTTTTTTAAATATTATGGAACACTTGTTTACACACTATGCAGAGATCTATAGCTACATGTCAACAATAGTCGACGTTCTTCGGAACTTTTCACAATCTATGGTCCGGCACTTGGTTAGTTTTGTAATTGTATTTTTTTAAGTTTTCGCGGCTAGAATATATAATTAAAAGTACGCTTTAACGGTTTTAAGCGTGGATTTTATTTAATCCTTATTTTGGCATTTCGGCTATTTTTCAGTAGCCGTGATCACGGAAAACAAAAATGTCAAGTAACAATGAGTAATATTAAAGTTATTATTTAGCCTATCCCCAAATTGTTAATATAATTTACCACCGCTTCGACTCGATAATGTTGTTATTATTTACTCTATGGGAGCATAGAGTAAATAATAACAACATTAAAACGAAATCATTAAAATGAACAAATCGGAGGTAGGCTAAATAATAATATTAACATTACACATCACACTTGAGATTCCTGTCTTGCGTGATCACGGCTACTGAAAAGTAGCTAAATGGAAACAAAAAATAACATACCGCACTAAAAACCGTTAACACGTAGTTTTAAATATGTATTTTTTTAATTAGAATGATTTGCATTTCATCATTAGAATAATTTCTGCTGTATCACTTAATAATTTGTTTAAATAAGTTTTTGTTATTACGGATTAGGAAGAATAATTGTCGAAATACTAAGTGAAATGTGAAGTGAAGTTGAAGTGATGTGAAGTTATTAATATATATATGCCTTCGCCCGCTTAGTTCACTAGAACACAGAGGACACCACAAATTTCGTAAACGATCCGTTATTCTGAACTGTCTGGGTGTTCACGATTGGCTTCAAAGTTGTCTAAGTATTAACTTGAGGATATAAAATGTGTGTTTGTCTGCCGATTGTTAGTATTTTATATCAACTTTAATCAAGTTTATTCTATTGTTGTAATTGTTTTTGATTCCAGGGAATGGGAGAAGCAGCAGAGGCTGCAAGCGATGGTGGGGCGGCTACAGGAGATGGTGGAACAGGAGACGAGGGCGCGGTCCGCCGCCGCTGCCGAGCGCCTCGGCCTGCCGCCTAGCATACAGCTGCCGGACGGCGAGTACGGCCAGGACGCGCACCTCCAGCTGCGAGTCCCTTATCAGGTAACATCATCGCAAAATGTACAATAGATTCAATTCATTATTCCAAATAACACCCCCTCCGACCTACTATATTTTTGTACGTTAGCACATTATATTAGGTTGGGGAAAAAGTTTCTTCGCATTTTATATAAAAATTCAAAAGGTTTTTTTATTAAGTTTATTTACATTTGACTAAAGTATGTAGGTGCCATTTTGTTGGATAACTTTTTGCCATCTTGTAGGTAGGGACGTGATCCCATTGCTATAAAAATTTTGGGACTTCTGATAAAAAAAACTGCGACAAGTGGTTTTGGCAGTCCTCTCGTGATGTTAACCTGACACTGCCTAAGGAATTCTACAGAGACCGAAACAGGTGAAAATCTGAAGGTGCAAGGTCAGGACTATACGGCGGATGCATTAACACCTCCCAGGCAAACTCGTAATTTTTGCTGAGTGGCCAAAGATGTGTGAGGTCTAGCGTTATCATGGTGAAAAACCACACCCCTTCTGTTGATTAATTCCGGCCGCTTTCTCTTAACTTTTTGCTTTAATATCATCAGTTATTCGCAGTACAGTTTAGAATCGATGGTCCTGTCTGGCGGTAACAGCTCATAATGAATAATGCCCTTCCAATCCCACCATACACACAGCATCACCTTGTTGCGAGTTAACCCGGGTTTCACCACAGTCTGTGAAGCCTGACCGGCCTTTAACCACGATGTTTTTCGCACGTTCTTGTCGTACGTGATCCACTTTTCATCACCAGTTATCAGCTTCTTCAAAAATTCAGTTCAGTTCGGTTTCATTACGTCGTAATAAAGAATCGCAAATGAGTACACGGTTCATTAGGTTTCTTTCAGTGAGCTCATGAGGCACCCCAATATCGAGCTTTTTTGTGTACCCAGCTTTTTTCAAATGCGCCAAAACCGTTTTGTGGTCAATTCCCAGTTCTCCAGCGACATCGTAACTACTAATATGCCGATCTTGCTCCACTTTTTCAAAAATGGCATCAATTTTGTCCGTAACAGGGCGACCAGAGCGACGTGCATCTTTGATATCAAAATTTCCGGATTGAAAACGCTCAAACCAAATTTGCGCTACTCTCACAAATACTGCCTTAGGTCCATAAACATCACAATTTTTTTTCGCGGCTTGTGTTGCATTTTTACCTTTTTTGTAGTAAAATTTTAAAATGTATTGAATTTCTTCATTAGATTCACTCATTTAACAATAAAAAATCAAATAGGAATCACACATTTTCCTAATTTGAATTTGTCTTTTTAAAATTAAAACTTTTTATTGATACCAAAACCAGCCAGATACAAATGGTATAGCCAAAGAGATCTTATTACAAGTTCATACATACTATATGCGAAAAGACTTTTTCCCCAAACTATTATACCGACTCCATTTACGTGGATTTCTGCTCAACTCGTTTATCTGTTCAAGACTTGGGTTTTAGTTTAGCGGTGCGAGTAAACGCGACATAGTGTCAGTCACACCTTTAAGATCCTCAAGAACCTTTTCAATCCTATATCAAATCTAAAATTCTAAACATGCCGTGTTACATTGAAGCTATTAAAAAAAACTGGAATAGTCTATATAAACGACGGAAAACTCGATGCATTTTTTAAATGTCTTTTTTGTTTGTCTCTTTATTCGGGATTCACGTAAAAACTACTGGACCGATTTCGATGCGGTTTTCGCTAATCGACAGCAAATTATTAGACAAAATCTACGCTACTTATTATCCCGGGGAATTTTTCTGGGAATGATTCAAAAGGGCCAAATTGAAAAAAATCGAATTCCTATGCGATTTTTTTCACTGGTCGATAGCAAATTTACGTAATAAAATGTGTGATTTTTTTCCCGGGAATCGAGCGGGAAATTTTCCGGGAGCGGTTTGAAGTTGTTCGGGTGCTAAAAATTTGCTAATTCCGACACAGTTCTCAGTAAAACTATAGCTTACATTCTTTTTTAAATGCTGCGGTACTTTGTGTCTTGAGAATCCCACTGGAATTTCAAGTCAAGCGTGGACGATGTCCTAGTCTGGCTATAAAAGTTTTAGATTTATGTTTTTGTACTAGTGACTAGTATTTTCCTCATGTGTCATAGGTTAAGGAATAACTGTTGTTTATATAGAGAGCAAAGCATTGACATAGGTTACGTTGCATTAACTTTTTATCTAAGCGCTATTCGCTCGCGGAAAATTCAGACTATCCCAATAAATAAACTATGCTAATATCCAGTATAAAAAGTATCCTTTATCCATTATCGAATTTAGCATTTATAAATTATGTAAGTATTATACTATTTAAGGCAAAGTAACATATTATTATACAATTTATCTTAGTTTGGATTATTTATCTTATCTTTCCCTGCTTATCATTAAGTTTTTCTTGATTTTTTGTTTTTTGTGAAAAAGTAAAAAAGCAATTTCTTAAAAGACTCGGTTCTTGGCTGTCTCATCTTCTTTTCTTTAACGATTATTTGATTGCAGCAAGCCGAGCTGACGAGAAGCAGCTTTCAGCCGCCCCCGAACAAGTGCGTGAGCGACGTGCCGGAGTGGGCCGGTGGCGTGGGCGGCGAGGGCTGCGGTACCCGGCGCGGCGGCAAGAAGGACGGGCTGCTGCAGAAGGCGACGCGGTGGTGGGTGCGTATGGGGGCGCGCGGGCCGCTGCCGCCGCCGCTGCCGCCCCTGCCGCCGCCGCCGTGCGTGATGGTCCCGCGGGGCGAGCACACGCTCACGCGCCGCCGCCACCCCGGCGCCCGCGCCCGCGCCGCCCGACGCGTGACGCCGCCCGCGCTCGCGCTCGCGCCCGCGCCCTCCCCACGCTTACATTCCATTATCGGGACGGTCGGGCGACGCCTCGCGGCGAACGCCCCTCCCGGAGTATTATAGACTTGGTATTTATTTATTGTGGCCCGCTCGCGCCCTCCGCGACGCCCGCACTGGACGCGACGATCGCAAAGACTAAGACTGAGATAAACTAAAAAAGATATAACGTTATGAAGTCTACGTTGAAGTATGTTGTCTTAGGTAAAATTAATTCAAATAGAAATTATTAAAAACTATATAATATTTAATGAATCTTTCGATTGTAACCTTCGATGATATTGTATATTATGAAGAGATCGGTCGACGGTGAGCTGAACTCTTGCAGTGTACAGTTTCATATTTAAGTGACCTATTTTATAAAGTTTAATTTCTATTCAGCAGCTATGAATCTGTGTTTAAACAACTTTTATATTTATTTATGATCGTATATGAAATAATGCATATCAGTACAGTAAAAGCGAGGAATATTAATTTACTATGCATAGTGACTATTTTATTGTAAATATTGTCTCTTATTTAATGTTAGAATAATGATGGCCCAACGCCATCGAAATCCGAGGGTCATTTCAATTGAGTGTTTGCTACATTCCATATTTATGTTGAAATATTCTGAATATTACTCGCCGTAATCGCGCTTACGCCTCCCCCAAACCCCCTTCTCACCCTTCTAAACGCATTCCCTTCGTAGGTCCCGTGCAAATCTGTCCGGCTCCTGCCCCTTAATTCCATTCCCACTCCGCTTTCCACCCCTCTCCTATCCAATGCCTGTATCATCGTCACGCACTGACAATAATCGAAAATTAACTAGTGACTGATATTTAAAATGCAGATGAATAGAAATCTCAATAGAATATAGACATTCATTGTTTTAATTAGTTGTAATTAGATTTATTTATTATTTATATTGTTTGTAAGCAATAATGAATATAGTGCCCAGTTTTATTGGCCCATCATTTGTGACGGATCAAAAGCCTGCACAGAATATAAGCAACTACAATGGAAGAAACTACTATTATGTATGGTGATATTCGATAAATCATTAGCTTCAACCAGTCAGACTATGTCACCTATTTTATCAAGATTAAATTAAATTGTGCATTATCTTCTAGTCCCATTGTTATTATGATAACAAAAAAAGATAAAACACTATTTACTTTAGTCTATTATTACTAGCTAGTTAAATTTTTCCGAGATGGGACTTGTGTCATCTTAAATGAAATGTCAGTTATTTGTGGACTTTAAAGTTTTCCTTGTGGTAAGAGGATGAATGAGATAATAGAAATGATTTTTCTGCAATTACGGGTCTTATTAAGCCTACTATTTGCCGTCGAATAGTTACAAGGATGTTGGTGTAAATTCTACACCATAGACAATGATATTGAATGCTTCTGACTATTTAACTTTGTAAGTAGAAAAATATAAATTCAAACGATTCTATAATTAAAAAGACTAATCTTTATTTATTGTATTTGGCTAGTTCACTAATTTTGATTAAACAAAATATTCATTGGAATACTTCCTCCGATCAGGAATATTTTATTAAGAAATTTTATTTTTTATAATATATCTGATAACCAGCAGTTTTGAACAATACGCACATTTAAAAATAATGAGTGATGTTTTTTATGATTGGCCCTTCGTGTTTTTACACCCTCGTAGAATTTTGCGACGGCTGTGCTAGTGCTCAATGGAACTGAATTATGCCATTCGATGTTCAAATTATTACCTAAATATTGAACAAATTATAATTAAGTTTAAATGCGTATAATAATTTCAATAGCTATTTAAAATATTTAATGTATATAGATGTTTGCCAGTACTATGTATTTATGTTATTATAGAGAAATAAATATAATATTTCTCTTTGCCATCGGTGTCAAATGCGCAAAATTATTAACGCGAACAGCTATATGCTGGCGATTTATGCATTTTGTGATTCAAGTAAACTTCGTTTGGCGAAGTCAATTCGCAAATTGTTTATGAAAGTTATTTATCCTTAAAGTGAATACATTAAAGAGCCTATTATAAATCAATTATTGTTAAATTAAACGCCTTTCTTAATTAATAAGGCGACTAGTCTTGTTTAAAAGTGTTCTGTCGGTATTAAGACACTGGTCAACAGCCCGCTCTACACGCAGCTTAAGGACAATGGCAACAGGGTATTTGACACATTTTACTCTAAAATCTAAGATAATATACATAAAAAAAGAGTGCATTTCAATACTTTACTATTATTGTAGTTTCAATAAAATAAAATTTCTCATAAAACATGAATCATTTAATTACTGCTTAAATAAACAACATCAATAAGGTATTTGACTCCTTGAATTGTGACGTAATTTAAACCCAGTATAAAATTAAGGAAGCTGTAACACTTGTATCATGATAAAAAGTGTCTTAAGTTGATATGCCTGTCAAGTACCCCATTATATGCTTTTGCCTAGTTAAAATTTACACACCCACAAATGAACCGTAAAACCATTGCCTAAATTGCGTGAAGTGCGGTCTGATGACTGTCAAAAGCTTATAATAATGTATGCAGAAAGCAAATTGTTCACTTGTAGTATTCTGCATTGTTCATTAGACTATGGTGAAATGTATATTTACAGTACCTTGTCTACATAATATATATTTCTAAAAGAAATGAATCGGTGTTTGTAAAAATGCTAATGACAAATATAAAAGTTGTTTAAAATAGTACCACAGAATAGGTATATAATCTAGATATTGAACAATATTCCATTGTCATATTAATAAGCAGAAGCAAAATGTTTAATAATTAAAAGAAAAACTGCATTAAATTATGACCTACACTAATGAACAATGAATATCAATTGGTTTCATTTTGTCCTGTGAATCCTTCGAGTATACGCATGATGGAAAGGTTCGAGTGCAGTATAATTGCGGAAACAGGTTTGTAGAGCCAATGGAATAAGTTATTTTTACACGGATAATTTAATACTAAATAATGTTAACTTATGTATCAAATTAATAAATGATACATATGTAAATATTTTTAAAAGCAGACTTAAGGCCGCTTCAGGCTTCTTAGAAATCCAAGACCATATCATAATATGGTAAAACCTCAAACATATTTTAACTTGACCCTAGATAGATACATACACAAATCATAAAGACTAATAAATATTTTACTAGAAAATTAGTTTTCTCCACTATGGACAACAGGTTTGTGATTATACTTTAAAATTTATATTAATTCCGTATTCTTTTCATTTGAAATAAGGTATACTTGGCATATCTACACACATTCCCAATCGTATTATCACATATTCGACGGATTATAAATGAAAGTGCAAATTCATCTTAAGAATTAAAATAAATATATCAGAAAATGTCGACCAAAGATATCTGAATTCTATAGTGTCGGCGCTGTGCTAAATGAACTAGCTTCAGGTAAAATCCGAACACATCTGGCATTTCTATTGTTTTGAATGCGGTTCTATTTTTTTGTCCTTGAATGCATTTAGGGCAGTTAAATACCCATTTCTGGGTGATTAACTTAAACAGTTCTTTAAACGTATTTAACGACACATTTTGCGTTGTGCAAGACTCTAATTGTATTTAAGGGTACTAAATGCTTTTAGTGTTTCTGAAATAAATTTAAGCAACGTTATGCAAGCGGCCCTAAGAAGCTAACAATATACATATATAACCGGTAAGTAGGTATATAATAACAATACATGTACAAGCTACTAGGTTGGGGAAAAAGTTTCTTCGCATTTTATATAAAAATTCAAAAGGTTTTTTTATAAAGTTTATTTACATTTGACTAAAGTATGTAGGTGCCATTTTGTTGGATAACTTTTTGCCATCTTGTAGGTAGGGACGTGATCCCATTGCTATAAAAATTTTGGGGCTTCTGATCAAAAAACTGCGACAAGTGGTTTTGGCAGTCCTCTCGTAATGTTAACCTGACACTGCCTAAGGACTTCTGCAGAGACCGAATCAGGTGAAAATCTGAAGGTGCAAGGTCAGGACTATACGGCGGATGCATTAACACCTCCCAGCCAAACTCTCGTAATTTTTGCTGAGTGGCTAAAGATGTGTGAGGTCTAGCGTTATCATGGTGAAAAACCACACCCCTTCTCTTGATTAATTCCGGCCGCTTTCTCTAACTTTTTGCTTTAAATTCATCAGTTGTTCGCAGTACAGTTCAGAATCGATCGTCCTGCCTGGCGGTAACAGCTCATAATGAATAATGCCCTTCCAATCCCACCATACACACAGCATCACCTTGTTGCGAGTTAACCCGGGTTTCGGCACAGTCTGTGAAGCCTAACCGGCCTTCGACCACGATCTTTTGCGCACTTTCTTGTCGTACGTGATCCACTTTTTATTACCAGTTATCAGCTTTTTCCAAAATGGTTCGATTTCATTACGTCGTAATAAAGAATCACAAATGAGTAGAAGGTTCATTAGGTTTCTTTCAGTGAGCTCATGAGGCACCCAAATATCGAGCTTTTTTGTGTACCCAGCTTTTTTCAAATGTGCCAAAACCGTTTTGTGGTCAATTCCCAGTTCTCCAGCTACATCGTAACTACTAATATGCCGATATTGCTCCACTTTTTCAAAAATGGCATCAATTTTGTCCGTAACAGGGCGACTAGAGCGACGTGCATCTTTGATAACAAAATTTCCGGATTGAAAACGCTTAAATCAAATTTGCGCTACTCTCACAGATACTCTGCATTAGGTCCATAAACATCACAAATTGTTTTCGCGGCTTGTGTTGCATTTTACCTTTTTTGTAGTAAAATTTTAAAATCTATCGTATTTCTTCATTAGATTCACTTGTGTGCAATTTTAATTTGTTTTTCTTATTGTTAAAAAACAATAAGAAAAACAAATGAAAATTACACATTTTCCTAATTTGAAGTTGGAATTGTCTTCTTTAAAATTAAAACTTTTTAATGAAACCAAAACCAGCCAGATACACATGGTATAGCCAAAGAAATCTTATTACAAATTCATACATACTATATGCGAAAAGACTTTTCCCCAACCTATTATATAAAATCTAAAAATTCACATAGAAAAAGACTACATTTATTTTCTGTATCTGTCAACCAAATTATATACAATGTACTCTTTGACTGAAGCAAGATGGTTTAAAGCTCTCGCTCCCGGTCGTGGTACGCACCATGGTCGAGAGCTAACCCGGATGCGACGCCGTCTCCTCCTGCGAGCACGTCATGTTTGCGAAGGAGGAGGCGGAGCGGGAGCGGACTTCCTTGCTCCGCTCCCGCCAAAGGAGGACGTGAGGGCGCCGGTGGGCGGGTATCGACCTTTAGCCGCCGTAAGCGGGTGGGGCCCGTTGGGAGTATAGGGGTTCTCACTCACCTGCAAATGAGATGAGAGCGCGAGTGTTTCACGCGCGCTTACCTCTGTTCCCCCGTGAGGCGTGTTACAAACCGTCCCACGCCCGGACTAGACCTAGACGATGCCGGGGGATACAAGAAGTCCCCCGGCAGTGGAAGGGGCCTGAGCGTGCTCCACGTGACACCCCTGCCAGGGCACGCGAAGTTGGGACCGCTTCCCGCTTTCCAATAGCCCTGACATAAGGCGCAGTAAGGAACACCCATGGATTTTAGTGGGTATCCTTAATTGGGCAGTGGCAATAGCATGGCACCAATTCTGGCTGGGCATGTAGTGCCGTTCCCGATCTGGTAAATCCCACACACGGGACGCGATCTATCCCCCCAAGGTTCTGCCCTTGTCACAGCTTAGGTCCTCAAACGGATTTCCCGTGGTTAAAAAAAAGGTAGTTTAAAGCCACAGAACCTAAGTGATCCAATGACATTGAATGAATAATTTAATTCAAGTTCATGTTTATATAAATCATATAATGACTCTAATTCCCTGGCAACGTGGCAAGCCTTTGGTGTGGGATGCGACTTGCGTAAACACGTTGGCCGCATCCCATTTACCAAACACGTCTAGATCATCCGGTACAGCGGCGGAAACAGCCGAATCACTCAAGCGGCGCAAGTATGCAACCCTCAGTGAGTGTTATATATTTGTGCCGTTTGCTGTCGAGACGCTTGGACCATGGGGTCCTGAGGCCATGAGCCTCTACCAAAATTTATCGAAACGACTCATTGACTCTTCAGTGCTTACCTCGGCCAACGGATCAGTATGGCGATCCAGCGAGGAAACGGAGCCAGCCTTCTGGGCACCTTACCCATAGAAGACGGTGATCTGGGCTCAGTATTCTACTTATAGTATTGAGGGACTATGACTAGAATATAATACGAATAAGTTAAGTTTTCTTGCATTGTATTGTCCATTGATATATGTAATATATATTTCTTCAGACCAATCATATAATATATCTCAATGACATAAATCCAAAATGAACGACAGACACCGTAAACAGAGAACAAACAGTTCAATATCCTTATGACCGGTTCTCCTATATCTTATTATTAATTCACTTGCCCTACCATCGGTTTAATTTTGACGTTAGTTGTATGGAGGCTATGTCAATTTTAACCGAGAATAGGAACATAGAAACGGTCGGAAAGTATGGGTAGTTGAATGATTTAACATGAGTAACACATTTTCTTTTTGCAAAATCAATTAGTTTACTTTTAATACCGACAAGGGACAGATGTTCTTCGTTTTAACTAAATATTTCTTGATATTAATCATAAACTTGTTGAATAAAATAAATCATCACGTTACTCTGAATATTTCTACAGATATAAGGATAAGGTTCTAAACCATTAAGTTTTAAAAAACCGACACATTCATAATTTCATAACAAAATAAAAGTTAATAGAATTATTCGTAAAACAGAATCTCTAATCATAAAATGCAAATTTATATAGAAAGGTAAGTTAACTCTCACTAACATGAACATTCTTTTTTGCAACTAACCTATTTTTAAAAGATTGTTGTTTTTGAAAGCGTTTTGAGGTTAGAGATGGGTAGTATTGTAATCATTTTTCTTATATTAAGGCAAAATCAAATATGTCATACAAAACATTCCACAAATAAAAAAGAATGGTAGTTTTAGCAATGCGATTAGGAAAGAACGTTTCATTTTTTTCTTTCACAGTTATAATGTTATAAGTGATCTCTCCTATTAATGTACTCTGTGAAGTGATCTGTGTCTTTGACTTTGGATCAATGAACCAAAGTGATCCGTCCATTGCCCAATTCCCACTTCTTACTATTCATTCGCTTACCATACCATCGGTTAAATTTTGACATTACTTGTATGCAGCTTATGTCAAATTTTAGGCGATAATAGGGCAAATGAACGGTTGGAAAGATATAGAAACCGGACAGTATATTGTACATCGACCACAATTCGATATAGAAAAGTATTATTATTATTTATTATATCTATAAGTATGGTAATTGGTAAGTAAGATGATGTTCCTCTGCCTTACTAGGTAAATAATAGGTTGCGGAAAAAGTCTTTTCGCATATAGTATGTATGAACTTGTAATAAGATCTCTTTGGCTATACCTTTTGTATCTGGCTGGTTTTCCACAATGACAATTCCAAATTCAAATTACGAAAATGAGTGATTTTCATTTGCTTTTCTTATTGTTAAAATGAGTGAATCTAATGAAGAAATTCGATACATTTTAAAATTTTACTACAAAAAAGGCAAAAATGCAACATAAGCCGCGAAAAAATTTGTGATGTTTATGGACCTAATGCAGTATCTGTGAGAGTAGCGTAAATTTGGTTTAGGCGTTTTCAATCTGGATATTTTGATATCAAAGATGCACGTCGCTCTGGTCGCCCTGTTACGGACAAAATTGATGTCATTTTTGAAAAAGTGGAGCAAGATCGGCATATTAGTAGTTACGATGTAGCTGGAGAACTGGGAATTGACCACAAAACGGTTTTGGCGCATTTGAAAAAAGCTCGACATTTGGGTGCCTCATAAGCTCACTGAAAGAAACCTAATGAACCGTGTACTCATTTGTGATTCTTTATTACGACGTAATGAAACCGAACCATTTTTGAAGAAGCTGATAACTGGTGATGAAAAGTGGATCACGTGTGACAAGAACGTGCGAAAAAGATCATGGTCAAAGGCCGCTCAGGCTTCACAGACTGTGGTGAAACCCGGGTTAACTCGCAACAAGGTGATGCTGTGTGTATGGTGGAATTGGAAGGACATTATTCATTATGAGCTGTTACCGCCAGGCAGGACCATTGATTCTGAACTGTACTGCGAACAACTGATGAGATTAAAGCAAAAAGTTGAGAAAAAGCTGCCGGAATTAATCAACAGAAGGGGTGTGGTTTTTCACCATGATAACGCTAGACCACACACACCTTTAGCCACTCAGTAAAAATTACGAGAGTTTGGCTGGGAGGTGTTAATGCATCCGCCGTATAGTCCTGACCTTGCACCTTCAGATTTTCACCTGTTTCGATCTCTGTAGAATTCCTTAGGCAGTGTCAGGTTAACATCACGAGAGGACTGCCAAAACCACTTGTCGCAGTTTTTTTATCAGAAGCCCCAAAATGTTTATAGCAATGGGATCACGTCCCTACCTACAAGATGGCAAAAAGTTATCCAACAAAATGGCACCTACATACTTTAGTCAAATGTACATAAACTTTATAAAAAAACCTTTTGAATTTTTATATAAAATGCGAAGAAACTTTTTCCCTTTTTTAATTTTAAATGGGAGAACTTGTAGAATATAAAGTGATATTACTAGAACACTTGAAGATAAATATTCTTTGTGCACTGCTTTAAATATATACAGTCATACAAAAACTTTCAAAACGCGCATACTAATGCTCCCGCCGTTAGTATGTTTTTCCTAAGCGACTTCTTCACTTGCCGACATCTCTTGGTTGCTGTACTATATATAAGTAATATATGTGTATATTGTGCTTCTAATATTTCTAAAAATAAAATAGAACTGAAGTTTGGTCAACGCTGGCTAGGTATGGGGTAACAGATAACCTGATGCAATCACTAAAGTCTCTCTATGACGATTCTAGTGCTTGTGTTAGGATCAATAGCGCCTACTCTGAATGGTTTAGCATCGAAAAAGGTGTTAGTTAGACAGGGATACGTAGCATCGCCGTGGCCGTTCAACTTTTTTATGGAGAGTTGCTTGGATGGTTTGAAAGAAAGGGAAAATAGTTATTAAGAACGAGTGAGTTATTCATCAAATGTTTACTCTACGCCGATAACCTGATCATTGAATCAGGTTATACTTGAATCATCGAAAAAGAGTTACAGGAGATGGTAACAATTATGGATGAATCTTTTAAGAACAAGGGTATGAAAATTAATGTGAACAAGACGAAAGTCATGATGTTTGAAAGAGATAAAAGGATGACGGTGTGTAACATACAAATAGAAAATGACAAGTTAGGGCAAGTTAAAGAGTATAGTACCTAGGGTGCATGCTTAAAGATGGAAAGCATGAGGGTGATCTTGAAAGGAAAGTAATAATAGCAGGTAATAAGGTGAATGGAGCGCTTAACTCTTTCATGAACAGTCGGAGGATATCTGTAAGGGCACGCCTGGCTGTCCATCAAGAAGTGTTAGCACCAACGCCAATGTATAGCCGTGAAAGTTGGGTATGGTAGAAGACGAATGAAAGTAGGATAAACGCAGTTGAAATGAGAGCTTTGAGAAGTATATGTAAGGTTAATGTAAATGATATGATAAGAAACAGTGTGATAAAGGAATGTTGTAGATTGAAAGAGAACGTAGTGACACGACTTGAAAAAGGAATCCTAAATGGTGGTTTATGCATCTACAGAGAATGAATGAAAGCAGAATTACAAAACAAGTATATGACAGTAAAGTGAGTGATAATGTCGGTGCCGGTCGACCGCGACTTAATCACCATTATCAAATTGAAGATATTTTGAAGAAAGGTCGTGTGAAAAGCACTTTAAATCAGCGTGTGTATGGAGAGATTAATTAATGTTGTGGTAGCGAAAAGTGTTTGTTAGGATCACAGCAGATAGAAATCCATCGTCTCTGCCTACCCCTACCCCATTGGGAAACAGGGGTGACAATATGTATGAATGTATGTAAAAATAAAATAATAATATGTATGTTTTATCGATCAAGCATTGTATTGATTAAGTACATCACTATATACGTGTCAATTGTCAGTGTCAACTCTCACTCTTCTTTAGTTCTTTGTTCAATTTGTAATAATTTATCAATAATCAAAGTTATAGAGTGTATTAGGTACTGGTAGTGTACTTGAGTTTTCAGAAATATAAGTTTTGCTTTTTAGAAACTAAATACAAGCCAAAGGCGTTGGATTGGAGCCAACTTCCACAAAAATATAAGATCTATTATTCTATAACGTAAAAATTACTTATTTTGTGCAATATTCAATGTTTATTAAATATTAGTTATATTCCATAGCTTTCATATTTTGTGATAAATAATGACACATTAATGCTTTTAGTATTGACTTTATTATATATCTTGGAAATTTATAAAAAGGTAAGTATTATTCAGTTTTCGAATTTGTTTCTAATAAAACTGTTTTACTCACTTTGTCACTTGAGCATCAATTCCATCTATATGGGTTGTTTTTGTTATAGCTTTATTATTAAAAATACTTTTCATTATAATTATTTAGTGCTTATATATTTCAGTGTAAAGGTGAACCTAATGACAATAATGAAAGGGTAGCTTAAAACTTAATTTAAAAGACAAGACAGATATGGCTCCTCCTAAAAAGTACAAGAAGTATGACAATAAATCTGGAAATGATAGATCAGGTATGTAGTTACTACTCTACTACATCATTGATTTAATGTAAAAGTACTCCTGTACATTGCTGTACATTACTGTACATTACTGCACTTGCTTGGCTCTTATATATTCCATGAATAGTCATATTTTCCACTATAAAACATTAGTGTTTTGTAAAATATAAGCAGCCCTTAGGGGGCAATCTTTACCCTAGGGTGTAAGGGGTGTGTGGCAAGCCTTAGGGAGGGCAATCCAATTGACTTATCTACATATGTCATATATAATTTGCTAGTTTTGAACATTATTTATACCAATCCCATAAAAAGATCAGATATTAATGGCAAATATATTCCTAATAAGTTTCAATTGCTGCCTTTATTTTTTCTTCTTGGCAAGGAGGACAGTTTATTGTTGCACCTTAGCATTGAGTATGTTTAAGAGACCCTTACTATACACAAAGTTCCTTAACATATGTTAAGATATATATATATATACAAACCCAACACTTTGGAGATGAAATAAATAAAATCACATATTTTATTTTTAGTTTAGATATGGATAAAAGAGTTAAACTTTAGATTTGTGGTCACTGAATTTTAAATAGTGAGGGGGCTGGAGGAGTACTTCTCCTTTCTGCAACCCCCACGTCTAGGAGACATGTAGTTCTTGAGATATTAATTTTTTTCATTAGTTAGTTTCATTATATTGCAACGATGGTTCTGTTCTGGCACTCTCTGGCCGCTGCGCGGCACACTCGCTTTGCTCGCTCGGCTTGTATGCTTTGAGTTAAAGTCTAACATAACCTAACCTAACTGGTCAGGACTTTCAACAAAAGCTCACAAACCAAGCAAGCATGCCATGGCAGCGGTCAGTGTGTGTTACAACCAATTTGTAGCCATTGTCACAATATACAAGCAACAAAGACTGTGTTTGTATTTAAAAATTAATATACTAATTCAAAACTTGTTTACTAAACTCAATAACAGTTTTAATGGTAATATATTAAGCATAAGTGTATTCCTAAACACAAATCACACTTTGTTATAAACAAAAGTGGCATAACCTAATTTATCAAACATATTTTGTTAGTCTCATTATTCATTCAAAACTTGTTTGTCGACCCTAAAAACTTGTTTCCTAATCCAAATGACAGGTCTAGTAGCTATATATAAGTTTATTTGATTTTTATTATTCTGTTATTATTCTGATGTTTCAGCCACTTTTTCACTGCAGACAAAGATCTTAAGTGGCAATGAGTATTGTTAAACTTTTATTTAACCTACCGCCAACTTGTTCATTTTAGTTATTTAGTTTTAATTTTGTTTCTGGTTATTATTTATTCTATGGGAGCCTAATCTAATTTACTATCGCTTCGCAACATGTTGTGGCTTGAAAAGAAGAAGCGGTGCAAGAAACTCTTCAGCAAACATGCCTGTCTCTAATAATTTTATATAATATTAAAATAGGTGAAAGGAAAAATAAAAGAAAATATCAATCACGTTGTTTTTTGTGCCGTTTGATGCAGAAAGAGCTCACAGTGCCTTAAGGTCTCTGATTGTGTTGTTGGACTCGCTTGACATGCTGAAGCTCCCTCGCTCTCTCTCAAGCGAGTCCTACAACACAATCAGCTGAAGACTCCACACCAACATCACAAAGCCCCAAACCACCTTCAGTTGAGCAGTGCCCTGCTACGCTACCCTAAATAATGGGGGTCACAGACAGAATTGGTCACATCCTCAGGCGAGCTTCAATCAATACATATTTCAAGCCGCATAAAAAGATTTTCCAGTTTTCAAGACTTGTGAAATGCAATATCCCACTCCAGGATGCAGGTGTCTACAAGCTCAATTGTGAGTGTGGATTATCATACATTGGGCAAACAAAGAGGAGCATAAAAACACGGGTAGAAGAGCACATTGCTGACATGAAACACACAAGGTCTACGAAGTCTGTGATCAGTGAACACACGCTGGATAAACGCAACCACTATATCAGATTCGATAAAACACAAATCCTCGCAAAAAAGAATAGTTCCATACCTAGAATTATGTGTGAGAGGCTGTTGAAATAAAAAAAACACCCCAATTTCAATAGAGAAGATGTTTTGCAAGTACCACCTGTTTGGGTTCCAATCATCAAAACTATTAAGACCCAAACCCCACATAAACCAACTGCCAGACCTCAACACACTGTGAGCTCTTTCTGTATGCAACAGAACACAAACGAACTTCATTTATATTTTCTTTTATTGTTCCTTTCACCCATTTTAATATTATATAAAATTATTAGAGCTAGGCATGTGTGCTGAAGAGTTTCTTGCGCCGCTTCTTCTCTTAAAGCCACAACATGTTGCGAAGCGGTGGTAAATTAGATTAGGCTCCCAAAAAGTAAATAATAACCATAAACAAAATTAAATTAAAATTATAATAAAAATGAACAAGTTGGCAGTAGGCTAAATAAAACTTTAACAAGACTCCTTGACACTTGACATTTTTGTCTTCCGTGATCAAGCCACTTTTCAGTGGCCGAAAGTCGGAAATATAAAAATCAAATAAATTGCCGCGCTTAAAACCCTTAAACCGTAGTTTTATTATTTTATTACTATTTGTCAAGTTATTTAAAATGATAATTATTTTACTTATATGTTCTAATAGCATTTTAAAAGAAAATAGAAGTAGGATATTCACAAAGGGTACTTACTACACAATTTTAGGCAAAAAGAAAAAAGTGGAAGAGGAAGTTACAATAGATCTAGTGGAGGATGATAATGTAGATAATGTTGGAGTGCCAGTTGCTGCTATGCAGGATGCAGAGAAGAATGACCAAGTGCCCGAAGATGAGTTTGGTGCCAAAGACTACAGGTAAAAGATAGATAGATAACATTTTTTACACACCAAATCAAGAATAAAATCTAATTATGTACAAAGGTTGGTCTTATCACTAAAGAGTGATCTCTTCCAGGCTACCCCAGGAATGAAGTGAGATGATAATGGCGATGGTGGTATACATAACATATAGTATTAACTACTGACTTTAATAATGAATACAAAATTATATATATAATATATTGTAATGTATGTACCTTGAAGGTTTATATTCATAGTTCTTTTGTAATGACATGTCATGACATTACAGAAGAACTATTTATAAATATACAATAACCCTTCAAGGTACATACATTACATCCCTTCCAACTAACTAAACTAACAAATAAGGACTCCCAGAAGTCAATGTTTATAATTTGGTGGTTTATCCAGTCTACAATATCTTATAGTCTGCTTCTGAGCTGTTAAGTCTACTGGCGGACCAGGACTTTGTTCGGGAATGGTAGCTCGCTCCTGAACATGGACTAAAGTACTGGGTCCTGGCTGAGGCTCTAATGCACTGTTCCACAGAGTCACAGTATCTGCGTGCCCCCCTGACTGACCACTGCTGGATTCAACCAGCTCTTTATTTTGTTGTCTCAACTGAGGTATAGTGCTAGGCAACGACTCCCGTCACATATCACTAGGCGGTGAAGGACTACGGCTTGGCTGGTTCCTTAGTTGATCGATATATCTGTCAATTAGACTTGCCATCTTAGGTTAACACTATAGTCTCTAGCTCCCAAACAATCTCTAATCCTGCCTGGAACCCACGTTTCCCTACTCGGAAATTGTTTGTACCAGACCTTTCCTCCCTTGGACATCTGTCTTATCCCACCACCTGCAGCCTCGCGTTGACATTGTTGTGCCCTAAACACTCTGCGTTTAAGATCAGGCCTAATAATATCCAAGTGTGTTCGAATTCTTCTGTGTAACAATAACAAAGCCGGAGACTCTCACCAGTAGTTGAGTGCTCAACATTCTCATAATTTAATAAGAAACTCCATAGCGATCCATTAATGTCCTGTTTTGACTGAATGGCTTTCTTAGTTACTCTTTTCCGGGTGCGTGCTGCATTTTCGGCTAAACCGTTTGAAGCAAGATGATAAAGAGCTGTGAAAATATGTTCAATGCCATTAGCTTTTGTAAAATCCTGAAACTCTTTGCACACAAATTGTGGACTAATTATCACACAAAAATATTAGCCATTTCAGTCAGACGATTGCTATCAGGACCGTATTTAGTTTCTGTTTTTCATATTTAAATGCTATTTTAGATATATAACTCCTTATTGTTCATGTACAAAGTATGTACAATTGTCAGCATTTTACAAGTAAACAACTGCGGCCTAATACTTAACAACACATTTATATTCACATATTTTCAATAATAAAGTCAGTGCCATTACAGCGCTCGTTGGGTTTTGGTATTTCTTACATTTTACCCTTCCCTCCTAAACTAAAACTGTATACACACTACAGTTTTTTGATCCCTCGATCAGTAAGCCTAGCCCGCGGTTTGACTTCTTACAGCGTCATCGCGCGTGAACTACCAATTACATTTTGGACATTTTTATTTATTTCACAAACAGTGAACATTACATAGAGTCAGTGACAAGACAGTTGAGGCTTTATACAACTAACATTCATAGTACAGTGTTAAATAAATTCAGTGACAAGACAGTTGCTAATTTTTAAAATCAGTGTGTGACGATCCTATTTCGCTGTGCGTCATTGTGGCCCCACAGAGAGACAGAGAGTCACATTCCTAGCGGTCGTCAGCTGCATCACATAAGTATCCTGATATCAAGTAAGGTCCTTTATTTTTTATAATTATAACAATGGAGAAACTCCTTCAGAAACAAGTGGAGACCCTGGAGGCCATTAAACAAATCGATCGTAACTTCGGTAAGGACTCGTCTAGCCGCAAGACACGGCAATACCTCGAGGAACGCATCGATAGACTAGATAAGCTCTGGGCGGAATTTTCATCTGGTAACGACAAATTATCTCCATATGTGAATTCTGATGTTCAGTACTTTGCGGAAAATCAATATGAGAAGACGCACAAGTATTTTTTATCAGTAAGACAAAAATTCACATCATTGCGTCCAACTACACCGGGAGACATAGACGAAGGATTTGCTCTACCAAGTCCTTCCTTTAAGACACCAACTCGTCCATCAACACCAGCTTCGGAGCCGACGACTGCTACGCCAAGGCAAGCAATCGAATTATTACATCTTCAACGCACTAACTTTAGAGCCTTCAGACGGTTAACAAGAAGCATAGAGGTAGACGAAATAAACACTAAGTGGGAGCTGGAAGACGAACTTCGAAACCTACAGTACCGCTGGAACGATATAGACGCCTTGCATTTAAAAATCGACAACATCTTGCAAGGGTCTGACTCGGAATATGAGGAAGAGTTCACTTATTACGAATGTTCTTATAAAGCACTTAAAAGAAACTTAAACGAGAAGTTAGCGCCTACAGCACACATCCAACATTCAACACCGCAGCTTGATGTGCCTACATTCATTGGCAGATACACACAATGGCCTACATTTTGCGATCTCTACTCACAGAGTATATATAACAATAATTTACTAACAAAATGTCAAAAAATGCAACATTTGAAGGGAAAGCTGAAGGGCGAAGCAGAGCGTCTCATTCAGCACCTATACATTTCTAACGAAAACTATGATACAGCATGGGAACTGCTTACCCATAGATACAATAATCCCATACTACTTTTCACAAACCACATTGAAAATTTCTTAAACCAGCCTAACATTCACAAACAAACAGCAAACGAAATAAAACGTCTCTATGACATAACAGGAGAAGCATTAAATGAAGCATTCATGGTATACAAAACCTGGGCATAGATACGTCTACATGGGATACCATACTTGTTCAACTCATATGTCAAAAATTGGATTGGATGGGACATATGACGATTATAAGGCAGCTCGAAAATCACCACGAGAGTTACCTACTTTGGCCGAATTAATGGACTTTTTAGAGAGTAAATTTATCGCACTCGAACCATTACGGCAAAGAGAACGGTCATATTCGTCAACGCCAAACAAACACAACAACATTTACCAACAACCAAAGGGTTCTTACAAGCCCACCTATCAAAAGTATCAGACAAAAGAAAATAACCCGAGACGAGAGTTTCAATCATCCGCAACAGGGTTCGTGTGTAATTGCCCTTATTGTAACAATAAACATGTTTTGTATAAATGTGGAAATTTTTTGAAATTGACACCTGAAGCCAAACTGCAGTCAATTTGGCAATTGCAAGTTTGTCAAAATTGTCTTTATAAACACATAGATAATAAATGCAATTCGACAAAAACATGTAAAATATACCACTGCAAACACAGCACAATACTTCATGACGCATTTAGCAAGAGCGGCGATTTACCTATAACTCCCGCAAGCTCTACGCCACGTGCTCCTGACCCAAGTCGTGATGCCACATTGACAGCACGGGAACACAATGTTAACCATGTCGCCAGCGAAGAAGAAGAGATTTTACTAACAACCCTCTTAGTCAGAGCGAAAGCGGCTGATGGTATATATATTACATTAAGAGCCTTGCTGGACCAAGGCTCTCAAATTTCACTTGTCTCAGAGAACGCGGTACAACAATTAGGGCTACCCCGGCAACGTTACCACGCTTCGGTGTTTGGGGTAGGCCATGGGTCGAAACCAAGCAGAGGCATAGTCACCTTGGAACTTAAGTCTATCTATGACGACTATAAACTCAACACACAAGCATTAGTACTTCCACGAGTAATAAATAATTTACCCAATATTTCTTTTAAAAAACAACCCTGGGAACACCTTAGCACACAGTATTTACAATTAGCTGATCCGGAATACAACATTTCAAGATCCATTGATCTATTATTAGACGCCAGTGTTTATTCAGACATACTTATGAGTGGTCTTATTAAGGGATCCACCCTAGCTCCTATTGCGCAACAAACGAAATTGGGCTGGATAATATCCGGGAACGTACGGACCTTTAATTGCCACGTCGTTCTTAACAATATAAAAGATCTTTCGCAATACTGGGAAATGGAAGAGATAAGCGACACAACATCAGCACTCACACCAGAAGAACAGTACTGCGAGGATTTATACCAGTCTTCTACAAGAAGATTAGAAAATCGGAGATATGAAGTCGCACTCCCCATGAAACCACAATTTAAACAAAATCTTGGATTATCGAGAACAAAAGCTATTGCACAATTTCATAGCATTGGAAATAGATTTAAACAAAATATTTTTTTGCTGACAGTTACAAACAGTTCATGTTAGACTATGAAGTACTAGGTCATATGAAACGTGTTGAAAACAACAATAATGTATCCTGCTATCTACCTCATCATGGTGTGCTGAAGCCTGACTCCTCAACAACACAATTTAGGACAGTTTTTAATGCCTTATCAAAAACATTGAGCGGTTACAGCTTGAACGATCTGATGGAGCGGGGTCCCAACTTACAAAGGGACTTACAAAACCTGTTACTCACCTGGCGCCAGCATAAATACGTCATCTCAGCAGACATTGAGAAGATTTTTCGTCAGATATTAATACGAGAAAGGGATCAAGACCTTCAGCGTATCATCTGGAGAGCATCAACACATGAACCATTAAGCGAATACAAGCTTACAACTATCACCTATGGGACAAAGACAGCACCATACCTTGCCATGCGAACACTGAAACAGTTAGCAGTCGACAATGAAAAGGCACAACTGTATCCATTGGCCACAAAGGCCTTAAAAAACTCATTATATATGGATGACCTTTTGGAAGGTGGAGATAGCTTAGAACAAACTAGAACGTTACAGTACGAGCTAATAGACATTTTAAACGAAGGAGGGATGAATATTAGAAAGGGGTCCAGCAACACCCTGGATCTCATAAAGGATCTTCCTACAAATAGTCTTGCTGTTCTACTTAACTTTAAAAACATTGAGTCCAGAAAAACACTTGGATTAAGTTGGAAACCTGATACGGATACATTTACTTTTCAAAACAGATTTGAACAATTAGAGGAAGACACACAACTGACAAAATGACAACTTCTGTCATATATTTCTAAGATATACGACCCCCTGGGATGGCTTTCTCCACTAACAATTAGAGCAAAACTCTTATTTCAAAATACATGGCTAAATGACTCGATTACATGGGATGGACAACTTCCATATGAAATAAAGGAAGCCTGGAAAAAATTAAAACATGATTTTCAACATTTAAATAAATTTGAAATACCTAGATATTTAGGTCAAAAACAAACATACACTTTACATGCATTTTGCGATGCTTCCGAAAAAGTATACGCTGGTGCAATTTATGTTTATATTTACAAACATTTTATATCCTTCTACATTTAATTTATTTTATTTTATTTTACATTATTTTACTTTAATTTAATTATTAATTATTTATTTTAATTCTACATTTATTATATACTTGCTTTGCTACATTTATAACTTTTATTTTTGTCATTTTTATCTCTTGAGGCGCAGGTTGTACAAAGTATGTACAATTGTCAGCATTTTACAAGTAAACAACTGCGGCCTAATGCTTAACAACACATTTATATTGACATATTTTCAATAATAAAGTCAGTGTCATTACAGCGCTCGTTGGGTTTTGGTATTTCTTACATTTTACCCTTCCCTCCTAAACTAAAACTGTATACACACTACAGTTCACAAATAAAAAATCCATCTTATCCAGATATAAATATACAATACCAATACTTATAGCGTTTTAGCTGAAACCTTAATACGTTTCAGGAGTCAAATGGCTTTAAAACCAGACAATGCTAGCCGTCCTCTGTGGGTCGCTCCAAATGGTCACATATTCCTAGAAGCATTTTCACCAGTTTACAAACACGCACATGACTTCCTAATTGCTATTGCTGAACCAGTGTGCAGGTATGAAATCATTTTTAATCAACATATCAGTTAAGGTACGATTTGAGGCACATAACCGCATCACAGGCGACACACTACTTAATTAATTGATGATTCATAACTTGATACCTATTTAACAATGCAATCCAAATGCGACCACTTACACCTTCATAATATTACTGTTGAGATTCTTAGAACACAGACATAAGTAATTTTTGTCTCTTTACATCTTCAAAAATGTGGTAATGTGCAAGCGAGATAGCAAACTGTTTTTTTCTTTATTTATTTGAAACTTTACATCGATTTAACAGTATTTTATTGAATCTGTTTCTAAACTGTTATATGCTAATACGTTATACCCGCGACCTCGTCCACATTTGACTTGAAATTCCCGCGGGATTCCCGAGACACAAAGTACTACAGCATTTAAAAAGGAATGTAAGCTATCGTTTTACTGAAAACTATGTAGAAATAAGCTAACTTTTATGCACCCGAACATCTAAATACCGGTCCCGGGAAAAGTCCCGCGGGATTCTCGGGATAAAAATTTCACACATTTTTTACATAAAATTTTCTATCTATCAGTAAAAAATCAAATTGGAATTAGATTTTTTTAATTTTAAAATATCCCTAGAAAAATTCCCAGGATAAAAAGTAGTGTAGAGTTTAAGTAAGAATTAGCTGTCGTTCAGCGAAAACTACTTCGAAATCGGCCCAGTAGTTTTGACATGAAACCCAAATAAACATACAAAACCACAAACAGACAAGAAATCTAAAAAAAATTGTATCGTGTTCACCATCGTTTATATATTCTATTCCAGTAGTTTTTAAAAAACTTCAATGTATACACACACGGCATGTTTAGAATTTTATAATATTATCAAGGCGAATATGAATTTGAAAGAATTCATATTTAAATAAATAAATAAATTTAAAAAAAATATAGATAGAAGAATATTTTATTTAAGACAAAAACTAATTTAATATAAATAAAACAAAATAAGTCCTAAATTGATTTTAAATCTGAGAATTTGCTGTTCATCAGCGAAAACGGCATCGAAATCGGCCTAGTAGTTTTTACGTGAATCCCGCACATACAAACAAGAAATCTAAAAAAATTGCATCACGTTATCGATCGTTTATATAATCTATTCCAGTTGTTTTTTCTATATAGCTTCAATGCACAGACACGGCATGTTTAGAATTTTATAATATTATAGATTTAGGTAGCCCCTAAACATAATGTTATGCATCTGTTCTAGGCCACAACATATACATGAGTACAAGTTGACAGCTTACAGCTTGTACGCTGCTGTGTCCGTAGGCTTACAAACCAGTGACATCATTGAATACCTGCAGAGGCTGAGCAAATGTGCTGTTCCAGCGGGAATTATTGAGTTCATACAACTCTGTACACTTTCGTATGGCAAAGTAAAACTTGTGCTAAAACATAACAGGTGAGTCTGCAAATTTCAATCTAGGTTAGAAGTCAGGGTATGTATAAAATGTAAATTATTCCATCAAATAATGTACTTAAACAGGAGCTCAGAATGAAAGATTAACAGCGAGACAACAGACAAAAAGCGTTTTTTGATCGATTTCTCAGCCCCTGTTACAGTAATTATACATACTTTATTGCGGTGAAAAAAATATATATAAATCTTGATCATATTTCTGAGGTAACCCATGTACTCAAAACGCATTTTCGATAAATTTTCTCGATAGGAAATAATTGCAAAATAACCTTTAAACGTGTTCTTCAATCTTGTGTATTATTATTACTGTTAATCGTACATCGCTAAAATAAATAACAGTAACATATCATATTATAAGAAATATAATTTATATTTCTTATAATATGATATGTTATATTTATATTTCTTATAATATGACATTATAGTTTTTTTATTCGTTTACTTAGAGAATTTGCAAGTAATTAAATATTTTTATAAATTACTTCAAAAATCACGCTTGCCGGTCCCAAAGTATGGAATTTATCAATACGCCGGACGGCTTGGTGTTGTGTACATGCGTCGCTTTGCTCGAGCGTGCTATTCGAAATTAAATTTTAAATAAATGAAGGAGCAATAATAACCAGAATTTCGAGCCGATCGTGCTATACTTATTTGGCGTATACGGTAGAGGACTGGTCTAAATCATAGTCTGTGTGGGTTCGAACCCTACTAGCTTCACTTGATCTAGTAGATTTTTTTATTTTTATATGAAAGTTGATAAAATGGTCTTTTTCTCTTCTTAAATAATTTTATAAAATGCAATAAGAATACTTTTCCTATATTTTTATATTTTATTTTTCAATCTTACCGGTAACATTAAAATTCGAAAGTGCCATCTATGTTTCTCAATAGAAATGATGTAGACACGTGGATAATTGGACCTACTTATGCAAAATGGAACCAACCCACACACTAACAGTTTTGAGAAAAAGACGTTTTTATTAAAATTTTGCATACAAAAAAATGTGTCTATATTTTGGGAAAAAAAAAGAATATTGTATATTATATTTTGTCCTATATATTGAAGTACAATTTTAATGTAAATAATTTCAAATTACATAGTAATCAAACAAAAACCTCGATGGTTCTTTTTAGTAAAATTATTTGTATGTGGGTTGGTCCCTTGTTATTACGTTGGCATAGTTTGATGGAAAAATAAAAGAATAACTCTTTTATTTATTTATATTTCTTTAAAAAAGACATTTTTCTTTTAATTATATAGTTTTTTTCATAACAATATTAATTAAAAAAAAACACAATCAGAAAACTAATAATTTTCAAAAATTTTTTTATAAAAATTACATAACATATACTGATTTTTGATATGAAAATTGATTTCTAATTAAGGATGTTAATTATGTTATATTAAAACTATTATAAACTTCATGTTCTCTATAAATAAATATTTAATTGTACTATTTAAAAAACGAAAAAATAGTTTTATGAAACAATTTGAACTTTTGTAACCTCAAAATAAGATTTACATACCTTGTCTGTCATTATCTTAATTATCAGACTGATTCAGACAGCTAGATATCATATTCTGTATTCTTGTATTCACTCTCTTCATGGTTGGACATAAAAATAGTAGGTATTAATTTTATTTGCCAAAGATGTCACATCACAGAAACAACAGCGTTCCGTTCTGTGATGCCGATTTCTCACGTAATGTTGCCGTTGCAATCGCCAATATTAGTTAGCTACCAAATTAGTTGGTAAAAGTTTTTTTATTTAATTTAGTTTAATAGTTAATATTTAGTTTAGTTGGTAAAAGTTCCACATACAACAAATACTCTACAAGATGTATGTCTTTTGAAACATAGTAAATTAAATTAAAAAAGTAATAAATCCCACAGCCTATGTAGCTATCATTGACTGGATAAATAATTATATCAAGAAATTTATTTAACAACACAGATTCAATGTACATGATAACTTAGAAGTTATAAAAAATATTATTTCAACAAGAAACTAAAATGAAAATATAGGATTATTTGATTTTCAATACGCAAACAAGAACCAACCGGCATGGTTCTATTTGATAGATAAAAATTAAAAATAATACAAAGAACCATGCAGTCTGATCCTTTATGAAAAAATAAAAATTTAAACCTTTTAGGTTTTTTGTTTACCATGGGTCATGGATCTTGTTAGTTTATTATACTCTTGGTGTTTTGTGGGTTAGCTACTTTGTGATAAAAATGTTTTATTCTGTAAATGTAGTCAGATCATTATGTTTCTTATTGAGTCGATAGAAGGTGCATTCTGAAAGCCTTCTGCATCCTTAACCCAATTTTAGCATCTTTGTGGATTGGTTCTGTTTTGCATAAGTAGGTCCAATTAGAATTATGAAGATCAGAGTTTGTAGTTCAAGTTAGAGTGCTCGCTCCATTTTCCTTTTCTAACTATTGTTTTTATTTAGCCCTATTATGTTTCATCTATTATTATTATTTTATAGTTCTTATCTATACAGATAAATAAAAGTGAAGTGCATGTTTGTAATCTCAAAATAAAAACTAAAAATCGGACCAAAAGATTTCGAAAATGCTATTTTTAGAATTTTTGTCTGTCTGTCTGAATGTTCCGGCTAATCTCTGAAACAGCTGGATCGATTTTGACGTAATTTTCATTGGCAGATAGCTGATGTTATAAGAAGTAACTTAGGCTACGTTTCTAGGGTTCCGCGAAAAAAAACCAAAAGTCTCTCTGTTTTTTTTATTCTTTTATGGAAAGACTATTGAACCGATTTGGCTGAAACTACATATGTAATTTTGAAAACTGAACAGACAGACAGACAGAGTTACTTTCGCATTTATATTAATATATACCTATATATGGATTCATTGTTGTTCAAAAATAAAAAGAAACGTACAGCCTGAGGAGGATTTGAACCCTGTACCTTCTAGTTACTATTGCGCTCGGTAAACCGTTGAGCTAAAGATGCTTAGGAAGTTATGTCAAAATTTCAATACCGATTAAGCACATAATTTGTCTCGCTCTCGTGCTCGTCAGCCTTAGAATGAAATAAATTGAATCAAGTTGGTATGGACGCGCTGCGCGTACGTATGTTCAGTTGCAATATTTCGCCACGCTCGAAGTTTTATTACGCGCTGTTACATCGAAGTAAATATCGGCCGTGCGGGGTTGATTTTCTGAAACACCGATTTGAATCAGGTTTACATAGCCTCTTAATAATAAGCTATAATATAATAACTTTATTCACCAAAAATATAAGGTGCACAATGTTTTAGGACTAAATACAAAAGTGATCTACAGAATAATATTTATGATACAATATTAAAGTACGGAACTCTGCTTCAGCGTCCAAACTAGATTAAACTGTATATTGAACGCTGGAATATTCCTGCCTGGTGAACTTATAATATACTAGAGTATACCCAGCCGCGGGTCAAACTCTAGTGCGTACCTCTTGTTTAATGAGCAGGCGTTAGTACAGGTTACATTGTATTAAATTTTTATTTTGGTCTTATTTGCCCCTGGAAGATTTACTTCATTTTATATGGCAAACTATCCCATCTCCCGGGACGAAAAGTATCTATGTCCATTTTCGGTATTCAGACAGACAGATTGAGTTACTATCACATTTTTTTTATAGATTATGAATTTTTATATCTTGAGAAATAATTGGTCTCCCATACAAACTTTCATCCCCTATTTCAACCCGTTCAGTTTTATTTAACTATCCTCCGTCTATCTATCTATAAACTACATAAACTACCAAAATAACAAAAATGACAAATCACAAAAAAGACCTATCCTACTTTCTGGGATAACCTTTACATAAATCTATCTCATTATCCGGGATAAAAAGTATCCTTTCTCCATCCTCAGTTTTAAAATTACATAATTACCGAATTTCAGCCAAATCGGTCCAATAGTTTTTCCGTAAAAGCATGAAAACAGAGGTACAAATATATTTTATCCCGGAAAATATCCCATTTTTAGAGATAAAAAGTATCCTATGTGTATCCTCGGTATCGAAAAAATATATATACTAAGTTTCAGCCAAATCGGTCCAGTACTTTTTCCGTGAAAGAGCAACAGACAGACAGAGTTACTTCCGCATCTATAATATTAATAGGGATGTTTGTTTTAGTGTTTTATAAATTGGCTAAAATATTTCATATCTCACCTTTAAAAGCAAACTGTCATCGTAATCTATCCCATCATTTATTTTACTTTGACAGATTAATTACGTTTTGTTTCTATTACATAATAATTATAGTGGTTGCTCCAATATAAAACATTTTGTTGTAGATATTTAGTTGAAAGCAAACATGTTGAAGTATTGCAGAAACTTCTTAAAGATCCAGTGATACAGCAGTGCAGATTGAGAAGAGATGGTGATGACGAACTGCTTACATCTGCTCTACCTAACAAACCCCTAGCTACAACTTCAAAACCAGGTATAAATGTAGAAAAAAAACACTAGAGGATAACAATCGGCCATTAACAACATAACTCTTAAGAGCTTTTATGTACTATCGAACCAACTGAATTATGACCCACGTTGCTAAGAATTCCTTTAAAACCGTCAAAATAGTAAGGTTTATCGTGTGTGTTGCAGTTGGGACATTTTAAACATTAATATAAATGCGTCACTAGGCTCGTAGAACTACACAATTTTAAACTTTGTTATCATTGTACTTGATATGTTTTAGATAAAACAGTAATGATTTTAAATAATTTGAATCTCGAACTGAAATCTGTCTTATAATTGTAACTCTTTTCGTTACAGAAAAGTATTATAATTTTAAAAATAAAATGTCATTATGAAAATATATCAGAAGTCAAGTAAGTCAATGAGAGAAAAAATTAGATCTCAATATCTAAGAATTAAAGAAAAGAAAGAAAGAAAAACTTTATTCGCAGAAATAGAGAAGTAATTACATTCGTTATACATTATTATACACAGAGCATATTTTGAGAATTTGTACGCCGCATTTTCAACGAACAAGGCTTGCACTCAGCATATTGCTGTGCCGGAATTATATCCGACACAACGCTGATTTTCAGTGAAAACCTTCCTTTAAGCGTAAAACCAAAACGACCTAAATTTGTTAATTAAATAACCAATAATAATAATTTATAAAACTAAGTCTACTTATATAATATTTAATTAGCAAAAATAAATAAATACATTTGAATAAAACCAACAATAAATACGTTACTTCTAAATTAAAATAAATCATCATGTAACAAACTTGTATCGAATCATTTATTTGAATACAATTCGCTAGAGTGCTTGCCGAGTATTACCATATTGTGTGTGCCACGTCACTGACGTGAGGCAACAAATAACATTTTACTTCATAACCTATAAAATATGGAATGTGTTATTTTACTGTAAAGATATGAAATGTTTAATATATTTTATTTTCCCACTCTATATTAATAGGCAATAACAGTAAGGCAGGGGTAATTCACTCCCCTGCCTTACTGTAGGTTGAATTTTGACATTACTTGTATAGACATTACGTCAAGTTTTAACGGTTAGTAAGGCAAATAAACGGTCGGTAAGATATGGGAACCGGCCCTTAATCCAATATACTTAATGACAGAGATAGTAATAGCATTTTTCAGATGTTACACACGAGTATAGTCGAGTCTCTCCGATCTGTTTAATACAACGTAGTGAGTAACTGTCAATGTCTAATAAAATAATAACAAGCTCGTTACCAAGGAAATGTATGTTCAGGCGAATTTCAACCTCATTGTATTTCACAACTGAAGGAAAATGACCTTATGGTGGGTCATGATTCAGTTGGTTCGATCATACTACATGTAGAAATATAAAATGCTACATCTTTACATGAATTTGATTTTACTTTTTTTTTTAAACCAAATTAGTCAAAATTTGAAAAGAAACATTAAAACTCATTTGTATCGGATTGTACATTTTTTCAGAGTACATTTATTTGTTTATTCACTCATTCAATTTTCATTAAAAAAAAATTCCTATGGTGTTCATGTTAATGAATCAAAAGTAATGGGTTCTTTTTTTGTTTAATAAGAAATTTAAATGAACTAATTTATACTACATTATTTGAATTATATTTTAAAAGTTGCTTGAAAGCAACTATTTGGCTATAGGTGTGTAGTTTTTTTTTTTTTTTTTTTTTTTTTTTTATGGTGTGTAGGGTTAGAGACTAAAGGTCTTATTCATATTGAGTTAGAGTAAGTTTGAAGGCTTCTTTGTGGTTCTTAAAGAAGCCTTTAAACTTACTCTAACTCAATATGAATAAGAACCACACAGAGTGAGAAACAAATAGTAATAAAAAAGTGTATATATAACTCACCTGCTAAAATTATAAATGTAAAAATAGGAATAGTATTAATATAGAGTAATAGATAAATATTAGGTTGGAGAAAAAGTTACTTCGCATTTTATATAAAAATTCAAAAGGTTTTTTTTTTATAAAGTTTATTTACATTTGTCTAAAGTATGTAGGTGCCATTTTGTTGTATATATAACTTTTTGCCATCTTTTAGGTAGGGACGTGATCCCATTGCTATAAAAATTTTGGGGCTTCTGATCAAAAAACTGCCACAAGTGGTTTTAGCAGTCCTCTCGTGATGTTAACCTGACACTACCTAAGAAATTCTGCAGAGACCGAAACCGGTGAAAATCTGAATGTGCAAGGTCAGGACTATACGGCGGATGCATTAACACCTCCCAGGCAAACTCGTAATTTTTGCTGAGTGGCTAAAGATGTGTGAGGTCTGGCGTTATCATGGTGAAAAACCATACCACTTCTATTGATTAATTTCGGCCGCTTTCTCTCATCTTTTTGCTTTGATCTCATCAGTTGTTCGCAGTACAGTTCAGAATCGATGGTCCTGCCTGGCGGTAACAGCTCATAATGAATAATGCCCTTCCAATCCCACCATACAAACAGCATCACCTTGTTGCGAGTTAACCCAGGCTTCGCCACAGTCTGTGAAGCCTGATCGGCCTTTGACCATGATCTTTTTCGCACATTCTTGTCGTACGTGATCCACTTTTCATCACCAGTTATCAGCTTCTTCAATATGGTTCGGTTTCATTACGTCGTAATACAGAATCACAAATGAGTACACGGTTCATTAGGTTTCTTTCAGTGAGCTCATGTGGCACCCAAATATCGAGTTTTTTTGTGTACCCAGCTTTTTTCAAATGCGCCAAGACCGTTTTGTGGTCAATTCTCAGTTCTCCAGCTACATCGTAACTGCTAATATGCCGATCTTGCTCCACTTTTTCAAAGATGGCATCAATTTTGTCCGTAACAGGGCGACTAGAGCGACGTGCGTCTTTGATATCAAAATTTCCGGATTGAAAACGCTTAAACCAAATTTTCGCTACTCTCACAGATACTTCATTAGGTCCATAAACATCACAAATTTTTTTCGTGGCTTGTGTTGCATTTTTACCTTTTTTGTAGTAAAATTTTAAAATGTATCGAATTTTTTCATCACATTCACTCATTTAAACAATAAGAAAAACAAATGAAATCACACATTTTCCTAATTTGAATTTGGCATTGTCTTCTTTAAAATTAAAACTTTTTAATGATACCAAAACCAGCCAGATACAAATGGTGTAGCCAAAGAAATCTTATTACAAGTTCATACATACTATATGCGAAAAGACTTTTTCCCCAACCTATTATACCGCCCTTTGTACACAACTAGATATAATTTTAGTCTTTAAGTTCATTTTTGTATTGGTGTATAATAAAGTGTTATCTATCTATCTATCTATTATGTAGCCGAAATATAGAAAACATTAGATAAATAAATGTAATAGTATATAGTAAATATATATTAGTAAGTAAAAGACTTGGCACATGACGGAGGAGTAGGCAAATAAAAAAATGTGAATAAGACTGTAATAAAGTAGTTCACATTATATCCATAGTATGTTTTGAGAATTTATGCCATATAAAATATTTGTGTACATATATGTGTGTTATTTATGTGCGCCCAGGCGTGAGTGTGTGTTTATGTGTACACACACAAATTACACAATAAGGTTTTACATGAAATTGATTAATCACTTTTAATTTGATTTTATTATTCCTATTTTGCATATACATGTACAAATAGGATCTATTATTGATACAAACTGGTTTTATAACATACTGATTGTTAAAAACCTTGTAATAAATTAGTTAAGAAGATAAATATTTAAGGGGAAGAGAAGCCAGCAGCCAATGGCACTGTACCTGATGACATAAGTCAGTTTTACCAACAATTGGATAAAGACGACGAAGAGGATGAAAATACTGATATTGCAGTCAACACAGCAGTTGCTTTTGAAGTCGATCCTGACAAAATTGAGGTACTCATTTTATTTAGTTTTAACTACTAACATCAAGGTACTTATATAACTGTAATATTTAACAATACTCAAAATAACTCACAGGCTCTACCCACATGTATAAAATCGTGTTGAAAATTGAAATTAGACCCAATATTTTCTTTTAAGATTCCTTTTGGAAGAAATAACATAATAATATATCTTATATGTTCTTACTTAATTGGAAGTTAGGTCTAATTCTGTTCGTATTGCAATAAATTTAATTTATTTTTCTATTATAGAAATAGTAACAGTGTAGCTATCTATTTTTAATAAGACACGTTTTCAACGTTTAATTAATTCAGTTATGTTTAAATAATTAAACTTAACATTCTTTATGTTTCCTCCAAAAACTTCTTAGATACAGTCAAAGGAAAAACTAATTTTCACTTAAATTTTGATGTTTACTTTGAAATCAGACAGTTTAATTTCATTTATTGGTGTAGGCGTTATCCAGTAGTGATGGTGGGATATAAATATGACAGATAAAAATGTAAAAAAAGGAAAAAAATAGGCACCAGTATTGTACTTTTGCAGGTGATTCAAAAGAGGTGCATTGAGTTAGAACATCCTCTATTAGCTGAATACGATTTTCGTAATGACGCAATCAACCCTGATATCAACATAGACCTGAAACCCACCGCGATACTCAGGCCATACCAGGAGAAGAGTTTAAGAAAAATGTTCGGAAATGGACGAGCAAGGTAAGGCCTGTCATTATACAACTTCATTACCATACACACATACATAACATACTATAACGATGGACCACTTTAGTTGTTATAAATATGATTAAAAAAATATTTTGTAATATATTATCTCGAAAAACAAAGATATGTCTGTCTTAGGCTGTCAATACATGTAAAATAACTATTATAAGTAAAACATAAAGATTCATCTTGAAAAACAGTTTGTCATATGACTACCACACTCATACAGGTGTCATCATAGTACACATTCAAAGATTATGCAAGTAAATTTAGTGGTCTATCAGAACTTACAACTTTACTAAATTAAATTTATTGCTGGTATAAAAATAATTTTAAAAGGACCGAGTTTAACTTGAGTGTGAAAGTACTGAAGCCTTTGTAAGAAATTAAGCTTGAGTTTGTGACACCGTGTATACCGAGTATACCAATTCCGTGCCGCTGCTATGTCGACAATTCAGAAAGCGGCCTTACAGTGGTGTTTTTTTTATTTTTATTGCGAACCTGGCAAACAGGTAAGACTGCCCAGCTCATGGAATAGCCTTTAGAACGAGATGAGATAGAGGGACCAAACAGGAGGGATGGGGTAGGGAAGTCTAGATATGAAAGAAAGAAAGAATAAATTTCTTTCCTAATGTCATATACAAGATAAATAAAAAGAAAACATATATCGAAATTGTATGCCGCAGCTTCAGAAATGAGGTTGGCACTCAGTATATTGCTATGCCGAAGCGTAGTCCGACACAGCACTAGTTTTTCAGTGCCGTGATATGGGGAGAGGGAAGTGGGCCATCGGACTTTCACTTATCGCACGAAACATGACTAGCTTTAGGCTAATAGTTTCACGCCAATGTTCTTTGAGGGCATGTTATCACACCGATCGAGCCGGCTCTAAGGGTCGTAATCAAGATAATGACTAACTTGGCTCTACCACGTCATAGATAGTGATTCCAAGTGCTTAATTAATATTTTGCGTGCGTTTTTGTGTTTAGGTCGGGAGTGATAGTGCTACCGTGCGGCGCGGGCAAGTCGCTGGTGGGCGTGACGGCGGTGTGCACGGTGCGCAAGCGCGCGCTCGTGCTCTGCAACTCGGGTGTCTCCGTAGAGCAGTGGAAGCAGCAGTTCAAGTGCTGGTCCACTGCCGACGACAGTATGATATGCAGGTATATATCCTCACTTCACTTCTCACGGCCTTCGCTCACTGACCTTTATTGACCACTCACTGGACATGTTGCTATCAGTCAGGCACAGTGACAATCCCGATTAAATAAAAAGTTACTTATAACATTTTTACTCGCTTTCATGGAACGTTAATTTTCGGTATATATTCTTATTTCCAATAGTTAAAAAAATGCATAAAAAATATTAACTGACTTGAAAAGATTTTTTTACTTTAGGCAGCCATTTGAAGTATTAGTTTCAGACATACTGTCTTATATTTATATGCGACAGCCAGACCAGTACGGCTAAAGGTCAGCGCCTTGAAGTCTTTTATTATTTATACTACCTTAGAGACCGAAGATGAACATAATAATTTATACCAAAAGAAGTCCGAGTTTAAGAATAAAAAGAAACCATACTTTACAGACATGAAGTGGTGCAGTAATTCCTATTATTATTTCAATAATATAGTGAACAATTGTGGTTTGGTCATTGAAAAGGTTCACATCAGAGGCCAAAGACAAGCCAATGGGGGCGGGCATCTTAATAACGACATACTCGATGATTACACACGGGCAGCGGCGTTCGTGGGAGGCCGAGCAGACCATGAAGTGGCTTCAGGCCCAGGAGTGGGGGCTCGTCGTCCTGGACGAGGTGCACACCATCCCCGCCAAAATGTTCCGCAGGGTGCTCACCATTGTGCACTCGCACGCTAAACTCGGTGTGTATTCCTACTTATTCATATCGTATAATATATTCTATTTCTCTGCAATCTTTTTGTACGATTTCTTCTTTTTTTGGGATTATGGTATTTGTGTATCTATCTAGTTGGAAGTGTTTATGAATATTCAAGTTTCAAAATAATCTTCGATCCAATATACACCAGGAGAAAGCTTAGTCCATGTTATAATATATTAATGGTCTGTATGGTTGAGTGAGCTAAGCCTTTGCCCTGTTATGTTATGTTAGTTATTCATTCTAATTTATTTTATCAAGTTCCAAGTATGCTCCTTCAGAAACGATACACTTACGCTAACGAATAATTCAATCATCTAAACATTTTTTAAACGCTTTTTCCAAAATTATGTTTAGTTCTCTTCGCGAATTCTCAGTGTTTGGTCAAAAATTCGTTCACAATGATGGCCTTATGCGAAGGTGCATTATCGTGGTGCAAAATCCATGAATTTTCTTTCCACAAACAAATATGGCCTTTTTCGTCGAATTTGCTCTCTTAAACGCCACATAACGCTCAAATAATATACTTTATTTATCGTTTGACTTGCCGGTAAGAATTCAAAGTGCACAACACGGCGATAGTCAAAGAAAACAGTCAACACGACTTTGGCGTAGTTTTTTCGGTTTCGGTTCAGTTGGAAGGCACCACTCCGAAGCTTGTTGACTAGTTTGCATGTCAAACTCGTAAACCCACCTCTTATCACCAGTAACAATGCGTTTCATGAATGTTGGGTCGGAATTTATTCGTTCTAGCGTGTCCTGAGCGACGAGGTTTTTGAGAAAATTCAGGTTTTTTGGGACTAGCCGAGCAGCAACATGTTTCATATACAAGTGATTGTTTAAAATAATACGGATCGACTCGTGAGACACAGAAAGTTCAGTGACTATTTCTCTCAAACTTGAATGAGAATTTTCAGTCACTATTTTCTTCACTTTTGCGATGTTAACTTCAGTTGAAGACGTTGATGGTTTACCAGGGCGAGACAAATCTTCCAGTATATCTCAACCGCTCTTGAACGCTGCGTACCACTCATAAGCACGTGATTTTGATAAAGTCGATTCACCGTAAGCCTTCTGTAACATTTTCAGTGTCTCCGAACACGAAATTCAACTAACGATGCAAAATTTAAGACAAGCTCTTTGTTCGATGTTTTTGTCCATTATAAAATTCGCAATACACACTAGATATGATCTAACTATAAACAGCACGGTATTTAATCTAAATGAACGATCCAACTCAAACTCCGCGCCAAAATGGAAAGCAGTTGTACCAATGTAACAAAAAAGAAATTGAATTTGGAACCATAAACAAATCATCCATTTCCGATACTTTTTTGCCAGAATGTATACAAAAATTCAGCTTTATATATTTGTGTCGGTCAAACGATCCAAAATTAAAAAAATCTAATAAAATCAAAACCGACTCGAAACTAACAAGCAAAAAAATAAATATTTTCTACAACATTTTGAAGTCGGTTTTGTTTTTAAAAGAAAATATATTTTCTACTTTTTTGTTGAATAGATTTAGAAATAATATACTAAGCGCCTGTAGAAAATGTACTACTAGCAGGCTTTTCGAAAAATGTAGAACTGTAGACGCTCGGCGCTCTTCGAGCCTCTCATCAAGTCCTGACTTTGTGACCACCTCAAGAGTATAATCTTTCGAATAAAAAATAATAATTTCGCATTGTTGTGTAATTCTCTTTGTTTGCGGGCGATTCTTTATCGCGCATCATTGGACGCAACCAGGTTTTTTGTAAATTAGTGCTAGTTCATTAATTTTTAAATACAATATATATTTAATTAGTACTCATTATTGTTATCAACATAGCGCTTGAAATGGCAAGATTCTTAAAACGCTATAGGATTTTTTTTTAAACTTAGTGGTGGCAATGACGCGCGCAGTTAGGCGCGGGAGAATCACCCTGTTACCAATTGAAATCAACATATTTTTTAATGATAATAATGCATTAGATAATGAAGACGATATAAAGATATCGTACTTATTATTATATTGTGTTAGGTCTAACGGCGACGTTACTCCGGGAGGACGACAAGATCGCCGATTTGAACTTTCTGATCGGGCCGAAGCTGTACGAGGCCAACTGGCTGGAGCTGCAGGCCAACGGGTTCATCGCCCGGGTGCAGTGCGCGGAGGTCTGGTGCCCCATGACGCCCGAGTTCTACAGGGAATACCTAATACAGAAGTTAGTGGTCCCAACTACCCGTCATTTATTTCCCAGACTAAATTAAGCCTGCGTCTTGCATTATAAATAAACTATTGTGTATTGCTTTCAGGTAAAACCTTTATAAATAAAAACAGTAACGTTTATATGTTTGTCCGCTATGTGTTCTTAACCATCGATCCAACTGTGAGGAAACTTTGTTAGGTTGTTCTATAACTCCCGCGAAGATTCCTGGCCCAAAATAGTACCTATATATTGTATTGAACTATGAAATTTAGGATAGAATGGATAATGTGTACATAAAATTCCGAAAATGGACATCTTTTTCACATGGACAACTGTATATGGCTTGGGAAACCATCCGAATAATGGAAAAATAAAAAATATTGCCCTTTAGTAAACAGATTGTTTATAAATTAAACTTTTCTTTGTGTGGCATTGCAACGCATGCCAATGTCGGATATGGCTACAAAATAATAAAAATTGGCCAGGTGCATGCCAGTTCACGCACAGTCAAGAGTCCTGTAGAGGTGATAAAAATCCGCAGTTTGTGTAATTTAATTACAGAACTCTTAAAAGCATTTAACCAAAAATAAATTGGAGATTAGATACTGATATATGAAAATTTACAATTTGCCTTGAACAAGTAGAATGGGATACATCATGCGATCCCTAGCCATTTCTAGGGATCGCATGATGTATCGGCCCGACAGTGAGACATTTATGCGTTACACTATTAGTAATTTATAAGAACTCAAGAAAAGTTAAGTTAGTAAAGACCTCCTTCCTCTTGAATTGGAAATTGAAACCCAACCGATATTAAATAAATATTTCTTACATTTACGATAGAGTATATCTATAATATTATAAAATTCTAAACATGTCGTCTGTACATTGAAGCTATTAAAAAAAAACAACTGGAATAGACTATATAAACGACGGAGAACACAATGTAATTTTTTTTAGATTTCTTGTCTGTCTGTTTGGGATTCACGTAAAAACTACTGGGCCAATTTTGATGCGGTTTTCAGTGATCGAAGGCAAATTCTTAGACTTAAAATCTGCGGTTCTTTTTATCATGGGAATCCACCGGAAATATTCTAGGAATTATTTAAAACGGCCAAATAAAACAAAAATTGTATTCCAAGGTGATTGTTATTGACCAATAGCAAATTTTATGTAATACAATGTGTGATATTTTCATTCCGGGAATCCTGCAGGAATTTTCCCGGGAGTGGTTCGAAGTTGTTCCGGTGCATCAAAATTAGCTTATTCCAACACAGTTTCACTAAAACGATGGCTTACATTCTTTTTTAAATGCTGCGTTACTTTTGAGACCCGGGCAATTTGAAGAATTTGAACTACTTCTGAGCTGAACCGGCACCTCCAGGGATCAGCATCCAAGCATTACTGGCAGTATAAGTCTCTGAAACTTCAAGGTGTATTTTTCTGACCTTCTACAACAAAAAAGCATTTCATACACTACCATCTATGAAACACTTTTGAACTACTTGAATCAGTAGTTGGTGGTAGTGGTGATTACGACTACCTACTGCCGACCACTGATTCAAGAGTACAAACTTATGGGGGTATTATATAAATATAATTGTATCTATTTATTGTATAATAAATATAATAATAAGTATGTATGCATTATATTTGTGCGTGATGGTGTGTATGAGTGTTAGCGTATTTGTATGAGTATGTATGTGCGTTCATGTAATAGACCACTCATAAATTGTACAATTAAAATTTTAACGTTGTCCTATTGCAGAATAAATAAGAAAATGTTATTGTACGTAATGAATCCTTCGAAGTTTCGTGCGTGTCAGTTCCTCATACGCTACCACGAGAAACGTGGGGACAAGACCATAGTGTTCTCGGACAACGTGTTCGCTTTACGCCACTACGCTGTGAAGATGAACAAGCCGTACATCTACGGGCCCACGTCACAGAGCGAGAGGATCCAGATATTGCAGAACTTCAAGTTCAACCCCAAAGTGAATACAATCTTCGTGAGCAAAGTGGCCGATACTAGCTTCGATTTGCCCGAGGCCAACGTGCTCATACAGATCTCGTCGCATGGCGGCTCCCGCAGGCAGGAGGCGCAGAGGTTGGGTTAGTACATTTACAGTTTTTAATACATAGTAACAATCGGTATAAACTTGTGTTAGAGTTCACTCCACACACACACACACATCCAGAAAGACACGGACAAAAATTTTAAAAATTGATTTTTTGATACTAGCTCCGTATATACTTTCATATGCATTCAGTAAAAAGCTGTTATTTTGACATTACAAACGGACACTTCAATTTTATTTATTTGTATAGATTACGTGGATTTTTCTTACTGTGACAGGTCGTATTCTGAGAGCCAAGAAAGGGGCCCTGGCGGAGGAATACAACGCGTTCTTCTACACTCTCGTGTCACAGGACACTTTGGAGATGGCCTACAGTCGGAAGCGACAACGGTTCCTCGTCAACCAAGGATATAGTTACAAGGTGACATACCGACTTCGTCATCTTTCGACTTGTTTTAAGGATTCCGACACAATTGTCATCAATTGTTTATAGAAATTCGATAACTGTGTTAAAGATGTTGCCAATAAGCACTTTGATCGGAAGTGCGCAGTTTAATTTTAATGAATAAAAATATTTTTTTTTAATAAAATCAAAACCGATTTCAAACTATAAAGCTACAACTCCTTGAAGTCGATTCATTTTGCAATTTTGTTGTTGTTTTTTTTTATGTTTTAATCAGCACCGACTTCGATATGAAGAAAATATTTATTTTTTACTTTTTAGGTCAATCTAGATTAAACCGACGTCAACGGTTTTGCTTTTGGTAAAAAAATACTTTTTAGTTGCTTAAATAGCTTTAGAAATAATATTTTAAGCAGTAGGCGCTCGGCGCTCTTCAACAAGGATTGCTCTCAATTTCCTTGGGATCCACTCATCAGGTCCTGACTTGGTGACCATAAGAGTATACTCTTGCGAATAAAGAACAAATTTTCAAAATCGCTCCACAATTGATGGAAGAATCGCGTAACAAACATACAAAAAGAAACATACAGTCGAATTGAAAACCTCCTCCTTCTGGAAATCGTTTAAAAATAGGTAATACATTATTAGGTTAAACGTGTACAATCGTTGATATTAACTGTTATGTGCGTGTTTTAGTGTGATTTACGGTCCCGGCCATAAGGCCTTTTGAACTCGCTTCGACAGCGGCTGGCATGTGTCATAACCGACCATAGTCATGAGTACTTAATAAAAACTTACAGAAAACAAATATTTATTTTTATTATTGCAGGTTATAACGGAATTAAAAGGCATGGACCAAGAGCCAGATTTGTTTTACGGCACTCGCGAAGAACAAGGCATGCTCTTACAACAGGTAAGAAATTATCTTTACATGTTACTACTTTGTTTGTTTGATAGTTTACTACGGTGTAAACTATCAAAAAGTAGGTTTCGACTATTTTATATGTAAGTAAATTTACTAAAGCTGAAACCTTTAAGTCTTGAAAAGTAAGTTTTCGTCTCTTCTAGCTTTTGAATTAAAGGTGTGAAAAATATTTTAAATAATACTTTCAACTTAATATGGTTTGAATAAGATTCGTTGATTTTGAAATAAGAGTTATTATCAATTAATTGTGGTCTTTGGGGTTATACGCCAAGTGATAAAAACATTAGAGGTTCGAATTCTCTGTGGAATACTTCACTGTGTATGAACTTGGCTAGCTGATTTTTTAATAAAAAAACTTACTACCTACGCGTTAATTCTACACCCAGAACGAAATATTCTATTTTCCAGCATAACAATTTCACTGTATTTCTACCTAAAAATATTAAAAGTATACAAATTCAGATCTAGTGCAGCCATCTAAGACTAATCTAGTAAGGCTATAAGGCCATAAAACCTAATAGAACTACAATACAAAACTGTAGGTATATGTTATGTTATTAAAGTCACTTGTGTTAGTACTATATTCCAGAGGCTGTCGTAAATGCCACGTGAAATAAACAAAAAATATGGTTGTAAGTTATTTATATCTATCTAGCAGCCATTCCAGTGGTAATAATAGAAATCAGAGTCAAAAATATTAATATAATCTGTACTGTATATAATAAATCTATAAATGGTTCCAGTTTGTACAATGCGTTTAAAATGTGAAACAATTAGGGGGCTAATTAGGACCAACAGATTCCGAAAATACACTTATTAGAATTTTTATCTGTCTGTCTGCCTGTTTGTTAGAGCATCACTGAAAACTACTAAACGGATTTAAATGAAATTCGAAACGGAGCTGACTTATATCTCGGGGCTATACTTTTTATCACGATAAATGACGTCGTTTCCGTGGAATAGACAGATTAGTAAAAAAGATGTCGCTGCAATTGCGATGTAGACAACAACCATCGCTGTAATTCAATAGTCTTCATGTTGCCCACATGTTGTTTCATTACGTATTAGGTACTTCAAATCAGGTTAGTTGCGACTTTTTTTATGTTTTGTTGTGCAGTTGTCTACACTATATTGACTGAGTTTCTTTGTAATTGTAGTGAATTGAACAAGAAACTAAAGTATTGTAGGTTTATTAAAAACACCTAATTATTTTTTATGTACGTAACATAGAGCTACTATCCAGTATTTTTCACGCGGCGTAGCCGCAGGGAAACCTAGTAGATTAATAATTAACCGCCCAGAAAAAAATATAACGCATTTGTGCAATTACAGTTGACGCGGCCAGTCCGTTCTTGTTTTCATAGAACATTATTTATTTTTCAATTTCATTTAATTCGTGATGTTTAAGAATCTGGTAGAGCTAAAAGGACTTTCAATTTACGACGGTTTTAAGTAAAAAAAATATATTTTAAAGAAGACGTTGATTGAAAGTTTGATATTTTTATAAAGACAAGAATAGACTGGTAACGCAACCTGTGCTTGCTTACTACGAGTTTTCTCACTACCGGATCACGTTCAAGTTAACACAATTTTGTATGGGAATGACTTGGCGCCATCTCGTGAGCGTGAAGGGAAACATAAATTGTGCTATACATGCATTAACTTGAACCTGATCGAGTAGTAAAAAACTAACACTCAGCACTCTAATTGCAGGGTGTTTTTGCGAGTTCCGTTTTTTACTGGGTAATTGTTATTCCTTAGTAGTCTTCGTCCATGTGAATACTAATTATTGTGGTTTGGACAGGTGTTGGCTGCGTCGGAGACGGAGTGCGAGGAGGAGCGCGAGGCGGGCGGGGCGCCGGGAGGAGGCGGCGTGTGGCGGCGGGGCGGGGCGCTGTCCTCGCTGGCCGGCGCCGACGACGCGCTCTACCTCGAACACCGCCGCAACAACCAGCAGAACAAACATCCCCTCTTCAAGAAGTTCAGATATTGATCCAACACCCAGTTCGCATCACGTATAATTTATACAGACAATAAGACCGGAAAGGATATCACAGCAAACTCATAATATTAGCGTCAGTGCAGGACGTTGTAATTACATTTTTAGAGACATAATTTCTTTCGTCAGTAATGTAACAATTTTGACGAAAAGAATAATTTCACCATAAAACGTAGTTACAAGGTCCTGCACTGACGCAGTGATGAATAACAACAAAGTACACGGATCCCCTTAAGCATAAAGCGTGAAAATGAGAAGCGCCCAATAAAAACAAACTAAAAATACCGTGAAACTTACTTATTTACTTACTTCTCAGGGCGCCACGTGCCTTAATGAATCAATAAAAACCATTGGCCATACTTTGTTTTTAATTTCATATCTGCCCTGTCTGCCTTTTTCTGTATTAAATTTTATAATCTGAAGCAAATTACTTGAACATGCTCTTAACACTGAAGATCGTGATTAAGAGTTACGAAATTCACAAAATAGTCGTCCAAACAGGGTGTAAAAGGGATTTGCTTCTGACGATACAAAAAGGTAAAGTGTGCTTCATTATTACAGTGGGAAAACTGAAAGTGGTGTTCCAGAGTGGGCTATAGTGGAACTCCAAGGCCTGGTTCAGATGAAGAAAGAAACTCCTTCAGAGCCCACGACGGTCGGAGACCTGCATTACTACAACAGGAACCGGCACCCAGTACTAGTTCTCGGTCATCACGTGCTCAACGGCAAGGAGATTAAGCTAGAACATCCAATGGCAGTTATCGAGAAAGTCACCGATAATGGCAGAACACACTACAAAGTGAAAGCTGTAGTTAAAAAGAAATTACTATTCAAATCTAGACCAAAACCAATCATTTCTAATGTCGCTGATAGAGTATAAATGAATACATTTATTTTATCCAAAATGTTTTTATTTTTGCTCAATTCTATGCTTCTGAACAGTTTGTGGAATTAGCCAGTGTTATTGTAGGAAGGTATTATATTATTGCTCCCAGTCTAAAAATTGTGTCGCCCTCTAACTTTTGAACTGCAATGTATAGCAGACAATTATAAAAAAAAATTACCCTGATGGAGCTTAAAAAATATTTTCAATGAAAATGGTTTTGAATAATAGTTTATAAGATATAGGCATGGAAAAAGAATACTACTTACCCAAATAATCTTCGCTACAGTAAAACAAGAGCCCTGGCATATTAATCTACTAGAGATTATCTAGGCTAGAGATTGCTTCTTGTTTAAAGAGCAGGCGTTAATACAGGTTACATTGTACAAAAACTTATATTAGTGGTCTGAAGATTAAATCATTTTATATTACAGGCATGTAAAGTATTTATGTCCGATCCATAATTACAGCAAAACCGATCCAGTAATCCTAGTAGTTTTCTGTGAAAGCTTAACGGAAAGCCATATGGAATTACTATCGCTTTTTGTATAGACGATTAATTTTAATATCTATAAACTTGAGACAGGATTGGTCTCATCCAAACTTTCATACATAAATGACAAAAAGGACAAATCGGGAAAATAGGGTAAATCGGACATTCCGGACAACCCTGACAAATCGGACAAAGATGACCAAAATGGAAAATCACAAAAAACGTATCCCACTTTTTGGGATAATCTTTACATAAATCTATCCCATTATCCGGGATAAAAAGGTATCCCTCGTCCACCCTCGGTATTAAAATTACATGTATACCGAATTTCAACTAAATCGGTCCAGTAATTTTTCCGTAAAAGCATAACAAGCAGAAAGACAAATATATTTTTATCCCGGAAACTATCCCATTTTTCGGGATAAAAAGTATCCTATGTTCTTCCTCGGCATCGGAAATATATATATATATATATACTGAGTTTCAACCAAATCGGTCCAGTAGTTTTAGCGTGAAAACGGAACAGACAGACGGACAGTTACTTTCGCATTTATAATATTAATAGGGATTTTAAAGAATCAAGAAATGCTTCTCACTTGCTTCATGCAACTGGATTTTAACGCTAAGATTATAAATACCAGAAAGAAATTAAAAACATGTTGTGATACTTATTTTAATTACATCTTCACATTGTGAGATATGACATTTCAATATAACTACTTTAATAACTAAGTAATAAAGAAACATAAAATATATGTAGTGAAGCCCACAATACATACATATAGTAAGTAATGGAATTTAAAAATATTTTTTATTACATGGGTATTATAGAGTTACGTTTCTTTTTGTGTTTGGGTGCTAAGTGCTTTGCCAAATCATTATACTTTGGGGTATTAAACTTTTGTTCTATATTTTTACAGTTACTCTTAAGAAAAAATAACTAATGTATAAGTTGGACGCTGTTACGCAACACAATATCCACGCCAGCCCGTAAAATTAACAAAAATGAGGTTTACATGTTAAAGACTTCCTTTCTATGCTGGTTGAAATTAATAATATAAATATCAAAAAGATCCTTAACAAAAATCTATTCAATAATAAAATCGTTTATTGAATAAAACATATTCCAAAAATGTTCCATAACTAAGCATATATTATTTGCTAATTTTGCCATATATTAAAATCATTACAAGTTACGCGTTTCTCGATTTCGATCTAACGAAAATTAAAAATTAATAATAAATGGTGAACAAGTTGTGTCACAACGTTCAATTATGCACATAAATATTTTCATTACTCAATATGTAATAATATAATGTAATAATGTACAAAATAGTTACAAATTACCAGTGATTTAAAATGACAATTATTTGTGCTGCTTTCATTGAGCACGTGAGTTTTGCTAGAACGGTGAATTTTAGCCGAGATATTATTTATCGAAGAAAATTAAAAGCACCCAAAATAACTCTAATAATTTTGAAATAAATACAAAAGGGCCAATTCAAATTGTAACTGAAATGCTGTTTTGAAACTATAGTTATAATTGTGCCCATTTTTTTAAAATAAATTATGAAATTCATGACGTATATCATGTATTTTTAATGTAGTATATAAAATTTGTTTTAAAGGCACTTTATTTCAAAGAAAAGAAAAAGTAAAACGTTACCTACACATACTTATGAAAGTATATAACCTTATAACTATACGTTGGGCCGCACACCGGACTCACACGCTCGCAAGATTACCATAAATACATACACAAGCCTAAACTTGAGTGGATGTTTCCAGCTGCTAAGTGACAATCAGATAGATTTCTATCCATAGACCGCTGTTTTTTCAAATAAATTTTTGATTGTCTGTCACTTAGCAGCTGAACTATTTTTGAAGATCACGACTACAGAAAGATGTTGGAAATGAGACTTCTGAGTATCAGTCTCAATGACCTAAGAAAGTACAAAACTTTCTGCATTTATCTATTTCGTCATCGTTGAATGTAACACTAGAGTTGTCATCGCAACAAAGTCCCATGTACGGCCTTCTTAAACAAACTAAAAAAATATGCTAAGTTTCAACTCTTGTTTCATAGAGAACAGGAATGAAATGTAATACAACACCAAAATAACGTTAAGTGCATGTCACCTAATATTGTGAAGCATTTAAACTATTCAATATAAGTAAGATAAACGAGAACATTTTTATAATTACTTTTATTGAAATTCATTTAATTTGGATTGTCCTCTTCGCCAAAAACGAAAATTCAATGTCAAACTTTGGCTGGTTATATATTAATTATATTTAAGGTCTGTTTCAACACGATTTGAAACCACCAAACGCATCGTTCGGCTTTCGAACGAAATAATTGTAGGGTGTCTGTCCATTTCAATGGTTGCAAATTTTATTGATAACGACCTGTTAAATAAACCTATAGAATCATAAACAAATAAAGTATAACAATAATTTCAACTATAACATTATAAAGAACCACTTATATCTATTAAACATCTATTAACACTCTATATTCGGAAACTGCCTTTATTATGAAAAGGGATTGGATCTTAGTAAAGGATATTGCACTCAATTTGATTATACCGAGCCACAAATATTTTACACGCTTTTGTCATTCATTTTGCACAGTTGGGTGTAGAATATATTCTTAGTTAAAAACATAATACCCACTTAATAGGCCATAATTATGCTTACAAAATTGATAGTAAAACTAAATTTGCCAATTAGCGCCTGAATTTGCCAATATCAGTCAGTTAGGTAGTAAACAACCAAGTCCTAACTAATGCATTTCATATAAACCGTTCAAATAAAAAAAATTGAGTTATCAACACCACGAATGATAGTTTTTTTACATATAGATATACAAAGATTTTCACATTGTTGTGCAATTGCACATAAAACTGCGTGGATATTGGTCTTTCAGTATTCAGCTACAATATATAGATATAATCCCTAGTTCAGGACTTTAACTGACAGACTGCACAAAATTATTGTTTTCATCCATTTTTATGTCTAGTGTGCTATGAATAAATTAATTTCATTTTATAATTTACTTAACAGTCTACTGACAATTATTATCTTATTTCGTAAAAAAATCTGATATAAATATTTAATTTTCAGAAAATACTAAAAAGAATGGCCAAATAAAGTTTTTTTAAATTAAAATGGCAAACTTAGTTAATACCTCTTTTGCATACTATAAAATATAAAAACCAAAACTTTAGAAAACACCCCACACGTATATTACATATAATTAAACTACCGCCCTTTTTGAATTATTTTAATAAATAGCAATTTCGCAAGAATCATATCATACGACCCAGACACAAAACATTAAGAATTTCAATGAAACAGTCTCTTCTTAAAATACGCATAACCCTTAAAGCAAATTATATATATAAATTTTATCGCAGATATACATCGTATGAACCTTTTTAATGTTTTATTATCAAGGTTGCATCCTAAAAGGATTTACAATAATCGAGTGGATACTCAACTATATATACCAATCCATCGATCGATTAATTTTGTTTAAATCAAATGTGTGTATATAAATTATTTTTACTGGAATATCAACTAAGTATAAATTTTGTATTTTATAAGAAAATTAATCATCGTACTGTTTCTTGAATAGAAAAATATTTACACTCGCAATAAAACTCCTAGTAGCTCAGTGGTTTTTTATAATTACAACATGCTGAAAGTTTATAAAATTTTGATAAAACTCACATAGAGATAACCGATATGTACAATCCATCAGTCAGCCTAGGATAAGCGAGTATGTTATCCGATACAAGTTGAAGAGGCCTGAGCTCAGCAGTGAGAGACGTTTATTGGCTGATAATATATGTGGAAAGATGATGATGTTCTCCTACTTATGATCGATGTACATTTTGATTGAGCAATGCCACGTTTTAGAATGCAAGCTACAGATTTAGATAATATAATTGTCTAGATTCCCCGTTAAATGTACATATAGAAATGGCCAAACCAGTGCATTAAAAAGATAAACTCGTCAGGCACTTTACTGTTTGACCACTACATAGTACTGTGCGCGAAAACGGGGCCCAATTTGCTAGTGAAAATATTCTTTTCCAATCACCCTTATTAAAACAGACCTTTTAAAAAATCTACATTCCTAGATGGCGCCACAAGTCAATTTTCTAACGCCTCTTGACCGAAATGTAATTGTTAACAATTTAAAGTCTTATTACGTTCCTTATCAATTATTACTGATATAATAAAAAAAAATGTTTTAATATAAAAACGTTAAGCGGAAGAACGACCTGTGACCCCAGCTCAGGCGATCTTTTACTTAGCTCATTCTTATTATTCCTCCTGCCCAAGGCCGTCTTGACCGTATTGGACGCCGGGGTGCGAAAATCGGATTGCGCCCCAGGTGTTTTTCAGTAACGAAAAAATAAAATTAGTAAAACGATATACATACGAGTACATTTCACTAGACGGTTCATTATGTTTTCAAGTGATCGAATTGTGATCTTTAGTAATTTTCGAAACTACCAGATTACGAGTGGTAAGATGGGTCTCTGGCTTGCGCCCCCTAGGTCTTTGCGCCCGGGTGCCACGCATCCCCTACACCCCGAGTAAAGACGGCACCGTTTCTACCATGGTTATACTATGTGTCGCTTGTTTGCATTATACTCAGTCTAGACAAGTTTATAATCTAAGCCCTTACCCTACAGAATTTGAGAACCAACTCTCGTTGGCCCAAATACGATAACGCATCACTTGACCAAAAATTTATATTAAGGATATAAAGGAATTAAAACCTCGATCCGAACAATTAGCATCTCTCGGAGTTTGCAACGTGGGCACGTAACAAGTCCTGCCCTTCAGCGGATAGCCAATACTGGACGAGCAGATCACGCTCCTTTTCAAGGCAGCTCAGGAATGTCGATTGCGATCCATTGTTAATCTTCAACAACTTCTTCTTTAACAACGTATTCTAAAAGTAACAAATAGTTGTATTTAGACCACGCTTTATGTATCAATTGGAAATTTGGGAATCCCGCAGGAACTTTTAAATACTGGTTAAAATTATCCTATATCAAACAGTGGTTTTTAAGGTACCTATCTACACCTATACGTGGGACACTCAGAAAGTCTTGCGAAAGTAAAAAAAAATGTCTATTGTCTATAGGTAAATATTTTTTTATTAAATCTATTCAAAGTACTCTCCACCAGCCTCTATAATAAGTTTCATGTGTCTGAACCAGTTTTCGAAATACTTTTTCTAGTCTGCCGCAGACACCTGTAAACAAGGTGTCTGCGGCGCTTGACCGACGTGTTGTCCAGAAAGTCCCTCGTTTTGAGCGCGGTATGGGGGTGCGTTGTCGTGATGGTGCAGTAGCCCGCGGAGCCGTGTTTGGTCGCTTGTTGCTCACAACAGGAAAACTGCCAAGCATTTGGTTGTATACCATTCGGCATTCATGCTTCTTTGGTTCCGTAAAGGAATTGGAACCAAGTAGCCAATAGAATTGAAAAAACTCGCGATGATAATCTTCCTCCCGCTTCTAGATCGCTTCACTTTGGTAGGCGTTGATTCGTTTTGAAACCCCCAAACCGTCGACTGATATATTGATATATTGATTGAGTATTGATAAATCCAAGACTCATCATCTGTAATGATGTCGTATACATGGCGAGACGAGCCTGCTTCAAAGTTTATCATATCACGGTACCACTCCACCTGGGCCTGCTTCTGAGCATCGGTGAGGTTGTGCGACACCCAGCACTCTTGATACGTAACTCGCCTATTGCCTTGGATTAAATTTTTCACTGCTAGCACATTTTTTTCCGTAACAGCCGTCAAAGGGCGACCACTTATTTCTTCATCCCCCAAAGTTAGTCGACCGCGCTTGAATTCGTTGTATCAACGATACACGGTTGCCTTAGAAGGGCCTTCATCCATGAATGCCATTTGAAATCTATCGTACAATTCAACCGGTTTCAGGCGACACTTGAAATCGTAAAAATCATAGCGCGAAAATGTTTCCAGCGCAGATCCATTTCTCAGTGAGACACGATAATTTAAATTAGCCTGCAAACAATGTGAAGGAAATTTTGAAATTGGAACGTACCTATTTTTAGTTATAAATAATCATATTTTCAAAATCCCTATTAATATTATAAATGCGAAAGTAACGCTGTCTTTATGTCTGTCCGTCTGTCTGTTCCGTTTTCACGGAAAAACTACTGGACCGGTTTGGCTGAAACTCGGTATATATATATTTTCGATGTCGAGGATGAACATAGTGTTACATGCCGTCAAAGATAAGCGCACAGCTGCCCGTTGTAAGCGCAGTTTATTGTCTTCCCGGATTAAGGAATTCTTTTGTGTTTTGAATTTGTAATTAAGAAAAACATGCTATTGTTTTTCTACTTGTTTTATAACCATCATTAGCGTCGAACTAATCCTTATTGTTATTGTTTTCGACTTTGTGGCCGTTCGCAGGTATTATTACAAATTACTATTTCTCGGAAACTCAGTGTGCGCGGCCAATTTCTTTGTACTGTGTAGTGAGTATAAGACAACGCCCGAATGGAGGGGTGGGCAGTCAAGCGACAACTACGAAACGAATAAGACGTTTTCGAGTACTCTCGATTAGCGATATAGACGACGGACTTTACGCGTGTCGAATTGTATTGAATCGTGCAGTGAAAACTGGTTGCATCCAGTTTTATTTGTATTTGTTTTATACGTGTTTGTACAGTTCTAATAAATTCTATAGTAGTTCCAATGGCACTTTTTTAATTCGAGTCCTGTAGCTCGTAACAATAGGATACTTTTTATCCCGAAAAATGGGATAGTTTCCGGGATAAAAAATATATTTGTGTCTCTGTTTGTTATGCTTTAACGGAAAAACTATTGGACCGATTTGGCTGAGATTCGGTATATATGTAATTTTAATACCGAGGGTGGACAAGAGATATTTTTCATCCCGGATAATGGGATAGAATTTGGGACAAAGGTTATCCCAGAAAGTGTGATAGGTTGTGCTTTTTTGTGATCTGCCATTTTCGCCATTTTAGCTCTTTTTGTCCTTTTTGCTCTTTTTGTCATTTTAGTCCTTTTTGCTTTTTTAGTCCTCTTTGTCCTTTTTTGCTCTTTTTGTCCTTTTAGCTCTTTTACTCTTTTTGTCCTCTTTGTACTTTTTGCTCTTTTTGTCCTTTTAGCTCTTTAAACAAGAAGCACGGGCTAGAGGTTGGCCCGCGGCTCAGTCGCGGGGTAAACTCTATTAGATTATAACTGGCCAGTCTCTCATACATAAAAACTTTTTTCGCAATACTTTCTGAGTGGTCTGGTATAGACCTTTCATAAAAATCGGTTCATGTCTGAGAGGTAAAGAAGAAACAAACAGACATTATTAATTAAATTAGTAACGATATATGACAGGTTTCCAATACAGCACTTGTTGTTAACTCAATTGTTACATTATATTATTTTTTCATTAATAATAACACTAAATTGGTATAAAAACACCGAAATTGTATATTGCGTTGTAAGTTGCGTTTTTGCTATAGGCAATTAATATACAATGAAACCGAACTCAGAGATCTAGACCCAAGTGAATAACAGAAAGTTTGTTTACAATATTCGGCTTGCCAAGAATCGAACCCGAAACCTCTGCGCTGTAGTAAACTAGATGTGCATTTAGACCACTAGATAACAGAGCCATCGAAGCACAAACCATATATCTAGGTACCATATTATTTCAATTCATAAACCAATTTCATCAAACGTAATTGAGCTATTTTACACTTGTGAATATGCTACAAGGCATTTCTTTTTACCTGATTTTTTTTCTTTTGCAACAACAAAAATCAGGTAAAACTACAATTTACAGACTATTAGATTGATAATCATTGGCTAGAATAATATCAGTAATGTCGAAATTTCCTTCTACTCTATATGTTTGAAAGTACTTACAACTTAGTGTTTACAATACGTTTTTAAATTGTAACCAAGAGTAGCTTCGTGTTAAGAATGGCTTTTTAAGATGAACATTTACAAAAGCTAAAAACAAGTAATCACATTTATTAAAATCTGTTGTTAATTTATGTACATTACAGTTACAAGGTTATCTTATCAATTGGGTTACGACCTATATATTTTATGTACAAGATTTCATTCTGTGGTACAGATGAAATAGGCGATGGCGACATTCAGTATATTGTTTCTTTTATTTTTAGTTCGTGTAAAAGCCTCTGAAGAAAATGAAGAACCAGTCTTGTACTACTATGGTATTGTGAGTAAATTCGTTATGTCAAAACATTTATAAACAATTTAACATTTTAGGTAACATTCCACGAAATAAATGATATTTAATTTGTTTAAGATTTCTAAATTAATTTATGAGACTTTAATTAATAACAATTTTGCATATTTACAATTAAGGTACAGTGCGGATTTGACTTTAGGCCATGTTATCCTTGGACTTTAATTTACTCAGATATTCTAAATTACTTTCAATTCAAATAAAATGTTTAATAATACTTCAATTTCAAATTCTATATCATAAAAATAAATTAATTTGGATGCTGCACAGAAATACAAATTTCTGATTCATATGTAAGTATGCAGATAATCAACGTTTTATGCAACAAGACTACCTAAAAAGCTATGCACGACTTTTCTGTTAATGTAATCAATACTTAATTTGAGTTTTCATATATTTGTTTTTTCCTTCTTCAGAGCATCAAACAACTTTTATGAAAATTTTAAATTCATAAATATAAATACAAAATTGGAGATTTTATTTCTACATAATTAGATCAAAAGTCTTCTTTGTAACACAACATACACTAAAAATAAAGGTTCAGAGAAACATCACGAAGAAGTAAAGGGCTTCTTACATGTTAAACGACGAAGATTAAATGGTGTTAGGCAAGTGTAAATATACAGTACAAAACAGGTCCCAAAGATTACACTATTCCATTCTTTATAGCTGGAGTACAGCAAACAGGCTGGCGGCCCACCTGATCGAACGCGGTAATCGTCATTCATCTCTTATGGGCATTTACGACTAGAGATGTGACTAGTGTGCTGCCAGTCTCAAAAGAATTTTATAACTACTTTTTAAAAACCTCATATCATAGTACAGCCCTGGATCGGAAGCTCATTCTAAATCCGTAAGGCAGGCAGAAGTACCTTTGCGTATCAGGATGTTTTCCTTCACCTTCACATTGCTTACTTTTCCGGACAGGATTCGTACTTACGTCATTTCAAATTCGGACACGACTGCGTTAACCACTAATATACCATGGCCACGCTTTCTATATTGTTAGTAAATGAATGTTCTCGATTTAATAGGAGGAAAGCGAGCGCAGTTTGCCGAGGTGCACAGCTCGCCAGGCGTGTTCGGCGTTGTTGGAGCGGTATTGGCGCGCGCCGGCTTTGGTGCGCCTCTGCCGCTGCGCGCGTCGGCAACACTGCGACACGCGCACCACGCCCGATAAAATCATCGAACTTAATAATCGGGCACAATTTCAGGTATAGTATGTTTTCAAATTTATTTATGTAAAAGTACAGTCGCGGTATAAAAAGGTTCGTCACCTTAAAGTCGACTTTTGCTTACATGAGTACAAAAACCAATACTGCCAACAGTTTAATAAATGTTACGTTTATAAAATAGAGAAACGTGAAAAAAGAAAATTGCAATGTTGACAATAACAGACACTGAGATTAACAATAAAAAACAAAGAGGATATAATCATTATGCTTATTATAAATATTAAAACCAATAAAAAAGTATTCCATCTCTAAACAATCTTCTTAGACAGGATAAAAAATCAAATAACTTTGATCTTAGTAATTTTATACTTTATTGTTAAACAGTTAATCATAATTTTCTGTGGAACAGTCTGTTCTGTGACTTAGTTGGAAAAGGTAATACATGCTCGCAGAACGATAAATGAATAAATTTAAAAACTGGCGAACCTTTTCATGCCACGAATGTACATATATTACATGTATCGCCTCATAAAAGCATACAAAATGTTAAATTTAAGTGACGAAAATTATTACAATATAAAATTACCCCCTTCGCATAGAAGCATGTAAATTACAGCTTATAATGTTCTTAGATGTGACATAAAAATAATATTGTTTTTGATCTGTTACCTAAAGCCTGGCAGGTATTTGGATGTGAAATATTTAAAAAAATATTCTATTATGAATTCTACCAATAGCATTCTAGCTGATGTTTAACGAAAAGATGCAAAATGAAAAACAAATTCCCCATTTTTTTATGTTCATATTTATGTATTCTAGTATAGAGCTCTCTTTGGGAAGTAATGAAAAAAGAAAAAACCTTGGTTGAAAGTATTCTTACATACATTTTATAACAATCCGTTTAACATTAGGTCTGTGAAGAAGGAATGAACAAACATCAAAACAAAGACATTACCACATTTATATATGCATTCATATATTAATTATTAATTTTATTAAAAGTTTACAACTAAATTAAACACTATTTTTCTATAAACTTTATAAATATTTCATTCTCATTAGATGCCCATGACAATTATTCATACTTTGTTGTTTTCAGTTTTGCCAATCTGTACATAACTGGCCAAAATGTATGGTGTACGATAAAGCTTTGACTGTCCTAACATCATTAGAAGGAATAAATCCTGACGAACTGGAAGAGCTCCACCACCAAAACGTGCATTTAAGCCCACCTAAAATAACTTTCACCTGCCGATGTCCAGTCCCCAACTATTGGACGTTAAATTCAACACAACATGACACTCATATATACCAATGCACTTCCCTTCCTATGTGCAAAACAGGCGAGTTTTGTGGGAACGTCAACTACGACTTGAATGCCTTATACCAATCATGCTTGTGTCCAAAACACCATATATGTGTTCACAATGGAGGAATCACACATAATTATATATCGGAATTACTATATAGAGGCAGGGGTTGGAAAGCTTATTGTCGTCGTGTGAATACAGACTATAGTTATGAAGACTACTGATTGTACTTACTTGTACTGGTACACTGGCAAGGTCTGTGGATATGCCACGTAACTGCTCCAAAAATCTTTCAGGCCAAATATTACGACTGACCAAACCAGACTGTAGTGCCTCGACTGCTGACAATTGACGTCCAAATATCATTAGGTCGTTCAGCTATAAAGTATTTAAAAAAATTATTGTTTCAAAGATAAATAAATTGTAAAATAAAAATTTCTTATATACCAGTGGTTTCTTTTTTTACACGCTAAAGATCTTTATATACTAGCTATGCCAGCAAAACTTCTTTCGCATTGCAATGATGACGACTTATTTATTAGTGAATTAGCCGCAAAAATAAATGTGCCATCAGCGCCATCCTTTGGCTATTTTCCATCGGAAAAGCTATACATATATATATATATATATACTGCGGCCTCTGTGGTTGAGCGGGCTAAGCCGACATTGCCGGCTTACCTCACTGCAACGCAGAGGCTCCGGGTTCGATTCCTGTTATAGTAAATTTCGGAAACGTATTTTCTCCGTTATTTACTATGGTCTGGGTGTCTGGGATCGGCCTCAGTGTTCCGTTGTATATTACCCATAACACAAGCGTAACTTGCTTAATTTGGGGGATATACAGTGTGTGTGTTTGTCTGCCGATTTATTATTTATTATTATTATTACTGTCTGCCCATTTTCAATGTTCCCCAAACATTGCGACAGGCAGACGCCATAGTCCCCATAGCCCAGATCCCTAGTTCCACTAGAAGTTCATTCCAATAGCCCGGTACTTTTTGTTATCATTTTCTATAATGGTACTACACTGACCCGGGCTCGTGTTTGGGTGCATTATTATAATTATGGTGTAGACAGGGATAATCGCCGGTTAGTGTCATGCCAGATTTACATTAAATTTGTCAAGGGGCCTCTAAGGGGCCTTCAGATAGACCCATGCAAGCCCTCCAAAAATCCGGGCCATTTTTATGGCCCATGATTTTGAGAGACATACAAAAATCATTTATGGAGTAAAGCCAAACACCAGATAGTTACTAGATATGAGTTTCATTTCTACTTATGATGAAAAAAAAGTCCTATGATGTTAAGGCATCAAAGTTAACAAAATGCATAGATAGCCCCACTTTTATTGAATTAAAAACTCACCAGTGCTCGAGACCACGGCTGATGATTGGCAGTGAAAACTGCAAGACCAGGTAACAGTGGCGCCACATTATTTCCCGTTAGCGTATCGCATCTACCAAGCTGGAAAACTGCCCTCTCTGAGGCCACACACACATCACTCAGGGCGACCAGCGCCAGACCCACGCCCCAGCAACTTCCGTCTACGCCAGTACACATAAGTTTAGAGTGTTGTTTTAATAGACACAATAGTGACCTGAAAAAAAAGTTACTTTTTTACTCTACAACTAAGCATGCAGGTTCTGATAATGTTAAATTTGTAATAAACATAACCCCAATTAGCCTGGTAGCCTAGTGGTTAGCGCACTCGTGTACTAAATTCAAAGAGCACGAGTTCAAATCCAGACTGGAAAGCATGCACCACTTAGCCAGTTTTCTGACTGAATGTGCATTTTTTTACAATCGAAAACATTGTGATGTACCCTGCGCATTAAGATTATTAATGTGTCAAACCTGCCTTGGACAAGTGTGATGGGCATACTATCGGTTCCCCTGTAAAGGAATCCCCAAGCCCAGCAATGGGATATTTATGAGCTGTTTTTTTTTTAACTACTCTACGGACTCGAGTTCCGTACCCTTTTTTATAACTTAATTTCTATGAAAGTTTTTAGAGTTCATACACGCTTATTGTTTATTTTTGTTATTGTGATTTTTATGTTGTAGTGTACCTTACGAATAACTTATAATATTATTTTTTTCTATTTATAATACTAAACTTATACTAATGTAGAGTGTATCTGTTACATGCTGGTGTTGTGAGGAAGTGCATGTGCAGTGTGTGCCTTATGTCTATACCTATATATATCTTAACTAGTGCCATTTGTGTTGTTTTTCCTTTCTGTGCCTAGGTTATTAATTTTTAGGCTCTTTGTGTGTCTTTGTTTGTTTGTTAAGTGTGTGTGTAATGCAATGCGGTGGCAGTGCGCGTTGGTGTGAGTATGTGTATGAGTTTTGTTGTTAGTTGTGTGTTTGCGACTTTGTGTGGTGTTATAATTTATTGTTTAATTGTTGTGACATAAAAAAAAATCAGTTGGTGTTAGTGATAATGGATGGTTTAGGAGGGGGATTATTAGCCCTCCATTAGACGTTGGACCACCGTCTTGTCTCCCATGCGTATCGCCATTTTTATATTGTAATCCCTGATCTCATCGGCTGTGACTTTCTCCGATTTGAGTACGAAGGTGGCGGTAGCGTCCTCTTCGCACACGGCTGTGTAGTAAATACATTTACCAGTGTGCCGCGAAATTGCCACGACCGCATGAGTGATGCTCTTGTACAGGTCTATCTTGTTGGATTTGAACTTCACGATCACCACTGTTTCGAAGGTTTTATGAGCTGTTATAAAATACCGCTAATTTCCCCTAATCATTTAGTCAAGACAAACTCGCAGAGCGCAACCAAGATAGACCAAAATCTTACTAGTTTATCAAATCCGTCTGTCTATTTCTTTTTGTGTGTCACAATGATTTTTCTCAGTAACTACTCAATCTATATGGATTAAATTCGATAGAATGGTGAAACTTATATGGCACTACACAAGGATGTAAACAAATAATAAAAAATACAAGTGGCATAAAGTGGCCAAATCCGAACCTATGTAAAATGACGAATCACACTCAAAGGAGCCTCGAGCCGATTTTAACCAAACTAAAATGGTATCATTAGAGTTTTGAAAAATCAATGACCCTTGTCAGGATCAGGAATCGAATCCACTGATTTGAAAAAAAAAACACATACTGTATTATTATGCCAAATCATAGTTCAGCATATAAGGATCAATTTCTGTGAAGGAATGTCAAACATGTTTTAGCATTTAATTTTTTTCTCAATGTAGTCATATTGGAGAAATATAGTCAAGTCTTAAAAACCATAATGTAAAAATTGTGTATCCCCTTCTAACTTAGGAACTATGAAGTGAAAACTTCTGATAAAAATTTGACCAAAATGCTTTCAACATAAATTGTTTTGAACAATATCAACATAAACTTTGGTTTTATATCAGCAGGAACTTTTACATTTTCCATAATAAAAGTTATCCTATGTTCTCTGACTCCCAAAGTATCTATAAACCAATTTTCATTACAATTGATCTTTTAGTGACTGTGTTACTAACATACATCAAGTATTAGATAAAAGGCTTTGTCAGAACAATTTTTTTAACAAAATGTATATTATAAACTTCTATATTTCCTTTACATAATATGCAATTTAAAGCACTGAAAATGTGAGTTATATAACATAACACATGTAGACACAAATATCATGCAACTGGCCTTGCATATATTGACAGCTAAAAATGGAAAATGTAAACATATGAAAATGTACCTAACAGATTCAGCTAGTTCATGGGCATATTTTGTCTTGACTTCATCATTCTCATGTAACAATGGATTTAGTTCTAATCCTGAACATAATGTTCCGCATTCAGATGTTAAAAGAATCACAGAAACATCTGGTCTAGACTCCAAAAACTCCAATGCTCTGATTATTTCACTTATTACCTGAAATTAACAATAAGTTTGAAATTTACATTTTAATGGACACATTCAGAGAGGTTAAAAATGATTAAATTAAAGAGAAATTAAAATTTAGAATTGGTAGAATTGAATTTTTGGTATTCAATAATTTTAAATATTGGTTCATGAAAACATTGTTCAGAAATTTGTAGTCCTGAACAAAGTTGTTGCCTATCTGGTCTCAATTGATCCACTATTGTTATTAATATGAAACAAGATTTCCCTAATATAAATAAATAATATAAAATAAACTGCTGACTAACAAATTATATTATGGCATTTTTCATTAAGCCACAGCTTTTAAAGTGTTCAGAGATCTGACAGCAGTTCAGTATATTAGAGGGTCATTCTAGTGCAAAAGAAAACTGATATAAATATTTCAGAATGCTTTAGAGTAAACTTTTTTTAAAGAAGGTCTATTGGAAATCCTCCAGAAATTATCTGTGTAGGAATGAAGAAAAAATACAATTTACTGCGGCTGGGTGGCCTGTTATAAGAGTTGACAAAACAACCCACAGCCAGGTGGTAGGGTATTTGTTGGTCTGGATGGCTACCACCCTTGGTCTAGAGCAGGGATTCCCATACTATTTTGAAACCCCTTTTCCAAAAGTAACTGATACCTCAGACCCCCATAGCCAAATTTCTTGCATGAACTTGTCCACTCTAATTGACTTGGCGAGTTTTTCATCTTGTAAAAACTTATGCATGCTTATCGACTTGTTGAATTGATACCTCCTACTAAAATATTAGCCATTCTTATAACAAGTTAGTACACATCACACAACTTATACAGTATCTGGAAAGTTTCACAAAAGAACTTGTGTTAATAGTTGATTTTTAGATCTTGTTGACTACCAAAATCAGTTTTTGTTTATGTTGGCTCCTGGGAAACTAATTTTGATCCCAGGGGATCAATATTGACCACTTTGGGAATCCCTGGTCAAGAGTATGCCACCATAACACAACCTTGAGTTGTTTCCGGCATCAGTGGCCAGGATCCAGCCCCGCTTAAGAGAGTGGCAACATATTAGTAGCACCTTTGGTGTTATAAATGTCCATAGGTGATGTTAACCATTTTCCATTAGGTGGGTGGTCTGCCTGTCTGCTGAACTCATTCAATAAAAATTAAAAAGTCATTACTCTAATATTAAATTATAATAAAATAAATTACCTCTAAATTATATTTGCACCCTGATTTCCTAATTAATATTTCACCTAATCTGTCAGTAAGATTAACTGATAAATGCTTATATTCTTTAATATTTTCATCTGGATTTGGACTTTTTACTTCACTTTTTATTAATTTCTTTTGTTTTAAAGGCTTATCTGTTTTCCCACTTTCTCGTTTTCTTTTATTTAAAGCAAGAGCCAACTTAGAATTCAATTTCTTTTTTATTGACAAGCAATCATCCTTATTGATTATCTCAGTACTTGTGGCAGAAGTATTACTTCCCATGAATGCTGCAGAAGTATCATTACCTATTTCTGTGCTATTCAGGGAATGACTTTCAGACGTAGTATCTTTTAGTGATGGTCTGGAGCTTGTTACGCCCACATTACCCTCCACATCACTCAGGCGTCTCGGACTCATGCAAGAGCTGGAGTATGAACTAGAGGAATGACGTCTATAAATAATAGAATCGTCTGCACTATGGGCTTCAAAATCTTCACTTATACATGGAGATTTTACAGAACTACTCAATGATGTCCTATGTTTACCCCCTAGAATCTTCTTAGCTTCACCCTCCTCATATTTAGCTTCCTTTTTTCTCTCTCTAAACTTCATTTCTTTCGAATCTGGAGTGGAACTTTGTATTTTTTTTATGAATTCTGCCTTGGTCTTCATATTTTTTTTCCCTTTCGGTGCTTCAGGAGTAAGCTGGTAAATCATGTTCAATGCTCCCTCATCCATCAACAACTTGTCAATTTCAGATGGTCTCTTAATTTTGCTGCTATTTTTTGGAGTTGGTTTTTTCCACTGTAATTTAGATATAGGAGATTTTGACTTTGACCTCTGTTGAATTTGGGGTGTATGTTCAACTTTGGTTTTTTTTAGTGGTGGTTGTTCTTTGTCATTCAGATTATCTTTTGGTTTGACAGATTTAGTTTTAGTAAATGTATCTGGGTTGTCCGGATCAAATATAATTTTTTTCTTTATTACTCTACCTAATCTGCGTTGCGGTACTCCTTCATCTCTACTTTTATTAGAACCTGTCTGATCACTTGGTGTTGATTCCTGAGAGTTATGTTCTTGTTTAATCTCATCTTGCAAGATACTAGATTCATTGTTAGTTTGCTCTTGTGTTATATTTTGCTCTAAAGCTTCATTAATTGGTACATTTTCTATTTGTTCTTCCTCCTCCCAGTCTTTTACAAGATCACTGACTATACTTTCCTCTTTTGTTACTTCAACAACTTTATTTTCTTCAGCTACAATAACTTCTTCTGTAACAGTTACCTCTTCAGCAATCATCACCTGTTGAGCATCTGCTGTATCATCTGTAGCTGTTACTTTTTCAGTTATGATTTGCTCTTCAGGTACTATAACTTTCTCAGTAACAACATCCTCTTTTACAAGCTTTTTACTATTCCTTCTTTTTCTAGGTTTTCTTGATGAACTTTTCAATCTATTAAGTTGATTCATAGCTATTTCTGCTTCTAGTCTTTTTGGATTGGTAGCATGTATAATAGTGGTTTGTTTAGTCTTGTCATTTGTTACTATAGCAATAGTGTCTCCTTCATTTTCATCATTGCCTTCTAAGATATCTAATAACTCTTCTTTGTTAAACATCTCTTGTGATCCCATAGAACAGTTATTATTTTCCATAGTATTGTCTGTTACATCTGACATTCGTAGTGCTTCACTAAATTCAATACTCTGACCTAATTCACTCAAAATATTTGGTGTAGTGTTAGGCTCATGTTTTATTTTATGTTCCAATGGTTCATTATCATTAGCTTCTACCAAGATTTCAGTTTCAAATGTAACTTTGTCCGTTGCTGATTCCAATAAATCTTTAGCAGCGACAGTAGGCTCTACTATTTCAGAAACTTTTCCAATAAGAGTATTTTTTTCATTTGATAAATCTGAGTCAAGATTTTCGGTAGCTGAACCTTCATTTGACTTTTCTTCAATAGCAACTGTAACCTGTGTCATAGGACTGGTTTCAATAATTTCAACTTGAGGTGAAGTTTCTTGTATGTCACAAGGCGGTGCAAGCAGAACTTTATTTTCAAGAAGAGCATCTTGTTCAAGCTTTTCATCAACCAAACTTTCAATACCAGAAATAACGTTTTTGGTCTTAACTTCTTTAGATAAAACGATTTCGGAGTGTTCAGCGTCTTCCGATTCGGCGTCACCATTTGATTTCTGACACTTAATCGTCTCGTCCGAAGCCAAAGAGTTTTTGTAGTTTTCATTGCATGTCAAGGCGTTATCCACCATATCAATCGGTGTTTTAACAAGCGGGTCTTCTACTACTTCCATTTTTGAAGTAAAAATGAATATTAAGGTTTGTTTGCTATTATTTGCACTTCACAAGAATAACCTATTTTTATTGACAACCTCAGATTTAAGGTAATAGGGGTAACATAGTAGTTCCCGATTTTACAATTTACTCATTTAACACTGCAAGTTAAGATGGTTTATTCAAAATTACAAAACTAAAACAATGAAGATTACTTAATTATTAAGCTTGGATTTCTACGGTTTGCTTTACGTTGCGTCCATCTAAGACAGAAAAAACAGAGACAACAATTAAAAAATGAAAACTAAGAGCGTGTCAATGTCATGCCCTAGACGATTGTCAATAATGTTACATATTATTATTTAGGTATATGGCTTGGCAGCTAGGCCTTTAAGCCAGATCTAAGATTACAATGTAGTTTCTTCATTTTCTTATGCCTATGTGTAGCACAGCTAAACTATAGGTTATCAGTTGGTGCCATTCAATGGAGTTCTTGTGACAACTTAAAAGGCCACATTTGACGATACAATTCACATTTCTCACAAAACACATAATTACTACTCAAACACTATTAATATCCTACAACATTCATTCTAAAGTAATTTTACACACTTTTAGAAAATAAAACTGCACAGCACAATATCTGCTTTCAGTTCCCGCCAAAAATTCCTCAATAATGTTAAACTGAAATAAAAGGACAGAGTACATTGTTTAATTAAAAGTATTACATTGTTTTCTGAACATAATGTTTTGGAAACATTGTATACTAAGATTAAAAATTATTTATGATGAAATATTGCTCTTTATGGGGAGATAATTTCTACTCCGAGGGCAGTTTAATGTTCTAATAAGCAAACCATAAAATAAAAAAATGCTCTGAATATATATATATTGTTACATGCCGTCAAAGATAAACGCACAGCTGCCTATCGTAAGCGCAGTTTATTGTCTTCCCGGATTTAGAAATTCTTTTATGTTTAGAATTTGTAATTAAGAAAAACATGCTATTGTTTTCCTACTTGTTTTATGACCATCATTAGCGTCGAACTAATCCTTATTGTTATTGTTTTCGCCTTTGTTGGCCGTTCGCAGGAATAGATAACCAGGTGTGCAAATTAATATTTCTCGGAAACTCAGTGCGCACGGCCGATTTTTTTGTACTGTATAATTAGTATAAGACACTGCCCGAATGGAGGGGTGGGCAGTCAAGCGACGACTATGAGACGAGTAAGACGTTTGTAGTACTCTCGATTAGCGATATAGACGACGGACTTTGCGCGTGTCGAATTGCATTGAATCGTACAGTGTGAACTGGTTGCATCCATTTTTTTTTGTGTTTGTTTTATACGTGTTTGTACAGTTCTAATAAATTCTATAGTAGTTCCAACGGCATTTTTAATTCGAGTCCTGTAGCTCGTAATGAACAATATATAAATATCCGTTATAGTTACACACGATAACTTAACGAGCAGGGTTACCATATTCTAAAAATTAACATCATATTAATAAGTTAATATCATGTTATAAATAGAGATTATTACAAAACGTAAATTACTCTTAATTTTCGTTGGAATTTTCTAGTAATTATCGCAATTTTTGGTGTTTTTATTCTAGCTTAGATGTTAATATTTTTGATTGTTTTTGTTGGTAGCCCTACGCGTCACCGTGTTATTGTCGTGAAATACATAGTATCCGTAGTAGTTTGTGTTCAAAACAATAAATTATCCTATGTATGATCCCACTTCTCTTTACGACCCTTTAATTTCCCTTTCCGTTCCTCTTTCTACTTGTATTTCTTTACTTATTGATTGTAAATTTGATGTATATAGTGTATTAAATTCATTTATTATAAAATAGCGGCCCGACGTGGTTTCACCCGCGCTCTGTCCCGCCCCCATGATATACAGCGTCATGTTATAATATAGCCTATGACACTCCCTGTTAACGTAGCTTTCGAAATGTAAAAGAATTTTTAAAATCGGTATATTAGATACAGAGATTACCCTCTACAACGTCACAAACTTTACCTCTTTATAATATTAATTTATCTAACCAAATAAAGCTTTAATTTCAGTTGTCTGTATATATTTGTTAATTATTCTGATAAATGTTTTCCAAATTTTCGGTATTATTTTGTATTTTTTCGTGATTTGTTTCCCTCGTTTTATGATAGTAATATAAACATTTACCACATGACTCTGGCTGAATGCACAAACCGTGCCTAGCCAAATCGAGAAAGAAAATAATAAATTAATGCCTACGGGCCTACCCAATCTCATCTCATTACTATTTACTACCTATTTTAATTAGGCTATAGTACTACATATCATGAATATTTTGCCTAAGAAGAGGTAAGTACGTAAGTTTAGTCATTTATAGAAAGAAAATTTATTCAATACTCTAAAGATTGGAGAGTTTACTTTTAGCAAACTGAATCTTACAATCCAAAACTTTTCTATCCCTACGCCCCATTTCATATGACGCCTTTTTTATTTATAATATACCACTTGCTTAGATCATGTCGTCGCCTAAAGCTAAAACTACTACTATCGATAAACTTAAAAATTACAATATACCTGGGGAGTTTCTTACCACTTCTCCTAACAGCAATAACACGTTGCAAAACGCCGAACATAGAATAGGAGTAAAATTAAAGTCTAACTTATATGTATGATCTTTAGAAAGTGTTCTCCAGTGAAACTTATTTTGAATAAAAACTTGAATATAATAAATTATATTTCGAGTTCAGAGTACAATACAAATAAATGAGGTGCAATTCACTATTAAACACTAGCTTTGCTGTTGGCTTTCATCTGACACCACATGATGCTTAGATACTGAAATATTAGGTACTAGTTAACCAGATTTATGATCTAGAGGCATATAAAGTGTCACATAAAAATTTATATGTGCATAGAGACATGCTATATAAATCTTATCTTAGAACTAAACTGATGCCTTTTTACTTCACCTGAAGTGATTTAAATTCTTGTTTCTTATAGAATCTCTGGCATTCCATTTACTATCAGTTAACTAGCACAACAACTTTCTGATATTTTTAGACCAACTACTCTTTTACTGATTCTCTGCAAACAAATTCTATTTCACATAATAGAAGTCTTTTATATGATACTAGCTGATGCCCGCGACTTCGTCCGCGTGGTGCGGTTTTTTAACTATCCCACGGGAACTCTTTAATTTTTCGGGATCAAAAGTATCCTATATGTTGACCAGGGATATAAGCTACCACCATACAAAATTTAATTAAAATCGGTCCAGTTGTTTCAGAGATTAGCTGTTGCAAACAGACAGACAGACAAACAGAGAAACAAAAAATTTGAAAAATATCTAAATTAGTTCATTTTCACTTCTTACATCACCCTGACTCGGTTTTTAGCATTTTTTTTCATTGTACAAAAATTTGACCTCTACAATGTTATTATATGTACATAGATATATACTATATACAATTTAAACTTATAGGAACTGTTTTGTTTACCTATACTTGCACTTATATCAAAGGTAAAAGGTATTGTTATGGCTATTGCAAATTCAAATAAATGACACAAAAATATGTTAACAAAGTTATATAATGTTACTTAAAATTGCTAAAGTAACACACCAAAAGTTAGTTATAAATATATACAACTATTGTTTATTATTATTAACCAGTTCTTTTCTGCCCAATTGTCTTTCCTACTATTTTCTTCCATAGTGTTAGTTGTATGTGTATATTTTATAAGATTAAATAAAATATACACACACTATAAAGAAATACATATAATACAATTTTAGGAGTGCGGTTTCAAAACCCCTAAAATTGAATGAAACTTCATACATTATAGCTGGTTTGAAACTACACCCCTTGATACTATACAAATTAGTGAAAAATTTATTCATTTTACATGCTTGTTATGTGTGGTTTTAAATAATTTGTAACACTTATTCTGTTATCTCAAGGTGGCATGTGCGAACCAAGGAAAATATTGCCAGAGTTAGGAGAGATGAAGCAGAAGCTGCTGATAAAGACCGACAAGAGAAACTTAGAATTGAAACAGCAGACCGCGAAGCTCGTTTGAATGTGCTTAAGCAGAAAAGCAAAGACAGACTATTGCATTCTGATATATCCAAGCTTGAAGTACAAAAGGATGAACATATAAACTTATTTGAAAACTTTGACAATGCTCTTGAAACATCAAATAAGGAACATGATCAAGATGTTAAAAATAAACAAGAGGAGTATGAGAAAAAAATTGGATATTTAACTTATTTAGGTCAAGATACAAATGAAGCAACAGGTAAAAAGAATTGGTATGAGGTATTACCATCAACAAGACTTGCCCAGGGTAATGACATTAAAGATACCTATGATAAGTTGGTATTAAAAGATACAGATGGTAAACCAAAGAAAAAACAAGTGGATGAAAAAGATGGAGAAATTGCTTGGAGCGATAAACAACATCTCGATCCCATTAATTCATTCAAGAAATATTGCTACAATATAGAGAAGAATTATACAAAAGTACACTCTATTAAATCAAAAATTAATGAATATAATCCTAAAATCAAACATAAACACAATAAAAAACATAAAGAAAGTAAAGATGAGAAAATTTTCAAATTGCAAAAACTCCGTGAAGCTAGATTGAAAAGGGAGCAACAAGAAAAATACAAAACTGATTTATTCTTGGGTAATTTGAAGGACCCTAGTATTTCCACAAGTAGCCCAGAAAAGAGTGTTAATAAAATTAAACCTAAATATAATTCTCAATTTAATCCAGAACTTGCTAGACAAAACTACAGGTAGAGTTTTATGTGGGTAAAAAACAATATTACTTGATTATGGCTTGGGACTTATATTGGGATGACATAATAAATGTATTACTCGCAGGAGGGCTTTGTAGCGAAGCCTTAGGTGAGTAGCTACACCTCTTATACTGACTTTGGGGGACCAAGGCAAGGCTCCCGTCTCCATGCTTGCCTTAGCCAGCCAGCACTAAGTGAAGATTGCTCCCCTGGAGCTAGAGTCTTAGCTCTGGAAGTGATAAATGGCATAACATAGAAAGCTGCCTCGGTGAACCTGCAGCCCACCTCTCTACACCCCTTAGCCGCTTACATCCATGTTACCCCCTCTCTAATCTTATATGGCACTTTTTGGGGCCAATGCTAAGAGTGGCGAGTCACCATCTGCCTATTTTTTTCCATGTTCCCCGAACATTGCGACAGGCAGACGCCATAGTCCTCCATAGTCCCATCTCCATAGTCCCAGATCCCTAGTTCCACTAGCAGTTCATCCCCAATAGCCCAGTACCTTTTTTCTCATTTTTTTTGCAATAGTTCTACACTGACTTAGGCTTGTTCTTGGGTGCATTTTTATGTAATGTAAGAGAGGGATAAGCATCAGTCAGTGGTACACCATATTTACATTAAATTTGTCAATGGGGCCATTACGTGTTGGTCTTCCCATGGCTCCACACAAGCACTCCAAAGACCGGGCCATAAAGTAGTCTTGAGAGACGTACATACTACCTGTGCGCAGAGGGCTTGCCGATAGCCTCATGATGTCACACGTTGAAGTTCAGTAGGGTTGACAAAAAAGGTTACATACATAATTGTTGCAATAAATTTATCATTTTATTTTTTTATTGTATATACTTCACATAAGTATATACAATGTACTGTAATGTACAATAATAGTATGTAATACAATACAATAATAGTAAGTGGTCATAGGCAAACCTTCTACGTGCGGTTTATATAATAATGTATCCAATTTTTAAGTGTTTATTGCAGTACCTATTTTGCTTTATTATTTAAAAAAATAATTAAAAACATACTATAAAAGCTTGTCGCGAGATGTATCCATGCAAAGATTGTTCCTGTAAGAATGTTTTTCTTCACCGCCATGAACTTATTCTGCTTATTAGGGATAAAAACTGCATTCTCTCTGCTAGGGTTCAAACTCGAAGAGATTGGATTAAAACAAGTGTTAATAGCTAATGTACCACACTTTACAAGAAAAATAATATTAATTCATTTAATTCAGAAAATTGAGTATTTCCATATTACAAAATTTTATATTATAAAATTATTTCCATATTATCAAAGTTCAAATTAATAGTGTAGATTTATTATTCAAAACATTTAATAATAGATAATTATTATTTATTAAAAATGTACATCACTCTAATATGGTTACATGTTACATATAAAATTAAACTGTTTTGTTTCAATCATCTTGTTATTGTATGAGTCATCAAAACCATAGGTAACTTATCATTCAATTTTTCAAAATTATAATTGAACGTTTCACAATATAGCTGTAGTATTCTGACAATATATGCCACATCATTTGAAGGTTCAGATGCTTTTTCTCTGTAAATAAGACAATAATTAAATAGTAACACTGTGGATTTTTAAAGAACTTCTAATCAAGATTTTTTTCTCTATAGCAGGCATACTCAATTTTTTTTTTATAAGGGCGTCATAGACGTATTAAATGATTATAATAATAATAGCAGACCATAAACGTCCCACTATAGGGGAACGGACAGTATACCCGCCACGCTTGTCCAAGGCGGCTTGGCAGATTTGACACATCGGTTATCTCGATGTGCAGATGTGCAAATTTACAAAAAAAAAATCTTAGTATTAAAAGCAGAGTTTCTAAGTAAAAACTGCCCCCGCGGCGTTTTCTAATTTTACTATGGGGATTGTTTTGTTATCAAATAAAAATAATTCACCCTATTTTTCAGCTTTTTATCTTAAGTATTTTTCGAGTTTTTTTAAATACTTATTTTTCCGTTTTTTTTTTCAATAGTAAAATTACAAATTAACTCATGGCGAATTTCTTACCAATACTTGGGAGCAAAAGGCATGAAACAATATTTCTGTTGTAATTCCTGGATTAAAAGCCGATTTTATAAAAATAAAATATTTTTATAAAATCGATTTTCTGAAAACTATATATATCCACCAATTTTTTTCAGAATATGTGTTTTACAATCCTTTCTACTTTTGATTTTTTTCATTTTTTTAAAGTGGCGGAACAGTGTCATAAAAATAAAATATGTTTCATTTTTCATAATCTTGTGTTCTATCGAACTGATATTCTATTGATTTTTGAACTCTAGTGCATACCTCTTGTTTAAAGATCAGGCGTTAATACAGGTTACATTTTATTATATTTTTATGTTGTGCTATTTGCCCTCTGAAGATTTACTTCAATTTATATCGCAAACTATCCCATCTCTCGGGATGAAAAGTATCTATGTCCATTTTCGGTATTCAGAGTTACCTACTATCGCATTATTTTTATAGATTATGAATTTTTATATCTATAAACTTGAGAAATGATTGGTCTCCATTCCAAACTTTTATCTCCTATTTCAACCCGTTCTAGTTTTATTTATATATCCTCCGTCTATCTCTCTGTAAACTACATAAACGACCAAAACTACCAAATCCACCAAAAATACCAAAACTACCGAAACGATCAAAACTATCAAAACTACCTAAACAACCAAAATAAACAAAATTTCACGAAAATGGCAAACCACAAATAAAACACCTATCATATTTTCTGGCATAACCTTTACATAAATCTATCCTATAGCATGTAAGTATCCCTTGTCCACCCTCGGTATAAAATTTACATATATACTGAATTTCAGCCAAATCGCTCTATTAGTTTTTCCGTAAAAGCATAACAAACAGAAAGACAAATATATTTTATCCTGAAAACTATCCCATTTTCGGAATAAAAAGGTATCCTATGTTCATCCTCGGCATCGAAAAAAATATATACTGAGTTTCAGCCAAATCGGGCCAGTAGTTTTTTCGTGAAAATGGAACAGACAGAGTTACTTTCGCATTTATAATATTAATAGGGATTAGGAATGTAGGAAAGCGTTGATTGTGACATATCAAGTGATGTACGAGATTATACAGTTTAAAACAAAAATTAAATATACTTAAATAATATTACCTTGCATAATTGCACATTAAATTGGCAAAGTTTTCGATATTATTTAATTTTGTTTGTCTCAAAAGTGTATGAATACCAATAAGGAATGGATATCCATCAATGTTATCTCCAACTTTCTTGGTTATAAGATCACCTGTAATAAACGACACTTTCAACATTGTCCAGCAACATGGATAGCATTTTAAGTAGATGTGTTAAAATGTTATACCATAATCTTCTAAGGAGCATGTAGGTCACATTGCAATAAATAACCTGTGTTTAAATTCTGGCTAGGGAGGACATACTGAAATAGACACCACTCAGCCATTTTTTTAACGCAATGTGCATATTGTTACCCTACTGCTCCGTCTGGGATAATGTTATAGTTATTGACCGTTTCACGCAGTTGTAGCGATGGGGTTTTGTTACTAATGGATAATGACGTTAAATATTGACAGATAACATGTATGTTGTATATACATTAATGTAGCTATTAATTAACGGCGTTATTTTTAACGCTATAAATAAGACGCATTTGGCCACAGTTAATAACTATAAAATTATCCCAGACAGAGCCCTGGTATTACAATTATTACGTGCTAAATATTAAGGAACACATGATGCACACCAAGATATCGGATGTGTAGAATCTGCCAATCCGCCTTGGTGAAGCACGGCCGGTGTACCGTCCATTCCCTTAAAATGGAAACGAAGGCTCAAGTCCAGTAGAGGGACTAAGCTGATATTTTGGATAAATTTCTTTTCTGTCAAGTTGTATAACATTTAACAATTGTAATATACCTGTTGTATAACAAAGCTGCAGTCTAGACAATTGCGAAATCAAAATAACAGCCAATAGTCTTCCTAAATCTAAATTCAAAAGGTCCGGTGCATTTTTTACATAAATCTTATCAAAGGGCTCATATATTCCACATCTGGATAAATAGTCCTCCAATTTTTGTATCAGACTTGCGGATGCTTTTGGTTTTACTCCAGCACTACTAAATTGTTTTATTTCGTTGATTATGGATCTAAAATTTGTAATAAGATTTATTCAAATCATTATGTTCAAATGTTAAGGGTCATTTATATATGAGCCAAGTGCTACAGCCACAAAATGCCGCCACTGAGCTGGTTAATTATAAATATATATTAGGGATACGGTCAAATATTACAATAAATTAGAAAAATTTACATGTCTAAGAACAGGCGTTAAAATAACATCTTATCTTGTATTTTAACCGACTTCAGAAAAAGAGGAGGTTCTTAAGTCGTCGTGTAATTTTTTCTTTTTTATGATGTTCAGCCATAACTTTGTTGTTTCTGAACCGATTTTGATGATTCTTTTTGCGCTCGGTTTACCAAAATTTCGAAATGGTCCCATATAACTTTTATTACTAGCAGATTTTGGGTTCTGAAGATATAGCAGAAAAACCCTTGAAATCAGGCTGAAATGTGAAATTTTTGCGGTTTTTCAACCATAACTCTTTTGTTTCTGAAGCGATTTTGGTATTTTTTTACGTTCTATTCATTATAGTTTCAGAATGATTAAAATCGATTAAAATGTGTAGTTTTTGAGGTATGTCATTCACAACTTTTTTGTTTCTAAACCGATTTTGATCTTTCTTTTTTCATTGGATTTAGTATACTATATATCAGAATGGTACCATATAAATTTCATTGCTATTAGAACCAGAGTTCCGAATATATAGCAGAAAATTTCTCAAAATCAAATAGAAAAGGTATTGAAAAATATCGTCAGGTTTATGATAATCCTAAAACGAGTAGGTACCTAACTAAGATCAATAACGTGCTGTACTAGACACGACTAGGACTAGGAAAGCGTACAATGGAAATCGATAACGATAAACAACTCGACTGCGTAAATTGAGTTATGAGATCCGTCGTAATTTAGAAAACATCGACGATCGGAGTTGAGATTCAAACGAAAATGCTGCCTGGCACCAGACGATGGGTGTAATAATTTAATTGAACAATTTTCGTCAAGAACTTACACCTTCGTGCTGCTCACTTGGTACACCCCGGGCAGCAGGGTGTACCGCATCATTGGGCCGGGGGAGTGAATCCACTGTAACCCCCGTATACAGCGGCGCCCCTGCGATAGAATCATCGGACAAGGAAACATGCTAAACGGCAAAGTCCCCGAACGCCGGTTAGACGACGGTGGACGATGGTCGCTTCCATTTCCTTCGCCCTCTCTTTCTCGGCGGCGTCCAAGGAGACCGCCTGCCTGTGACTATGGCCGCGGGGCATCAGTCGGTATGGCAATGGCCTGGAGCCGCGTCAATGGCCTGGAGCCGCGTCAATGGCCGGCCGGGTTGACCCCTGTCTGCTATCGCGCAGCCCCATCAGCCATACTATGATGGTGGTGAGTGGGGTACCAGAGCGAATATCTGGCAACCAACGCCATGTCGGTCCTACTCTCCGAGGAGTGGTCGGTGTTTGCTTGGAGGAGGAGCCCGTGGTCCATTAGTTAATGGCCATTGGCACCTTCTCTCCAGCCTGAGTCGTTGGTGTCCTAGCAAAGGCGAATTTGCCCCGAATGATGGGAGGGATGCAAACCCTCGACATCATAGGGTACGTTGCAATTTTACCCGCCGCGCAGACTGCGTAGTGGGAGGTTCAGACCTTGCAATCCGTAATCACCGACAACAACTGGTTGTTGCTTTCAGTTTTAGGTGGTCTGTGTGTGGAGATTCTAAAGAGACACAATACAAACTATAAATAGATGGCGCTAGTAGTGCTAGAGAAACTTCGTTCACGTCGCCATAACGACGTGCTTGTTAGTTAATTGCAACGGCGACGGTACCAAAAAAACACGATCGCAGCGCATCGGAAATGAAAACATTTATCGGGATAAAAAGTATCCTATGTCCAAAGCTGATATTTAAGCCTGCTAAGCTGTGTCGAATTTCATTTATATCCATACATTAGTTTTCAAAAAAGACGCAAATTCAGAGCAAACTTTTTGGTTATATTAGTCTATTCCACGGAAATGACGTCATTTATGGGGAAAAAAAGATTCTAAATGTGGACAACTTCAATCCTATACGCATAATACTTACTCATTCATAGTCCTCAAGGAGGCTTCAAGATGTGCCGAATCAAACTTACAACTCGTGTTAAGTTGATAAGCAATATGTTTTCTTAAAAGTTGTAATGTTCCTATTAGCACCAATATTTCTGAGATTTGTTGATTGACTTTATAACCTTTCACAAGGATTTGGTCGAGATCTTTCAATGCCAAATTTGAGCTTCCCAGAGTTAATTTGTCTTGACTAGTTTTAAATATATTTTGTATGTTCTGAATTTGATTTTTTATCATAAAAGCATACAAGGTGTCCAAACCGTGCAGACCTACTACACCGATCGCGTCGTTCAATTTGGCAAATGTTTTTGTGTTAACGACTTCACTTTGAGTTTTTACATCAAACCAAGCAGCGCACACGTTGATATAGACACAAACTCTGAAACATAAATACGTAATCGTGCAGATGACACCTGTTTTTCAGTTTATCGAGCTATACGTATAAACTGTTACTTTATGGGATTTGAATTTAAAAAGCCGTTGAAATTATCACAAAATTTATTACATGTACTTCACACGTAATTCACAGTTTTTACAAACACAACTGAAAAGTCCAAATTGTAAGGCAAAAAACCGTAATAAATAAAACGTGCAAAATCTGTCAATATGAGATTCCCGATCCAAAGATACACTTAGTAACTTTGATCGCAGTTGAAACTCAAGAACTCAGTCTCATCGGGCCGATTATATATATTCGTAAAATAGACATTCTTCCCTGGGGAAGAATGTTGCTGGCAACATGTCCACGGTTTCTTGGAATTCTCGAATTTACAAGCTTAATGGCTTCTAATAATGCACATTAGTGTCTTGTCGGAACTTGAGTTGTAGCAATACCATACACTTCTGTATTGTTTCACATTGATGGCATTCCCTGATCTACCAACTATGTCGGTGGTCCGTCTCATAACCATATAACAAGGTTTTGTGAACCAAACACGCTTCCAAAGAGCGTGTGACGTTAGCTCGGTAAGCTTTTCTTATATAGAGATAAAAAGTCAAATCAAATGATGAAAAGTTATGATAGTGAATACTTCACTCACGAAAACTTCAAATCCATATTTTGAGGTAACTATCCCATTTTTTTGAGATTATCCCATGAACAAAATTAACGCGTTACCGAAAATAAATATTAAAATTTCATGATAATTTGTCGCTGTTTATCAGAGTCATAAAGATAAATCAAACAAATATACAAAAGAAATCACTCACATTTCTTTTAGTGGGGGGGGGGGGTTAGATGGTAAGACATTAATAATGTAACATACTTAGAGTCAACCAACTGAGCTATTTGCCTAGCCAAACTGCCCATAAATCCAGCCGAGGGACTGCACAATGTTACTCCTTTTCTAACACTGATTTCCTTCACTACACTCTCATTTATTATAGCAGATATCTGAAAATTTTAAACATCATCTATAAAACATCCACATAATGTAATAACATTGCAGATTGTCATCTGTTAATGGTCATGTAGTCACATGGTCGATGGTTAGAAAGCAAACTGGCCGCGCAAACATCTCTCGTGCAAGTAATCAAGGAAAGCAGAAGCAGCGTTGTGTCTGAAATTAAGGCCTCCCTGAAGCAGGTGGTTTAAACAGCTGTAACTAGTCCTAGGTGGACCCCGTATCATAATTAGTTAGGGACATGGGGATAACAAGTTACTTTAGCATCCACTCTTTTATGAAAATCCATTTAGAATTTATAATAATACATATCATAAATCTACCGTGCAGGATGGAGAAAAAATACTAATTACTGTGACCGAGTCGTAAGAGACGACATAAACAACCTTCAGCCAGGTGGCAGAGCATGAACGTCTGGAGAGCTACCACCCTGGTCTAGAGTATGCAGCCTAAACAAACTTAAGTTTTATTTTGGCATCAGTGGCCAGGTTTCAGTCCCCCATTTGAAGCCGGTAGCACCTTTGATGTTGTAAATATCCGATATAGGCGATGTTAACTACATTCCATCAAGTGAATCACAGCCTGTCTGCTTTACTTTAGCAATAAAAAAGGACATTCAATGGGCTTCCACTGACTATGCGTGCTGATCATCAAGTCTTTACTTTGCACCAAGTCTTCTTAGTTGTTTTGTTGCAGTGGCCTTCAATATTTTTCACCACACGGTGCGGTATTGCTCAGTCTGTACAAGATTCAATTCGGTAACGGAAACAGTATATAGATATTGCCTATGACAACAAGGGTCGGTCATAGACTAAACTGGTAAGGACAAACAGTATCAATCCAACCATAAATACTACAAGGATAGTCGTATAATGGAATAGAAGTAATTGGTAGAGTAAAGCAGGTAATTAAGAAAAACAAAAGGCATTTGGATTAAGGGAGAGAATAAATTAATTTACCTGTTTTTGCCATATCTTCAGGCCATGAATATTAATATAGTCCTGAATATATTCTAAAGATCTTTTATAACCATCCATACTCTCAACTAATTTTTGTAAACGTGAAAGTAAGTTTGCAGCAGACAGCTGATATTTCTTCCCTTGTGGTTCTAGAAACTCTGTAAACTTTTTATTGATATGTCTGTCTAACTCCTTAAGCAGCCCTTTCTCTAATAGTTCTGCTGGGTCCACTCTTACCACTCCAACCAAAGTCGATCTCATATCTAAGATACCTGAAACATGCACCAAAGTTATTTTTTGCACTTTAATGCCCATTAGGCTATGCCTACCACTTCATTTGCGTGGAACTTCTAATTTTATATTCATATATCTTCTGAATATAGCAAAATATTGATAGGAAACACAAGAAAATTAAAGACAAAACTCCTGTTTAAATATCTAAAATGTTCATTTAAATGTGTTCAGACATTCCAGACTATATTTGAAACAAACTTTCAAAACAAATCAAAGACTAAAATCCAAAACAGTCATTTATGATTATTTGTCGTACAAATATCAATTTCCACTTTTGGCATTTATGTAAAAACCACAGGCAGACTTCAATTTACTTTATTAGTAATGGTAATATAAGACAATATGTAATATAAAAGCTTTATTATAATCCTTAGAGTTGTAAGGTTTACTTCAATATATTACTCATATTTTTTTTATGAATAAGATCTTCATACTCTTATACGCGGAATATTTTCTCCAATCCTCCGGATTTCTAAAATTACTCCCTCTATACTCTATACAATACTTTTGAAGTTTTAATTTAAAATTAAGAGTTTCTTCTTAGTTTCCCCAGTGCAAAGTTACTATTCCTATCCCAAGAACTCATGCACAAGGAAGGTTTAAAATTAGTAATTCACTTCACTTGCCATTTATATATTTATAAGGAAGACAAATATTTACTGAACACACCTGTAGTAAATGTAGATGCGGAATGTGTCAGTTTGGCAACTTCCATCCTGTGCTCTAGCTGTGCAAATTCTCTCAATCTCTCTTTATCTAGCCTTGTCGGCACTTCTTTTATCGTCCAAGTCTGCAGATCTATTATTTTTTCAACAATGTTAAATACCATCTCTGGGATAATTTGCAGAACTTTTTGGATATATCTAATCAGTTCATTACTGTAATATTGTGATACTGATACTAAATCATCACTATGAGCCTGATTAATCCTTAACAATGGTATTTCCATTGCACTGGCCAATTTTAAAAATAATGCTCGTAATCTGCTTGTTACTGCTGGATTTTCTTTGATGCTATCCTGCATATACTTTGTGTATGAATCAATTGTACACCAGGCATAGCTGACATCAGCTATAGTCTCCAAAGTCACTAATGATTCATCCTTAAGAGCTGCAGCTCTCAGTAGATTCCGTAATGCTTCTTTGCTTTCACTAAGATATTGAACAATTGTTGATGTGCTTTTTATACCATGGAATTCTTCTACCTCATCCAATGCTTGGATCAACTGAGTTATTTTCTTAACTGCTTTTGGTGTAGGTTCATTCAATGAGGAAACTTGTTTAGCAATATTATCAAACCAAAGTTTCAATTGCTCATTTTCTTGTATCTTAGTTATTTGTCTGGTACCAGAAAATAGTTCGGAAAGACTATTTATAGACTCAACAGCTGCAGACCGATTAGTATTCCAACTTTCGATTCTATTTCCGAGCAGTTTGTTCAAAATTTCTCTTACTTTTAATTCAAGCTCCGCTGTACTAATGAGTAATTCTAGAATTTTCAGTGGGTCATAACTAGATTCCTTCAAAACCAGTTCTTTGAATTGTTTACTCTTCTTATTATGATCAAAATAAGTTACATCCATATTGTGCAAAAGCAATGATCTTAAAACTAAGTTGGAATTCACTAGTAGATTCAAAATTTTGTTAATATTATCAAGAACAAAGTCATCAGTCAATATGCCTTCTTTCAGTAAACTGTGTGTTTTATTAGTTAACATTAGCACAGCATTTCCCCTTTTAGCATAAATATCCTTGACCATTTTAACATTGCATGTATTGCTGAGAGCTGATTTAGCAGCTTTAAAATTTTCCCAGTAATCAATAATATTCATTGTGACTCCCATATATATTGGAACTATCCAATTATTAGGGAATAATTTGTCAGCAATTTCACGCATTTTTGATTGCTCCGAATGCAAGTAATATGGCACAAAAAACAAACATACAAAAAGCATGCTAGCTTGTGTTGCAAGGGCAGGTGCTTGGTGCTCGGGAATTGTGAATACTGCTAATTGATTGTATATATCTTCAGATCTAAGTTTTCCTATAACTTTTTCAATAAAGTCAGATCTGATACTGATGCGGCTAAAACAATTTATATTAAATTTCAAACATACATAATAGCTTCTTTAGATTAGCTTTAGAACACTTCATAGTAACTAATTAAATCTGATGCTGACTACAATATAAAAGAAATGACTATCAGAAATGTGAAATCTTTATAAACAGGATTTTATATGTAAAATGAATTAGACATAAAAACCAATAAATAATAATGCATTCACATTATAATTTACCTGAAGTACTCTACAGGATAATCAAGTGGCCTTTTACCATTGTGCTGATCATATCCAGTATCTCTCAACAGTTTACACACATCATCAATATTACTTTGAGACTGACTTGTGCTATATCTATAGAAGGCAACCAGCAGCCTCTCCCTCAGAGTGCCAGGAATGTAAAGATCACACAAAAGCAGCATTGCACCATAAAGATATAAAGACTCACACTGCAATACAAAAATATTGTATTCCTAATGTGTACTGACACAGATAGAGGGTATTATAGAATAATATTGAGCCATGAATGTTACTTTTCTTTAAGTGATAAAAAAAAATTTGTACATGTAGTTAAGTCTGATTAGCAATCTAGATTTCTAGAATATTATAGAACTATATACATTACATTACTGTTATTGAGCCCCTCTAGAGAATAATAATGCATTGAAGTCCTATTCCTATTTTCAAACTAACTTAACACCATTTAGCATGCAAAAATAAGAGTGGTATTGTAAATTAGCTTATCACAACCAATTAAATTGCTTACCCGATGTATGAAATTAATTGATATTTAGGAAATATAGCAGCAATTTTTATAGAATTAAACTTTTTAGAAATTCGAGTTTTAATAGGATACATTTAGAAACACTTAAAGAATACTTGCCAGTAGTTGCTTTCCTTCTACATCTTTTAATACTGTCTCCATATTTTGTTGTATAAATGCATTATCATACAACTGTTCAATGAAAGAATTTAAGTCCACTATGTACTGGTAAATATTTTCAAATAACAGGTAGAACCTGGACACTATCTCTAAATAGTTCTCTTTTACTTCATCATCTAGGTCTAGTAATTTCTGTAATAAATCTTTATTATAGCTTACAAATAATATTGACTACAACTATATTTTACATTATAATGTAGGAAATGAACCATGCATACATGTACTTTATACACAATTTTATGACTGTTTTAATAAACTAGCAACAGAAGGCTGCACAAGAGATACGTTTCTTTCACCTCTTAATGTGCAGCTAATTTGGAAAGACCATAGTCTGTAGCTCTTTACAAAGTATACTTTTAAAACTGGGTGTGGTATATATATATATATATATATATATTTATATATGTGTGTGTCCATTTTACTATAAGTAATATAAGTTTGTATATTTTATCCGTGCAGGAACGGAGAAAGAATACTAGTTCCTGCGGCCGGGCGGCCTGTCGTAAGAGGCGACAAAACAACCCACAGCTAGGTGGTAGGGCTTTTGCCCGCCTGGATGGCTACCACCCCTGGCCTAGAGTATGCCGCCATAACAACCTTGAGTTGTGTTCCGGTATTAGTGGTCAGGTTCCAGTCCCCCCTTTCCGAAGCGCCACTGTGTCTGCAAAATTTGGAACTAGATATGTACTTAAGCCTATTGCATCCTTGCAGGCGTGACGAGGAGGGTCGAGGGTCAGGGAGACCCGTTGAAACGGTTGACCGCTGGCCGCCCGCAAGGTAGTAACCCGAACCCGGATTAACCGATCCCATGGAGGCTGATCCCACCAACTGGCGCATAATCTTGGGGAGCATTGTCGTGCCGGTTGGTGAACGGACGTGGCCAGGCATTGTTCTCCGAGGAGGATCGGGGGCCCTTCCGTGCCCCGAACCAGCTCACCACACAACCTGTAGGTTTGGTTGGCACAGGCACATATCATACTCTTTTCCCTATTTCGCAGACGCCTTAGAGCTTCCATGGACTACCCTTTTTTATTTAATTCTTCAATGAGCCGAACAAATAACAATAAGGATACCACAGCGGTTTTTGACTCCACATTCAAGGTGGACTTTTGCAACATTAGAGGTTTTCACGCTAATCTTAATGCCGTCCATCACCACCTTAAGACGGCAAAACCGGCCTTATTGTTTCTGACGGAGACACAGATTTCTTCTCCAGCCGATACATCATATCTTCACTACCCTGGTTATAATCTGGAACACTTGTTCTTTTCAAAAGCCGGGGTATGTGTATACGTCCGAGAAGATATCTGTTGTCGCCGTCTTCACGGCCTTGAAGACAGGGAGGGACCTATCCATTATGTGGGTACGCGTGGATATTGGTGGTTCCACCCGGATTTACATGTGCTTATACCGGTCCCATGGCAGGGAATGCGTAAGGACTGACACAGCTCGCTTTTTTGAACGCGTCCAAGAGGCAACCGGGTTTTTGAGCAGTACCCTTCAGCAGAGGTAGTCATCCTCGGGGACTTTAATGCTCATCACGCTGAGTGATTGGGCTCCCCGAGGACTGATTTTCCAGAGAGTATTGCGTCCGACTTCGCTCTCGCTCATGGATTCACTCAGATGGTCACGGGGATTACCCGTATACCGGATAGAGTGGATCATGAGCCTTCTTTGTTGGACCTTCTGTTGACCACACACCCGGAGAACTATCAGATCTCGATCAGTACTCCATTAGGAACTTCTGATCATTGTCTGGTATCTTCGTTGGTGCCCCTTCCTTTTCCCGATCGGGCTCGCACGGTAGACGACGGAAGGTGTGGCGATATAGGTCAGCAGATTGGGATGGACTGCGTGAATTCTATGCATCCTACCCATGGAGGCAGTTGTGTTTCTCGTTGGAAGATCCTGATGCATGCGCAGACTCGATTGCCGATGTGGTGCTGCAGGGAATAGAATGTTTCATTCCAAACTCAACAGTACCCATCGGTGGTACGAGTAAATCATGGTATCGATAAGCCTACTGCAGAGGCTGTAAAGCTAAAGCAACAGGCTTATCGGGCCTGGACCACAGCGCGGGCTCGTCAAGATCCAAGTACTACCGACCTGAAAAAGAGATACAACGCTGCCTCCAGGCTCCTCAAAAAGCAGCTCGCGAGAGCAAAATTCGATCACATCGGCAGAATTGGCGAGCGCCTTTCAAGCTACCCCTCTGGGAGTAAGGCTTTTCGGGCCCTCGCCAAAGCTGTCGAGGGAAACTTGTAAGGGATACTTGTCGCGCGTCTCTTCCAGCTCTGCGCACAGCGGACAACCGTCTGGCACACGCCGCCAAGGATAAAGCCGATCTTCTGGGCGAAATCTTTGCGGCCAATTCGACTCTTGACGACGGGGGAGAAACTCCACCTACTATACCTGTGAGTCCAGCATGCCGTAAATTCGCTTTACTCAGAAAGCAGTCCGGTGTGACGTGTTCAGCTAAGCTGTCTCCAGTCCTTGCCCGACTTTTTACTCTCTCCTAGTGCAGTGGTCCTGTCCCCGCTTCGTGAAAGATCGCCTATGTACACCCCATCCCCAAAAAGGGTGACCGAATGGACCCGTCGAATTATAGGCCTATAGCAATAACCTCTTTGCTCTCAAAGGGGATGGAGCGAATTATCAACGTGTAGCTCTTGGGGTACCTTGAAGATTCCCAGCTCTGAAATGACCGGCAATATGGCTTCCGCCATGGTCGCTCAGCTGGAGATCTTTTGGTGTACTTGACCCACCGTTAGGCTGAAGCCTTGGAGAGCAAAGCTCTGGCTGTCAGCCTAGATATTGCCAAGGCCTTCGATCGGGTCTGGCACGGGCTCTTCTATCGAAGCTACCATCTTACGGGATACCCGAGGGACTTTGCACCTGGCTATCCAAGTTTCTTGATGGGCACAGCATACAAGTCGTTGTCGACGGTTGCTGCTCCAGCATCAAGCCCATCAATGCTGGTATGCCCCAGGGTTGTGTGCGGTCGCCGACGCTGTTCATTTTGCATATCAATGATATGTTGTCCATTGACAACATTCATTGTTATGCGGATGACAGCACTGGCGACGCACATTACTCTGGACGTGCAAACGTCCCTCGATTTTCGTGGAGGAAAGTGAAAGAAAGTAGGCTTGTGTCTGAGGTAGAGAACTCTTTAGAGAGAGTTTCGGAGTAGAGGAGACAAAACCTTGTCCAATTCAACCCCACAAAGACACAGGTCCGCGTATTCTCTGCCAAGAAAACCCCATTTATACATGCGCCTCAGTTCCAAGGAATATCCCTTACTACCTCTAAGAGTATTGGGATCCTTGGTGTCGACATTCCAAACGATGTACAGTTCAGGGGCCAGCTTGAAGATAAGGCAAAACTTGCCTCCAAGAAGCTGGAAGTGCTAAACCGGTCCAAGCAGTATTTCACTCCGCGGAAACGCCTTGTGCTTTACAAAGCCCAGATGAGGCCGCATATGGAGTACTGCTCACACTTGTGGGCCGGGGCACCTGCCTACCAGCTAAATCCCCTGGACAGTATTCAACGTCGAGCTTTTCGCATTGTCGACGATCCCATACTCAGACGGTTTAGATACGCTTGGCCTTCGAAGAGACTTCGGGTCTCTCTGCGTATTCTACCGACTGTACAATGGGGAGTGTTCTGAGGAACTGTTCAGATTGGTGCCTTCGTCTTCCTTTTACCACCGCACCGCACGCCATCGGCTGGGCGTTCAACCCCACTTCCTAGAGCCGCTTCGCTCTTATATGCAACGGTTCTCTAGAACGTTTCTTTTGCGTACCGTGGGGATTTGGAATGAGCTCCCAGCCGTGGTTTTCCTACAGCGCTACAATATGGGGTTCTTTAAAACGGGTGTCATAAAATTTCTTCGAGGCCGGCAGCACGTTGGTGACATCTCTGGTGTTGCAAATGTTCATAGGCGACGGTAACCGCTTTCCATCAGGCGGGCCGTCTGCCTGTCTGTTGAACTCCAGCTATAAAAAAGTAATCAGAAGGGAGAGGGAGAGAGGACTACTTACCCCTTCTGCAATCTATGAAATCACTTAGAATTAAGTTGTCCAAGTATTGTAATTAAGCTTAAGTTGTTTTTTGTGTTAAGTTTTATATTAAGTTCACTGTTATAAATAACTATAAAAAATAGATACATAACTGAAGTTTGTATGATTTTCACTTTAATTATTACACTTGTGGCATAGGTGAATTCACTTAGGTCACATTTTAATTCAAGTTATTTATTATACTTATGCATCTAACAAAAATAAAGACGCTTTTATACAATCTATTAGATGGGACTATGATAAGAAATAAGGTATAGTTCGATGTAAACTTTATGGCTGCTCGGAACATCGCACTTTCCATTGCGCAGAACGCGGTTTTAGGTGTTAGAGGGACGAGGTCGTCGGAGGACGAGGCATATCCTCGCTCGCTCTCTCGCTAGCTGTCTCGTTTACGGGACTTCCCCGACTCTCGGCTCATCAGGGCTGCCACTTTAGCGCTTTCAGAGCTAGATATAGCGCTTTTTAGGGCAACCCGGTTCCCATTTTTCTTAAACAACTTCCAGCGCGAAATCTTGCGCTTTTTATGATATGGAAAGAAATACTTTATTTGAAGAAATAACGACTTAATTACATTCCTTATTACATTATTATATCCACAGAGCATATTTTGAGAATTTGTACGCCGCATTTTCAGCAAACAAGATTTACATTCAGAATATTACTGTGCCGGAATTATATCCGACACAACGCTGATTTTCAGTGCAAACCTTCCTTTTGGCGTAAGACCGAAACGAGATTCATATGCAAATATCTAATTAATTTTTACGTTATTTAATGTACATTAAATTTAAATAACCCAAAGGTATACTATATATCATGTGATAGAGGTTGATTAAAATCTCATTAGCATCACTACAATATAAATTCCGTTTTTGAGGATTGTCCAACCCTATAGACTATATTTTTTGGGGTTCGTAGTCAAACGACAAGAAGTGGTTGATCTTGGCTTGGAGTGGTACGACATGCACTTGCTGGATATTTTTTGTAATTTTGATCATGTAACAGAATCTAGCGCTTTTTTCCAACTCATCTAGCAAGCGCACACGGGCAGCCCTGCGGCCATTACGACGTAGCTATAGTAGTTTGAGCTACATCCGTACACAGCACACGCACACGCGTGTCTAAGTCTAAGTACAATAGAGCGCAAAAGTTTATTGTTTGTTAATTGTTTTGTTATTATTCCAATAAGATTTTTTATTTTTATATTTAGTTAAGTTTATTGTTGTTATTGTCTGAATTTTGGAATTAAATTGCGTAAAAAATTATGTAATAAAAAACTAGTCCAAAAACAGCAAGCTTCCGTACACATGGTAAGAAAATGAACGGAAAGAAATGACTATGTAGGTTTGTGAAAGTAAGAACGTTATAGGAGTTCAAAAAGATGTCGTTATTATCGACACGTTGACAGACGAATGTATCATCCATGTCCGAATCAATCACTGAGAAGGAATCCTGTTCAAGCGAAACGAACGAAGAAAGCAAGTTCTGTAGAAAATGGCTCCTCCGCAAATAAAACAGTTTTATGTGACGTCGACTCGGGGAGTCCATGTCCAGCAGTGGAGTGCGGTAGGCTGACGAAGATGGAGAGAAAATATTATACAGCCTTTTTATACGTGACAGAGCTATGCTGGAATCATTATTTTAATGGCAGCTTTTAGGGCCGGCTCGACTGGTGAGATACCAAGCTCTCCCAGAATATCGGCTTGGAACGGTTAACGCTGAGCTAATTGTATTTCAAACGATGAATGACAGTTCAGATGGCCCACTTGCCACTCCTTATCCTACATTCCTAATCCAATCCTCCTATTTCATTCCCCTACCACATCGCTATTGTAAATGCGTGCCATTTTCATATTAAAAATGCTAAAAAAATTGCGACTTTCTGACTGATACCTATTTATGTTTGTTTCATCAGCTATTATACTGTTTTCTCGCAAATTTGTTGAAAAACGTATGACACTCGGTCGGTCGTTGGTTTTGACAAACTGGTTTGTAAATGTCAACTTACCGCACTAGTACCCCGTACATAATAAGTAACAGACATCAGCACTCTCAACATTAGTTTTCCATGAACCAAACTATAGACTATTATATAGGTAATACCTCCGAAATAATAATTCTTAATTTTATGAATACTCTAAGATATAATAAAACAATTTTAGAAAAAAAGGAACAGACTTCAGGAGTAATTAAAAAGCAAGAAATTATTCTTTTCTGCAACATCTTAAAGTTAGTGCGAAGTAAAACATAAAAGTTAATTTATTTTGCATTTTTTTTTTTTTTTTTTTTATGTTTTAATAGGCATCTACTTCAAAGTTGTAGCAAATACTTATTTTTGTTTTTTAACTACTTGAAGTCGGTAAATTTAGACTTAACTAGAAAATATTTATTTGTCACTTTTTAATTACGTATATGGTGCCCAACAAAAATAGAGCCCAATAATAGCCGACTCGGTACAGAGTCGCGCCCCGGGAGTGTGCGAGGTCCGGAAACGGCCCAGCGCACGCTCCCACGGGGAGAATGTTGGTTCCGACTCTGATGAGTCGGGTAGAAAAGTGGTGACCCAGGAGGACACCCAGAGGTCAGGGACCTGACGCGTCAAGGTACCCCTGGGGGCCCGTCATCGGAGATATAGCGTCGGTAAGACGCTATCCCGGGAAGAGACTGCGGATGTCGAGGCTTTTGTGAGCGACCTTCGCCAGCAGTTTAAGAAGAAGGCAAAGGCCTCTGCACCTGAAGTAACGGCTGATATACCCCCCGAGATGGACCCGAGGCTGACGGACGTCGACCTTTTGGATGCGGAGGAACTCCACACCGTCGACACAGGACCGTCGACGCCTAAATGAGGAAGCTGAGCCTCGACAACTTGAAGCTCAAGCGGTAGGTGGACTCTCTACGGTTTGAAATTCAGTCATACCATAGGGAGTTCGAAGAAATGAAAACCGCGGCCAAGGAGGCCATCGCCAAAGAAAAGGCTGAGACCAAGGAGGCCGCGGCCAGGGAGGCTGCAGCCAGGAAGGCCGCAGCTAGTGACGGAGGGCCTTCGCCTCAGAAAGAGGGGTGGACCACCGTTCCACCAACGAATTTCCCCCATTCGACGTGGAGGAGCTGAAGCGCTCCATAATCCTGTCGATGGGGGAGTTCATCAAAGTCTGCGAGGCGGGCCTTGAGGACCGACTACTCCCCCCCACGATTATAGGTCCGCCACTTGCCGCGGACAAGAGAAATAAGGCGGCACCCGGGACATCGGATGCCAAGCCTATTTTTATATTTCAAAAACTCCGGACTCTAGGGGTTGCAGAAAGGGTAAGTATACCTTCCCCCTGCCCACTACGCCCACCCACTACTTAAAATTCGTGTACCGGATATCTGAGCAGCAGCCTAAAAAATACTTACAGGATTACTGTTTATTTTTTTATCCAGAGAATCAGAAACTTTTAAGTAACTAAAATCCATTATAACATCTTGGTATTTCTGTTGAACCTCCTTAGTAGGTAATCTAAAACAAATTAAATACAAGCACTTTATACGGTAAGTCTTGATATAACTTAAAAGTCGCACTACAAAAATAATGTGGTTTTTAAGTGGAAACTTACAGAAATACAGCTGGTTTGTGGTCTTTTAACCTAAGAATTTCGGCCATAATAGCATTTCCATGAGACACTAGTTTTAATAAGTTCTGAGCACAGAGATTATCTTCAGACATGAAAACCTTCATCCTGAAACCAGTATTTTCCACAGTCTTGTTGTATAAATATAAAATCTTTATTTAACGCAAAGTACTCCTTCTTTATCTAACATAAAACCAAAACCTTATAAAACTAAAACCAAAAACTTATATAAAATCGAGTCACAGACAAGCGTAAAGTTCTTTTTGTAATAGAATAAAACTCGATATATATATACCCATTTCATTAATTTAAGATCTGGCTTAAAGGCCTAGCTCCCAAGCCATAAACCATAATAAATAATCCATAGTTCTTTATATATTCAATGTACTCTTTGGATAGTAGTTTGTGATGTACTCTTTGGTAGTGTTAGTCTGTGGCCTGTGGCCTGTGGTTTTTGTGTTCTGAATTTTGTTTGATGTTTACCCGTATATATAAAGTAATCTGTGATATTGTCTTACGTTAAATATAATTAATTGCAAAAATAAAGATAGTTGATGTAAGAGCACATGTCAAATTAAACCAGTTATTTCAATAACATTATGCCTCCTACATTATTTAGTTATGAAACCTTGGTTCATGCCATGGCTGGCGCTAGTGTAAGTCTGTTTTAATTAATCAAATATTAATTTTATTAACGTGCATGTATGAAGAGGTTAATGAAAGTATATAGATGAATCGAAAGTTGCTTGTATCCATAGTAGTCTGTGGTTGCTTGTCAGGATCGTTACGAGTGGAGATCCATAGTCTCTGCCTACCCTCATGGGAATCAGGCGTGATAATATGTATGTATGTATTAAATCTTTGAAATGAGATTTAAGTAAGTTGAATAAATTTAATTGTGTAATAATTTCAGGGCAGCATTATTGGCATGGCAGTATTTTATCCTTTAGACACATTAAGATCTCGATTGCAGGGTGAGTTAATATTATAAATTATGTACATATTGATAATACTTCATTGTTCTCGAGAAAACCCTAGAGTATAAAACCTAAATTTATTATAAATACCATGATTGCCTTGCATTCTGCGATTTTTAGATTGAAATAGTAATATTTTCTTAAGTTTTCATGATTAGTACACATAATCAAAATAAAATAAATTACCACACTTAAAACCATTAAAAGGTTGTTTGAAATGGTAATTTCATTAGTGTAGAACTTGTGACTGGTACAAATAAACATAAAAAAAAAGATTAAATGGTTTAACTTTTGTGGCCAGAAAAAGGCAAATAAAGGATATTTGAAGTTCAACTTGAAAATACTTAAAGTTTAACAGCTTGAAATAAGAAATGCTGCTATATATTAATTCTTTGGTGATTTTAATAACTGCATTTGTTTATATATTTTAGATTATTTTAAAGACCCTTTTTATTTTGCAGTGGAAGACTCAAATAAGTTTCAAGGCTCATCATTGGATGTTCTAATAAAATTAGCAAAAGAAGAAGGTTTTGAATCTTGGTACAAGGGCTTATCTCCAGTTTTGCAATCACTTTCAATATCTAATTTTGTATATTTCTATACATTTCATGGTTTGAGAAGAACTAGTAGTAAAACATCGGCTTTACAAGATTTAATGTTTGGTATTGTAGCTGGTAGTATTAATGTAATCTTAACATCACCACTTTGGGTAGTTAACACAAGAATGAAGCTAGAGGCTACAAGTTATGATAATTTATTTCAAGGTCTAATATACTTGGCTAAAAAGGAGGGGATGAAAGGTCTATGGTCAGGCACCTTGCCTTCACTTCTTTTGGTATCCAATCCAGCTATACAGTTTATGGTTTACGAGTCATTAAAAAGAAATTTTATTGCCAAAGGTTCATTCGACACTTACAAAGCATTTATGATTGGGGCATCAGCTAAGGCTGTGGCAACAATATTGACATATCCTCTGCAATTAATACAAATGAGACTTCGTGCTGGAACTAGCTTAAAACCACTATTTAAGGATATGAGGTCTAAACCCTTGGCAATATTCAGAGGCCTGGAGGCAAAACTCATGCAAACAGTGATGACAGCTGCATTAATGTTTTTAATATATGAAAAACTAGTTCGCCTTGTACTCACCATCATGAGGGTTAGGTTATCAAAACATTAATTAATATTTTTTCCATGACACTGGATGTTAGAATTATGTCAACCATTGTATGCAAATATGATGTATTTATTAAACACATATTAGTGTGTGTATGCTAATAAACTTCATAAATAGGCAGTGATAATCTCAAGACTTAAGAATTCTTAATGTAGGATCTAAGTAGTTATTATCACTTTATAAGAGAATTTAAACAATGTATCAAGAGGTGTTAAACATAAACATTATTACAAGGTCATGAATTGTTAAAAGAATAATGAATAGCTGTCAACTATATTATTTCTTTATTACAACCATGATATTTTTACATATGACATTGGTGATTTTTAGGTAATGGGGTTATAGTAGATAGGACATTTTAAATGTTTTGTTATTATGGTGTATTGTTTGTATTAATATTAGTATCATAAGGTATCATGGGAAAACATGAGTAGCATAAGCAGTAACATAAGTAAATAAGTAATCAAGTGTACACAGATAATAACCTTTTAATCAAAATCATTTTAGACCATTGTTGTAGTTGATTAAACTTAGATTTAAATAATCTAACTGTTAGCAGAAATATTGATTATATGCCGAATATATTGCTATATTATACTTATTGTAAAGGCTATCCTGATCTTGGAAAGAACAAGTGTTTATGGTCTTTTTCCATATGAATTTAATTTGAACCCTGCTAAGTATAATACACTAATGTGATTGTTCTGTAACCAGTTAATTTCATTTGCATAGAATTACTATTGCTTCATATTGATGCTCACTTGGCCGACTCATATCATATACAATGTACTTTGTGCTCATACCTATTCTATTAAAATAGTCATTTACATTTACATGAAATATGGAGGTTTTGATTTTAGAATATCGAACATATCCTAATATCAATGTCACATAAATGAGACGAAAACAAATACACTTCCTAATGGGGAAGTCATCTATTTGTATATCTATAATAATTGAAAGAAACTACTGATGTTTGTATGTAGTGTACTCACAGATACAATTAATGTATTGATGAAATTTACAATCTTTCTAGTAAGTTTGTACTTCAAGTAAGCATCAAAATTGCTCTGATTATACATGAAACATTTCTGCTAAGTGCTAATTAAGAGCGACCACAGACGGCGTTCTATTAGTAGCTCACAACGCCCAAAATGCTCTGTTAACCGTTCCACAAGGCGACCGCGGTCGTTGTGGTCGTGGCGAAAACGTCACTAATGACGTCATCATTTTCGATCACACAACGCTCACAACGACCCATGTCAAGAGGTGGGTCGAATAGCCATTCCACTTGGGTTTACGATTGTAAGGCCGGCAAGCAAGTGGTACGGCAAAAATCGCGGTCGTGAACGTGGTCGTTGCGAGTCCCCAATGGAATGTAGCCATAGTCTGGTCTCTGAATGTATTTTTTTGTAACACAATAACAGTACACGTTTGTATGTACCAAAAATATTGTCATCTAGTCTTTAGTTATTACTTATTAGTAATGGTAATAGGTTTGTGGTTTGAGTAAAAACAGTCGTTTTGTTTTTGAGGGCTTTATTTATTTATTTTAATAAAAAAATTTGGATGACATAGGCATTTCATTTTATCACAACAAATACAAAACGTTTATTTAATTAATACTGAATTGTTCTAAATATGCTAGTTTCATATCTTCTGATGTCCTGATCACAAGTTGCGTATATTCCTTTACAGAACTTTCTAGATCATTGTGAATCTGAAAAAAGATGGTATAAAATATATTCTACTTGAGTTTAACCCGCGGCCAAGCCGCGGGTCAACCTCTGGTCCGTGCTTCTTGTTCAAAAAGCAGGCGTTAATACAGGTTACATTGTACAAATTTTTTATGTTAGTGCTATTTGCACCCGGAAAATTCACTTAATTTTATATCGCAAACTATCTGATCTCCTGGCATGAGTATTATGTCCATTTTTGGCATTAAAACTACATTTAAACAAAATTACAATAAAACCGATCTAGTATTTCCAGTAGTTTTACGTGAAAACTTAACAGAAATCGATCGAATCGAGTTACTATCGCATTTTTTTATAGACGATGAATTTTTGTATCTATAAACTTGAGAAATGATTGGTCTCATCCAAACTTTCATCCTCTATTTAATCCGTCCTAGTATTATTTATCTATTATTATCCCCCGTCTATGAAAACTACAAAAAGGACAAAAAGAGCAAAAAATGACAAAAAATCAAAAAGGACAAAAAGAGCAAAACGGACAAAAATAAAAAAAAGAGCAAAGAGGACCAAAAGAGCAAAAAGAGTACGTGACAAAAAGGACAAAATTACAGAAATGGCCAAAATAACCAAAACTTATCCCACTTTCTGGGATAACCTTTACATAAATCTATCCCATTATCCGGGATTAAAAATGTCCCTTGTCCACCCTCGGTATTAAAATTACATATATACTGAATCTCAGACAAATCGGTCCAATAGTTTTTCCGTAAAAGCATAACAAACAGAGACACAAATATATTTTTATCCTGGAAACTATCCTATTTTTCGGGATAAAATATATCCTATGTTCATCCTCGGCATCGAATATATATATATATATATATATATATATATATATATACACACTGAGTTTCAGCCAAATCGGTCCAGTAGTTTTTCCTTGAAAACGGGACAGACAGACGGACAGAGTTTCTTTCGCATTTATAATATTAATAAACCAATTAGCCGTTTTGAGAGATACATATCCCTATGTATCTCTCAAAACGGCTAATTGGTTTAAATAGTTTACGAAAATACTAATATTGCATGACGTTAGCATCCCCCGCCAAGCAAGTGTGCCAAAGTTATGACAATCGCTCAAATCTAAATAAATTTGTGAATGGTTCGAGATTGTACTACATTGCGTATAAAAATGTGAAAGAAATCAGGGGGGATAATTCGGACCAGGCGATTCCTAAATACAATTTTTAGAATTTTTGTCTGTCAAAACATCACATGGAAACTACTGAATGGATTTAAATGAAACTCGACATAGAGCTAGCTTATATCCCGGATCGTAACTTAGGATACTTTTTATCCCGATAAATAACGTCGTTTCCGTGGGATAGACGAAAATAGCGAAAAATATGGCGCTGCGATCGCATCTTTTTGGAAACAATTGAATGTATATAAATAAAACTCGACATAGTGCTAGCTTATAACCCGAGTTAACACTTAAGATACATTTATTCCGATAAATAACGTCTTTTCCATGGAATATAGGATTACCAAAATAAATGGCCCTGGAATCGCTTTTTTTAATTCACTAACAAATACCTATGTTGTCATAAACAACATCTCATTCATTGTATTTCTTCAAATCAGATTTTTTGCGACTCGGCTCTACGACTTAGTTTCATTGGTATTGTAATAAATTTAGTAACAAGAAACCGTAAAGTTTGGTAAAACACCTAATTAAATTTATATATACGTAACATAGAGCCACTATCTAGGGTTTTCCACGCGGCTACGCCGCGTGGAAAATCTAGTCTGATTATAATTTTAAAATATTTATTTTCATGCTATAGCATTTTAATGGCTGTTTAGTGAAGTAAATAATTAACTAATAACGTAAATATAATTAATATATATTCTCAAGGCTCTGAAGTTGTAACATACGTGTATTATAATCACATATATAAAAATTAAATGTATTAGTAAAGATTCAAAGGGAATCGATAGATAGGCGACTTATTCTGATAAATTATATTTTGACGGATTATGTATAAAATTAAAACTGATTATTTATTAATGTTGAGAATTTACAATGTCTTTACCATAGTTTATACATCATTCTATCGGTTCATGTCTTACAATCGATAAAGTATTCGATTGGGAAGGCTGATTGAGTGTAAATGTTTATCGATATGGATCGACATTCGGTTAGTAACAATCAAAATTGGCGACATCGACATCAGATTGTTATCAATAATCTGCTGACCATAGCAATCGAACATATTAAGCCCTTTGGTAGCTCCTGCTATTCTAAATTTCCAAAGGCAAAAGGGCAGAGCGAGGAAGTGTACCACCGCCCTAGTTGATTATAACTATGTGCACGCACATTATTACGCGCGAACGCCAGTTTGCGTGTGCGTAAGGCGTACGGGTACATGCCTACGCGCGTTGTGCAAGGGGTGTACGTTCCACATTCGTGGAGGGTGTATGCACACACTCCATGAGTGTCCAGCTTGAACAGAGCAGCGGCGAGACCTCGTCGTCCTTACCGAATTTGACACTTTGATCCCGGCCGTAGTTCACACCATGGTCGGGAGCAAACCCGGATGGGACGTCGTATCCTCCTTCTGCGAGCGTGTCATGCTTGCAAAGGAGGAGGCGGAGCGGAAGCGTGAGCGGACGTCCTTGCTCCGCTCCCGCTAAAGGAGGACGTGCCGACGGCGAATGTCAGCTTTCGAGCTTTGGCCGCCGTGAGCGGGCGGCGCGGGTGAATCCCTTGGGGAGGGTTCTCACCCGCCGTTATGCCGTCGAGATGTGGACGCAACGTGATCCGCGCGCGCTCACCTCTCCTCCCGTGGGGCGAATTACAAACCGCCCCACGCAGAGATTAGATCATGAAGATGCCGGGGGACTACTAAATTACTAGTCCTCCGGCAGTGGATGTGGCCTCTGAGGCCCCCGCCTGCCAGAGCACGCAGGTTTGAGACAGCCACCGCTTTCCTGTAGCCCTGGCACAAGGTGCAGGACGGAACACCAAAAAAAAGGGGTGTATGTTCCAAAAATGGAGAATCACTTTTTAATTTTTGTATTTTTTTTTAATGAAGCTTTCAGTGTAGTCTAGTCATTACCCATACTATATGGTAGTTTCGGCTTAGTACAGGGCAAGCTTATAACCCTGTATGATTATCATTTTCGAAAATGGCGCTTGAAACACAGCCTTTAACCCCTCGAACACAGCTCGAGTTGTTGCGCGAGTACCTGATTGATGTAAGGTGTCTGTAGATGCGGTTGCATCTCGCAGAGGAGCAAGTCGGCGAGGGCGAGCGGGGCGGCGAGGGGGCCGGGGGGTGCCGCGAGCGGCGCGCGCGGCGTCACGCCCAGCCGCACCAGGGCGTCGCGCAGCGCCTCCGTGCACAGCGCGCCCGCCTCGGCCACGCGCCCGCCCAGCAGCAGGGCGCGCACACACCCAGCCCCGTCCACCTCCTGCGTCATATAAGACACTTCTTGTCATCTTATAAAACGTCACAGCCTCATAGATTTTTGGCATATCATGACATCATAATCCCTATTAATATTATAAATGCGAAAGTAACTCTGTCTGTCTGTCGGTTCCGTTTTAACGGAAAAACTACCGGACCGATTTGGCTGAAACTCAGTATATATGTGTTTTCGATGCCGAGAATGAACATAGGACTTTTTATCCCGAAAATGGGATTGTTTCTAGGATAAAAATATATTTATCTCTCTGTTTGTTATGCTTTTACGGAAAACTACTGGACCGATTTGGCTAAAAATAGGTATACATGTAATTTTAACACCGAGGGTGGACAAGGGATACTTTTTATCCCGAATAATGGGATAGATGTATGTAAAGGTTATACCAAAAAGTAGGATAGGGTTTTTGGTATTTTCGTTGTTTTGGTCATTTCTGTAATTTTAGTCATATTTGTCCTTTTTGTCCGATTTGAGCTTTTTGTCTGATTTGTCCTTTTTGTCCGAATTATCATTTTTGTCCTGTTTGTCCGATTTGTCCTTTTTGTTATTTATGCAGTTATCATAGACCGGGGGGATACAGAATAAAACTAGGACGGTTTGATATAGAGGATGGAAGAGACCAATCATTTCTCAAGTTTATAGATATAAAAATTTATCGTCTATAGAAATGCGATAGGAACTCGATATGACTTTCTGTTAAGCTTTCATGGAAGAACTACTGGAGTACTAGATCGGTTTTGCTGTAATTTTGTTTAAATGTAGTTTTGATACCGAATATGGACATAGATATTTTTTATGCCGGGAGATGGGATAGTTTGCGATAAAAAAATTAAATTATTTTCCGGGTGCAAATAGCACTAAGATAAAAATTTTGTATGATGTATATTAACGCCTGCACAAGAAGCATGCACCAGTAGTTGACCCGCGGCGCAGCCGCGGTTTAAACTCAAGTATTCTATAAGTAAAAGTAGAATCAAAACGATTTTTATCATGATATTTTCAAAGTAAGATGATACAATGGTATTCTAAGGTTTCACATTTCGGTAATTTCTGCTCGGGTTCCGTCACGATTATTTACTTCACAATCGATACGTGGGCTGCACATGCGGCATATTGGGATAGACGAGCATTTTTAAAATATTTGTCTGTAATTTTTATGAAATTAAAACAGGAATTTAATTTTAGATTTTCCAGTATGTTTCATGTTTATATTGTAATATAAAGTCCAAGTCTTGCGCGAACGAAGTGGTGGAAGAAAGTTGAAGAGTTATTAAGAAAATAGCACTGACCATATATCTCGTGAGAAACCATCGCGGCAGAAACTGTCCTGCACTCAAAGCTCTTTTCGTCACTGCCAGAAACATTTCCGGATCAGCATTTTTCAGTTTTGGATATAAATGATCAAAATTTATATTTTCACCATCTGCAAAGTATCAATAAAGCTTTAATATTCTATTTAAATGAAACTACAAAGAACTAGCTTATAATCTGTGTCATATTTTTTACCCCGATAAAAGATGTTTCCATCGGACAGACGAATATAACCAAAAAAGTCGCGTTGTGGTCGCGTTTTTTTTTTGCCGTCAAAGCAAATTCACTAACATACACATCGCCTTCGTCATGGCAACGTGGACTAAGTTTCGATAGCACAAATATAAGTGTAACAATACGGCCAAGTAAGTGTTAGTTTATGCATAGTAGAGTATGTTCCTTAAAAATTTCAAGACCTAACCTGTCACAGACAATATACATTAAAAAAATTCATCTGTTCAGTATGGTGGCCACCCCTAATTCTTATTTTTTGCAATTTCTAATCTCTATATCTATTTCCTATACCATTGTGTAGACGCATAAAAATACATATTCCTAATCCTAACAAATTTCTAGAGGAAAGTATACTGTTACAACTTAGCCAAAATTCCACGAAGCACGCCGACAAAAGTAAATGCACACCTGACGGCCATTAAGCCCAAGTTTTATTAACTGCCCGCATTTGCACTTCTTTTGTTTACTTTGTGTTTAATATTTGTAATTAGAAAAGCCGCCTATTGTGTATTGTAATCCTCTCTGGTAGGCAGTGGCCAGGTGTTATTCTAAGAAACCATTGTTTACACAATCGTGACATATTGTAAGCTGAGTATAAAGGGATGCCCGAACGGAGAGATCGGTAGTCAAGCGACGATTACGATCAAAGCAAGACGTGTACATTCGATAAGCGATATAGAAACGGACTTTGCGCGTATTATTTAATTGTGCATTACATAAGGACTTATTGCGTTAGGTTATATTTGTACCTATGTTATACGTGTTTGTATAGTTCTAATAAATTCTATAGTAATTCTAACGGCATTTTAATTCGAGTCTCGCACTCGTAACAATATCATTGTTCGTACACTATTAATTTGTTAAAAACATTAATATTATTTTTAATTTATGGCCACAAAACAAAAAGTATTTAGATTTCTTAATATCTTGAATTAATTGACAGGGTGCCACCAATGGTATAGTTTATTTACCCTATGTAAACAAGGTTGATAGACAAAAACGAGAATGACATACACAGACTGACAGACGGAAATAACGATTATATTCTATAAGTTATTTTGTTGTCATAATGGTTTCAGAATACTAAAAAGTGACAATGGAAATAATTCGATTTATCTATATGAAATTCGGGATAATATGAACTTTTATTGGTACATTGGATATGAGATGGTCTTTTCTGACGAACAATGAGATAGTTTCTATGGGATCTATGTACATTTTGTGTCGAAAAGAATGTATACACCGTTAAAAGGAATTAATAGGTGATTATATGATATAAACTCTATTCAACTGACGTGGTAAAGCCCTACCGGAATCATCATGATTTCAACTTTTAGGGCCGGCTCAAAACGATTAAACTTTAAGCTAGTTGTGTTTCGTGGAATGAGTGATAGATCCGATGGCCCTCTAATCTCAATTACTAACTTTGTAGCGCACGTTTTATGACATCTAAGGATTCAGGCTCCTCTTCTCGCAGTTCAGCTGCAAGTTCTTCTGGTCCGATGACCTGTGGGATAATATCATAACCTTTACTATGTTAATATAAATATTTAAGATTTTTAGCACTATTTAAGAACTACGTAGAAAAACCAATTATATTAAATTAAATGAAGGTAAAATTGGCTTTGGTTCTACCTATATATACTTTTAAGAATTCAGATATGAGTCAATCCCGCGTCTACGCCGCGGGTCAAACTCTAATGCATACCTCTTGTGTGAATAGCAGGCGTTAATACGGGTTAAATCGTATTAAATTTTTATGTTAGTGCAATTTGCCCCCGGAAGATTTACTTCATTTTATATAGCAAACTATCTCATCTCGGTATTAAAACTACATAATTGTACAAAATTACAGCAAAACCGATACAGTAGTCCTAGTAGTTTTTCCGTGAGCACTTAATAGACAGACAGATCGACTTACTATCACATTTTTTATAGATCATAATTTTTATATCTATATAAACGTGAGAAGGTCTCCCATACAAACTTTCATCCTCTATACAACCCGTTCCAGTTTTATTTATTTATACCCCGTCTATATCTATCTGTAAACTACAAAATGACCAAAATTACCGAAATGTCTGAAATGGTCAAAACGAATAAAATGGACGAAATGACCAAAATGACCAAATGACCAAAACGATCAAAATAACCAAAATGACGAAAACGGCAAATCACAAAAAAACCTATCCTACTTTCTGAGATAACCTTTACATAAGCTATCCCATTACCCGGGATGAAAAGTATCCCTTGTCCGCCCTCGGTATTAAAATTGCATATACCTATACCCAATATCAGCCAAATCGGTAAAATAGTTTTCCGTAAAAGCATATCAAACAGAAAGACAAATACATTTTCATCCCGGAAACTACTTCAAACTAAGACGCAAAACTAATAGCATGCAATTTTTTTATTTCTCTCGATATCGTAAAACTTTTCCATAATACCGCTGTATTCATTGATACAGATATTCATTGATATGATTAACAAAAAATAAATAGACAAACTTTTTACACTACTTCTAAACATAGTATTCCTATTTACTGGCTGGTCACGTAATTAAGAACGCTAAATAGTTTATATTTTTATTCAAATTTAAATAGAGAATACTCAGTCGATTTGTTACTGTTTGTATAATTTTGGCGCAATTTAGTGCTGTAAAAGATTAAAAGTGATTACTTCTTATGAAAAAAACAATGGGAAAAAATAAAAGTTGTGATAAATCTACAAGGGAAGTAATAATAAAACTTCGCCGGAAGAATTGGTCTTATAAAAAGATAGCCGACCATCTGCAATGTTCAATAACAATGGTTTTCCACGCTGTAAAGCATTTTGCTACGTATCGATCTACTTCGAATGTTCCACGTGTACCTAAACAGTGAAAAACAACTCCTCGAGATGACCGAAACATCGTTCGTATGGTAAAACAAAATCCTTTTAAAGGGTCCAATGAGCTGAGAAAAGAATATTTCGGTGAAAACAATCCTTCACCAATCTCAGGTCTCACGCATCATTCGAAGACGTTTGGTAGAAGAAAAATTGCACGGTAGGATAGCAAAAAAGGTATCCATGTTGAAACTTTGCCACAGGCAAGCCCGGCTTGCATTTGCGAGAAAGTATGAAAACTGGACTGTGCGACAGTGGAAAAATGTACTTTTTTCTGACGAGACAAAAATAAACAGTATGTTCTGATGGAAAACGATATGTACGACGTCCCCCGAATACAGCATTCGACCCTAAGTACACGAAAGTTACATTAAAGCACGGTGGTGGAAATGTGAAAATTTGGCGGTGCTTTTCTGTACATGGTGTTGGACCTGTAAAGTTGATAGAAGGTAACATGGATCAGTTCCAATACAAAAATATACTGGAAGAAACAATGTTACCTTATGCTGAAGACGTTCTACTGGTTATTTGGACATTCCAGAATGACAATGATCCAAAGCACACTGCACGTACCGTAAAGGAATTTCTTACAGCGCAATCAGTTTCTGTCTTAAGCTGGCCAGCTAATAGCCAAGATCTAAACCCAACAGAAATTCTGTGGTTCGAAGTAAAGAAAAAGGTTTCAAATAGACAGTGTGGGAATTTAAGAGAGCTGTGGGACGTTTTTTTAGAAGAATGGAACTCTAATTTCTCTTGCGAAATGTCAAAAATTAATAGAGTCAATGCCTCGCCGGTGTAAAGCAGTAATTAAAAGCCGTGGATATGCTATTAACTATTAATTTTAGTTAAAATGTATTAAATTGCTTTTTAAATTTCTCGCGCTACATATTATTGTGATTTTTTAAATATGAGTGTCATACAAAACGATTCCCGAGCAGTTTAATAAATCGTTCTTAATTATTTGTCCAGCTTCAGTACTATTTGAATGTGTTACTTTGGTAAAATAAATAAAATGTGAAAAACAATAGTTAGCGATTTTATTCTTTATTCCTAAGCCACGTTGCTCTATTAATGTGGCTATTTTATAACATAACTAGTTACTTCTTAGAAGGTACACATCTCTGTGTATGACACGATTTAAATAAAAAAACTTCTAGAACTTCAAATCGTTCTTAATTATATGACCACAACTGTATATACATACACACACACACACATATATATATATATATATATATATATATATATACTGAGTTTCAGCCAAATCGCTCCAGTAGTTTTTCCGTGAAAGCGTAACAGACAGACACGAGTTACTTTCGCATTAATAGGGATTTGTGGCGATTTGTCTCACCTATAGCGCGATCCTAGCGTCAGCGCAAGTCGTAGCGGTTGCGCTTCAGCCGCGTACACACAGGCCCAACTAAGAATGACGATAGTCTGTTGGCAGTCGCCCACAATCCGCCGCTTCAAAATTCGAACCATTCGACGGAATGTCTACATAGAGTCAAAGAAACCAATGTGTTAGCAATCGTTGGGACTGTCTATACGCGGCCTAAGGCGAACAGAGGGTACTCGGCAAGAAGGGAAATGGACATCTAAATTCCTTCGCGAATTTGAGCTATCATATTTATGTTCTTCAGTTGGTACTATTTCAAAATAGTAAATTACAAGATAAATAATCTGCTGCAATCACTACAGATACTAAGTTCATGTGTATACCACAATGATTTGTTTAAGTTATCAAGCAATATTTATCATTGTAACATTTGATAAATTTTATTTATTATCTATAATATTATAAAATTTTAAACATGTCGTGTATTGCCTGCTGTATATTGAAGCTGATAAATAATCTGCTGTAATCACTACAGTTACTTAAGTTCATGTGTATACCATAATATGTTTTGTTTAAGGTATCAAGCAATATTTATCACTGTACATTTTTTTTTATTATTAACTACTCTACGGACTCGAGTTCCGTACCCTTTTTTACAACTTAATTTCTATTAAAGTTTTTAGGTTTATACACGCTTATTGTTTATTTTGTTATTGTGTGTGACATTAATTTAGTGATTTTTATGTTGTAGTGTACCTTAAGAATAACGTATAATAAATTTTTTTCTATTTTTAATACTGAACTTATACTAATGTAGAGTGTATCTGTTACATATCATTGTACATTTGATAAATTTTATTTATTATCTATAATATTATAAAATTTTAAACTTGCCTTGCATGCTGTTTATTGAAGCTATTTAAAAAACAACTGAAATAGACTATATAAAGACGGAGAACACGATGCAATTTTTTAAGATTTCTTGTCTGTTTGCTCGGCATTCACGTAAATACTACTGGGTCGATGCGGTTTTTACTGATAGACAGTTAATTCTTAGACTTAAACTAGGCGCTACTTTTTATCCTGGGAATCTCGCGGGAATTTTTCTGGCAATTATTAAAAAATATATTGAATTTTCGAATGTAATTTTTTTACGATCGATAGCAAATTTAATGTAATAAAACGTATGATATTCTTTAACCTAGGAATCCCGCGGAAATTTTCCCGGGAGCGGTTTGAAGTTGCTCGGTTGCATAAAAATTAGCTCATTTCGACACAGCTTCCACTAATGCCCGGTTCCTATATCTTACCGACGATTGTCTCTAACAATAACTGGTTGATTTTGAAGCTACCAATAACTAATGGTTAACAGGGCTATACGAGTTTTTCACAAGCTCATTGACAATTAGTAAGTAATACTGTCGGTTATTACTATCAGTTACTAATTCCCTCGCAAGCGTTTTGCTAACGCAACATAGTACTAGTGCACGCAACATGATTCAATGAGTTGAGATATAACTACAAAATAAATACATTTTCAAAAGAAGAAATCTTTTGTGATAAACGATTGTCATTAAAAATCAAGCTTTCAATTAAACTGCTTTAAAAATACTTTAAATTATAGAGCCATTTTATATGAATGTTGCATGAACAAAACGCAATAATGTAAACAATAGACAAAATGTCAGATTTTTGAGATGTCATATAAACTTTTTAAATAATGATTGTTCGGATGTCATTGGATTTGTTGTAAAACAAAAGATGCAACAGTATTGTCACTTCAGCAATTTCCCGCTAGTTTTACTGAATTGTTGTTGTCGATCGCAATTTTTTTTAAATAAGTTTAGCCTGAAAAACTATGGTTTTTATGGTTCTAGAATCAAATGACAAAAAGTTTGTTGGAACCTTGTCTGCTTTTTTGATTTCATTCAATGGTTTTAGGTAACTTTTTGTAATGCTACTGTTCCATTTGGGATAATATTTTAGTTATTGACCATTTCACACAGATGCAGCGATGGATTTAATGTGTTATTTGAAGCGATATTATTTATTATTAATGACATTAAATATTGACAGATAACGTACGTATATACGTTATCTGTCAATAATGTTATATTCATTCACAGTGTTATTTTCAACTCTATATTTCAGACGCATTAGATTACAATCAATAACTTTAACGTTATCGCAGGTTAAGCCCAAGCATAACAAAAAACTGTAGTCTAGTGACTTTCGAAACTTTGACCTGATTATTAGTAGGGTGGCGTTAACCATAAAAGTTTTATCTGTTGCTGTGTTTTTAAATATTAGACGACGAAAATTACGAATATCACGACAATGATTTTCATCATTTTATGATGAAAATAACCAAACCGACAAAACTAACGAAAATGATGAAAATGACCAAAATGACGAAAATGGCTAAAATGACCAAAATGACGAAAATCATCAAAATGACCAAATTGGCGAAAATGGTTAAAATGATAAAAATGACCACAATGACGTCACAAAAATCAAACTATCCGTTTCCGGAATGAAAGTATCCTATGTCCATCCTAGATATTGAACTTACATGTATATAACGAGTTTCAGCCAAATCAGCCCAATAGTTTCTCCGTGAAAGCATTACAGACAAATAGAAAAATATACTTTTATCCCGGAAACTATCCCATTTTTCGGGATAAAAGTATCCTATGTCCATCCTCGGTATCGAAAAAATACATATATACCGAGTTTCAGCCAAATTGGTCCAGATTAATAGGGACGAATAGTGGAGCAATACTGCAATTGGAATTAAAACTCTTAAAGACAGAAATAGCAAATTTGAAAAATATAAATAAAAAATTAAATACCAGTAAAAAAAAAAAAATTGAGTTTAATTTAATTTAAAATTACGTATTAATAATGAAAAATAAACCGGCAACCGCCCGAAATCGGCTGGTAATAAAATTCCAACGAATAATAGTGTTGATAACTAGTGGTTATAATATAGAAACACTTCATCTATCGTTTCGATAAAAAAAAGTCTACCTATCGGTTAGAAAATCCCTCTCATCTGTAATTGGTAGTTTCATGTGTAAACACCTATGAACAGTTCATATAGAAACATCAGTAGAGGTACCAGGCGTTAATATTCTAACCGTCGGTAAGAAAAACGAATCGATTTTGCAATGTAGAAACTGGCCATAAAACAATAGCTTACATTATATTTTTAAATGTTACTTTATAATTTCATGTCAAGCGTGGATGAAGTCGCGGGCAAGTCCTAGTTATTCTATAAACACCTAAATACATCGATACCTGCAGGCGTTTGTCGTTGGTGGCGTGCCTGGGGCGCGCGAGGAACGCGTGCTCGGGCTGCGCCAGCCGCAGGCACGCCAGCGCCGCGGCCAGCCAGCGACGGCGCGCCCCGACCGCGCCACCCGCGGGCTCCACGCCGCACCGCGCCGCACGCTCGTACAACACCGCGGCGGCTTAACACCATACACATAACGCTAACATCAAATGCACCTTTTACGCCCGAGATGATATTAGTGCTTATGTCACGTGGGGTCATTTATTTCTTTCATTCAATTATGTCATAATAGTTTTATACAACTAAAGCAACAATGTAAACTCTGTGTCCTTAGCCTATTGTATTAGTAATACTCTTGCAATGAACTTTCTGTGAATTTTCATACGGCACACTTGAAAATATCTAAGTCTGTATTCACTTCACAAATTTGGTTCAATATCCGAAGAGCCCTGGTTAGAAGTGCTTGTAGAAGCACAGTAGTCCTACTGGGCAGCACTGATAACAACTTGTGTTGTCTAATGCGGGTATAGTTGTCAGGTATATAGAAGTTTATAGCCCTTCAAATGCTGGGATTAGATATTAAACCCCGCAACATTTTTTATATTGTTACGAGCTACTGGACTCGAATTAAAAATGCCGTTGGAACTACTATAGAATTTATGAGAACTGTACAAATACGTATAAAACAAATACAAATAAAACTGGATGCAACCAGTTCACACTTCACGATTCAATACAATTCGAACGCGCAAAGTCCGTCGTTTATATCGCTAATCGAGAGTACTCGAAAACGTCTTACTCGTTTCGTAGTCGTCGCTTGACTGCCCGCCCCTCCATTCGGGCATCGTCTTATACTAACTACACAGTACAAAGAAATTGGTCGCGCACACTGAGTTTCTAAGAAATACTAATTTGCACACCTGCGAACGGCTAACAAAGTCGAAAACAATAACAATAAGGATTAGTTCGACGCTAATGATGGTTATAAAACAAGTAGAAAAACAATAGCATGTTTTTCTTAATTGCAAATTCAAAACACAAAGAATTCCCTAATCCGGGAGGACAATAAGCTGCGCTTACAATAGGCAGCTGTGCGACTTATCTTTGACTGCATGTAACAATATATACTTAGTGTGGCCATAAATACTGTTACAATTAAAAAGAAACAAAATATTACATTTGAGTTTGGAATTTGTCATTTTTATATGATTGTTCATTGTGTTGTCTCATTTTGGCGCCAATACATTGTACAACATTTTGCGATATTAAAATGGAGTAAGGCGATAAAGAGAACCGAATCGCTGTGATTGCATTACACAAAGTAGGTATGGAGCCAAATGCAATTTTTAAAACTCTCCATAGACTTGGTATTAGTCAAATGTTTGTGTACCGGGCTATTAATAGGTACAATGAGACCTCCTCTGTTTGTGACAGAAAACATCTGGCCGTCCACGTAGTGTTCGTATGAAAAAGGTGGTCAAAGCAGTAAGGAGAAGAAGAAATCCTGTCCGAAAGCAAAAGATTTTATCTCGGGAGATGAAGATATCACCTAGAACCATGTCGCGTATTTTAAAAGATGACTTGCAGCCTATGAAAGACGCACTGGTCATTTCTAAACTCCTAATTTAAAAAAGAATAGGGTGGTAAAATCTAAATAACTACTGAAGCGGTATGCAAAGGGAGGTCACATAAAATTTTGTTTACGGATGAGAATTTTGTTACAATTGAGCAACTTTTTTTTTTTAAATACTTATATATCCACAATCAGTCGCAACCCGACTTTAAATCAATGGCTTGTGTTTATTTTATTTTATTAATGGATGTGTTCTCCACTGAGAACACTACTCTTTGTTTTATGGAGGACTAAGTCCTCTCTTGTAGCTTTTGAATATCATGTCTCTTCAGCCGAGATGGATATGTACGCTGCATTAACTTGGCTGCCAATTTATTTACGTGTATATCCAATCGACATTGGTAGGTTTTTGAGAGTTCACGAATTTCTTCTTTTGTTGTTTTCACTTCGAGATGTTCGTGAAGCTCACTGTTTCTTACATACCAGGGTACTCCTGAGATAGTACGAAGTATGACATTTTGGAGTCTTTGGATGATAGAAATGTTTGAGTTGCTAGAACTACCCCAGATTTGGATTCCATATGTCCATATTGGCTTTAGTACCATATTATATATAAGCAACTTGTTGTCTATAGACAATTTACTATTACGTCCAAGTAACCACAACATAGTCTTGTTCCAAGTTATTCTGCGGTGAAAATGCATTCCCAGATATTTAACTCTGTCACTATGTGGTAAAATATTCTCTCCAAGATGTACAGGAAGACAGTCTCCTTTCCTCGGTGTGAATGTTATGTGTAGAGATTTTGATGGACTCGCCCTTATTTTCCATTTGTTAAGCCAATGCCATATTTCGTCTAGTCCTTTTTGTAGCTGTTCAGATGCAGAGTTAAGATCCTTGCTAGTTGCTAGTAGTGCAGTATCGTCAGCGAACGTAACTGTCATTACTCCCGCAACCTCTGGTAGGTCTGCGGTGTATATAGTATAGAACACTGGACCCAAAACTGAACCCTGGGGTACGCCTGCTTGGATGTTGTGTAGTTCTGAGCTTTCTTCTGATTCTTGAACTTGGAATGGTCTATCCGATAGATATGAATGCATGAGCAAATGGTAACTATGTGGTAAATACATTTCTAATTTAGATAACAGTCCTTTATGCCACACCTTATGAAAAGCCTGTTGTACATCAAGTAAGGCTGAAGAGCAATACTCTTTATTTTCTAAGGCCTCTCTGATTTTGTCAGCTACTCGGTGTACTTGTTCCACTGTAGAATGAATTTTCCGAAAGCCAAACTGGTGGTCAGGTATAATCTTCAATTCAGTAAATATAGGTAGTATTCTACGCAGTATTATCTTCTCACAGACCTTTGACAAAACTGGTAGCAGACTAATAGGTCTGTATGATCCTACTTCATTAGGCGGTTTACCCATTTTGTATATCATTATGATTTTCGAGACCTTCCATATTACAGGAAAATATTGTGTTCTTAGTACTCCATTATATATAATAGTCAATTGTACTATTGCTTTTCGAGGCAAGTGTTTCAAAATTTCTTTTGTAATCAAATCAAACCCAGGGACTTTGTGATCTTTAAGATTTTTGATAATGCTTCAAACTTCAGACACCGTTACGGGAGTAGATGGTAGTGCCATTTGATAAGGCTACGACAATATAGTATCAACAGCACTCTACGCTTCAAAGTCGTCAATGTCGTTGGGCGAAAAAACAGCCTCGAGGTGGTTTGCAAAAACATCAGCCTTTTCAACTGAGGTTCGAGCCCACTTGTTATCACTTTTCCTTAGAGGTGGCTTTGCTTCCTGTGGTCTATCAAAAGCCCTGATAAGTTTCCATAAGGAGTAATTACTAGCTGGTGTAGGTGTGAGGGGAGCCTCTAATTTTGCGCTGAGTGTAGTATTGTGCTATTCCTTTAATAATTCTTCAAGTTCCTGAATCGATTTATTGAGCTGTCTTTTATCCTTAGAGTTTCTGCTTAGTTGCCACTTGCGACGGAGTCTCCGTTTTTCAAGAATTCTTGTTCTAATTTGGTGTGGAAAGTTTACGGTTCGATTCTTCTGTGGAATTACCGGTGTATTTTTCCAACAAGCTTCTTGTATGAGGGTCATAATATTTTTAGCTGCCTCCTCAATGTCTTCTGGGCTCTTTAAGGCTATTTGCAAATCTATGTTATTATCAATATAATCACTGAATGAATCCCAGTCTGTAACATTGTTAGTCAGAGCTGCAGGTCTCTTAATCGCAATGACCATAGTACTTACTGTTAGCAAAACTGGTGTATGATCTGACGAGCCATCAAGGCAAGATTCTGGCTGTAGATAGTGCTTGGACAAGCCTCTGACAATGAAAAAGTCCAAAAGATCAGGAGTTTTATTTGGGTCTGTTGGCCAATATGTTGGCTCAAGGGCTGATACGGTGAACAAATTATTTTCTATGACACTAGCTAGCAGTTGCCGACCTCTAATTGTAGTCAATCGAGATCCCCGAATGTGTGTTTAGAATTCCAGTCTCCACCTGCAATAAATCGCCTACCCAAGGTGTTGAAGAAATGGTTGAACATGGCATTGGATATATTATGCCTTGGCGGACAATATACAGCAGAAATATTGAAGTATCCACAATTATCTCTTATGGTTATAGTAGTAGCTTGAATTTGTTCAGTTTTGTACTGTAGCAGTGCATTATGTTTTACTGTATCTCTCACTATTAGTGCTGTACCAGCATGTCCCCTTCCATCTGGGTGGTTAGTGATGTAGGTTTTATATCCTTGGAATTTAATTGAAGAAGAGGTTGTACAATGTGCTTCGGAGATAAGCATGACATCTAGTTTGTGTAAATGTAGCAGTATTTCAACATCTTCTTGTTGGGTGTCAAGCCATTTGACAAACAAACAAAGTGACCGTATTTATGCTCAAAGTTCTAAGGAAGCTTCTCAATTAGTCGACAGAGTGCAATGTGGGCATTATCCATCTTCAGTGATGGTTTGGTCGGGTGTTAGCTATGAAGGAGTGACTGAGCCATATTTTTGTGAAAAAGGTATCAAAACATCAGCACAAGTGTATCAAGATACCATTCTTGAGAAGGTAGTTAAGCCCCTTAACAACACCATGTTCAATAATCAAGAATGGTCCTTCTAGCAAGACTCGGCGCCGGGTCATAAAGCTCGGTCCACGCAGTCTTGGTTGGAAACGAACGTTTCGGACTTCATCAGAACTGAAGACTGGCCGTCGTCTAGTCCCGATCTTAATCCGCTGGTTTATGATTTATGGTCAGTTTTAAAGAGTACGGCTTACTCTAAACGCCATGATAATTTGGAGTCCCTAAAACAATCCATACAATTGGCAGTGAAGAATTTTCCTATGGAAAGAGTGCGTGCTTCTATTGATAACTGACCTCAACGTTTAAAGGACTGTATTGCAGCCATTGGAGGCCACTTCGAATAAGCTTTTTATATTTTAAATTGTTTTATATTTATGTAATAAACCAACACACTGTAAAACTTATAAATGTTATTTGCAATAGAAAAAAAAATTCTTTGTTACAATATATATGGCAAGACTAGGTACATGTGTAAGTTCCTCCTCACTTCTAGCACTATAGGCTAGAAGTGAGGAGGAACTTACACATGTACCTAGTCTTCAGTCATCTTACCATTCCTATAGTAAAGAGAATGGATACATTAATGGAAAGAAAGAATAGACTCCAAACTGTTTACAATATAAGAAATTTATAAATTTGTTTTGAATTCTATTCACCATTGATCTATATAATGTTACTGACTGTGTCACGCAGATGTAGCCAAGAGTTTAATGCCTTAGACTTTGTCTCACGGTTAAAGTCCTGCGGCAAAAATGGAACTTTTAATTATTATATGGAACACATCATTCTAGCCACATTGTTATATTGTTTTTATCAAATGTTTTAATGTAAATGTTACATTGTATTATTATTCTATTTACTAATACTATTAAATCGTAATCTTTCTAAAAAATATTTTATCTTTCTAACACTTTGTTGTGCGACTTAAGCGCCGCATTTGCAGGACTTAAGCTGTGAGACAGTCTATTTGAGATGTAACATTGTTAAAGTCGTTACACATTGACAGATAACTCATGTATATACACTAATGTTGCTAATCATTAACGGTATTATTTTTAAACAGTGTAAGGCACAAATGGACACAGCTACTAACATCCAAAATGATGGCCTTGTGCGAAGGCGCATTATCGTGGTGCAAAATACAAGAATTTTCTTCTACAAATATGGCCTTTTTCGTCGAATTTTCTCTCTTAAACGCCACATAACGCTCAAATAATATACTTTATTTACGGTTTGACCTTCCGGTAAGAATTCCGAGTGCACCACAACGAGATAGTCAAAGAAAACAGTCAACATGACTTCGACTTTTGATCGACTTTGGCGTGGTTTTTTTGGCGCCACTCCGAAGCTTGTTGACTAGTTTGCATGTCAAATTCATAAACCCACGTCTCGTCACCAGTAACAATGCGTTTTATGCGATTGAATTTTTGGAGAAAATTCAGGTCTTTTGGGACTGACTAGCCGAGCGGCAACATGTTTCATACCCAAGTGATAATTTAAAATTATACGGATCGATTCGTGAAACACAGAAAGATCAGCGGCTATTTCTCTCAAACTTGAATGAGGATTTTCAGCCACTATTTCCTTCACTTTTGCGATGTTAACTTCAGTTGAAGACATTGATGGCCTGCCAGGGCGAGGCAAATATTCCAGTATATCTCGACCGCTTTTGAATGCTGTGTACCACTCATAAGCACGTGTTTTTAATAAAGTCGATTCACCGTAACGCCTTCTGTAACATTTTCAGTGTCTCCAAACACGAAATTCCATTGGCGATCCAAAATTTAAGACAAACTCTTTGTTCGATGTTTTTGTCCATTATGAAATTCGCAATACACACTAGATATGATCTAACTAAAAACAGCACCGTATTTAATCTAAATGACCGAAACAACTCAAACTCCGCGCCAAAATGAAAAACAGTTGTGCCAATCTAACAAAAAAATGAATTTGGAACCATAAACAAATCATCCCTTACCGATATTTTTTGATAGAATGTATATAAAGCGATACAAGTCATTCTTGTGTAGGTTTTAATTATTATCTTATTTTTTCGAGATTTCACTACATAATTTTGTAGCGCTAAACAGACTACATTTTCCTACGAAATTTTATCTATAGACTAGTTTCTGAGAAAAATTTCTATGACATACACATAGACTGATACACAGACATGTTGATTGCATTGGGGTTCCGGTTTTGCAGAAATGAGTGCCCTAATAAACGTGGTAGAGCCATGCCGGTATCATTATCATGATTTCAGCTATTATGGCCGGCCCGATCAGCGTGATACCATGCTCTCACAGAATATGTGCGAGAAGCGGTTAGCCGTGAGCAATCGTGTTTCTGATCCTCCCATCCCATCCCCTTTATCCTATCTCCGTATCTCATCCTTCCAATTCCACCTCCTCTATCCCTTCCTGAAAGGCTGGCAGCTCGTTGGCTTCACTTCTAGTGTTTCAAACGTCTACAGGCGACGGTAACCACACTTTCCACGTAGGCAAAGTGTGAAACGTATATTAAGAAAATTATATTAGCCTTGTAAGTTTTTTTATTATTATAAATAAAATCAGTATAAGTGACATAGTGTTTAGGCCAGGGCTAATCATTTTCGCCTGGAACTACGAGTGATGACTGAAAAAAAACCACACTTTCCAATACGTGAGCCGTCTGCCTGCTTGCCAGCTTCGCAATCAAACAAGACAGAAAAATAATAACACAAAAAAAATCAACAAAATATTTAAAAGCAAAATACCCAATAGTCGGAAAGAAGAGAAAACCATGACAAAGTTCCACATAAGAGGAAGAAAAAAATGTGTTACCCTTCCGGTAGTGGTGCCTGGACACGTGCAGCGCGTACAGGAAATCGTAGTAGGGGTTGTGCGTGTGCGCGTCGTGCAGCTTGGCGCGCGCGGCCGCGGCCCGTTCGGCGTCCGACGCCAGCGCACCACACGACACCAGCGCTCCCAGTTCTCGTCGCGCACCTATTTATATAAAGCTTCCTGTCATTTTAACAGTCATTGATAAAACTTGAAAGTTTTGACTGACTTATGTACAGGTAGATAGATAACACTTTATTATTCGCCAAAATAAACAATTACAAAAATTATATAGAGATAAAAAGTTCTTGATAGAACAACATAACTAATACATTATTTAGACGTGTACATATCAAGTCTATTTTTGACAAAATGGTTATGGAGCTTTAAAAGGTTGTACAGACCTAGCGTGGTGAGGAGCGCAGCGGCGGCAGCGGCGCGCGCGTTGGGCGCGGGGTTGGCAGCGGCCGCGGCTAGCGCACGGTCCGTCCTGCCTCCGCTTAGGTGCCACTTGAACACCAACCATTGGAACATCGCCTGACAACATACACAACCATTCCAATACCTTAAACCAACACGAGTGACAATAAACAAAACTAAAATGCGTCTTTGTACTTCATACAAGTTTTAGAGTGTATACAGTTTAGTATAGGAGGGAAGGATAAAATGTAAGAAATACGAAACCCAAGAAACTTTGTAATGACACTGATTTTATTACCCGAAAATAGCCGAATATAATATATAATTAAGCCTTAGGTCGCAGTTGTTTATTTATAAACTGCTGACAATTGAACGTACTTGGTACACAAGTCATTGCGCAGAACACAATTACAAGGTTTCTACATATAGAGTAGAGAGCGGGGTGAGATGGTAAACAGGCAAATGATCCACCTAATGGAAAGTGGTCACCGCCGTCTATGGACGTTGGCAACACAAGGAGAGCTGCCGATGTGTTGCCGACTTCGAAGAAATGTTATAATATTCTTCTTCTTCTTCTTAAATGAACTAATATCGTAGAGCAGAGGAAAAATATAGGCGGAAAGACCCTCCATGACATTTAAAGCAATGAGAATAGCAACAATATTTTTTTCATTACTTTATTTTTTACTAGGATATGGCCGCGACTTCGTCCACACTTGACTTGAAATTCCCGGGACACAAAGTACCGCAGCATTTAAAAAAGAATGCAAGCTATAGTGAAAACTGTGTCGGAATAAGCTAATTTTTATGCACCTGAACAACTACAAACCACTCCCGGGATAAAAATCTCTATTAATATTATAAATGCGAGAGTAACTGTCTGTCTGTCTGTTCCGTTGTCACGGAAAAACTACTGGACCGATTTGGCTGAAACTCAATATATATATATATATATATATATATATATATATATATTGGATGCCGAGGAGGAACGGAGGACTTGTATCCCGAAAAATAGGATAGTTTCCGGGATAAAAATATATTTGTCTCTCTGTTTGTTATCCTTTTATGGAAAGACAATTGGACCAATTTAGCTGAAACTCGATACATATGTAATTTTAATACCGACGGTGGCCAAGGGATACTTTTCATCTCGGATAATGGGATAGATTTATGCAAAGGTTATCCCGGAAACTAGGATAGGTTTTGTGATTTTGTCCATTTCGCCTACTCGGTTCACTCGGAGTCCACTGGGGTCCACTCGGGCTCCACTCGGGCTCCACTCAGGGTCCTCTCGGGGTCCACTTGGTCCACTTAGTCCATGTTGTCCATGTGGCGTATTTTGTCAAGTTTGTCATTTATGTAGTTTACAGATAGACGGGGGATGGTATAGTTTGCGATATAAAATGAAGTGAATCTTCCGGGGGCAAGAACATAAAAATTTAATAGTATGTAACCTGTACCGCCTGCTCTTTAAACAAGAGATGCGCACTAGAGTTTACTAGAGTTTACTCTAGTATAACATATTTTATAATACTTTACTAGTATAACATATTTACATATAACATAATTTGCTATCGATCAGTGAAAACAATCACATTGGAATTCGATTTTTTATTAATCTGGCCATTTTAAATCATTCTCAGAAAAAAACCCACGGGATTCCTAGTATCAAAAGTAGTGCAGATTTTAAGTCTAAGAATTTGCTATCGATAAACAAAAACTGTATCGAAATTGGCCCCGTAGTTTTTACGTGAACAAACAGACAAAGAGACAAGAAATCTAAAAAAAAATAATCGTGTTATCCGTCGTTCATATAGTCTATTCCAGTTCTTTATTTTTAATAACTTCAATGTAGAGACACGGCATGTTTAGAATTTTATCATATTATAGAAAGATTAGATATACTACTTTGTCAAAAAAGTACCGGGAAAAGGTCAATAACACAAAATGTTAGTTACGAGACGAGTAAGACGTTTGTAGTACTCTCGATTAGCGATATAGACGACGGACTTTACGCGGGTCGAATTGCATTGAATTGTGCAGTGTGAACTGGTTGCATCCAGTTTTATTTGTATTTGTTTTATACGTGTTTATACAGTTCTAATAATTTCTATAGTAGTTCCAACGGTATTTTTTTATTCAAGTCCTGTAGCTCGTAACAATATTAATTACTTACCAGGTTGGGATCATCTTTGTCGGCTATGCTAATTGCAGTTTCTGCTAACCGTACAACCCACGCGCCAGCGTCGTGTATCTCAAATAGTTTTATAACCTAAAAATAAATAATATTTAAATAATTACAAATATCCGTTTTATCATCAATATACAGTGTGTAATGAAGTTAATAATTCAATATGCACATCTCTTCATTGCAATGTAATCTTCTGTAAAACTCGGCTTTTAAAGTTTACCATAAATTAGGGCTTTCCCCACAACTTCGTAAGTGTAACTTCAATTCCGTAGCTTATATCGGCGAAATTATGTATAATTATATTTCTTTTATCTTCTGTGTTTAAAAATATATACAAAACTTTGATTTTAACTTGTAAGTAAATATTTAACAATAACTATAAAAAAATGTGATACATTTACAATGAAGATGAGATTTATGATTTTAAAATATCAACACTATAGAGTTAAAAATTAATGTTCAATATAAATGTATTGTATTTATGTTAATAAATACAATTAAAAAAGGTTTTTTGTGAAAAATATTAGTTTGCTAAAACATAATCAATACGGCACAATATAAAAAGAGCTTTGATACACACTAATAACAGGAGAAAGAGTCATTTGAATTAACCTTCATATAGTATAACACAAGCGCCTGATGATGCGTGAGCCTTGCTTCCGGCGCGGCTACCCGTTGGCGCAAGAAGGGTTCGGTGGCGACGCCCTTGGCCGCCTTGCAGAACGCACCGTACGCGCCTGACTGATCATCCAAGTCCAACAATGCCAAGCCGAGAATAAATTGGCCTGCGGTGTTAAAACAGCCACTTTTGTATTGTCATGTACGTACAAAATTTTAAAGCGCTTCCAAAGAAGTTAACTCCATCAGTTTGCGCAGGCGCAATTAATTTTTTTTTATACGAATAGGTTCGTGTTTGATTGACATTGCGCCTGATGTCAGGCAGAAATGCAGTCTAAGATGGAGCACGCTTAGCTAGAAGATACCTGTTCACGTGAGACTTGAAGACACCTAGATTGTATTTTTCAGGAAAAATAGACGACGGTAAAGAGAGACGGTTATTTTTTTAATCTGCCAGTTTGTAGCGCAAAAATGATGTCATGCGAGTTAAGAATAGCGGCTGAATAAGAGATAAACGATTATAATCCCCAGCACGATTCTTGAGCGATGACTTTATTATATTCAGTAGGTTTGAGTGGTATATTTTGCTTTTCAGGTCAATTTAAAAAAATGTAAATAAATGACCGGTTGGCAATAATGTTAAAATTTCTTGATTTTATAGTATAACGTTTTTAAATTCATTTATAAACTGACGCTTTCTCTTTTTGGAGACGGATTGCGCGTAATTAGAGTTACGTCACTATTCATACTAAAATATCAAAGATTATTGATTATTTTAATACTTAAGTTCTATTTTGAACATTTTGGATTGCGTTAGTATTACTTGTTTACATCAATATACTTACGTGAACAGGCATTCCACTCACACCAGGGCTCGAGCATGTTAACATAGCTCTGCACAAGGCGTGGCTGGTTTATGGTGGCCAGCCACCATCCGAACTCGAAACCGCCACTCACTGCCCATCTGTATGCTTCACAGTCAAGAAAATAACAAAAAATCCTCTATGGTTTATATTGTGAAAACCTAAGCGCCGACAAAGATAAATTCCCTGTACAGATTTATAGAAGCACAATTATTACCCGTCGGCATTTGAACTAATAACATTGAAACTATTGTAATTATTTTAAGATCGTCTTCTTTTTGTTTACTTATTTATTGGTATTCGTTTCTAGAGCCTATTGTTGTATTGTAATCATTAGCCAAGTGTTACGGATTTTAAAAGTACAAGCTGATTCTAGAAAATTCGGTCCACGTGGACGGGCGAGCACATTGTACTTGTGCAGGATAAAAAGATGGCCTGATGGGAAAGCAGTCGAGCGAGAACCGCGATCGAAGCGAGACGTGTGTACTAAAATCGGGAATCTAATAGTGAAGGATTGCGCGTTTTATTGAATTACGACTTTCTGCATTACGTTTGGACTTGTTTTCGATTATATTTGTACCTGTGTTATACGTGTTTGTGTAGTTCTAATAAACTCTATAATAATTCCAACGGCATTTTAATTCGAGTCCCGTAACTCGGTTACAATATTTTATCACAGATTGGTGAAAGAAAAACTAAAACTTGCAAAAAGTAAAATATGGTACTGTACCAATCAATATCTGTGATCTTTCTTAATTCAAAGAAAACAATAATTAATTTGAAATATTAGAATAGACATCTGATAGTGGCCTGCGGGCATTATTTTTTACGCTATAAGTGTAAACAATTTCTGTACTATATTTATAGGCAATTTAAGTATTTAAAAATGAATGAGGTGTCTCGAATAGATAGAAATACAGTAACTTAAAAAAGCCTGAAATTGTCACGACGCCGGCGGCTGAAAACCTCCAGCGCGCCGCCGCCGCCGTTTTTCAACGCGGCACATATATCTATGCCAAAGTAATCAGGAAAAGGATACAGTTGATGCGCCAAGTGATACGTGAACAGTGGCATAGCGTGCGGCCAGTGCGTGTTGGCACGTGCGGCGCGCAAATGCACGCGTGCACGCCGCCCGCCTGCGCCCGCGGCGTATGCGCCCACCACGCCGCCGGCGCCCGCCACACACGCGCTTATCTCCGACGGCTCAGCCCCGAGCACGCTCAACTTCAGACGAAATGCCTCCGATGTTCCCGAAGATCTGTTCCGTTTGTTCAGTTATATTGGAGAACAAGCGTTTTCCCCGCGGCTACGCCGCGTGAAAATCTCTACATAGTAGCTCTATGCTACTCATACAATAAATGAATTAGGTTTTTTATACATATAAACCTTCCATGAACATTTACCTAACTGATGGTGAAAATCGTTTAAAAATCATAGGTACGATCAGACCAATTGATTCATGACCCACTTTGCTAATAATTCCTTTAAAACCGTCAAAATAGTAAGGTTTATCGTGTGTGTTGCACTTAGGACGTTTAAACATTAATAAAATGCGTCACTAGGCTCAGAGAACTACGCAATTTTAAACTTTGTGATCATTGTACTAGATATGTTTTAGATAAAACAGTAACTATTTGAATCTCGAACTGATATCTGTCTTATAATTCTAACTCTTTCATTATAGAAAAAGTTTTATAATTTTAAAAATAAAATGTTATTCTGAAAGTTTATCAGAAGTCAAGTAAAGTCAATGAGAAAAAAATTAGAACTCAATATCTAAGAATTAAATACTTATTTAAATTGTATAATGGCTAGTCTCGCAGAACAAAGAGCTCGGATTGTAGTGCTCAATGAGGAAGGCTATGGCATTCGAGAAATATCACGTGTTAAATATAAGTCGAAACACAGTGAGAACATGGATCAGACGGCACGCTGAAGAGGGCATTCTTGAAGAGAGACGAAAACATAATCATGGCATTCGTCGAATAACAAACCAACAAAGCACAGATATGTAGCACCATTATGAAGAACATCCTTTTTCTCGTACCCAATATTTCGCGGCACGTTACGACGTTTGTTTACAAACCATAAGAAAACATTCATACATTATTGGACTGCATTACCGACATAATGCTAAGAAAGCACACAAAACTGCAAGATTAAATTTTGCACGTAATTATTTAGACTTTGACTGGACTAATACCATATTTTCAGATGAAAAATCATTTAGATCTTCTCAACATGGTCGCTTAACTTTGTGGCGTTATAACAATACGCAATACACAGAGGATCACGTAGTGCCTAATCAAATAACTGATCGAATTTCAGCTAACGTGTGGGCCTGGATGGTACCGGAGGTATAGGTGCACTTGTCCAAAATTCTCCTCGTCAAATCGCATTAAACTTTGTCGATTTGTTAGAAGAATGAATGTTACCTACAGTGCGAATAGTTTATCCACTTGCAGAAGTCCCTGTATTCTCATATACGTTCACGAGAATTGTCGATTACATACCGCCAGAATCGTCTGGAATTGGTTTACCCAGCATGTAGATGAAATTACTCTCATTCCATGGCCGTCTAGGTCACCAGACCTCAACCCAATAGAAAATTTATGGGGTTTAATGGTTCAAATGTGGGATAACAGAAACGAGAGGACAAAGGAAGCCATTGAGCAGCACTGTAATGAAATTTGGAATTACATGAGGGGAACCGACATCTGCAATCGTCCAATCGGGTCGATGCGTAATCGACTATTAGACGTCATTGAAAACAATGGTGTTTATACCCGGTTTTAGATTTAAGTAGGATAAAGTGGGTGCCATTTCTAACTTTGAAATAAAACCAATTAATAAAATTAACAAAAAAAGGTTTTTATTTTTAAATTCTTCCGCATTAATGTTGTTAATGTTTTATTTTATTGTGTATTTCTGCTACCTAACATATAACGATAACCCTAATATCAAAGGTTGCTTATACAAAGGTTTGGCCTGTGTCACCTTTGGCTTGTCGATTTATGGCCGGTTCCGATATCTTACTATTAACCCCCTGCCTTACCGTAGGTTGAATTTTGACATTACTTGTATAAAGATCACGTCAAATTTTAACCGTTAGTAAGGCAATTAAATGGTCGGTAAGATAGGAACCGGCCCTTAATCCAATATACTTCATGACAGAGATAGTAATAGCACGTAATAGCATTTGTCAGATGTTACACACGAGTATAGTCGGGTCTCTCCGAACTGTTTAATACAACGTAGTCAGTAACTGTCAATGTCTAATAAAATGATAACAAGTTCGTTACCAAGGAAATGTATGTTTTCATTCAATTGTATTTCAACCTAATTGTATTTCACAACTGTAGGGAAATGACCTTATGGTGGGTCATGCATCAATTAGTCTGATATGACAGATAACGTGTATCTACATTACTGTAGATACACGTTATCTGTCAAGATATAACGTCATTAACAATCAATAACAATATCACATCACAAATAACGCATTAAACTCAAAACGGTCAATAACTATATAATTATGAAAAAGTGGCATAAGCTAAAAGCTCATGAACTTATAGCTTATGAAATTAAAAAAAAAAACATGAAATATGATTGATAATTTCCTAAAATATTACTATTTCTTGTTAAATTCGCTATAATAACAAAAAAAAACGAAGTCCATATAATCTAGACAAGTAGACCTTGAATTCGCCACAAAAACAGGCACAGGAATCTTTAGTCCATACAGCCAATTCTGATATATAAATAAGTCTTCGTGTAGTAGCGCATTTGTATTGTAGGCTAAACCGACGCCATACGTCGGAGTTCTTGTGAAAACCCGAAAGGCCACATTTGATTATACAGTTCACATTTATCACAAAAACAAATAATTACTACTCAAAAACTATCAATATATTACAACTATTGTTCATTTTAGAGTGATTTTACACATTTTTTGAAAATAAAACTGCACACCTCAACGTCCCCTTTCAGTTCCCGCCAAAAACTCCATAATCTAGACAAATGCCCAGCAAAACATAGAGGTGTGTCGAAGCCAACCGATTTAAAGTTATACAACGAATGACATTTTGCTTATGACAGCGTAGGTATTTGCTAGTGAATAAAAAAACGCGATTGCAGTGCCATCTATTTTTCTATTCCGTCTATTCTACGAAAACGACATCATTTATCGGTATAAAACGTATCTTAAGTTACGACCCGGGATATAAGCTAGCTCTCTTTCGAGTTTCACTTCAATGCGTTCAGTAGTCATGTGATGCTCTAACAGACAAACAGACAAAAAATCTAAGTTGTTTTTTCGGTATCTCCTGGTCTGAATTCCCCCCAATTTTTTTGACATTTTTAAACATATTGTACAAACTTGAATCATTTATAGATTTATAATAATAGGTTGGGGAAAAAGTCTTTTCGCATATAGTATGTATGAACTTGTAATAAGATCTCTTTGGCTATACTATTTGTATCTGGCTGGTTTTGGTATCATTAAAAAATTTCAATTTTAACGAAGACAATTCCAAATTCAAATTAGGAAAATGTGTGATTTTCATTTGTTTTTCTTATTGTTAAAATGAGTGAATCTAATGAAAAAATTCGATACATTTTAATTTTTTACTACAAAAATGGTAAAAATGCAACACTAGCCGCGAAAAAAATTTGTGATGTTTATGGACCTAATGAAGTATCTGTGAGAGTAGAGCAAATTTGGTTTAAGCATTTTCAATCCGGAAATTTTGATATCAAAGATGCACGTCGCTCTGGTCGCCCTGTTACGGACAAAATTGATGCCATTTTTGAAAAAGTGGAGCAAGATCGGCATATTAGTAGTTACGATGTCGCTGGAGAACTGGGAATTGACCACAAAACGGTTTTGGCGCATTTGAAAAAAGCTGGGTACGCAAAAAAGCTCGATATTTGGGTGCCTCATGAGCTCACTGAAAGAAACCTAATGAACCGTGTACTCATTTGTGATTCTTTATTACGAAGTAATGAAACCGAACCATTTTTGAAGAAGGTGATAACTGGTGATGAAAAGTGGATCACGTACGACAAGAACGTGTGAAAAAGATCGTGGTCAAAGGCCGGTCAGGCTTCACAGACTGTGGCGAAACCCGGGTTAACTCGCAACAAGGTGATGCTGTGTGTCTGGTGGGATTGGAAGGGCATTATTCATTATGAGCTGTTACCGCCAGGCAGGACCATCGATTCTTAACTGTACTGCGAACAACTGATGAGATTAAAGCAAAAAGTTGAGAGAAAGCGGGCGGAATTAATCAACAGAAGGGGTGTGGTTTTTCACCATGATAACGCTAGACCTCACACATCTTTAGCCACTCAGCAAAAATTATGAGAGTTTGGCTGGGAGGTGTTAATGCATCCACCGTATGTCCTGACCTTGCACTTTCAGATTTTCACCTTTTTCGGTCTCTGCAGAATTCATTAGGCAGTGTCAGGTTAACATCACGAGAGGACTGCCAAAACCACTTGTCGCAATTTTTTGATCAGAAGCCCCAAAATATTTATAGCAATGGGATCACGTCCCTACCTACAAGATGGCAAAAAGTTATCCAACAATATGGCACCTACATACTTTAGTCAAATGTAAATAAACTTTATAAAAAAACCTTTTGAATTTTTATATAAAATGCGAAGAAACTTTTTGCCCAACCTAGTATTATAAATAGATAGATTTATTGTTATGCGAGGAGAACACAATCATAGGCAAGTAATTGCATTTTTGACATACCAGAAAACAAACGATTATTGTCTATTTCAAAAACGATGGTATGCGTGACACATGACAGGAGACATCGATTTGGTAAGTCTAGAGCTGTGACGTTCTGCATATCGTGAGTTGTTATTCGATTGACAATTATTTCTAAGTATTAATAATAATCGATTCCATAAAAATGTTTATAGGTGTATGAACTGAATAATATTAAAAAATAGACAAAAAATACTTGAATTAAATCAATTCAAAATGGCGGGTGTTTGTAGTTCTATTTTCTGCCATGTAACAGATACTTTGGTACACGATGAACTATTGCAATCGATTAATACAAATTTTACAAATTATCTATATATGCATGCATACTTTTTACTAGTCTCAAGTCAACGCCCTTAGTGCGGAACATTAAACCGTCAGGTAAATAATAAGCTGTTACATTAAATTATGCAAATAAATAAATGGTAAAATTTGTTGATTTTAATTTTAATATTACTTTTAAACAGTAAGAAATAAACTCTTCTTTCTTCTAATTGTTTCAAATCATATTTGTATTTTATACCAGGATTCGCCCGCGACTTCGTGCACGCTTAACAGGTAACGTACATTACAGTTATTTTGCCAGTATTTAAATTTAAAGGGTATTTTCAGCGGGGCAGCAGATTTTTATTGTTTTGTATTTTTATTTAAATGTCTCCGACTACATTGTTTTAGTATCAATCGGATACGAATCAGCTAATTTTGATGTATACTACCCACTTTAAAAGACTCCCGGGAAAATTCCTGCGAGATTTCCGAAATATAAAGTATCGAATCACTTGAAAAAGGATTTAAGCTATCATTCTAGTGAAATCCTAAAGAAATCAGATAATATTTATACAATCTAACTTATTTATACCATTCCCGAGAAAATTCCTCCGGGATTTCCGGGAAACAAAACACTCCAACTCCAACTGGTGTCGGAATAAATTAATTATTATGGAGCCGAAATACTACAAACCGCTCTAGAGAAAACTCCTGCGGGATTCTCGGAATCTTCCGGATTCACATAGACACTACTGGACCGATTTCGATGCGGTTTTTGCTGATCAACAGCAAACTTTTAGAATTAAAATCTGCGCTACATTTTACCCAGCATAAAATGTAGCGCAATTTTAATCCTGCGGGAATTTTTCTGGGAATGATTTAAAATGGAAAGATTGAAAAAAAATTTAATTCCAATATGATTTTTTAACTTATTGATAGCAAATTTTATTTAATAAAATGTGTGATCTTTTTTATCCCGAGAATACCCCGGGAATTTTCCCTAGAGCGGTTTGTAGTTGTTGCTTGGGGTGCATAAAAATTAGCTTATTCCGACACAGTTTTCACTAACATTCTTTTTTAAATGCTGTGGTATTTTATGTGCCGAGAATCCCGCGGGAATTTCAAGTCAAGCGTGGACGAAGTCGCGGGCATATATATGTAGTATATGAATAAAATTATGGTGAGTGAGTTTTGTATACTGACACGTGTTGTAGTGGCGCGGTGCGCAGCCAGAGCAACGCGCGGTACGCCTGCCAGTGTACGCCGCAGTGGCCGCCTCCGGGCACGCCTCCGCCCGCGCCGCCCACGCACACGCCCAGCGCACCCGCCGCCCCGCGCACCACTCGACACCTGACAACACACAGAGACAGATATATGTATTCTATAATACCCCATTTCCGAGATAGAAGTACTCACGCTCATCCCTGTCGTCGACACAACATAATATTATGTATATTTCTCATATGTGTATGGATTTACTAAATAAAAAATCACACTGTACCAGTGGTGCGGAGGAGAGATGCGGCCAGGGTAAACCTGTTAAAAAACACACTGTATGATGCAAGCGCCGGCTACAGCGCTATTGTACAAATTAAGGCCCCACTATCAGCGTACAAAAAAGCACAGGATTTAATGACAGTGATTTTGATGTTTAATAAAAGTGGCTTTGAAAAAAGCCCTTTTAGACGTGCGCAAAATTCACACCAGACGATCTGAATACACAACTGAATTGGAAACAGAGAATAACAAACATGGAAAACAAAACATTTTATTCAGTTTACAACTGACTGTCATCCAAGTACATTTAACGTACAAAGATGTATAAAAAGCTTAAAAAAGCCATTTCGTCTCTTGTAATTAATAAGTAGAGCACGGTCTAAGATAATAACATGATGTTTTATGTTTTCAAAACTAAGTTTGGAAAATGAAGTTTCTCCATTAAGCAAGTAATCAGTGGAGCAGCATTCTAAATGAATTAAAGTCATTTTGACAAATAAACCTCACTGCAATGAACAAAGAACTGAGTAAAATCCGTGAACAACAAGAAGACTAACAAATAAAAACAAAACACTATAATAATTCACAAGCACGCACGCCGTAATGGCGAACCACGGCATACTAAATTATTTTTGTAAATAAAACTTACACTTCTAAATAAAAACGACTAACTCGTGATTTATCTTCTTATTACAATTTGTATTTTTAATTTTACAATCTTGTCTCATATTTTGAAACAAAAACCGGTGCACGGTCGGGTTATTAGTTGCTATTTTATCCCATACGTGTGGAAAGCCGCCAAGCGTAAGAAATAATAATACAGTAATAATATATACACGAATAAAAAACATAAGCGCCAGTAAATTCATGGCGCTTTCAACCTTTTGGACGCTAGGTAATTTATAGAGACACTAGTCATAATACGTTTGAACAAAACGCGTAAATGCTAATGAATGCATAGCGCTTTCGACCTTTTGGTCGCTAGTTTCTGACAGGTAGGCTATGGGGAATCGAGTTGTATGAAGTCCACGGCACTGCACTGTACGCAAGTACAATATTTACTATTTTATCAAAGTAATGACTCAAATCAAATCAATACATTATTTTCTTAAGATTACAAAGATTAACTGTAATATGTTGTTATGTGTTGTTACGAGTTGCAGAACTGGAATTAAAATGCCGTTGGAATTATTATAGAGTTTATTAGAACTATACAAACACGTATAACACAGGTACAAATATAACTGAACACAACCAATCTAAACGTAAAGCACGATTCAATAACACGCGCATAGTCCGTCACTAAATAGATTACCGAATGTACACAAGTCTTGCACCGCTAGTGGTTATCGATCGACTGCCGATCTCTCCATTGGGCCATTGCTTTATACTGCACCGATACAATATGGCTGCCTGACCGCGTAGACCGAATTTCTTGGAATCAGTTTGACACACCCGGCTAATGACTGCCACAAAAGATTACATACAATACACAATGGGCTATTTTCTAATTACAAATTTTAAACACTAAGTAAACAAAAGAAGCCCGAATGCGGAAAGATAATAAAGTGTGCTTTTATGGTATGCAGGTGTGAATCTACTTTTGTCGGCGTGTAGGTCTTAACAGTATCAAAACATTTTGACACCACTGTATGCCTTGTACGTAAATAAAAATATTTGTCATAACAAAACAAATTAAGTTTTAAATAAGTTTTTCTTAGGCCTTTCTCCCACGGAGATATTTTGTGAATATCAGCAGCGCAAGATTTGAAATGATGACGACATCTTTGTCTATGTTGGAAAGAATATATGCAATGTACGGACATTGAAAAAAATACTAAATGTAGGGCATTTATCGTAAATTAGGAATTGCATCGAAATTATGACAGTTTCATAATTTTTATATAACATTAAAAATACTTCTTTTTTCTACAGTTGCTATACATGAATATTTTTCAACTTCGAGTTTAAGAGATTGAACATAGCAATGGCGCTTGCTGACGAGCAACTTGTAAGTTGTGCGTACGAAATGGTAGTCACTCATCAATAGTCGCGACCTTAGTGTTTGAAGACAAAAATATAATTTGTATAAGTGAGAATACCGCATTTCTGCCATCTGTCGTATAGCCTCGGTGACTACTGCAACACCTAAATCACTTGCAAAAAGACTGTCATATTCCCCGGTGTCATCTTCAATATCTGTCAATAAAACAATTCTCAAATTTAAAAAAGTATTTACTTTTCGTCTCCTTCAATAGTATAATGACTGCATAAATCCCTATTAATATTATAAATGCGAAAGTAACTCTGTCTGTCTGTTCCGTTGTTCCGTTTTCACGGAAAAACCACTAGATCGATTTGGTTGAGACTCAGTATATATATATATATATATATATTTTCTTTCGATGCCGAGGATGAACATAGGACACTTTTTATCCCGAAAAATGGGATAGTTTCCGGGATAAAATTTGTCTCTCTATTTGTTATGCTTTTACGGAAAAACTAATGGACCGATTTGGCTGAAATTCGGTATATAAATGTAAATTTATTACCCAGGGTAGACAAGGAATACTTTTTATCTTGGATAATGGGATAGATTTTTGGATATGTTTATGTAAAGGTTATCCCAAAAAGTGGAGAAGGTTTTTTTGTGATTTGCGATATTCATCATTTTGGTTATTTTGGTAAATTTGGTCATTTCTGTAATTTTGTTCATTTCTGTCATTTACGTCATCTTTGTCCTTTTTAATTAATGTAGTTTTCATAGATAGATACATAAAACTAGGACGGTTTGAAATAGAGGATGAAAGTTTGTTTGAGACCAATAATTTCTCAGGTTTATAGATATAAAAATTCGTCGTCTATAAAAAAGGCGATAGTAACTCGATATCTTTCTGTTAAGCTTTCACGGAAAACTACTAGGAATACTTGGATCGGTTTTGCTGTAATTTTGTTTAAATGTAGTTTTAATACCGAAAATGGACATAAATACTTTACATGCCTGGAGCTGGGATAGTTTGCGATATAAAATGAAATTAATCTTTCGAGTGAAAATAGCACTAATATAAAAAAATTGTACAATGTAACCTGTATTAACGCCTGCTTTTTAAACAAGAAGCACCCACCAGAAGCTGACCCGAGGCATAGCCGCGGGGTAAACTAGTATATCTATATAATAATAATATTATTAGTTGTTCCAACACATTAATATTTAAACTCTAGTTTCCTATATTCTTATTCACTACTTTCTTCAAATTAATTGTTGCATACTGATAAATTTTATTTGAATACTTTTTTATTAATAGTTATATTGTTGTACAAATAACTTCAAACAACAAACAAAGACAAAATTTGACAATTATGCATTATAAAAAATACATGAACAAAATCTATAACCATAACTGACAGACTGCTGCCTACGTGAAGGACTACAGAGAACGCCCGCACTACCGGGTGGGTGCACAGAACCCTTTTCCCTTCACGCGAACCCTGTGTTAATAGTTACTACATAAAGACCCGCATTAGAATAGAAATTGTCCAAATATCTATAAAAAATTAACACTTACTATTAGTTGTGTCGATTTCTGGTACGTCTAACCTCAGGGCATCATTCAATTCAAGCACAGCACTTTGCAGATCCTTTATAGGCTCCAATATTTGTGTGAGTTCTTCGATTTGTTGAGGCGTTAGCGTCTACAACATTTTTAACAGTTTCCAGTTTATTACTTGAATAAAAAAAATACAACGTCGAATGTAAAGTTTAGTACAATTCGTAACAGCGAACCTTCACCGTAGTGGCAACTGTTACGCTTTCACTGAAAAAGTACTGGACCGATTTGGCTGATATTCGGTATATATGCAATTTTAATACCGAGGGTGGACAAAGGATACTTTTCATTCCTGATAATGGGATAGATTTATGTAAAGGTTATCCCAGAAAGTATGATAGCTTTTTTTGGGATTTGGCATTTTCATGTCATTTTGGTCAATTTTGTCATTTATTTAGTTTACAGATAGATAGAAGAGGGATACATAAATAAAACTAGAGCGGGTTGAAATAGGGAATGAAAGTTTGTATGGGAGACCAATCATTTCTCAAGTTTATAGATATAAAAAATCATCATCTATAAAAAAAATGCGATAGTAACTCGATCTGTCTATCTATTAAGCTTTCACGGAAAAACTACTTGGTGTACTGGATCAGTTTTGCTGTAATTTTGTTAAAATGTAGTTTTAATACCGAAAATGGATATAAATCCTTTTCATACCGGGAGATGGGATAATTTGCGATATAAAAAATTAAGTGAATCTTCCGGGGCAAATAGGACTAACATAAAAATTTAATACAATGTAACCTGTATTAACGCCTGCTCTTTAAACAAGAGGTTTGCATGTCCTGCGAGACTTGAGAGAGAGAGCTTGAAGCCATGTTATACCACTTCTAAAATTGCTTATCACAGTTCTTTTTGTTCTTACGAGCTGTTTTGGAGAGAGAAGTGCGACGCAATTTTTAAACCCATTCATTCCGTTTGTGTAGTTATACTACAATCAGCTTAGAGACGTTTTTGCATTTGTAGTAGTGTATTGTACTTATAAGCGGCTGATGCGAGAGTGCAATGCATGTGGTACCTAGTATACACTTTGTTTATTCCGGTTTTAGTCACGGCGTGTACTACTATAAACACAAAAACCGTCTACAAGCTGATTTACATATATTTCTCATTCGTATATTAGTACGGATTTTTGATATAGGGTAAACTACTATTCTTGGCACACCCCTTAATGATTGGCGTCCAGTCAATTTATTGAAGATATTAAAAAAATCTTAATATTTCTATTTTGTAGCATTATTATCATTGTACGGCTACAAATATAAATAAATAAGATTTCTTAATGTTTTGGATAAAATAATAGGATGCAAACAATGGCGTAGTTTCCCTTACATAGATTATGCATTAATCATTACTATCAACAGTGCGAGCAATAGAGCAGCTGTGTTAAGCCGCGTACTCATGTGCGAGCCGTAACTGTAACCGTGTAAGCGGATACAGTAACGTACTCTAATATGTCGACGACATTGATCTTCGCTTTGTCGGCTCGTTGCGAGCGCGCCGCGGTCTACTCGCCTTGAGCTACGTACACACTATGATTATTGGTTACATTAACTGCAACGATTACGGTTAAGGCTCGCAGGTGAGTACGCGGTATTTACGGATACAGACCGGTAGCGCGTCGTCGTTCTTGTCGGTGTTCGCGGCGAGCAGGTGCAGGAGCCTGGGCAGCAGGCGGTGGTGGGGCGCGGGGCTGGCGAACACGCGCCGCTCTAGCTCGCGCGCGCCCGCGACGCCTACGCGCTGCTCCCACGCCGCGCCCAGTGCCACCACGCGCCCACCCCCCGCTCCCTCGCCCCCCTCGCCACCTTATATCACTCTTATTCGTCAGTATACTCCAACTGGACACTTTTGCAGTTATGTCACAATTGGGCAGATGACATCATTATTACAATAAATACTAACATTATTTACATAATATATAAAAGGTCTTATAATATCATTATAGACACAATTCTAATTCCAGTTTTATACAAATTATAATTCCGATCGGCAGTTTTCGTTTCCACAGTTAAGGCGGATCGGTTTCCGATATGTAAATAATCTATACTGAAATTTATTCGCAAGGACACAAGGCAGTGTTGCTTGCTATGCATTCTTAGCTGTCCGGTTTGCACGATCCGTTCACTGTCGCGTGTATTAAATTTGATTTTTATTTCTCTCTATTCTGAAACTATGCTTGGAGTCGCCTGATCACAGGGATGAAAACAGTATTATCGTTCCTGGGAAACGATTTTCTCTGCTATCAAAATTTTTTAAAACTATGCGAACCATAGATAATATATGCGACTTAGATTTTTACAGCCACTGTTAAATGGAGGCATAAATTGTAATAAAAATTGATAAAAATCTTGTAACATCATTTTATACTTATAAATTACATTTCACTAAATTATTATTTAATTTACATAAATTTGAGCTAAATATTTACTCTCATCAGTGATAAACAAATATTGGATGGAAGAATGCCATAGAATTTACTTGACGTTTCATATGTGACGTATTAAATGAGTTTATCAGCTTTAGATATGGATTTTACGCCTGATTTCATTAGAGATGTAGATGTTTGTTTAACTACTCAGTTTTTATTTACTCTCCTCATACGAAATGAAAAGCAGTGTGTTAATCTCGGGTGAAAGGCCTATTCAGGCACTCGACCTATTAGCTCCCTCGCTACGCTCATGCACCAAACCATCTTGTGCCTAAGTAGGTCATTTTCACCTCTTGTGTAACAATCTACTATTACTGCGCAGGTATAACGGTAGGAATTATTAGTTGTGTAATATTCTATAATAAAATTAAATACTATCATAATATAAAACTTATGTGACGATTTGACTGTCGTGTCATCTAGGTATTGAGCTTGCACTTGCAACAAAGTTTAAATTATGCAGCCTCAAAACAACAGATCTGAATATAAGCGATGTTGATGTTTGCGCCGCTGATATAAGAAACTTTTCTAGGATAAAAGAAGTCTATATGAAATTAACACGTTTCTAGACATACGTGGGACATTCAGAAAGTTTTGCAAAAATAAAAAAATGTTCTATAGGTAAATATTTTTTTATTATATCTTTCAAAGTACTCTCCACCAGGCTCTATATAAAGTTTCATGCGTCTGAACCAGTTTTCGAAACACTTTTTCCAGTCCGCCACAGACACCTCGTTTACAGCTTGCTCGAACGCTGAAAGCGCCTCTTCGGGCGACGAAAATTTTATCCCTTTTAGCTGATTTTTTATTTTCGGGAATAATAAGAAGTCACACGGTGCTAGGTCAGGGCTGTAAGGAGGGTCACCCAGGAGTTTGATCGGCTTGCTGTCCAAGAAGTCACTTGTTTTGAGCACGGTATGGGCGGGAGCGTTGTCGTGGTGGAGTAGTAGCCCGCGGAGCACTGTGTTTGGTCGCTTGTTGCTTCCAACAGAGAAAACTTCTGACAAGTATTTGGTAGTATACCATTCGGCGTTGATGCTTCTTTGGTTCCCTAAAGAAATTGACACCAAGTAACCAGTCAAACTGAAAAAACTCGCGATCAAAATGTTCCCACCGCTTCTAAGTCGCTTACACTTTGGTAGGCGTTTATTCGTTTTGAAACACCCAACACGTCGACTGGCGCTTCGTTTCTGGATCACCTGTAATGATGCCGTATACACGCCTGCTTCAAAGTTTATCGTATCACGGCACCACACCACCCGGGCCTGCTTTTGAGCATCGGTGAGGTTGTGCGGCACCCAGCGTGAAACTATATCCTCCACACGTGAAGATGCAAGTGTAGAATCTCGTGAAGGCTTCCCGATCCAATCTGCATAACGTGCTGAATTTCTTGATACGTAACTCGTCGATTGTCTTGGATTAAATTTTTCACAGCTAGCACATTTTCTTCCGTAACAGCCGTCAAAGGGCGACCACTTCTTTCTTCATCCCCCAAAGTTCGTCGATGGCGCTTGAATTCGTTGTACCAACAATACATGGTTGCCTTAGAAGGGCCTTCATCCGTGAATGCCATTTGAAGTCTATCGTACGATTCGTCCGGTTTCAGGCGACACTTGAAATCGTAAAAAATCACAGCGAGAAAATGTTCCCGGCGTAGATCCATTTTTCAATGTGACACGATTATTTAAATTAGATCGCAAACAATGTGAAGGAAATTTTAAAATTGGAACATACCTATTTATAGTTATAAATAATCATATTTTCAAAATATATTATAACTGGCCAGTCTCTGATACATAAAACTGTTTTTCGCAATACTTTCTGAGTGGCCTGGTATACTGGTAAGTGTGAGAGATAGTATAAAGTCCTATTTTATTTTAAGACTTCTCATATACGTAATAAAAATCTCCGAAAATGGACGCTTTAGGGCTGCTATTCCTACTTTAGTTCAAAGTTTCAGCAATTTCGAAAACTCAGTAGTTAGTCAAAATAAGTGATTCAAACATACCAGTTTCAAAGTGAGACTCGTTGGGCGAGAGCATAATCCGCTCCAGCGGCTCCAATTCACACACCAAGGAAATACCAGCGCGACGGACTACCGCACACCACCAACCGACCTCAGATTCACTTCCCTGATAATTCAAATGCAAACCATCTATCGTTTATAATCGCGATTAATAACATTCAAAACGTATTTTTAATATGTCTAATAGTAATTAAAACCTAAAAAAATTTTACTTACAACTTTAGAGACCATAAGCCCAAGTGGCTTCTGTAGTCCTTCCATGTATTGCATACACCAACTATATAAATCCGTCCAGCACCTAAAAATAACGATATTGAAGATGATTTTAATATCTGGTGAGTAGATTAAAAGTACACTACAGATAATATTAAGAAGGATGAAAGAAAACATTGTGAAACAACACACACAGCCAGATACTTAGACAAACATGACGGGCATATTGTCTTTTCCCTGTGACATAATATAATAAACGACCAAGATTATATGTTTTATTTCATTAAAATTTGCAGTACGAATAACAATTCAGAATTACTTATAAGTTATTTCTAAGCACATCAATTTAGTATCTCTATGAAAGTTACAAAGAGTGTTGATAGTACACCACACCCTGATTAATAGAATATATAAATTTACTAAAATAATTGAAATAAATATGACAAACAGTGAGTACGAGTTAATATCTCGCCACATATTGAGTTCATAAAGAAAGTAAGTAACACTGTTTTTTCAAGATTTGATAATGATAAAAAACAACCCAATAATAAGAAATATTTATTTATATGTATGGTGGCCACTCCTATTGTTTATTTTTTTTACAATTTCACTATGTAGCTCTACAACGCAGGCTCCACCTTCCTGACAAATATACATTTGTATTATTATACACCTAGTAGGTACTTTCCGAAAAAATAACTGTGTCATATACAGACTGGCCACAGAATTCTAAGAAGTACATTCTGTCAAAAAAGTATCTGGATAGGATGATTTGTTTATGGTTCCAAATTCAATATTTTGTTGTTGTTGTTAGATTGGCAGAACTGTTTCTTATTTTGGCGCGGTTTGAGTGGCATCGGTCATTTAGATTAAATACAGTACTGTTTTTAGTTAGATCATATCTAGTGTGTATTGCGAATTTCATAATGGACAGAAACATCGAACAAAGAGTTTGTCTTAAATTTTGGATCGCCAATGGAATTTCGTGTTCGGAGACACTGAAAACGTTACAGAAGGCTTACAGTAAATCGACTTTATCAAAAATTCGTGCTTATGAGTGATACAAAGCGTACAAAAGCGGTCGAGATATGCTGGAAGATTTGCCTCGCCCTGGTAGTTCATCAACGTCTTCAACTGAAGTTAACATCGCAAAAGTGAAGGAAATAGTGACTGAATATCCTCATTCAAGTTTGAGAGAAATAGCCGCTGAACTTTCTGTGTCTCATGAGTCAATCCGTATAATTTTAAATAAGCACTTGGGTATGAAACATGGCATGTTGCCACTCGGCTAGTCCCAAAAGACCTGAATTTTCTCCAAAAACTCAGTCACATAAGAGTCGCTGAGGACATGGTAGAACTAATCAATTCCGACCCAACATTCATGAAACTCATAGTTACTGGTGACGAGACGTTGATTTACGAATTTGACATGTAAACTACTGAGTGTGAGCTTGTGAGTCAACTTGTGTTGACACACAAGCTACTGAGTGGCGCCTTCCAACTGAACCGAAACCGAAAAAACCACGCCAAAGTCGATGTCTTGTTGACTATCGCAGTGTTGTGCACTCAGAATTCTTACCGGAAGGTCAAACGGTAAATAAAGTATATTATTTGAGTGTTATGCGGCGTTTAACAAAGCAAATTCGACGAAAAAGGCCAGATTCGTGATAAGAAAATTCTTGGATTTTGCACCACGATGATGCGCCGTCGCACAAAACCATCATTGTGAACGAATTTTTGATTAAAACTCAACAAATATCATAGAGCAATCACCTTATTCACCAGATATGGCTCCAGACGACTTCGTTCTATTTCCTAAACTCAAATTACCACTTCATGGCACTCGTTTTCGTCTTGTAGAAGACATAAAGGAAAATTCGCGACGAGATCTAAACTCAATTCCGGAAAAAGCGTTTAAAAATGTTTTGCTGGTTGGATTATTCGTTGGCGTAAGTGTATCGTTTCTGAAGGAGCAAACTTTGAAGGTGATAAAATAAATTTGAAAGAATAACTAACATTTTGTGTATTTATTGACCTTTTCCCGGTACTTTTTTGACAGAGTAGTATTAGGAATCTGTAGCCACATTGACAAAAACGGAACCCTTGTGTAATTGTGATTTCTGGTAGTCTATCGGGTGTAAAAGTTCAGGACGGTGTAGTCTTTTAAGCAACCTAGTAAACTATAACCCCCCCCCCTTCTCCCTCGACAGTTGAATAAGTAACGGAAACTTCTGGACCAAAAAATTAAGTGGTACAAGCTTAAAAAGTTATTTCAACAATATCTGTTGTTTAGTTTATAAATATATTTGAAATTTATAAATCTTAAATTAGGATTACGAGTATACTAAGTTAGAAGGGTAAACTAAACTATTGTTCAGTGAGTAATTATATTATAATTATTTATATGATAATATTTTAAAAGTAAGATTATTAGGGGTTATCATAACGCCTGGTCTCTTATAATGTACATAAATTATATAAGGATTTATTGTAATTTGTTGTCCACATCCCTATTATGTATTTCAATGAGAGTTTTGCGATGTCAGTGCTAAGGGTGAATAATAATAAGTAAAAGTGTTCTAACTTGTGCATGAGGTGCGCGTGGTCCGCATTGGCACTGCGCGCGGAGAGATGCCGCAACCTCGCCTGCACGGCGGCCATCGCGCAATCAGCCAGCTCACCCTCGACGCTCGCATCGCCGCCACCCCACGTACGGTTATATATCTTAAATTATAAACAATTACTCCCCTCAAAATAATTCCGTGGCCTGATGCTAAAAGGACCAAAGTACGTTTTCGTAAGAAATGCCAGCACATATTTATTTCTGCTAAAAGGCATACCTATGTTTATCGAAAGTCTTTTAAAAAGATTGTTACGTCAAAAACGCAATGTACTTGGACCGTTTAGTACCAAGTCACAGAATTAATTCTTAAAAGTTTTTTTTTATATTCATATCGTCTAAACCGCCAAAACATCAAATAAAAAACATACACGAAAATTTAACATAAAATAGCTATTTTAATTTCTAATAATGTCGTTGTAATCTGATGGGTTCTTTTGGAAACTATTCTAGACATACTTTCAGACAGACTGACATATCAAGTTTTTTTAAAGGGTCATTTATAAATAGGTGGTTAAGCACCTCATATTCCTAACTTTCCTCTCCTTCCCGCAAATCCGCACACTGGATAGAGACGAGCGGTGCCACCTGTCGGCTAACCACGATTCGTGTCGGCGGGCGGCCCAGTACGTTCACAGTCACGCGAGCAAAGCACGCGCATTATAGTTCGTTCGCGTTAAGAATGCAGTGAGTCATCGTTGTTCACCGGCCTAGCCCCGCCCCCTAACCAATCAAATCTTTTCAAATTACAAGGTCAAGTTCACAGTAACCAGTTGAAGGCATAGCTTCGAACGCGACGGTTGTGTTCTGTAATTGTGTTAACTGATTTATATTTAAAAAAATTAATATCTCACCAATTCGTAAATTTAAAAGTGGTTCGGTAATTCATAGTGGAGAGAGAAAAGTAATTTACAATGTTTTTAAGTATTTTAAAGTCTGATTTAAATGTGACTGTGGACAGCATAGTACAAAAAACAGCAAATGCATGCGGTGTGTCCGAAACAACAGTTTATAGTATTCTTAGTGAAAAAAAGGAAAATAATACATTAAAATCGCCAGTGAAAAAAAGGGCCAGGAAGTCTATGATTGATAAATTCGATGAATTAGCCAAATGTGCTATAAGGAGAAAAGCACACTCAATATATTTAAATAATGACTACCCGACATTAAATAAAATTACGACACTTCACAAAATAATGCATGAGCTGGGATTTGACTTTAATAAACAGAATAATAAAACATTATTAATGGAAAGAGAAGACATTGTTTTGTGGCGGCGTAAATATCTCAGGCAAATAAAAGAACACAGAAAAGCAAATAAAACTATATACTTTCTTGACGAAACGTGGGTAAACGCAGGACATGTTAAATCAAAGGCGTGGTTGGATACAACTATAAAAAACAAAACACATGGTTTTCAAGACGGCTTATCTACCGGTCCACGAGTTCCTACTGGAAAGGGAAAAAGGTTAATTGTTTTACACATTGGTAGCGACAAAGGATTTGTGGAAGGAGGTCTATTAGTTTTTGAGTCAAAATCAACGAAAGATTACCATGAGGAGATGGACGGTGACAGGATCCTTGAGTGGTTCAAAAACATAATGCCCAGGTTAGAACCACTCCCTGGTTGTTGTCATGGACAACGCTCCCTATCATTCTGTCAAACTCGAGAAAATACCGACGTCCGCTTGGAACAAAAAGCAAATAATAGACTGGCTAAAAAGCAAAGGGACATTCATGGACATGAGTTATTTAAAAAAAGAATTGTTAAATAAAGCCGCCGAAATCGCCCCACAATATGATAAATATTTAATCGATGAAATGGCTAGGAGTAACGGCATTGAAATTCTCCGTTTATCTCCGTACCAGTGCAAACTGAACCCCATTGGGTTGGTGTGGGCCCAAATAAAAAATTATATTGCTGCCAACAATACAACTTTTAAGATGACTGACGTGCAAAAAATATTTTATGACGCAATTCGGTTAGTAGACGCTGATCGATGGAAAAAATGCTGCGACCACGTCTTACAAGAAGAACATATCATGTGGCATTTAGATGACCTCATAGAACTCACTGCAGAAAATTCTTTTATTATAAATACTAACGAGGATACTGGTGATAGTGATTAAAATATTAATGACTTAATTTTGATTTTTAACTTTTAAGTGTATTTTTTAAATTCATTAAACTTTATCTTTAAAAATATAATTTGTTTGAATTTTAACACCACTGTGAATACACCTTTAACCTGCAGTTGCACTGATGGCTCACTGCATTCTTAACACGAACGAACTATAGGCTCAGAGAACTACGCAATTTTAAACTTTGTTATCGTTGTACTAGATATGTTTTAGATAAAACAGTAATGATTTGAAATAATTTGAATCTCGAACTGAAATCTGTCTTATAATTCTAACTCTTTTCATTATAGAAAAAGTATTATAATTTTAAAAATAAAATGTTATTCTGAAACTATATCAGAAGTAAAGTAAAGTCAATGAGAAAAAAATTAGAACTCAATATCTAAGAATTAAATACTTATTTAAATTGTATAATGGCTAGTATCGCAGAACAAAGAGCTCGGATTGTACTGCTCAGTGAGGAAGGCTATGGCATTCGAGAAATATCACGAGTGTTAAATATAAGTATTTTTTTAAAAGCTGAAGTACAGCAAACAGGCCGACGGTCCATCTGGTGGAAAGCGGTTACCGTCGCCTATGACGTTTGCAACATCAGAGATGTCACCAACGCCGGCCTGCCACTGCTGTCATGCCCTGCCTCGAAGAAATTTTGTGACACTCTTTTTGAAAAACTCGAAACCAAATACCCACGGTACGCAAGAGAAACGTTCTACAGAACCGTTACGTACATGACAGAAGCGGCTCAAGGAAGTGGGGGTTAACTCCCAATCGATGACGAGCGGTGATATGGTAGAAAGAGGACGAAGTCACCATTGTAGACAGTTCTTCGGAACACACCCCGTTATACAGTCGGTAGAAAACGCAGAGAGAAGCAAAGTCTCTCCTAAGGCCAAACGTATCTAGACCATCTCTGAGTATGGGATCATCAACAACGCGAACGGCTCGACGTTGAATATTGTCCAGGGGATTAAGTTGGTAGGCAGGTGCTCCAGCCCAAACGTGTGAGCAGTACTCCATATGCGGCCTCACCTGGATTTTATATAGCACAAGGCGTTGCCGCGGAAGTCGGTACACAGTGAGAACATGTATCAGACGGCACGCTGAAGAGTGCATTCTTAAAGAGAGACGAAAACATAATCATGGCGTTCGTCGAATAACAAACCAACAAAGCACAGATATGCAACACCATTATGAAGAACATCCTTTTCTCATACCCAATATTTCGCGGCACGTTACGACGTCTGTTTACAAACCATAAGAAATCATTTACACCGTATTGGACTGCATTACCGACATAATGGTAAGAAAGTACATTTAACGAATGCACACAAAACTGCAAGACTAAATTTTGCACGTAATTATTTAGACTGACTGGACTAATACCATATTTTCAGATGAAAAATCATTTAGATTTTCTCAACATGGTCGCTTAACTTTGTGGCGTTATAACAATACGCGATACACAGAGGATCACGTAGTGCCTTATCAATTATATGGTCGAATTTCAGCTAAAATGTGGGCCTTGATGTGTACCGGAGGTATAGGTGAACTTGTCCAAATTTCTCCTCGTCAAAACGCATTAAACTATGTCGATTTGTTGGAAGAATCAATATTATCGACAGTGCGAATAGTGTACCCACTTGAAGAAGTCCCTGTATTCTCCTACGTCCACGACAATTGTCGAGTACATAGCGCCAGAATCGTCTCGAATTGGTATACCCAGCATGAAGATGAAATTACTCTCATTCCATGGCCGTCTAGGTCACCAGACCTCAACCCAATAGCAAATTTATGGGGTTTGATGGTTCAAATGTGGGATAACAGAAACGAGAGGACAAAGGAAGCCATTGAGCAGCACTGTAATGAAATTTGGAATTACATGAGGGGAACCGACATCTGCAATCGTCCAATCGGGTCGATGCGTAATCGATTATTAGACGTCATTGAAAACAATGGTGCTTATACCCGGTTTTAGGTTTAAGTAGGGTGAAGTGGGTGCTATTTCTAATTTGAAATAAAACCAATTAATAAAATTAACAAAAAAGTTATTATTTTAGGTATGTAGCTATCTCTGTAATGTTAGTTTGTAAGACTACAGCTGTTAACCCCCCAAATAAAATAAAATTAAAAATATTTTTAAATTCTTCCACATTAATGTTGTTAATGTTTTATTTTCTTGTGTATTTTTGCTACCTAACATATAAAGATAACCCTAATATCAAAGGTTGCTTATACAAAGGTTTGGCCTGTGTCACCTTTTGGCTTGTCGATCTACGGCCGGTTCCGATATCTTACTATTCACTCCCCTGCCTTACCATAGGTTGAATTTTGACATTACTTGTATAGAGATCACGTCAAATTTTAACCGTTAGTAAGGCAAATAAACGGTCGGTAAAATATAGGAACCGACCCTATATCCAATATATTTAATGACAGAGATATTAATAGCACGTAATAGCTTTTGTCAGATGTTACACACGAGTACAGTCGAGTCTCTCCAGTCTGTTTAATACAACGTAGTCAGTAACTGTCAATGTCTAATAAAATGATAACAAGTTCGTTACCAAGGAAATGTATGTTCAGGCGAATTTCAACCTAATTGTATTTCACAACTGTAGGGAAATGACCTTATGGTGGGTCATAATTCAATAGGTCTGATAGTACTTTCTTAATAGGGGAACCCCTTAAACCATATTTTGATAATAAAATACCCAATCATTCATTGAATTACTTTCTTACTTTGGTTATAAGCTAATAACGAACATTATAGATTAGATAGTTACAGAGGAATAACGATCTAAAATAACGTTATTTTAGAAAGAATTTATTATGATTATTGTGCAAAAGCAATATGATATGGAAATGCATTATTTTTAAACTACATCTTGTCTGCACGGCCATGGTCAGGCAACATAAATAACGTTATTGAGAAGTGATAAGATTAAGAATAATTTTTTTATTGTATTCGATTATTTATAAATTTCTTCATTGTACTAGCTTATATTTTATCTCAAGAATATAAGCTAGTACAATTACCTACTTAGTTATTTATAATTAAAATGGTTAAACACTTACGATCTTATTCATAGAGTTATGGTAACTTTGAACGCTTATTTAAGAACCATAAAGAAGCGTTCAAACTTATTCTAATTCTCTGTGAATAAGACCGTTAATAAAAAAAATGTCATTTTATTTCAAAGTGTTTCTAAACAGGTGTATTGACTTGTTTTAATCATGCCATCCCTAATTGGTACAGATAACTAAGTTATTGTACGATGTGTATTGAATTAAGCATGCATACTTTTAACTATTCTCAATACCCTTAATGCGTAACTTTAAAACGTCAAGCAAATAATAAAGTGTTACATGAAAATTACGTAAATAAAAAAAATGTGATTTTAATTATAATGCCATTTTGAAAAAGTAAGAAGTATTAATTTATTTCTATGTAATTAAAATTTGTATCTGATTCACAGGTCAAGTATAAGATAATTGCTACAAGTTACGTTCTATGGGATGTGCCAACCATACAATCGTATTTGAAATAGACTAGTTGTACTCATTCGAAAGTGACTCACCAGCAGAGCCTTCCTGAGCACGGCATGGGGGAAGAGGCCCGGTTGAAGCAGCCGGTCGCAGTACTGTCCGTGGTTGGCCATAGAAGGCAGCGGCGCGGGCGCGTCGGGGCCCCGCGACGCGCGCCACCCCGCCTCCGCCCCCGCCGTGCTGCCTACGAACACTACGAATCATCATCATAATCCTATCCTTGGATCAGATCTTGCAATACTATTCACCGATTTCACTTATACACATCGTTTCCATGTAAATAAATTTTTTGAAAAAAAGTTACTTATGCTTTTTACACTTGTTGTATATAGATAACAGTTTTAAAATAGTAATAATAAGTTAAAAATTATTAGAAATAAAAGCATTTGGAGCGGCTGTAATTGTGCGGCAAAAGTCTTTGGAAATGGCACCAAGATTACCTAGACACCTGCTGAGGGTTCCTTGGCCGGCCGGCTGTGGTCCGATTTTAGTCTTTACAATAGCGGCACTTATAACACTCGCGTGCTTTAAGATGCGTATCGATTTACCTCTACTTGGCAGGAAGTGCCTGCATGCGGCGTAAGCGCGCAGAAAGAACATAACGTATGCCGACAGATGGCGTCACCAGCACTTATATCACCATCTGAACTATAAAGTGACTACATACTGAAAGTTGGTGAAGATAAATGTAAGCTACTTTCTTGTGTGCAATAATGCATATTCTATTCTAATGTCTCCTTTACATTAGGCCCAGTTCCAAGGTCAAGGTATATCAACGGTGACGTTAAAATTGACAGGTGTTATATTTCAAATTCGATATTATTCATGAAATGCCTGATAGTTTTCATAAATGGCAAAACAATTTCCAATTATAATTAAATATATTTCAAAACTCTTAGATTGATACTCTTAGAATGTAGTTAGTCTGTATATGTCAAACGTGTGTATTATATTGATACTATACTCGACATATCAGGAAACATAACAGACGATTCGTCAGCCGATAATTATTACAGAATTTACCGATAAGGTTTCTAGCGAAGATCTCTATTCGGTGCTCTCTACAAGTACACTTCAATTAGTTACTAATGTCCAATAGGTAACATTCTCACATAGATTCTTGTAAGGTATTTATATTTTAATAACAAATACATAACTAAATTTAACACATAGTGTCAATAATTTTTTACAAATTATTAGCTCCAGGTGATAAACACATCACTCAAGAGTAATCTATTATTTTACTTGAGATATTTATAAGCCAATAATTGAGTTGGGAACCAGAACACATGGTAATCAAGATCATGGTATATTAAGCTAAGTAAAGAGTACATACAAAAATCTACAATTATAAACGTGGTATGTATATCCACTACAAGTGCCATAATGACGAGACGAAACTCTAAGCGGCCCGGTGCTCCCGTTCTCACAGACAGTAACAGCGCTATAGGGGGCGCCTCTTTCGATCGGAGAGACATCTGGTAAAACGTGAAATAAAATGCAAACCGAAGTGCTTCTTTCAAGAGTAGATACAAAATATCTCAGCAGAACAAATAATATATAATTATGACCGGTTTAAAATAACTTTTTGAGTTCTCGTATTCTGAAAGAACGCTTCTTGCGAGTTGCCTGATCATAGGGACGAAAACAGTACTTTTCATCCCTGGGACCCGATTTTCCCTGCTGTCAAAAAATTTACAAACTATGCGAACCATACATAATTATTATATGCGAATCATGTCCCCATCTTTTTTATAGCCACTGTTAAATCGCGGCATAAATTTTAATAAAAAAATATCATTTTTGTAACATAATTTTAACCTTACAGATTACTTTTCATTAAATTACTAATACTATTATTTTAATTTACATAAATTTCAGCCAAATATTTGCTATCATCAGTGACAAAAAATACTGGCTAGTAGAATGTCACAAAAAAATAAATTTATTTGACATATCATATGTGACATATTAAATGAGTTCAACAGATTTCGATAAGGATTTAACGCTTAATTTCATTAGACAAGTAGTTATTGGTTTAACTAACCAGTTTTTATTTACTTTCCTCGTATTCGAAATGAAAAGCAGTGTTAACCTCAGTTAAAAGGCCTATTTAAGCACTCGAACTATAAGCGCCCTCGCTACGCTCGTGTGCCAAACCACATCATGCCTAAATAGGTCACTTTCACCTCTCGTGTAGCAAAATACTATTTTATTGTCTTTTGTTTTTTGAGGAACATCTCTCCACTGAATCTTTTCATTGGATAACTTGAGAGCACCCCTGGTTTATTTGCAATGGGGAATTTTATCTGCCATTACATAGATTTTATTTAGATATATTTACTATTACTACTACTGTACTATTTAATAAAATAGACGCTTTTGTTCAGTATAGAATTAGAAATGTAATGTGCAAATCTGTAAATACTGGTTCTTATAGCTAGCAAAGTATTAAATTATTTTCACATAGAAAATACACTCAAAATATTTACTTGTGATAATCATGTCACCGTCGGGTCGGCTCCACAACGCCCAAATAACATTACTGCTATCGCCACAGCCGATTGTGTAATCCATGAGATCTAACTGAAAAATAATTAATAAAATATACGCTGAATTATATATAGATACAACCAAGTAGCACATTATTTGGATGTGTGTTAACACACACATATTTCAGAATGTTTTAGTTCAGTCATTTAATTTTACGTAAGGGCTTAAATCGCTTCCAAGAAAATTAAATAGTTGCTTGCTATATCTACATATTATAACATTCTAAAAATACTGTCTGTACATTGAAGCTATTTAAAAAAAATGTAACAGACTACATAAACGATGTAGAATACAATGCTATTTTTTTATTTCTTGTCTGTTTGCCTGTTTGTTCGAAATTCACGTAACACCTAAAATCCTTAGACTTAAAATCTGCGATACTTTTTATCCTGGGAATCCCGTAAGAATTTTTATGGGAGCAGTTTGAAGTTGTTCGGGTGCATAAAAATTAGCATATTCCAACACAGTTTTAGTTTTAGGTTGGATAAAAAAATGCTGATTTCGATACGATTTCACTAGAACGATAATGTTGTTTTTCAAATGTTACTTAAAGTTCCGGAATCCCGGGGGAATCCCCCAATTTCCTGACTTTGAAACCACATGATTTTAGAGCTTGCTTAATATGAGTTTCTATATTTATTAGACATCTTAGCAGAACATATGTAGTTGTGTAATGTTTTTAGTAACTGTACTAATCCCGGGTTTTTGTGGGAATCTTCGGGATTGATATATTTTCAAACTAATAAACCCTTTGCCATGCCCAAAATACCCTTTGGTTTTAAATATTGGCAAAATAACTGTAATATTCGTTACCTGTCCGACGTGGACGAAGTCGCAGGCATATCCCAGTAATATATAAATGTAAAACAATCTGATAAAACATAGGCAAGTACGCAAAGCGGGAAGAACAACAAACGATATGGGTGTTGTGTCTATCTTGTAATCTCGTCTAAAACGCCAATGTTCTAACTAAGTCAGGACCAGGCGAAATTTTTCCAAAATATCCATTTTATTAATGATATACTTATGTTAGAATAG